>OY744603.1:43783494-43958494 GCA_963556255.1 Allolobophora icterica | reverse complement strand
TCGATGATGACGTGGTCAAACAGCTGCCAATCTTCAATCAGACGCGAAATCCAAATCTGGAGTGTACTGGAGGAGCGCGTTTATCGTTCCCGCATTCGTGACGTCGATCACCTGAGTCTGATTGAAGAGTGGCAGCTGTTTGACCACGTGGTCTTCCACCGGGCCATCAAACAGTGGCTTCCACGTCTACGGTCGTGTGTCCGTGAACAAAGAGGACATTTTGTACACCAGCTATAGCTGAACTTCACTTCCAAGTTCCTTATGGTTCTTGTATGTTGGAAATTTCCCCTTTTCAGTACTGCGCCTAAGACGTTCATAAACTTGACAAACTCACAAACATTTCCAAACGGCGTTACGATTTGGTGGTAATATGGCTACTGTTGTCGTTTTTAAAATTTCAGGCAAATGCTAAAAGTTTTGACCGAGTTATGACACTTTTCTTGGGGTCTACTTTTCATCGGAACACAGTGTACATTAGGGTGTCCCAAAAACATTTTTTGTTGAATTTTCATATGCAGTCCCTCTAAAAAGTTTCTTTATGGTCCCATAATAACACCTTTAAAATTTTATGGCATTTAAAAAATATTTAGGGGTCCCCCAAGACTCTCACATTTTCCCCATATTGGCATAATTTGCGCCCGACGTGTCCAATTTCTAAACGCTTTTAGACATCAATCTTGGATCCTATGATAACATGTTAAACACCATTGGAAAGCTCTTAAATAGTAGAATCTACAAGTATGTAACTTTATTGGATATTATATGTATGGTTTTACAATAAAATAATACAAAAATTAACAAAACTTAAGATTTTTGGACTTTTGCAATATCACTTATTGCCACTAATCTAGGGACCTGCGAAGCTTCGATATTCGATTCGAAAACGAATCGGGCGGCGGTATTCGATTCGATTCGAAAATGATGTCATGATTCGAAAAATTTCGAATCGTTTTTGGGAAAAATGATTAGACTTTACGCACTTTGTTGACAACTGATTGTTGTAATTCTTTACTGCTCGTGGAACGGTTGTTGAATTTCTGCGTGCAACGCGGCACCCGACGACAGCAAACCCTCTGGCACGAAAATGGTGTTTATAATTATAATATTATTTATACTCCGCTTAGATCAGCGGTGGGCAACATTCGGCCTGCGGGCCAGATCCAGCCTCTGGGACGGGGCGGCGCTACACCAGAGCACGCCAGGGCCAATGCCCTGGTAAAAAAGCCTTTGCCCTGGTCGATGCCCTCGGCCCCTTCCACAAGTTTGCCCTGTCCAGAATTTCTTCGGGCATATTTGTTATCTACTGAGATATAAATTCTCTTAACTCACTGAAATGTTAAAATTTGCTTTACAAATGTCAAAAAGCGTTCAGCTTCCGCGGGGCTTCGCCTATCTGACCTCCTGACTATATAAAACTATAATAGTGCTCGGCGATTTATGGCAAGCGCGGTAGCGCGATGGTAGGCCTATATGGTCAACATTTAGGCTCGCGTCACCGCGCTCTCCATAAATCGCCCTCTGCACTAGTTACTTGTGTGATTGCCCTGGATATGCCCTGGTTACAAAAAAGTCTGGCGCCGCCACTGGTCTGGGCCTTTGGACCGGCCCTTGATATGTCTTTTTTTATTAGCATATTGTACCATAAAAGTTATTCTGCAATATTTATTTTGAGTAAAATTAATATTGTCTCACTTTCTGGGGCAAATTAATCTGCAAAAATTAGCCTTCGATTGGCACACGGCCCCAGAGCTGCCCTTCAAATCTTAGGGCGGCTCTCTGTTAAAAAGAAGTTGTCCATGCCTGGCTTAAATGTATGTTCACCAAAGTGCGGTTATGCAATTGGTACAATAAAGAATATACTTACTTACTTACTTAACTCATAAATTATTTGTGTTATTGTTAATTCTGTTAATTAGCGTAATGTTTAGTTAAATTGATTTTTAAACTGCAGAAAAGTTATTAATATATTGATACTGACAGTGGTACGCCTGTGCCATCAAGTGGCCACAACATATGAATATCAAACATGGTACCCGCTGATTCGATTCGAGATTCGATTCGAATTCGAATCTTTACCCCCGATTCGATTCGAGATTCGATTCGAAGAAAAATTTATGATTCGCAGGTCCCTACACTAATCGTTAGGAGCAATCATCAGTACAAATCTCTGATATTGCAACAAGCCATGGTTTCAGCTCCTCCATATCTCATGCTTATTCTTCATCATTGATTACACCTTCAGCTGCTTAATTCTTCATTTCTACAATCTACATTCTACATATCTACAAGATTGTCATGATTGCACTTAGTAAATACTTGCCTATGTTTTTCAACAACATGTAGAAGAAACTGTTTCTGTTCTTCGTTATTGTTGAACATACTGTTACTTACTGCATACATACTGTTACATACTGTATGCATACTGTTGCATCTGTATAAGAGCAACACAGCGTTCAGCACTCTCATTCACACATGCCAAGTTATTAACAAACTCACAAACGATCTTATATGATTGGCATTCAAGCCACCCTGCAACTGGAATATCGTGAAAACTGCCGTCGATGGCGGTAGCTCGGAATAAGCTTCGAGAAATAGATAATTCCGTTATTGTGCGGGGAAGAGACTGAACCACATGCAATCCTCGATCATCTTTCATTGGTTGAGATAAGCTGTGCTTTCTCTTCAGAAGACAGATGCTGTGTGAAGAGAGAGAGGTTCACTAGCTCTTGGCTTAGGTACCATAAATGACGCTGTATCATCTTCAGACCTGTTGTCTGCAGAGCAGCAGCGACTAGACACCAGAACCACGAGTGGATGTAGATGTTGACTACAAATCTGTTGAAACATTAGATGCCCTGTAATTCACAGGCCATCAACTGGATAACAGATTCGTTTTCATCAAAAAGGCTTGGGTTGATGGTGGAACAGGTCGGACCATTTATCTCTAAATCAGTTGAGAGCAGTATGTCAGGCCCAAAAGATGTACAAACTTTATCAAGGCACAATATGAATGCATCAGACAACAGGACTTCAAACATTTGATGCCAACAAGCCATCCACAGATTATGACCGATGGCTATCTCTAGAAGAGTGCAGGTTCCATTAACTTTGCCGGTGTTTGAGGCCGTTGTGTCAAAGCACATGCTGATAGCAAATCGCACTGCCATGACTTCAAAAGGTCCAGAACTGCTATCACTGCTGCCTGTCCTGACCCAGGGGTCAACTTTGTCACACCCAGAAATATTAGTACTTCCATCAACTAGAGAAGAAATCAGCACTTTTTCCGCGTCTACTGCAGTGGTGTCATAGATAGCAGCTTGCCATCCTAGTGCACGACAGATTTACAGGCTTGAAAGTCATCCTTGGTTTGCTCGGCAGCTTCACTACGAAAATGCTTTGTTGACGGTGAATGGTAGCCTACTCTTAGAAAGCAATGCTGAAGATGTTGAGCAGTCTATTTCGTTGACTAGAGAAGCTAGGATTGTCATAAATAATATTATTGGGAAATTTATGTAAAACTATTGCAAAATACACATTGAAGCCAAGAAATTTCGATTTGCTTGTTTTCTGTCTTCTTCGTAGCCTACTTGAAACTTTATTCACATATACAATAAGGTTATATTATGTTGACATTCTTTGTAGGTTGTACCATTTAAGAGCTTTCTAATGGTACTAAGCATGTTATTATGGGATCAAAGTCTGATCCTATGACAATTTTCAAATTCAGAGAAATCACGCATAATGTAGGACATACCACCCCAATTCTAAGAGCCTTGGGGGACCCCTAAATATTTTTAGAATGTCATAAAATTTTTGCAGGTGTTCTTGTGAGACCATAAAGAAACTTTTTAGAGGGACTGCATCATGAGTTTCCCAAAAAAAATTTTTTCTTGTGTGTCTTGGGACACCCTAGTGTACATTTATAGGTCAATTGATTGACTGGCTTATGTATGTATGTATGTATGTATGTATGTATGTATGTATGTATGTATGTATGTCCGTCCGTCCGTCCGTCTGTCTGTCTGTCTGTCTGTCTGTCTGTCTCATCGATTTTACTCTCCCTCTATCTCTCACCTCTGTGTATGTGCTGTGTTGAGTGTGACGAGTCTGCGCGCGTATACGATTGATTGACTGGCTTACTCACTTCAACGATTGCAGACAATTTGACCAAAGAAAGGAAAAGCATATATCAATTATTAATGACACGTATACACCTACGCACACGCCTACGTATACGCGCGCAGACTCGTCACACTCAACACAGCACATACACAGAGGTGAGAGATAGAGGGAGAGTAAAATCGATGAGACAGACAGACAGACAGACAGACAGACAGACGGACGGACGGACGGACATACATACATACATACATACATACATACATACATACATACATACATACATACATACATACATACATAGACAGAGACCGACCGACAGATAGTGAAGAGAGAGAGAGAGAGAGAGAGAGAGAGACAGACAGACAGACAGACAGACAGACAGACAGAGACAGAGACAGAGAGAGAGAGAGAGAGAGAGAGAGAGAGAGAGAGAGAGAGAGAGAGAGAGAGAGAGAGAGAGAGAGAGAGAGAGAGAGAGAGAGAGAGAGCAATGTCCGGTTGATGCTGTCTGTTTATAGGTCTAGGTTAATGTCGCGTGCATTGGCTGAAATAGGCCTAGTTCTTTGGTCTACTTAGTGCATAGCATAACGAGGGTCTTTTAAGTGGTTCAGAAGCCTGCGTTTGAACCACTGCGAGTTAACCTGCAATGCTTAACAGTCTCTCTCCTAAATGTCAATCTCTCCTAGTTTCATCTTTAACACTGTCTCTAGAGGTTCAGCCACCACCACGAGGCAATTGATCGACTCTTCCACTTGGCTGTCATTTGTAAACAAACCCAAAAGTGTTGGACTTTTATGCTGTCATATTTAGGCAGTCAGACGATCTCTGGGCTTGTTGTGTAGATCTATGTAGGTCCATTGGGGTTAAAGACCAATCGGACGGAATTATCGGCTTAAAGGTTTCAGCCAAGTTGACAGTAAGCCCTGCTTTAACTGCCGCGGATTCGACAAATCAGGATCAGCCAGTTGGAATAGCTCGCCCCGTTGACAATGCTCACAGCAGTACCTCGTTATAGACGCATTCGTCAAGCGGCTTAAGAAATAAGAGTTACAAGTATGTACCGACTCCCTTTTGTTGACTGACCGCTGTGACTCATGCACGCCTGTTATTCCTCCTTCAGCTAAAGGACATATAACAGGGATGGCGAACCTATGGCACGTGTGCCCAACCTGGCACGCCAAGAGATTTTGCTTGGCACGCCACCTGAACTCTGAATTACCTTCGTTTTTTTCATACATTTTACATTTTTTATTTCTTACATCCAGCAATTTCTTTCGTGCTTCATTGTCTCATAAAATTATAGTAAATGTAAATAAATCGCATTATTAAGTAGCCATGTCCAAAAATAATACAATGACTTTTCAATATTAGCTTTCACTTTTTGGGTACTTCATTCCGTGTTCCTTGGTTCAATAAGTTTCTGGCACGCGAAATTTTCCACTTTCTATAAGAGCTATTTTCTGGCACGCGAGCTAAAAAAGGTTCGCCATGCCTGACATATAATATAAGGCGTCTTAACATATGCGTCACTTACTTACTCACGTAAGCATACAATAGATAGTCACAATTTCGGTATTACTTCTAGGCCACAGAAACACAATTTTGAAAATGAGAAATCATCGAAAACAACGCAGATGCCAATGTAGTAGGCTGCCATTCCCTTTTTTATAGAGGAGAACCACAATGGCAAGGGATGTGCATTGTGCAATGATAGCACTTGGGTTTATGTGGTTGCTTATTTGCGGAGAGGATAAGTCGAATTCGAACACTAAGCCAAAATTCAACTAACAAGCTTCGAATCTTGCCTTGATACCGGTTTAGGGACATCGCATCATCCATGGCAGGGGCCAATTCGACAGTGCCTAGAGTAGGGAATAGGAGGTAAAGGAAGGTGACAGGTCTAGGGTACAGGGTCTATGCTATCATAATATGATAACAATATATTATGTGTCTTGTATGTATTCCTGCTGTACTTCATCCAGGTTGTAATTGTTCCAGGGTCCGTGCTGGCTTTCCACGCCTTTGCTAGATTCAATCGTCTTGTCCCCATTTAGGTCTCAGGGACCTAAAGTACTTTAAAATATTTTTCGGAGATAAGCTATCATTCAACCCTCAAGACTGGAAACAGTCATCATCATCATCATCATCATCGTCGTCGTCGTCGTCTTCATCATCATCATCATCATCATCATCATCATCATCATCATCATCGTCGTCGTCGTCGTCGTCGTCGTCATCATCATCATCATCATCATCATCATCATCATCATCATCATCATAAACAACAACAACAATAACAACAACAACAACAGCAACATCATCATCATCATCATCAACAACAACAAAAACAACAACAACATCATCGTCATCATCACCGTTATGCGCCGTTAAATTATTTAACAGACGCGAAAGGGGAAACATGGAAAATAGTGCAAAAATTATTACTCCACTTTCTCAACCAAATTTTAGCCTCTAATTCCGCGCCAAAGATACTCAGAGGCACATGACTCCGGCCTCAAGCACAACTGTTCAGATCAATCAATCAATCAATCAATTTCGTTTATTCAATGCAAGCTGACATGTGCGCAACTTGTTACAATAACAAAAAGATGACGGAGAATACCATCAGGGAGATGATAATATTAACGAATGAAGCGACCTATCAAGGCCAGTAACTTCTTTCTACCGCTCTGCCTCGCGAAACACCACTATTCAGAAGCAGCATATAAGTTTAAAGCAACCCTGCATGCCAGGGTTTTAGAACGCACAACATCATGGAAAGCCGGAACCCGTATGGGCCGTAGCAGGAATTAGCCTCGTCAAGCTGCTTACGGCCCATTGCAGCTTTGGAAAGTGGGAATATGCACGACGTATGAGTAGACCTAACTTAGGCCTATAGGCCCCTATAGTAGTCGCTGTCGAAAAAACCGTGAGGCCTAGGCTCCTACTATCTATCAACAGAGATCAATGATTTTAGGCGAAAAAGACTTTGACGACGTAACAATTACGTCATCAAAGTATCAGCTAATTCGTTCTGAGAAACGTTTGAGTTAAGAGTAATTTCTGTTAACGTAACCTCGTTTTCGATGTTCAGCGCGAGAAATTTAAATTAGTGCGAAAGAAATTTCATTTAGATTGCTTCGGAAAACAACTCTTCGAGAAACTTACAGTTCTGCATCGCCTCATATAGGTAAATTTACAAAGAAAAGTACATTTTATCTTCTTTATTGCTGCTCTTTGCATGCTGTGATTTTGTTTAGGTTGTGACAACTTAGTGTTACGTAAACATTGTAAGCCTGTGTGCTAGCTATTATAGGCCTACTCCTTGTGATCTAGGTAATATAGGCCTACTATGGTGTAAAATAATGCAATTTGATGTCTACTTAAACTTGCAGGCCTACTGCTTTGTCTGGATCACTGAGGAGGAAGTGCTCCACTCCTACAAATTATACCGTGATAGTTTTTGTAGGCCTACCCTGCCACACAGGGGCGTCTATCCCCCTAAGTCATTGGAGCAACTTCCCCTTCCCCCTCTTCTTCCGCCCTCACCCTTCCTTCCAGTGGCGGATTTAGCTATAGGCCCGGGGGGGCGGTTCGCCCCCCCCCCCGCGCCCCTCTTGGTCGTATGACGGCGCCCCTCCGGACCAGACCCTCCTGTTATGGTGGGCTGCCAGAACGGGCCTGGCATGCATGACCGAGGTTTAGCTAAAGCCATGTCCATAGTGATAGGCGTAATTGCTTCCACAAGTATTGCTGTTCTGTCTATCTTTTACGTGTGTAGTAGGGAGGGGGTAGAAAAGCAGACAGCATAGAGAGGACATGAAAGATTGGCATGACCCTGAATTGACCCTCACTCTCAATGCATGCAACAAAGTCTCAGGATGTAGGCTAAGTTCCAAAGTGCAACAGAGTCCTACACACGCATGCAAAGTCATCCTCAATATGAGTCATATGATACTCTCCCCAAATCTCAGTGCCAGCATCACACAGGCTTAACATATCCATCACCAAACTAGCACACATTCCGGCTGTTATGGACTCCCAAGAGTTTAGTATATCAAATTTCTAGTGCAGCAGGTATCTAAACCTAAACGACATGGCGTTTTGGATATTTAACCTTGCAATTCTCTACAAGTCGCTTTCGGATTGGCGATCCGCGTATTGGATTAAACTGCTATGAAACGAAGAATATTTGGTATTTATAAAATCAATTCACGTTCCTGAAATAAATTAACATTTAGCTGTAAATTGTGATAAATTGTATATAATTATAAATTGTATCCTGATTTTTGACTTTAAACTAGTAAACTCAAATCCGCAGAAAACTGAGTGGAGCGACTATAGGCATAAAATTATGAAGCGAGCTAGTCTTGAAGCAATGTCAAACAATGTTTGAAACTTTATCACAAAATTTGGCCTACCTACAGCATGCAAGTGAAAATTCAGTTTTCAGGCGGAGAGCGAAGAGCAAGTGTGATATTGTCTCAGTAAGAGAGTCCAAGACACAGTCTTGCAGCCTGATGCAGTATTCTGATTAGAGGAAGCAGTAGGTCTATGCATTCGGGGAGATCATAGAGTATAGCGTTGCAGTAGTCAAGTCGCGTCAGGATAAGGCAGTACAACAGTGTTTCCAATAATGCTGAATACAGAGTAGAGCGAAGCTGCCGGATTCTTCTGAGGTGAAACAAACAAACCCGAGAAATGGCGGTTATCTGAGGTTTTAGGAGAGTGTTTAGCCAAGGATGATTCCAAAATCCCGAACAGAAGAAGATGGTGGGCAGAGTAGAGAGGAGGAAGTAGAAAGTGAGAGTTCAGCACACTGTAGGAGCTTAGGAACGGTCAAACCAGATGAGCTCGGATTTGTCAGGGTTAAGTTTGAGGCGCATGGACAGAATCCACAGCATGATGTCATCGATGTAGTCACTAAGTCTCTTTGTAGCTGCTGCAACCTCATTTAGTCACCGACTTACATTTTACGTTTGCTTGAAAAATTTCGGATTTCAAATGATTAAACTGTAATGTCTAATTTAATAAAGCAGGAACGACGCCAAGTGCAAACGAACAGAAGAAGAAGAGCAGTCCCTTAAGCTAGCCCTGTGTCCGCCAGTGTCCATGGGCATGAAGTGTTAGCGACTCCATTTTTCTTAGCCTCGGCATATGAACGTGGGTCCTCTTCCCACCGACAGTGTACGGTCAGTGTACTCATTATAGCTGAGTTGGCTAGGGATGTAGGTGGAGCAGAAATCTCGAACCAAATTTCTTCTTGGCGGGGATTTGAACCCCTAGAGCTATTGAAAAGGATGATTGATGTGCCGTTATTATTTTAGCAAAACAAGGGCTTTAATTCAGAGGACACCATTCTTGCATAGTTCAATATATTAAGTCTGCTCCCGGTTCTTCCTTTTAATTGTTGACTCAAGTCACTCAACAATTGATATATCTAGTAGAGCCAGTTTCCTGAACCTTTTCCTATCCTCAAATATCCTATTCCCATTGAAACGTCCATGGTAAGGGACATAGGATAGGAAACATTTCGTCACTGTGAAACAGTTTTATATAGGATAGTATATATACTAGTGAGTGCATGGTCTATATACTACACATGGCATAATTTCAAATATACATGTACTATCATAAACATTTTATTACCAATTTACCCGAGAACGTGGCGCCCCTCAGAAGAAACCCTTGCCCCCCCCACGCACGTAATCCTGGATCCGCCACTGCTTCCTTCCCCCTAAAATGGTGGCACACACATTGATAGATCTTCCCCCTATTTCGTGGATGGAGCATTTGCTCCAAGGTTTCTATGGTGTAGACGCCCCTGCTGCCACATAGTGTCATGTAGGCGCCCCCGAATCCTGCAGTCTTTGGACACAACCAATGATGAAGCCGAGGCTTAGCTGTAGAGTCATTCGCGTGCAGGCAGGCAGGACTTAGGTAGGCCTACCGCAAGCAATAATGAAGGCTTCAGAGGTCTGTCTGAAGACTTAACAGAATGGCACACAAACAGCATCTCATTTAAATGTCTTTAACGTGAAGATAATCGGTTTCACATAGGCTAAACCGCTACAGCATCGTCAGTTTCAGAACAACTTTTCGATTCCATCAATGTCGTCTTCTCGTCTCTAGTGAGTCTAGTCCTCTGAATTTTCGATATCACTTCCCGGATTGTGGATTCGTGCTTTTGTTGATGTTTAGCTTCGTTATGCTTAGTTAGGCCTACTGTTTAATGACGCTATGTCGTGACAAATATGATTAACGCGTCGGCCCCTTTATCCAAACTTAGGACTGACAGCACCCGAAACGTGCCAATGGCGGGGTTTCTAGCTTCGTCATACAGGCTAGGCCTACTTTCAAGAGATGGCATGTCCATACCTATACCAAGTACGTGAATTGATCTATCTTCCTAATTTGGGATAGCTGCGTGACTCGACGGGAGGGGCGTGACTTGGGATAGCTGCGTGTATGGGCGGCGATCCCGGGAGGTCGAGGGGGACAAGACACCCCATCTTTTACAGTGGGAGGTACACGCTATGCATTTGTCCCAAATGTTGAAGAAACTCAAAAAAGGTAAACAAATTTTTCGCGTGACGCGCAAATTTTTTTTCACCTTCTTTCGACCAGATCAGTTCAAAAGTGTCCCTTATCCCCCCCCCCCCACCTGTCAAACAAGATCGCCGCCACTGGCTGCGTGACTTGGCCTATTTTATGACTTGAGCTAGATCTATGCGTGACTCAGCCTGCCAGCCCACTGCATTACTCGGTCTGAGCGATTCTCACCCGGCTGCGCCAACCTCAACGAGCATGCCGTATGAATGGTCTTAGTCAATCACCATCAGTCCGTCATGTCCTGCACAATACTATCATTGATTAAAGCAATCATCTATGTTTTGCATTACGGCAACGACAGGTTTGAAATAACGATTGAGCTGCCATCTGTCGACTGACGGAGCAAACCATGTGTAACAAACAACTATCAATCTTCGAATTATTTTGATATTTCATTCGATTTTTATTACGTCTGCCTGCCTCGCTCCGTCTGTCTGCTTCTATCTTTTTCTGTGTCATGCTTCAACTGTTCATCTCCCTATGTCACTCACCCATGTCTGTATAAAACCCGCTCCATATTTGAGGTTTTCGTAATAAACATATCACTGTCCGTTTTTGGTTTTCTATGGATTTTTTTTACCGTTTATGGGTTTGCCTCTTGTCGAAGCAGATGACATGTCTATTACTCTTATTCGTTCCTTTGTGGTTTGTCTACTTTTAGGAGGGCTAAGTTTGATTGGCGCTACATCAGTTTGAAAGTAGGCTGCAGATACTGATGGGGCAGAGTTTGGCAGAGGCAGCCTTATAGTGGGGTTGAAGTGGAGCCCCAATAACAATTTGCTGTTTTAGCAAATCGGAACATTTTTTAATAAATTATTTCATACATCCCAAGGGCGTCGTGTCACCCACGAATAGGATTGTAGTGTAAAATTAGAGGTGAGTGCACGCTACAGGTTAGTTTTCCGAAACACTGGAGGAATGTGCCCCCCTCCCAACCAAGAAAAGTTTTTGAAATATAGGAACGATTTGGTGAGCGTTTAAGCTATTGAAATGACGGCAGCCTACATTGAGGTTCAAAGTGGGGCCCCGATCGGTAGCAGTTTGTTGCTTATTAGGCCAACATGAACGGAGATTTTTGAGCAAGTAACTTTTGGAGTTAAAGAGCAAGCATGAGAAACTTATAGCAGTTTATGTTAGCAAAATACCTGTGTACCCGGTACTTTGAGTCTAGTTGCCATAAACCGTTTTAACCTCTTAATAGGAGGCATCCCATCAGACATAAAGGCAATAATTTAGGCTAAGAATAAAAAGCTAAGAATAAGAGCACATGTTTTTAAAGAGCTTCTCAGTTTAAAACAATTCTACCGTTTGCATAACAACTACATGCATTTTAGTTTCGGTATTTAGCGGTTTAATCGTAATCGTAATCTCCAACTTCTAAAGCGCCACTCGAAGGCCAAGCGCAGGGCACCAGCCTATTCACGACCGATGGAGGTTCAAATACTCCATCTACCTAAAATGTGCTGCTACTTAATAATTATGTTTTGGACAATTAGGCCCACATAGCTGTTACTCTCATTTCAAGCTATACCTGGACAAATTATTTTTACAGGATCCTGAGAGGAGCAGAGATGCAGGGCGCAACTGTCACGCATCGACCAGATAACAACCCGACCACTGTTCGGAACAAAAGCAGTTTAACTGCTCAAGACGTCGTCGCCGCGATGCCATCTCTGGTTCAGACTCGTCGTATGAGCATCGTCGGCGGAGACAATTACATACCTCGCAGACGCAACACTCTCATGCCACTACAGCAGCAGCAAGACAGCGCCAGGGTCATTCGTGTGGTGTCGAGGGATGACCTTCTTGTTCGAATAGAGAGTAGCATTGCCTTGGGAACAGGACAGGCGAGAAACATGACAACGATCGGCACCGTCAGATACAGACCGAGCAGAAGCCAACCGTCCAAAGAAACCAAGGTTGGCACGAATACTCACTCAGTCGAGGTCTTCAGCTATGCATGTAGTACGCTCTGTTTATGCGGAACTGCAGCTATAGGCTGTTCATAAGAGACGGTCACGTAGCTATAGAAAGCTTAGCTCTTTTGAGAGCTTATTTAAATGCGCTTTTAAAAGTCCAGATATATACATACGCTTAGGCGTACAATACATGCGTACATACGCACACATGCATACACACATAGATACATAAGATATACTTTCATACATCTACTTAGTACTTAGTATACTTAGTCCTTCCGGTGCAGGCCTGCACATCGGGCGACGCATCTCCCCCACTCTCCTCTGTCCACTGCTAGCCTCTCCGCCTCCTCCCACGTCAGCTCCAGATATCTCAGGTCGTCTACTTTCAATACATACATGCATAAATACATAAATATATATGTACTTACATAGGCCTACTATCATACATACACACTTACATTTACGCATAGATACATACATAATTTCGTATCGAGTAACTTATAAGGCGCCTCCGAATAGTTCAGGGCATATTTTAACTGTATAACTAGTGGGACAAATGTCCCAGTAGTGTTAGGATTTGTCCCAGTAGTTAGGCTGATTTGTCCCAGGCAATGTATGGTTAAAGTATAAGTAGTGGGGCAAAATGTTGGAAGAGTTTTAAGATTTGCCCCAGTAGTAAATTGCCAAAGAGGTCATGAACTTTTTCGGGAGATGAATTCCTAGGAAAAGGTCATCAACGTTTTCGGGAGATGACTTCCTAAAAAAAGGTCATCAACTTTTTCTGGAGGTGAAGTTGTAAAAAAAGGTCATAAGCGGTTTTCGGGGGGTGACTTTTTTGAGATGACTTCCTAAAAAAAGGTCATCAACTTTTTCGGGGAGATGAATTCCCGGAAAAAAGTCATCAAAGTTTTTCAGAGACGAGTTCAAAAATTTTGTCCCAGTAGTCAAAATTCCTTAAAATATGCACTGGAATAGTTTATACTGCAAGAGGCGCCTTATGAATTACTAGGTACTATACGATACGATACGATACATATATCGGCTGGGGCGTAGTGGCTCAGTGGTAAGTTCGGCGCCTTGTGACCGGAGGGTTGCAAGTTCGAATCCCACTCTAGCCGCTGCGTACGGACCTTGGGCAAGTCCTTCACTTGCAATTGCTCGTGGCGCTTCGGCGTGAAAATTCCGGCACAGTATCAAATGCTGTAGTCGGGAGCGCCTCTGAGTAGTAGTTGACTTCGAGAGGCGCTATAGAAATATCCGGAATAAAAATAAAATATACTTTCATACATACATGCATAAATACATACATATATAGGTACATATATACATACTTTCACATATAGCCTACATACATAAATACATACAGATACATGTACATACATGTCCGCTACGCTACTAACGCATTTCATCCTTCATGTTTGAGCAACTGCACTGGCTTCCTCTCTCTGCACGTATTAATTTCAAAATCCTTATTCTGGTGTCCAAGACACAGCGGGGTCCCGCCCCCAAATATTTAATTGATGTAATTCTCGGCCTCTTTCTGTCTCCTCGCATCGTCCACTTCGCTCCTCGAACAGATTTGATCTTTTAGTTCCTCATACTAGAACAGCTATGGTGCAGTCCCGATATTTTGCCTCAATTGGTCCCTCTGGCTGGAATACGCTGTCTCCTTCTATACTCGCTTTCAAATTTTAATAGGTAACCCCTCGTCTTCTTTTACTTTCCTTAAGATTTAATTATTTCTTTTCTCTTGGCCTTGTGCACTGGCAGCGCCTCTGAACGGTTCACCCTACTAGAGGCGCTTTATAAATGTTTAAATACAATACAATACAATACAATACAATACAATACATGCCTTCAATCCTTCATGAATGAATACATAAATGCATACATACATACATATATACTCATATACGTACATGCATACTTTCGTACATACTTAAATACATATATGATATAATGTACAGTCGTACATACATAATTTCATACACACATACATGCATAAACACAGAAATGCATGCATAAATACAGAAATGCATGCATATAATACGTAGGCCTACATACATACCTTCGTACATGCATGTATACATAAATACATGAATATATATATATATACCTGCATAAGTATATACATAAATGCATGCATAAATAATGGTCAGGTATGTGAGGTACTGCACGGCTTTATATTCACGCGATTCTTGAACGTTTTAATACATTCAGTTGGAGAACACCTATCGATTGGAGCCACTCCTGTCCTTCCGGTCTTCAAGGGCAGAAGAAATCATCCGAAGCGTCTTCAGAGACATCTTCGCTTCCGCTTCCGCTTACCCGGACAAACCGGAAGAGACCCGCCATCTTGTTAAGATGGCCGCCAACGAGATACGCAACAGGACACGGATGCTGAACTGTGACCGCTACAAGATAGTCGTTCTGGTCAACATCGGACAACGTGGTGGTCAGTCTGTCCGAGTGGCCAGTCGATGTCTGTGGGCGGTGACCGTTGACACGTGGGCATCGGCGACCTACGAAGCGAGGAATCTCTTCGCTGTTGGAACCGTCTTTGCTATCTACACGGAATGACGAGGAGATGACATCACTTAGCGTGTACTTTCATATGTCATCACTTAGCGTGTAGTTTCATAGTTAAGGCGCTATATAATTAGCAGCATCTTTATCACAAGACTAAAGTTAAACCTGCGCTACAAAACTATTCACATACGTATCATCGTTAGGATAACAAGTTTTATTTTATGATGGATTGTTGACATTGTCTTGCCTTTGTTAGTATTGAGCGTGACTTAAACGTAACTTTGCCACCTTGTTCTTCTATGTCTACTCTTACCGATCCAGGTCTTGGCTCCTTGTACCTGTAATTTATCTTCAGATTATTAAACAGATGAAGTCCTATGTGAATGCTTTAACATCATTACCAAAACCACTTTAAAACTTTATCAACAAAGGTCTATTGAACGAGAATCTCAACAGCCTGTCAGTAACGTGTCTGTTCAGGTCAAAACTTCTATGTAGATTCGTGCAGTCTATGCAGTGTCATTATACAATATTAAAAGAGGCTTGTATAATTATACATATGACTTCTACGACTACTCCACCTAGGCAGACTTCTAATTCAAAACGTAGGCCTAATCACAACTGATGCAAAATGACTGCATAATAGAAACGTATCTTCCAATACCGAATCGCAAAATAAACGACCTCAAGGATCTTCTGCTACTTCGAGTGCTTGATAACAGCGGACAGCAGTTGTAATAAGGAGGTAAAGATACGCATAGGGAAGGCTAATTTATGCTGCGTTTAGGAGGCTTGAAAGATAAAGGAGAACAAAGGATTCAGTATGAAAGTAAGATCCGTCTTTGTGATGTCACAGTATTGAGTACGTCTGAGACCTGGCCAATTGCAGTGACAAACCAAAAATACCGGAGGTAGCGCATCGTGTCTACAGGTAGCTGAGGACAATTCAGTATGTCTCATGCCATGGCTTGATAAAAAAAATATCGAATTAAACTAGAAGAGAATGGCATATGACCTCCCAGAAGCACTGGAACATGGCCATCCACCATCCTGCTCATCCGATTCGGCATGCTCTATTGAATCACGGGTAGATCTTTAGAATTATATGGTGACCTTCGACACGCATAACTGGGATCATCGGTACAGGCAACAGTTCCATCCTATGCCACAAACAGCTCGATCCCTAGCTGGACCTCTTCAGTACTCGCTGTACACGGTGCCACTGGTCCAGGGCATTATGGACCTCCTAACCAGCGTAGGTCCAACAAAATTCTGACGAATCCAGAATACTTGACGTCTCACCTAATGACTGACACGTTTTTATTGGGTGTCAAACGTCATCTTCGCGGAAATGCAGGCCTGAAAATGTAGCCAGATAGAAAAATGCTTGTAATGTATAAATGAACATACGCATAGAGTCTATACACGCTAGAATGTCCTACTCACGGTGTATAATTATATGCTCTATTTAAAGCCTATGCCATTATATATATATATATATATATATATATATATATATATATATATTTACGTGCACACGTACACACACATAATAGCCTATATAATGCTACGTTGTGCAAAAGATTTCTGTTGCTTTCAAGTATGAAGTAGTAAGAAGTACACTGTCGTTTTGGTCTGCACAGCCTAAATGCGACACGACACAAAAGAAGCTTAGCACGATGGTTCTTCCGCATGACTAAGGGTCTAACGTCGTTCTATTATCACAATAAGGCAATATAGGCAAGTAATGCTCCTGTAGATTGACAAGGCTTCAATGCATTAAATAATCGCGTAACTTCCTACACAGATACATACACGTTTACCATTGTGGTTTCAGCATATATTTAAAGGCGTTTCAGTCTTCGCTTGGATTGTATTCGGCCTGAGCTTTTGAGGAAGTATAATGTCGGCTGATTTGATGATTGTCGTGGGTATAAAAAACCAGGCGTTTAATGAAAGAATGAGGATGAATACATTGAATAGGTGCAAATCGGAAGTGCGCAGCGAAAGATTATCTGCTGTGTAGGCCTATTCCTGCATAGCATGCTATAGGGATCAGAGCAGTCTATCTTGATTTTAGTCCTTAAGACTTACAGAAATAACCGAACACTATGTGGAAAGCTGACAAGTATTCTACGTTACCAGATATTGTCAAAGCTGCAATAGAAGGTGAGCTCCAAGTTATACACAATCTAATTTGCATATTATAGGCCTATATATGATACATTCATAAATGTTTTGTGGCCTAACTGCATGAGTGAGTAAATAGCAGTCTTGTTGTCAAGACCTTAAACCTCAAGACCAAGACCAAGACCAAGACCTTGAACCGCAAGACCAAGACCAAGACCAAGACCTTGAACCTCGAGACCAAGACCAAGACCAAGACTTTGAACCTCGAGACCAAGACCAAGACCAAGACCATGACCTTGAACCTCAAGACCAAGACCAAGACCAAGACCCAAAAAATCGAAATCAGGTCAAGACTTTTAAAAATTGTAAAGTCGGAATATTCGCTATTTTAATGAAAACATGAGTCTTTATTTTATTCAATCAAATTAACTTTAAATGTAAACTGCAGAGAAATCCGAATTTGTATTCAAAAGTCCTTCATGCAAACTCTTATACCAAATGCCTTTTGTATTTTATAAAAACCAATTCGCTCAGAATTTTCTGACCAAGACGTGCCTTTTGGGCCTCATAAAAATTCCGCCATGTGAAAAAATACGTTCTACAGGTGCTGAAATCGCTGACACACACAGAGTAGCTTTTCAAGCACTGGATGTAAATATACAGATAGGCCTAGTGAGTCCTTTTGAAATCTTCCCATGGTTAATCATACCGTCTGATACAGAATAACTGCTGCTGCTGCCAATGGGTTTTCCTGACCAACATGACTTGTATCCATCCATAGATATTGGTCGTATGATGCAAGCAGGCTTGATACAGAATTCTTGAGTTCTGTTAAATGACTGTTCATATTAACAGCCGGTCTTGGTCTTGGTCTTGCGAGACAAAACCAAGACCTTGAACCTCAAGACCAAGACCAAGACCAAGACCTTGAACCTCAAGACCAAGACCAAGACCAAGACCTTGAACCTCAAGACCAAGACCAAGACCAAGACTTTTAAAAACGAACTCGAGTGCACTCGAGACCAAGACCTTGGTCTCGAGGACAACAAGACTGGTAAATAGCCTTAATTTACGCCATTGGAATTAGTGCTTGTCTCTACATACAATAAACTATAGTCGCTGCTGTTAGACTTCAGCAAGTTTGTTTCCTCTGCTTTTTAGTTATTTCTATTCATTTTGAAAGCATCGATCATGACCTAATCCTTTTGCGTCGATCTTCCTGGTCGGTCATTTCGTATACAACACCACATTGAAACCGGTCTTACTTGTCTTCCGAATCCTATACAAAACTGCGTCAATCAAGGGAGACTTTAAAAACAATTTTAGAACGCCGACTCCGGCAGATAAGTTATATGAAGACGTTAAATTTCGCAGACGAACCTATAAATTGTATTGTATTGTATCTAGAAATTTATAAAGCGCTCTCGCAGAATAACTAAAAACTTATTCAGAGGCGCTCTCAGCACAGTAGCCAGTGCTCGAAATGGACCGGAACGCACCGGAACGCCGTTCCGGTTCGTCAAATGAATTAGCGTTTCCGTTCCGGTTCGTCAAATGAATTATTGTGGTAAATACTATGAAATTAACGTGAATGCTCCCTTATCTTTGACTAGCGTTCCGTTTCGTAAAATTTTCCATTTCGAGCACTGACAGTAGCCCCGGGGAAATAGAAATGCCTTTAGGGAACGCGAGAGGCGGCGAGACCGATGAGGATGGGGCTACAAGGATCTGAGCTATGAAGAAAGGTTGAAAAGGTGTGGACTAACAACATTGGAGAAAAGGAGGAGCAGAGGAGATCTGATTGAAGCTTATAAGATTATCACTGGAAAGGAAGCACTGCAGTGGGAGAGGTTCTTTGAATTAGCACCGAACAAGGCAACTCGGGGACACAGGTATAAATTATTTAAGAGGCCGAAGGGAACATTAGGGCAGAAATTCTTTAGTGCAAGAGTTGTAGACCTGTGGAATGGTTTGGACGATAGTACTGTCTCAGTGGACACTATAACAGCTTTTAAGAAGAAGCTAGGAAAATTCGGCTATTAAGAGTTCGAGGTAAATTTGCAGTGGTTCTAACACAGACTACACGTCTTCTGAACCACTTAAAACCCTTGTTATGTTATGTTATGTTATGTTATGTTAAAAGCCAGTCATTAGTTTGGCCCTGAGCACAGGAGGAAGGTCATTCCAGATAAATGCTCTCACTGAACAAAATTTCTGACTATGGCTAGCTGAGTAGCGGACGACCTATAGGCAGAGGAACGACACAAATACCATGTGCAGCCGAGCGGATGGACCTGCGATCAGGAATAGATGTAAAGTTTCACAGTTAGAGAATTAGTTCTATGCCAACAACACAGATTGCACTATACCCAACTGTTTTTCGTTGACATTAAACTAATTCTTAACTGAAATTTTTTTATTCATGAGTGATAAATTTGTAGTATTGAGCACTATAGGCCTAACTGATTTACGATTGTTTAGCTACAACTGCTTTTACTATTTTTGAAGTGCTTTAACAATTAATTAGTAACTATACTTTTAGAAAAAGTAGTTAACTACTTTTGCAACTATTTTTCAACCTGGGGCCATCCACATATTACGTATCGCAATGAAGGGGAGGGGGTGATCGGATTAAGGCGGGGGTCTCGACAAAATGTGTACGTACGCAAAAACCAAATCACTGACTATATTCCTACTTCATCATTTCTATGTAGTATTAAAACTTTTTGAAATGTGTTAGTGTTGCTAGTATTTTATTTCTTCATAACAGTTAACAAATTTTAGCTAGCAAATATGATGTTTAAAAAAAATATTTAGTAGCCTACGGTCAAATAAATGTCTTATAGATGACTTAAGCTAATTAACTTTTGCAAAGGGGGATAGAGAAGCTTAGTTGTACGTACCACAAAATGTACGAGGTGAAACAGAGGGAGGTATGAAAATATGATGTGTTGCGTACGTAATATATGGATGGCCCCCTACTGTTGTTCACATCACATGTTCAGAGATTTCAAGATTTGGGGTTTCTTGGAACAGTAACTTCACTGCAGTAACAGCTGAGGATCTTCCTGCAGAGCTGCAAAACTTTTGCCTACAATTTCCTTTTTCAGCTGCATCATTTTAGCAATGATGCACTATTGAACAAAACAAAACATTATGAATTTATGAACATTCTAAATTTTCTAATTCATAGCCAAGTGACCTTTCCATAAGCGGAGGTACAGCTTAGCAAGCAAGGTTGGCAACTGTGAAAGAAAAGTATTTAGAGATACTGGTGCTACGTTGGTAAGTAAGCAACTGAAAAACGCTCTAACTGAAAACAGTAATTTCAAAAGAGAAGTTTATTATAATTTGAGATTTTTATTTTAAATATTAGTTACAACTGCTTTTGAAAAATAGTTGACTAAAAAATTTTAATTACCAGTTACCTGCAGTATAGTTAAGGACTACGCTTTTCTCTTTCTCGTCTAGCGTTCGCGATCTAGGAGTGACCCTTGACAATTCTATCACCTTGACTGAACATATTTCCAAACTCACCCGCACTTCCTACTTTCACCTAGGGTTATCCGTCGCTCTGTCTCAACTCCAATTTTCATCTCAATTGTCCATGCATTTGTCTGCTCTAGACTTGACTACTGCAATTCCCTCCTCGTTGGTCTTCCCAAGGCCCCTCTCGCTCCTCTTCAGGCCGTTCTCAATGCCGCTGCTAGACTAATTGCTCGTCTTCCTCGATTCTCTCACATCACCACCTTTATGGCAGAAGAACTCCAATGGCTCCCGCTTTCTGCCCGCATCCAATTCAAGGTCCTCATCCTTGTCTCTAAGGCTCAACTTGGTTTTGCTCCGAAATATTTATGTGTCTTGATTCTTCGCCCTCACTCTGCTGCTTCTCTCCGTCCCCTTCGTTCCTCTGACCCTTTGGACCTCCTCGTTCCCCGTTCCAGGATTTCACTGGCTCAATCTAGGTATTTTGCTTCCATTGGTCCTGCCCTTTGAAACGAGCTTTCTCCATCCGTTCGTTCTTCTATTATCTCAGGTAACGTTTCTTCCTCTTTCACTTTTCTCAAAGCTCTCTCGCACTGGGTGCTCTTCTGAATGCATTATATAACATATCACTGCATTATATTATTATTTTTATTTGCAGAAACGGCGCGGCTTCTTGTGACTCTGAGAACGATTAGTCTTCCTGCGGAAGTAGTATTTCAGTTAAAAAACGTCAAAGAAAAGCTCAAACGAGTAAAAAAGGAATATCCTCATCTCAGATTGGATCTCGAAGACAGTACAGGTATCATGCTATGACAAACAGAACAAGCAGACATTCAAGCTAACGGACAGAGACAGAGACACAGACAGACAGAGAAACACATGAAAGGACAGAAAGACAGACTGAGGATGATACATAGACAGCAGTAAAAAAAATGGTAAAATAAGAGATTGGTACCAAACACACAAAGCCCAAACAACAACACACATGGATTGGTTCATTGATTCATTATGCAAAATTGCAAAGCAAAATCGGAGTGAAGAATAGATGCACAGCAAAGAAACACGTTTATTTGTTATTACAGATGCAGGTGAGGCATTTTCATAAATGCTGGGTTGCAGAGTTAGCAATAGGCCTACAGGGTTGTCAGTCTGATTACGACGCTGGCCCTCTGCTATGAACTTCTGATATGATATGAATCAATTTAATATTGGAAGCTATCCGCTTCGATGCGATGCTAGTTAATTCTAATCACCAAGATGCTTATCTTTGTATTATCGTTATCTTTTCCTATACGTCAACATAAATTATGTCCACTTAATTCATGCCATTGCTTCTCTTGATTCTTACTTTTGGGAAGAGAAGCAACAGTTAGAATTATTTCAACGGTTTTTTTTATTATCGTACAATTACTCCTTATGTTTTTTCAGAAGATATTTATGAACGATTCGAGGAAGACGAAATGCAGACGCCCACTAATTACAGCCAGAGTAAGGATTGCTCGAATTAACCGATTTATTCGATCGCTCATCTGTCTATCCCGCAGATAGATTCTTCCGTTCGTTTGCTCATCAATCTGCTTATGCATGCACTGGCCTACAACCCGTCCATCCATCCATCCATCCCTCCATCCCTCCATCCATCCATCCATCCATCCATCCATCCATCCATCCATCCATCCATCCAACCATTCAACCATTCAACCATCCGACCATCCATCCATCCATCCATCCATCCATCCATCAAACCATCCAACCATCCATCCAACCATCCATCCATCCATTCATCCATCCATTCATCCATCCATTCATCCATCCATCCATCCATCAAACCATCCAACAATCCATCAATTCATCAAACCATCCATCCATGCATCCATGAATCCATGAATCCATCCATCTATCCATCCGTCCATGCATCCATCCAATCATCAAACCATCCATCCATCCATCCATCCATCCATCCATCCATCCATCCATCCATCCATCCATCCATCCATCCATCCATCCATCCATCCATCCATCCATCCATCCATCCATCCATCCATCCATCCATCCATCCATCCATCCATCCATCCATCCATCTATCGAATCATCCATCCACCTATTCATCCATCCATTCGCCAAACCATCCATCCATCCATTCATCCATCTATTCATCCAATTCTACCCATCGAGCCAACCACTCATCCTTTGACTAATGAAGGTCTCTTAACTACATTTTAAAGAGTTGATTTTTTTCTTTTTGCGCTTATGTCAGTGGAAATCTACGAACCAGTCTTAGATGACGAAAGGGAGACTGCTCCGCCTCCGCCTCGGCCACTAGTTAAATGGGGTGAGTGCTCGTGGAACTACCAATTGATTGTTAACTTCATTGTTGAAAGACTGAAAGATAGTTTGACTGATTGATTGATTGCCTCACTGACCGAATGAATGAATGAATGAATGACTGGCTGAATTACTGAATGAATGAATGAACAAATGAATGAATGAATTAATTAATTAGTTAATTAATGAGTGACTGGATGAATTAATGAATGAATGAGTGACTGACTGAATTAGTGAATGAATAAGTGACGGAATGACTGACTGAATAAATAAATAAATGAATGATTCGTTCGTTTGTTCATTCGTATTTACCTTCTTTGGTTCAACATTCATTCATTTTAAATATTCAATTATTTTTTTATTTTTTTATTTTATTTCTGTATTGAATTCATTCATCGTTCAGCTATCAGTCAGTCAGTTGCATTACAGGTTAAATCCGCTTTAACTGCAACATTGATCTGAAACAATTCCCTCTGTAATTGTAATTTTGTAACTTTAAGTGCTCTTCATTTAGCGCCTCTTTAGAAAACTCACCAGAGGAGTTCACAGTCTGAATACCCAAGAACACGATCGAACTGAATAGTCTTCAATCGCGTGCGAAGGAGAGGCATGTGAAACAGAAGTTCATGTTGCAAATGGCATGGGAGTCTGTTCCAGAATGAAAGCAGAGGCGGCGCTACACCAGGGCGAGCCAGGGCAAATGCCCTGGTAAAAAAGCCTTTGCCCTGGTCGTTGCCCTGCCAGAATTTTTGCCCTGTCCACAATTTGTTCGGGGCATAAATTGCCCCCTGCACTGGTTTCATGTATGACTGCCCTGGTTATGCCCTGGTTAAAAAAAATGTCTGGCGCCGCCACTGAATGAAAGGCCGACCACTGCAAAGCTTCCAGGTTGCATTGTGGCAGTAAGCGATGGGGAAACGACCAGAATAAGAATACCCTGTGTTGCAGAACGAAGAGAACTGCAACCAAGTAATGATGACACAATGACGTAACGTAAATCTGCGAAATTTCTCAGCGCGTCGATTTCGGTGCCAGGTCAGAAAATGTGGGGGCGGGAGTGATCGTGCCGGAGAGATGGTAAGGTGTTACAGTGGAAATTGTGCCGATGGCGATCACGTACGTTAGGCCTATAGTGCGGAAGCGGAACCAGAGTAGGAGAGATTGAAAGTTCGATTTTTAGCCTTGAGTGAAATGCTGCAGTGGAGGAATTCCTCAGGTTGAAAGGCCAGAAAGGGGAAGAGCGAATTGGCGGAAGTCTTTTAGGAGGGAGTTTGTTCTGTGTATAGAAAATGGAACGTTGCAGAATTCCAGGAAGGCGTAGATATAACCGTGTAGGTCAGCGCAGCGGTGGAAAAGACTTTCTTAACTTAATTAAACTTTAAAAAATGTTTTGTTGTTTAGATAAGAAGATCTTGGGTTCAGCTAGTGGACAGCAGAAAGAGAAAGCGCCATTTCTACATGTAATTACTCATCGTGAAATTCCTCCAGGAATAGTCGCAAAGAAAGCTCCGAGACCTCTTCCTTCACCGAAAGTGCAACAGTGTCCTTCAGGCTCCAGTCCTTTCGCCTACAGGAAACCTAACCAGTCCTCAGTCAGTGATAGTTCCGTTGGAAATTGCGAAGATCCAGCTGTCCCTTCGATACCACTGAGGCTTCATTCGAACAACCCAACAGGACTTAATCTAAATAAAAGACAGACCATATATCCAACGGATTCGCACTGTCCACCGTTAGAGGACAGCTTATTGAAAGAACGCAAAGGCAATGATGTCGACCAAAGCAAGGCTCCGATTCCTATTCGTCCTCCCCTTCCTCCTTCTGCTATTTTTTCTGCAAAATCCCGACAACACACAGACCCACCTAAAAAGAGAGACTCAATTAGGATGTTTCCTAAAACCACAAAGACAAAAGGAGGCAACGAGAAGAGCTGCTACTGCGTGGCTCTGTGGAACTGTGTCGCAGATGCTAATAACGAACTCAGCTTCAGAAGAGGAGACAGGATGAGGATCGTCGACAGACAATACGAGGACAAGGGATGGCTAGTGGTCGAACTGAAAGAGAAAACTGGTCTCATTCCTATCAACTACGTATTTATAGACTCGACCTAAGCCAAAAACCGAATGCTTGATGGGTATTTATGCTGCAATTCTACATGCATTAAGTTTACCGGTTATCAGAGGCGTAATTTGTGGCGGTACGAGGGGTACCCATACCCCACTTTTTGGACTGGGGTACCGCACCCCCTCTTTTTAGACAATGCCAATTAATATTTCATTATTATGCCTTCCCAGAGATCGCAGTCTCCGCTTTGCTTCGTGGATACATGTGGTCAGAGTGAGGAATATACGCACCACAAAAGTACCGGTACGAAAGTACTTAGATACACAGGTAAACCGAGAGCCAGACGAACTGAGTCACAGGCAGCCAGACAGGCAGACTTTCAGCCACACAGATCTGGGTCACGGATACAATCTTCTTGGGGAGATCTTACATCACCCTCACTCTCCGCCTTATGGTTGTCACCTTATTCATGTCGGAATGTGGAGATGTAGGTCAAAGCGCAAGAAGTCGTTGATTTTGTTTTAATTAGACACGACGTGTTCCGATTTCGTTAATAGATCGAAATGGATAAATTTCTTTTAAAGAGAAAACGAGTAGATGACATCATAGAAGTTAAAATTGCCGCTATGGAGGTTAGCTCATCAACTTTTTTTTAATAAGTTAGGGTCATATGTCCAAAATGGTCTCCATGCGAAAAGCGAAATTGGAGAAGAAATTGACACCCCTACTTTTTAAACCAAAGTTACGCCCTTGCCGGTTATATTCTATATTATTTATTAATGTTCATTTACTTGATTACACTGTTGAAGGTAAAAGTATGTCTACCATAAGTTTTTTCAGGATAATGAATAATACTAATGTTAATGGTACGATTATAATTCAGCTATATTAGGGCTTAATGCCGATACGCACTACAGGTAAGTTTCTATTTTAATAATCCTGGCTTTAAAGCATCCAGTCATAATTAATTGAATCGGTCATCGAATCATTATTTGCACCAATATTATGCTAACTTTAGCAAACACAAATTAACGTAATTACGAGACACACTCACACAGAGGTGCATATACAACCAACAGATACAATACAGCAGACAGAAAGAAAAGCACACAGTCAGGCAGACAGACACAAACGCACACAGTCAGGCAGACAGACACACACGGACACAGTCAGGCAGACAGACACAAACGGACACAGTCAGGCAGACAGACACAAACGCACACAGTCGGGCAGACAGACACAAACTCACACAGTCAGGCAGACAGACACAAACTCACACAGTCAGGCAGACAGACACAAACGCACACAGTCGGGCAGACAGACACAAACGCACACAGTCAGGTAGACAGACACAAACGCACACAGTCAGGCAGACAGACACAAACGCACACAGTCAGGCAGACAGACACAAACTCACACAGTCAGGCAGACAGACACAAACGCACACAGTCAGGCAGACAGACACAAACTCACACAGTCAGACAGACAGACACAAACTCACACAGTCAGGCAGACACACACAAACGCACACAGTCAGGCAGACAGACACAAACGCACACAGTCAGGCAAACAGACACAAACGCACACAGTCAGGCAGACAGACACAAACGCACACAGTCAGGCAGACAGACACAAACGCACACAGTCAGGCAGACCGACGTTAACACCAGATGCAGAGAAGTACTTCAATATGGCCATTCTGAAATAAATCTCAATACAAATACACGCACAGGTTCATCTACAGCAACCGTAGGCTACATATGGCCTCGACCTTCCTCAGTTTTCAATGAATTCATTGGGTGAGATCCTTCACCGAAGCTACCCGTTTGAATGGCTGCAACGCCATTCAGGGTCCTCGAGTACGGACCGTGTTAGCTGCTGACAGCTGATGTTCTGCGCGATCTGTTACCTCCAATAAAAGCGAGCGAATTCACTTTGTGACCTCACGCACACAACCTCGTTAAACCTATATTAAAAGGATGATTTATTCACGATAAAACTTTCATGTACACCGAAATGCGGTTAACAGTTTGGTCAGTAAAGAATATACTTACTTATTTACTTACTGAGTCATTTAAAAATCAACAAGTAGGCCTATGCAGGCTAGGTAAGGTCAGGTTCCGTTCCGGGTTGAGAACCAAAAGTAAGACATGCAGTTAGTCAGAGGTCAGGGTTTTGGTGGATGGTCTTTTGGTTTTTAGAATTGGAGCAGTAGGCCTAAAAGGGAAGCATCGGGAGATGTGGAACTGTAGCTGTGGAATTGTACTTTCATTTTTTTAAATAAGGGTCCTTCGCTGAGATTGCGAAAGATGCAGTGTTGGCAAGAGTACTGATTGTAATTTTTGTAATTGTAATATAAAATTAAAATTTATATAGCGCCACTTCAAGTGCAACTAATCACATGTGCTCTAAGCGTGACCGGCCATTTACAAGATGTAGTACGAGTAGGTTACCGTACAACAGCCCAATAATCTCTGAACTTTTGGAGAGAGGGCACTATCAAATGCAGTTATGGGCGGCGATCCCGATGGATCGGGGGGACAAGACTATACATCTGCCCCAACAAATTTTGAAGAAACACCAAAAGAAGGTCAACAGTTTTTTCTGGCGCGTGCGGGAAAAATTTGTTTGCACTTCTTTTTTGACCAGATCAGTTCTAAAGTGTCCCCACCTGTCAAACAGTGAATGTAGTTGCATTGTATTGTATGATAAAAGTCTAGAATATCATCCTCCGAGGCTCCGCCTCTGAATTGCGCAGCAGCAATTCTTTTACAAGTACATGATCTGAAACAAACCGAACAAACAAGGTGAATGAACAACCGAGGTTGGCAAGGATTTCGCTCAACAACAGGTCGATTGCGCTTACTGCTTTATCGCTTTTCTGTAGAAATTATCTCGAAAAGCTACAGTCAACTGCAAATAATGCAAACACTTTACAGGTTTGTCTGCCTGTTCGTCCACTGAAAGTATTACGGTACCTTAAGCATTTTTTAATAAGTAGAAATACTTGATGGCTTTGTTAATAGTGCTGATTATGCAAAATTAATGATAATGATTATGATCATAGGCGTTATTTGTGAAGGTGCGAGGGTTACCCGTACCCCTCTCACTTTTTGGACTCGGGGTACCGTACCCCCACTTTTTAAGCAATGCCAATCAATACTTTATAATTATTTTACCTTTCCAGAGATTGCAGTCTCCGCATTGCTTTGTGTATTTAGACAGAGTGAGGAGTAGGTACCACAAAAGTACGAAAGTACTTAGATATACAGGTAAACCGAGAGCCGAACGAACTGAGTCACAGGCAGTCAGACAAACAGACTTTAAGCCACACAGCTCACCCGAGTGACCCGACAGACTGGCCACCGTGGCCGGTCGCAGGCGCCACAGATCTGGGCCACAGCTACACTCTTCTTGGAAAGATCTGACATCACCCTCACTCTCCGCCTTATGGTTGTCATCTTAGTCATATCGGGATGTGCAGATGTAGGTCAAAGCGAAAGCTTCTGTAGGATTCCTTGGTATTTTTCAACTTTGACTTTCGACTTATTCCAACAGCACATTGACTTTACTTTGTAACATTGTGTGATCTGGCCTACTCAGGCTAAACAGGCTCATTCTAAGCATAGGCTATAACTACGTAGAGTTTGTAGACTATAAATTCAAGTAATCCTACCCTTCCAGCGTACCCACATAGGGCCCACGTGGGACTGACATTTCTATACGAGACCCTTATCGGGTCTATTAAAAATTAATGAGAATACTAGCAAGGTAATATTATGTCCAAAAAGTCCACGCGAAAAGCGAAAGTGGAGAAGAAATTGGTATCCCCACTTTTTAGACCAAAGTTACGCCTCTGATTGTGATGATGTATAGATAACCATGAAAATGTTGGTGATGATGATGGTAATTATGATGGCTTACCTTTGGCAATGGTGACCGATGACCAATGATGAAAATATCTAAATATATGTAGAGCCTAAAATAAAAGTAATTGCGAAGTGTGCGTTTCACAGATTAACTCATAGAGTCATAGACGATGTTTTGTCTGTTGCCATGGCTTAGGGTTTTTATTTTCTCTGAACTTCATATATATGGAACTTGCAAGAAAATGTTTCCTGGTTATGGGATCATTGATGTAGCGCCGAATGGTAGCAAACACCCGAAAGCAACATCATGTTAGTCCTGTATTGCATTACCTATACCGAATGTCTATTCATTTTCAAATCTGCCTCAAACTTTACAAGATATAATATTAAAACCCGCGTGGCCACAATGTCGTTGGTTATTAGGCCTACCCACTCATCAGTTCAAGAAATTACATTTAATCGAAATTCTACCATTCTGACTTCCGCTCTACCTCGCACCAGACAAGGTGTGAACTTTCGTGTTGGTTGGTAATAAACTTCGCTGCTCAGTTGTGTTCACCTTTTCAGTAACTTCCTTAATGTTTTGTTCTGGTCTAGACTCACAACAGCTGTTATGCTTCAACTTACTTACTGGCAGAGTTCACTGCCACCACGACACATATCGAAAATCGACTGTACTGTTCCAGCGGATAGATTTCTTTCACTTTAGATCGACCTTCGATTATGTCAATTCATTTTTGAGCACTATGATAACAACGCTGAAGGCGTGCTAATAATCCTGACCTTGAACCGTAGGCCTATATTTATGACCTGGCAGAAAAACTGAACAAACAACATCGTAGTCGTAATCTCCAAAAGACTAGAGTCAGAGGAAGTCCGAGTCCGGTTTCCAGGGGGCCAGATCAAAAGAGAAGCCAGAGCAGCTGTTAAGACGAGTGTCGTTTAGGGCGAGAATAATTTGATGGCGGAGGATCAGATGAGTCAGGTAGGAGTACTTGAAAAGGTGAGACTTCAGTTTTGAGTGGATAGCCCCGGTGGTGATAGAGGAGCATGAGGAGGAGGATGGAGGACAGGTTGCAATGATGATGGCGAAACGGAGAATCTGCGGAATTCAGAGGGAGATCATTCCAGAGGCGTGGTGCAGTGTTGGAGAACTTGAGATGAGTAGTGACTGGAGGTCGAGAAAGACTGAGATAGGAGGATGATCGGGTGAAGCGAGTTTCCTGGATGGTGAATAGATCACGGAGGTATTTGGGCTGGGTGTAGGGATTTGTAGGTTAGTAATAGAACTTTGTAGTGGATTCGCTCTGGGATTTTTAACCAATGGATTGATTTGAGGATGAGAGTGATATTATGATGTTTGGGCGTTCTATAGTGACAGCTCTGGCTAGTGAGTTTTGGATAAGTTGCAGACGCTTGATATGGGTGGAATCAAGGTTGAGGAAGAGGGAATTGCATCAATCAAAGCTTTGAATGAATAATGGAGGTAGCAATGGTGGAGGCAGTTTTAAGGTCTACACGGGCCGGATGAGTCGGAGGTCACGAAAGTGTACGAAACAGGAGCACAAAATGTTGGGGATGTGGTTAGAGAAAGGATGATGTGGGTCAAAAGCAATACCAAAGATTGCGGACACGGTAGTCGGAGGTGAAGGTAAGGGACTAAGATTTAGTCGATAGGTGTATGTTAGGTCAGGAATTTTCTTGATTTGATCAGAAAGGCCCAGAATGATTAATTCTGTTTTGGAAGGATAAAGGCAGAGGAGATTGGATGACATCCACTGTGAGATTAGGTTAACCACGTTCAGCAATTGTGTGATGGAGGTGGAAAAAGAGCTTGGGGAGAAGGATATGTAGAGTTGGGTGTCGTCTGCGTACAGTGGTGGTCAACAGAGGAAGATCTACAAGATGAAGAGGAGTGGACCCAGTACGGAGCCTTGAGGGACGGCACAGGAGGAGGAGGGATTGCAAGCAGTGCAATGGAGGCTTTAGCAGAGAAGGATCGCAAAGACAATTAGGACTGGAATCAGAGCAGAGCAGTGCCAGATACGCCAAATCAGGAAGATAGTCGTTGAAGATGCAGTCTGTGATCGATGTTGTCGGATGCGGCGTAGATTCGAGGAGGCAGAGGCAGGAGACTTGCTGATGGCTGACGGTAGAGACCAGTTTATTGTACAGAGTCGTTTAACAGGGAAAGGACAATTCGTTCAGTTAACTTAGATCGAAAGGAAAGAATGGAGTTGGATCTGTAGCTATATAGGTTTTCCTTGTCAAGGTTTGCTGTTTTGAGAAGGGGATTGACTAGAGACTGCTTTAAGGCCATTGGGAACTTGCCGGTAGGGAGTGAAAGATTGATAATTTTGGTGATCACAGGAACGAGGAAAGAGGCAAAGTCTTTTAGAAGAAAGATGGGGCAGGATGAAGTTCGTATTGCTTGCTGGGAAGAAAATGTTGGAATAGTAACACTTCATCTTCGCAGACGGGAGAGAGAATTGGGAGCGATGATTGAGAGGGAAGAGAGGTAGGGTTTAGAGAAGAGAGTGAATCAGTGCTGGATGAGGCAAGGGGGCGTGTGTGCCTTGAAGAGATTGCAATGTGAAGCGAATGGATGAGATTTTGTCAGAGAAAGATGAACTTTGAACAGAAGGTATCAGCCATAGAAGGAGAGGGAGGGGAGCTAGGTTGTGGGAGGGAGATACGCGATGAAGGAGAGAGTTGTCAGCGCTCCAGAGATGTCTGGTTTATAGAAGCTGGAATGGATGAGTGAGGAATAATATTTCTTTTGGGAAGCAGCGATGAGTTTATGGTATCTGTTGGTAGCTGATTGGAGGGTATTGTGGGCTTCAGGAAATGGTTCGACACAGCGCCGGTGCTTAAATCGGTCTCAATAGATTTTGTGCGGCGCTAAAAAACTCCAATATTCGCAATTATAATTGCAGATATTGTGTTCAACGAAAATATAATTCGCAAATGCGTCGAAATTTCAGTGACATGTCTTCTCTCCTATCTGAGAAGTTAGCAGTGTTGGAAGTCGCCTGAAACAAGTTTCACTGTAAAGCCTTTGGCATATAATGCCAACTGTCGAGGTAGGTCACGGGTGACTACGTCAAATGAACGTCGAAGCAGAAACTTGTGTATCTTTCAAGAATAGTTTCATTCGACCGGGCGAAAACGAAGGAGTGAGAATGAAGACGATGGTTTTGGCTCTACTATGGCTCTGCGCCGTCGCCGTCAAAGCACAGAGGCCGCTGAGTATGAACCACATATCAATCAACTAAAAGGCTTATTTAAAAATCAGATTTCTGTAAAATTAAATATGCTTACAAACATCGATCTCTAAAGACACCATAGCCAACAATCAGGGTCAGATCCGTGAGTAGAAAACAGGTTGTGTAAGTAAGTAAGGCGAAAAATCAGTCGTACTTGACTTCGCCGATTTTACCTTCCCGAGCATTAAGTAAACCGACAATTTTAGTCGCTTGACGATCTAATGTTAGTTATCTAGTATTTGTGACTTATCCTTAGTTTCAAGAACGTTTTCATTTCTATTTACATAACGCCATAGCTTTAAATAGTGAAGCTGTCAACCCTCACTCTCATTGGCATGCATTAGGACGAGCATTACAGTATTTTCTTTTGTCTTAATTAGTATCATTGCCATCGTTTTCGTCATTACTGTTGCTGACGTCGTCATCAAAATCCATATCTTTATCTCTGAAATTTTCGTCACTGCATTCCAACCAGCAATATTCAAGAACAGCAGTTACAACACCGAGGGGTGTCACGACAAATGGTTCACGGACAAATGGTTCACGATCTTCCAGCTTCCAGTTACATATTCAACGATAATCCGGATTCTAGTGTGAGCTATATTTTCATCGAAATGCAAACATAGCTAGACGCTGGAAGATCGATGAAAATATAATAGAGCTCAAACCAGAAGCTGGATTATCGTTGATTATGCAACTGAAACTAGGATCTGGATTCTCGATGAAAACATAGCTCAAATAGAAGCTGGAAGATCGTGAACCATTTGTCCGTGAACCACTTGTCCGTGAACCATTTGTCGGTGAACCTTTTGTCGTGAACCATTTGTCGTGGAACCACCGAGGGCAGTACGGTAACAACAATAAAACTGTGAACGCAGTAATTTTATTACAGAGAAGTACAACGTCGACCGGTCTCAGATCTCAGTGTCCGGCTTATCGTCAGGAGCATGCATGGCAACCCAGCTGCATGTCGCCTACTCCTCTCTCATCATGGGCGCCGGAATATTAGCAGGAGGTAAGAACTAATCACCCATCTTAAACTATAGTGTGCGCACGTGAAATCATTGATCACACACATCATAAAGTGTTTTTATAAATTACAGACAGTTGCATGCATATTAAATGAACAAATTTTGCGCAGTATTTCAAACTCCTTTGTGTGACGATGCTCTGATGTAAGATTTCTCTATGTGCACAGTTCTCGTATCATTTCAAAGTCCTATTCGAATTGACAACAGCAGTTGACAATCGCAAGCCCACATTGCTGTTTAACTTGGATCTGCCAATTGAGGTTATTGTGGATGGTTCGAACAACCTTTTATCCCAAAACGATTGACTTCACGCAAATCGTATTGGACCACCGTGAGTTTATAATAGGAGACAAATCATTCATATAACGCACTAGATTAATGTGCGCGTTATACAAGGTTAGGATTGCTGGGCTTATGGTTCGACCCTACACAAATTGTGAACTGGGAAGCGCGATTGAAGAACCCCTAATCCAGATTCCAGAAGCAGGAAAGTTCAACGCCATTAATTACCCGGCCTCGTGTCCTCATGGTCACACTCCAGAATTATTAAAACTTACGTAGTAGTACATGTAGTTTTTCTTTTATTCTTTGATTTGAACGTAACCTTGCTCTGCAGCTCACTCTACAGTCTGCCAAACTCAATTGCATCGACGACAGACATTTGGTTGATAGGCTGGATTTGCATTGTCTGTGGAGATATTTTTGCTTGGCGATGCTCCAGAATTCATGAATTTCGAATAAGTTGGTTTTAACATCTGCCGATATCTCCAGTGCTTGTAAAGTCAAATTTTTAATAGAAAACTTTTTAACTATCTGCTTTGTTTCTAATTACGACAGTAAGACTGTACATTTACTGTCAGATCCATATGCTTCGGAATCATTGGCAACAGCAGTTCTGCGTCAACCGATCCTGGTGGAGAACTTACAACTAGGTCAAAGATCCTGATCCAGGCGTTTACGAAAAATTTCCATATTTATAAGAAATACGAAGGAAATGCTCTAGATTCGTTTATAAGCCCAACCCTTGCTAGAGACCTCACGAATCCCCAAATCCATCAGCATAAGAACGTTGAACGTTTGGCACCATATGCCCACGGGCGACTGCGCGCCTTGCACCTGTAGCGATTTTATATATCTGAGATCGATTCTATACTTCAAACTTCACAAATCGAATCCTGTCACGATAAGTAAACCATTTCTTGCTAAAAGACATTACCTTATTATGAATTTGTATAGCTTTGTGTAGTCATATAGAGGTAATGTCTTTTAACATTGACCTTAATATTACTTTGTACAGTTTCTTGCAGAGTCAGACAAAGGTAATGCGAAGCTAGTCACGGTTAGGCCTACTTTATTGTTATCTGTTGCTGCTTGGTTTCTAATTACGACTGTATGTTCACTGTCAGTTCCATACTACTGCCGTATGAGGAACTCCGCTCTTCGGATAGTTCCATGCGGGGGTACCCCGGAGTATCTTGACATCAATGAACTCGTGACGGCGACGAACACATTCGCCAGTTTGGGGGACATCGACGCCACGTCCAACATGTACAACTCCAGGGTCTTCATCTTGAATGGACTTCTCGACACAACGGTTAAACCAGGTACACTGTTTCAGGCAGGAATTGAAGTTGATCTAAATAAAGAAAAGCGTAGAGTCTATAGTAGCAACTGAGTTAAATGGAAACAAGGTAGATGGTGCCAGCAGTGGTGTAGGCTAGCTTTTCATGGGCCCGGGTCCAAGGGGTCTCACGTGTGTCTCTGTTTGGCCTCATAAGACCTCTAAGCCCAGTGTTTAATCTAGACGTCTTTTGGGGGGGGGAAATTTCCCCCCCCCAGGATTGAAGTTTCCCCCCCAGAACTCAGCAGTATTGTAAGGCAGACACCTTTTTGGGGGGAAATTCCCCCCGAGAAACCTTGTTTCCCCCCCCCCAGAACAGGGGGACTAGATTACACACTGCTCTAAGCCTTGCGTTCTTACCAATAGGCCTAATGTCATGGACTCATGTGTATGCCATCCGCCACTTAGGACTGATGCCTAAATCAAGGTCTTAGGTCACAGTCATAAAATTGCGTAATGTTTCGCTATTATACAGATAAATTAACCATCATGGCAGCTAGCTATGTTGAAGCAGTGAAGTAAGAAAGTAATGCACGTGTGTCGACTGTCGAAACATTCCAGCATCCAACTACAAGATCTGCCACCAAATAAGCAGGAATGTGAATTAAACTAATTGTAAAAAGAAATTTTCAACGGTGGTTATAAGAAATTGTCTGGCGTCTCTGCGGGCCCCTAAAAGTCTTGGGCCCGGGTGCCCAGTACTCCCTGCACATGTGATAGCTACGCCTCTGGATGGTAGGAGGGAATGGAGCTGATCTACGCATGAACGAAGGTAGAAATTGAAGAAATTCTAGGTAGACAAGGAGATTCTGTTGAAAAAAAAATCGTATACAAATATGAATAAAAGCGTGCAGAGAATGCTCATAAAGGTCATGTAGATGGATTGCCTCAAGAGCTATATATAGCTCTTTGAGAGCATATAAAAGCATATATCCCTTTGAGAGTATATACTCTCTACGATGAACCTGACATCGTAAACCGCATCATTAAGTGTTTCTATGGTCCAGGCAGGGGCAGAAATCGAAGTTGTCCGATCAGAAGGGATAGTCCTAGCGCGACCACCGCACGGAATAGGATTATATAATTATTGAACTTGGTTACTTCAACATTTAAATTAAATGATATGCTAAGTTGGCTAGAGTGATTTTATAGCTTAAACAGAAAAGCGAATAAGAGTTAATACCTTCATTCTTTTAAATTTCTTTCAGAAACGGGACTCAAAGTTCAAGAGTATTATAGCCACTATGTAACTACATCCAATATCATCACGGTCTTCAACCTCAGCGAAGCACACAATTTTGTAAGATCCGAGCAAATTACCAATCAGTTAATTATATCTTTTCTCAGTTTGCTTAAATTAATCTTATATATAGTTTCCCAGATCTGAGTGTCCGTTTGTCCTATGATAAACGCTTCTGGGATGTAGCGGCCGTCCCTTCTTGGCTGCAATGGAATGTATGGAATGTAACTGATGCTGCTAATCATGCCTGCCATGCCGTTGGTCGACCATCCTAAAGCCAGCATCGGCCGAGGGCCTTAGGGAGTCGGCCATCGGGCGAACCCCAACGCCGGCGGTCAGATAGACAGACAGACGGATTGATAGACAGACAAAGAGCGGTTAGTAAGTCTGTCTCTGCCTGCCTCCCTCCCTCCCTCCCTCCCTCCCTCCCTCAGTCCCTTCCTCTCTCCCTCCCGGAAACACTCCTTTATTATGGCACACGATCTTGAGGGGGAGAAGGAGCAAAGACGAGGCCAAGACTGATTTGCCTAGACATCGATTGGTCACGTGCAATACAGAGCAAATACTCTATTGTTCGCAAATAGTCCTTGATAATTTCTTCTAATAGTTCACACGACGTCATAAAACTGGAAAAAATTCCTGGTAAATAGTCCTTCAAAATTTCGTTGTCCCATGAATAAAGAAAGTCCCCTAGACCGATGATTACGCTTAAATCGTCTGCCATGGCAAAGATGGATGGCCCGACAAAGCCAAAAATAGCTCGAATATTCACTCGCAATGTGACTCATAATCATGCATTCCAATAAACACATTCTTTTCTCTTCCTATCAATACATTCATTTTCTTTTTCAACCCGTCATATGACGGAGAAATACTCTAGTTTCAAATAAATTCATTTAATGGGCATTTATATTCCAGAAAATAATGAATGAGTGTCAGCGTGACAAAGCGCGGCGCATGGGATCTTTTGCTGGGTGCTCCTGTTTTTTAATACAAGTTTCTGCACTGCATTCCGACGTCTTTTATATAGCTTTGGTTTATCTTTCTCCAATTGACTGAGCGAAAACTATAGTGTTACCTCTGCAGTCACAGAGACAATCTCATATAAGTGATGCGCAGTCGAAGGCTGTGAGCTAAACCTTTTTCTTTCACTACAAGGCTACTGCGAATACCTATAGCAAATCCCTCCATTTTTAAGGTTAGGACCGTTTTGTTAAGTTTTTTCTCTGTTATGTCCTTTCGTAGATTTTAGTCTTAGAAAATCTTGTATATATTTTGACAGTTTCATCTTCTGATGTAATTCGTAGATTCTTTCCAGTTATGCGTCGTATCATTTTCTTCTTTTATTCGTCTTTAGCCAACGATGGATTACGGCAACGCATGCGACGCGTCTCTAAGTCCCTACATCAGTATATGCAACTACGATGGCGCCTACGAAACCCTCAACGCCATTTATCCTGGACTCACGGTAAGTATCAACGTACTTACAAATTAAGAACATCAGCGAGTTCTACGTGGCCACCGCTTGGTCAGTCTGAAGCGCAAACGATGGAAAATCTAAGCAGTTGAAAATGGATCATAAGGTATAGGGAAGTGATAAAAAAGGTAAGTTGTCTCGGAAGTTATCGGGAATTGAAGTAGATTTTCTAATAATTGCAGGCAATTAGAACTGAAGTGAGAAACTGCAAGTAAGGCCTATCAGAGAATTCGGGTAATGAAAGTGACGAGCAAAAGCAGTTAACTATAGAATAGTCCCTAATAATTTTTTTCAGCAATGCTACTTTATTAATATGTCATTACATTACCGTGAAGCAAACGCCTAATGCAAATTTCTAGTATGTTTACATTCAATCTATGCAGATACTATTACGTGAGCGACACCTGCATTAAATCGTAAGAAATTCAATTGAGTTGCAGATGTATATATTGTTTTCAGAGACCCAGCGGAATTGTTCCATTGAATGGAGACGTGAGTGAATTAAATATATATAATTTACCTCAGGTTTACTATCATCATTTGCATCATCATTTGCATCATCATCATCATCATCATCATCATCATCATCATCATCATCATCATCATCATCATCATCATCATCATCATCATCATCATCATCATCGTCGTCGTCATCGTCGTCGTCGTTGTCGTCATCATCATCGGAGTCATGCCCACATTCGTCGTAATCATCAATTGTCATGAATGCAATATTATTATCATCATTGTAATGTCTACATAAACAGGTCATCAAGGACTACATTATAGAAATTATAATGTTGCCAAAAGTCCTCAAAGGTGTCGTGTTGTTGTTAATTTTAACTCCTTTGCTCAAATCATGCTTAACGTGTAACTGTACTACAGATGCCAACACATATATTTATGAGATTCGCATTGTTGTTATTATATTAGTTCTATGAGTTTGACCAAGCTGAGTTCTTCCTTGGGTCTGTTCCTGCCGATTCCAGCATGGATGACATCGGATTCGTTTACGTACCATCTGGATGCATGAGTGGCACAAATGGTACGTCGACAGCATCTTGTTAACTCTTTCATTTGAACATTAGTCTGTCATCTATAATTATAGTCTTTAGAGGTTTCATCAAGATAAAATGAGATCTCGTGTGAAGGTAAAATTGACTACATGATTTTCAACCGGTCTCTGGTAAAGTGCCATCAAGAGAGTGATACTGACAAATTCGAAACCTCTGCAAGGAATGCATTTGAAGAATCCAAAGACGTTATGATGAAGGAATGAACAAAGATCACGTGGTGTCATGCGATAAATTACACCAAATCATCCTGATCTGGTGTAGAAAGAATGAATGCACAATGATCTGTGTATGCATTAACGACTGCAAATAGAGTTGTAGCTCTCGGAGCTTTTGTTCAATTAAAACTATAGAATGACTACTCGTATTTGCCTCTGTTGCAGCTTGCCGACTTCACGTCGCTATCCACGGCTGCCAACAGGGAAGGTGAGGCAAATTCGGACTAGATGTATTTTTGTGCAAGCTATATAATTCTGTTGCTTAGATTACCGTAAGCCTAAAGCCTTTATATAGGATAAAACATATTCGCACAAGAGTAGTTGAGCTACGCTGCACAGACGATCACGGCAGCTAAAACTAACCAGGAGACTAATTTGCCTGAGATGAACGATTATAATGTCTGGTCGGTGCTAGACATCATGTCGCCTTCATTTTGCTTGCGCACCCTACAGAATAATCAGCCTGCAAACTGATTGGCTCTTCGTTCCTGTCTGAACAACGCAGATAATAATAATAATAATAATAATAATAATAATAATAATAATAATAATAATAATAATGATAATAATAATAATAATAATAATAATAATAATAAAAAAAAAAAAAAAAAAAAAAAAAAAAAATAATAATAATAATAATAATAATAATAATAATAATAATTAATAATAATAACACTCTGCTCCTACATATTTTTCCAAATACTGAGGGATCACCGATACCTCTGGTAATAAAACTAATAATAATGAGATTGTAAATTGAATAATAATAATAATAATAATAATAATAATAATAATAATGATAATAATAATAGTAATAACTAATAACGACAATTTATTTGGCTACGTAACGCGGCTCTACCGCTAGGCCTACAAAGGTGACCACTCATCTGATTGCTTGATTGACTGACTCCACTAACTCTGACTATTGACCTACTCGGTGTGATCGTCATTGGTCTGTTAACTTTAAAAATTCCGCTCCGAATCCCATGAGTGTCAAATGAAATGCCTACTGAAGATTGAGCCTTTCTGTGCTTCCCAGTGTTCTCGATGATGCAAACCAACGAGGTTAGGTCCCTCCATCGCAACACCAGTAAAAAAATCCATTTTCCAAATAGCTATCTTCTGTGCGAGTCGTCTGATACTCTTGAGGCGGCTCTCTCTTGGAAGTCAATAGAGCTCTTAGAAGACGCCGGTGTCCCGAGATATTCTATCCCCCCTAAAGCGTATCCCCCCGGATGGAATAAACCGGAAACCAGTTTAGAGTATCCGGTGGGATGAACCATTCTATCCCCCCTCGTCATACGCATCACGATAGCCTCGACGAAATTCCAGTCAAAATCACCAAAAACAAAGTAAATTGATTTCAGGTCGACGTACAAACTAAAGATACGCAATTCAAAAATATGTGTGCAATAAATTAAAACAGTACGACTGAATACACTTAGAAACCGCCAAAAATGCAAGCTAAACCGAATACTCCATTTCGCTAAGGGGGATACGCATGTATGGGGGATACTCTATTTCGTGACACCGGCGCTGTAACCAGGTGATGGTTACATATCACAGAAGATGACCATCTCAAATCTCATCCGGTTTCAATCGAACCTCCACTCACTTCGTAGGCGCCTTTAAGCTTCTTCGCTTAGCTGTGTTCTTACATTACTCGCTAAAATCAGCGGCGTGATAATACCACCGTCGTGCGAATATTAAAATCTACTTTTCGTCATATGCACAGTGAACCCAGATCGTGTGCATGTAAAACAAAATCAAAGACTTATCTCGAGTTTACGCTACCCTACAAATCGAACGAGTCGATAATTCTAAACCCGATCGATGATACTTCGGAAATGATCAGCAGTCGACGTCGACAGTAGGCCCTATATCAAGTCTATCGTAATCGTAATCGTAATCTCGAAATTTCTACAGCGCCCACAAAAGGGAAGTCGCGGCAACCAGCTTATTCACAGGCGCTCAATCAAATCAGAATCGTTAGGCGGGGTGGATGGGTGAAATCAGTTCCAGGTCAAGATCCAAAGGGTCAGTCAGGCAGACAGTCAGACGGCTAAGGAGGGTGGTGCTTGGGGTCGGAGCGGCGAGTGAGGTAAGGGGAAGAGGATGAATCAGGATGACTTGTGAAAGAGCAATGTTTTCAGTTTTGAATGGAAGACCTGAGGAGAGATAGCGAGAGGTGAGGTTTTGGTGAGTCGTAGTATGGATCTGAAAGTTCTCGCAGTACTGGTGGGAGTTTGTTCCAGAGGGGTGGGACAGCTATGGCTATGGAGCGATTCGAAAATTTTAGTGATGAGGTGACAGAAGGTCGGAGGAGTGTTAGGGCAGAAGAGGAGCGGGTTGAGCGGAGTGGTTGGACCGTGAACAGCTGACGGAGATAAGAGGGCTGGGAGGATTGGATCGTGTTGTAGGTGAGTGATACGGTGAGTCTATTATGTTTGTAGTTGAATTCTATTGAGGTAATTTACTGTACATATAATGCCAACTCTTCACTGTTACTAAGTCACTTGGTCATAATTCATTAGGGATTCGATTTCTAACAAACACAGTCAATGCACGAACATTGCGCTCGAATTTCAGCGGTAGTGAATAAGATGGCGTACTGGGCTTTCAATTATTGCATTAGAAATTCTTGAGCTTCAGTATTTAGGCTACTTGTTTTTATAAATACTGATAGAACTGATACTTCAGTAGTAGTGGAGTTTCTCATCGTGTAAAACTCCGCCACTGCACGTCCATACCTTAGTGCCAGGCAGTCCCAGTCCCAAGACTGGATGAAGGAGGAGGGCGACGCTAATGATCTTTGTTATCACACAGTGTCGTTAAACTGAGAGTATTCATTGTGTAATTTCATGTAGGATCATTTCTTTCGATGGTTCTTTTCAGATATATACTCGGAGATGAGTTCGCGAGGAACACCGGATATAACGAGGTGGGAGAACTGAACAACATCATCATATTGTACCCCCAGGCCATCCTTACGCTAGTTAACCCCACGGGATGCTGGGATTGGTGGGGTTACACTGACACTCTGGATACCAATCTGTACGGTGAGTATACATTCTGGGTGTCACAATTTGCTTTAATTTATTACTGTAACAGCATAGAATTCTTGTAGAAGTAGTCAACATCATAATCGACACAACCTGTTAGATATCAACATCATCCTTGTCGTCATCATCAGCAGCATCATCACCATCATCAGTTTCTGGCGATAGCCATTAGGCGGTGATGGGTGCGAATATATAAAATGTTTCCAATCTCTCCCCGTTGTTTGTTAACTCTATATAATGCTGTTCTCAGTTTTATATAGTCCAAGTCTTGCTATGTATTTCTCTATATTGTTTATGTAGCGCAAGTTGAATTACCAACAATTAAGCGATTTCCGAGTAAACGTTAGACAGTGTCAGAAGAGAAGTTTTGTTAATGTTGCAGCCACCAAGAGAGGCCAACAGCCGTCGGCCATCGTCAGCATGATTGATCGCGTGTCGCAAGAAGATTAACAAAGATCTCCTGCTCAGATCCTCAGAGACGATGGAAAACATTTCCACAAATCTGACAATCTTGCAATTTCTAAATTTACTGGCAATACGTCCATGCAAAGTGTCATTAAAATTTTAAAATGTGTTATGGTCGTAAAAAGCTAAAATTTTCTAAAAAGTTAAAATTTTAAATGAATGCCTATAGGCCTATACTACACCAATTAGAAAAAAAATGCAAAAAAGATAAACGAATTAGTCTGATCCCATTTGATGATAAATTAGGTTACTTAAAAAGTATAGCCTATAGGCCTACTTTATTTTTTTTCTAGCTTTAGGCCTGGTATCAGGCGAGTTTCTTCACGGCTATAATATTATTATGAGGCGAGTTTTTGATTAACCATAACTAATATATTATCTGAATCTCACTATTTTATAAATTTGGAATTTGATTACTTATAATGATAACATGATGTCAATTCTCTGCTATCTTCAAACTTTATTGCTTGTTTCATGGTAGCTGGACCTATCAACATATTCCTATTTAGACTGTTTCTAATGGAAGGCTTATATTCTGCCTTTGCACACATTTTGGCATCACGTATTGGTACCTCACTGGGTCGTCCACATGCTTTCCACATATCTTGAGTACCTATGGACTTGTTCTTCAAATCAGTAAAATCCAAATAATGCTAAGCCTGATTCATTCATTCATTCGAGGATTTATATAGCGCCCTTCTAGGGAACTACTCAGAAGCGCTCCCGATACCAGCACGCTCAAATAGTACAGTTCTAAGATTAGTAAAGCGGAGCTTATAGTGCGATGCTACGGTTTTTGGACAGTGTTCATCTGCGGCTTGACACAGTCCACCAACAGTCATGTTGTAAACAGCATCTATGTCATAACCATGGTCCATGTTCAAGCAAACACCGTACATTGCAGTTTGTAAAGATTTTTGATGAATGAATCTGACTTTAATTAGGCATACATTAGTGGTATGACGATACGATGCAAGATCTCAGGGTCGCATTAAGGCTAGTGCGGGCCCGGGTGCTGTGATTACCTATATTGCCATCAGCACGGGACCCAGTTACAAGGACAATAAATTTTTGTTTAATGTACTTCCGAGAAAGCGGGCCCCTCAAAACTGCGGGCCCGGGTGCTGCAGCATCCTTTGCATCCCCTTAATGCGGGCCTGCAAGATCTGCTTTATCCCATCGAAGACGTCCAGACTTGGCGCTAGTAGGAACCAGCCTAATAAGGTCACCACCATCGTCCAGAAGACTACATCTGAAAGGTGCAGTACCAGAGGCAAATGGTCAGAAAGATCCAGATTCCATACCACTGTCAATTACCTCAGACGACCAAACCTTATCAAACAGTGCTTCATCAACGAAGAAGTGACCACTAAATGACCTAGAACCCTTTGCCTCAGACAGATATGTCAGCCTCGTGGGACTAACAACTTTGGCGTCATACAACCTCAGCCTAGAAGATCTAAAAAGTCATTAAAAATTGCACGACATAGCAACTCATTTACAAACTGTAGGTTAAAGTCACCTCCAAGAATGACATCACATCTAGGGTTATCACTTAAAATGTTTCCAGTAACACCTACACGTCCAACAATATGTCATCATAGGCATTGCTAGTACGTGTATTTTCAGGGAAACATTTTTAAACAGACAGTTCTTAATTTTTAATATTATGCTAACTTTATTAGAGTACATAAATTAACACAATTACAAGACACTCACAAAGACCTGTATATACAGTCAACACACAGTCAGACAGACACAAACTCACACAGTCAGGCAGACAGACACAAACGCACACAGTCAGTCAGACAGACACAAACTCACACAGTCAGGCAGACAGACACAAACGCACACAGTCAGGCAGACAGACACAAACTCACACAGTCAGGCAGACAGACACAAACGCACACAGTCAGTCAGACAGACACAAACGCACACAGTCAGTCAGACAGACACAAACTCACACAGTCAGGCAGACAGACACAAACTCACACAGTCAGTCAGACAGACACAAACGCAAACAGTCAGGCAGACAGACACAAACTCACACAGTCAGGCAGACAGACACAAACGCACACAGTCAGTCAGACAGACACAAACTCACACAGTCAGGCAGACAGACACAAACGCATACAGTCAGGCAGACAGACACAAACTCACACAGTCAGGCAGACAGACACAAACGCACACAGTCAGTCAGACAGACACAAACGCACACAGTCAGTCAGACAGACACAAACTCACACAGTCAGGCAGACAGACACAAACTCACACAGTCAGGTAGACAGACACAAACTCACACAGTCAGACAGACAGACACAAACGCACACAGTCAGTCAGACAGACACAAACTCACACAGTCAGGCAGACAGACACAAACTCACACAGTCAGGTAGACAGACACAAACTCACACAGTCAGGCAGACAGACACAAACGCACACAGTCAGGCAGACAGACACAAACGCACACAGTCAGGTAGACAGACACAAACTCACACAGTCAGACAGACAGACACAAACGCACACAGTCAGTCAGACAGACACAAACTCACACAGTCAGGCAGACAGACACAAACTCACACAGTCAGGCAGACAGACACAAACTCACACAGTCAGGTAGACAGACACAAACTCACACAGTCAGACAGACAGACACAAACGCACACAGTCAGTCAGACAGACACAAACTCACACAGTCAGGCAGACAGACACAAACTCACACAGTCAGGTAGACAGACACAAACTCACACAGTCAGGCAGACAGACACAAACGCACACAGTCAGGCAGACAGACACAAACGCAAACAGTCAGGCGACAGACACAAACGCACACAGTCAGGCAGACAGACACAAACTCACACAGTCAGGCAGACAGACACAAACTCACACAGTCAGGCAGACAGACACAAACGCACACAGTCAGGCAGACAGACACAAACTCACACAGTCAGGCAGACAGACACAAACGCACACAGTCAGGCAGACAGACACAAACGCACACAGTCAGGTAGACAGACACAAACTCACACAGTCAGACAGACAGACACAAACGCAAACAGTCAGGCAGACAGACACAAACTCACACAGTCAGGCAGACAGACACAAACGCACACAGTCAGGCAGACAGACACAAACTCACACAATCAGGCAGACATACGTTTATTCCGAAGGAGATATATATTATGTACTTCAATATTTTACATATGGCCATTCTGAAAAAACGACTGCATTTGACCATACTCTAATCTGATGAAATCTAAATACAAACATAAACGTTTATCTATAGCGACCGTGTGGCCTCGACCCTGATCATTTTTCAATGAATTCATTGGATGCGATTGCCAAGCTGGCGGTTTGAATGGCTGCAAGCCTGCAACGCCATCAGGGTCCCCGTATACGGACCAATGGACCATGCTAGCCCGAGATTTAAATCTGTGAAATAAGCCACCATCAATATGTCCACGCGCAATGATAAGATAAGAAAGACTGGTTTTAAACAAAACTAACACATGGCCATTGGTTGCACGCGTTTCGACGGTGAAACCCATCTGCTGGTTTCTCACTGGCTGTCTTTCTCAGTTTTTTTTTATTAGGGGCAGAATTTCGTGTTATGAGCACTTTATTACGCCCGAAGACAGAAAGAACAAATCAAACGTCACAGCAGTGCAAACATACAGTCATGCACAATGATGTATAAACATAATGTGCAATTGCACAAACTGGGAAAATATTCGTGTCATTTATGAAGCTAGATTTACTAATCAAGATGACGACGAGTTCGGAATCACAAAGAAAATGCACACCATAAAATATTCACACGCCCTGAGTGTAAATCAAGAAATAGTCCTACTTAGGCTATGTAAGATCAGGTTCCGTTACTGGTTGAGATCCGAAAGTAAGACAAGCAGTAAGTCAGAGGTCAGGGTTTTGGAATATGACATTTTGGTATTTAGAATTGGAGCAGTAAAACCGAAGATGAGGCATCGGGATAGGAATTTTGGACGTGTACTTTCATATTTGTAATAACTAATGAAGAACCTGCGCTGAGATTGCGAAAGATGCGGTGTTGGCAAGTGCACTGATTGCAATTATTGTAATTGTATACAGCATAAAATTAACTATAGCGCCACTTCAAGGGCAAACTAATCACATGTGTTCTAAGAGTGATCCGCCATTTTAAGATGTTGTACGAATAGGTTACCATACTGCAGCCCAATAACTTCTGAACTTTGAAGAGAGAGCAATGTCAAATGCAGTTGCATTGTATTGTATAATGAAAAGTCTAGAATATGACCTGAAAACAAACCGGACAAACAAAGTCATTGAACAGCTGATGTTGACAACGGTTTCGATTGCCAACACGTCGATTGCGCTTATCACTTTATCGCTTTTCTGTAGAAATTATCTCGAAAAACTACAGTCAACTTCAAATAATAAAAACACGGTACGTTTTGGCTGCTTGTTCTTCCACTGAAAGTATTATATCAAGTGCTTCTTAATAAGTAGTAATACTTGATGGCTTTGTTAATAGTGATGATGATGTTAATAGTGATGATGATGCGGATGACAATGATTATGATAGCGTATAGATAACCATGACAATAGTGATGATAATAATGATTATGATGGATAACCGTTGGTAATGGGGTAATATATAAATATGTGCAGGGCCGATAAAACAAACAATTGCGAAGTGTGCGTTTCTCAGATTAACTCATAAACGACGTCTGTTGTCATGGCTTGATTTTTTATATTCTCTAAACTGAGAAATGGAACTTGCAAGAAAATGTTTCCTGCTTATTGGAACATTGATGTAGCGTCGAAGCGCTTCCAAACACCCGAAAGCAATATCATGTCAGTCCCATATTGCATTCCTTATAAAGAATATGTCTATTCATTTTTAAATCTGCCTCAAACTTTACAAGATATAATATTAAAACCGACTTACGTGTTTGGTTATTACTCACTGATCAGGCCAAGAAATAATATTAATTGTGATCAAAATTCTGCTATGTTAACACTCGCTGTACCTCGCACCAGTGCGATTGGTAGTAAAGTGCTGATTGGTAGTAAAGTTCGCTGCTCAGTTGTGTTCGCTTTTTCAGTTGCTTATGGTCTAAACTGACAACAGTTGTTATGCTTCAACTTACTTACTGGCAGTGTTCACTGCCACAACGACATATTGAAACTTGACTGTATTGTTCCAGGGGATAAAGATTTGTTTCGCTCTGTTTCAAACGAGGTGGCATACAAACTGACCAAACAACATGGTTCTTCCGGAATTCATTTTATAAAGCGCTGGCACAGAAGATGGTCTCTCTTGCATGGATTTTGTACGCAGCTGAAAATTTTCAAATATTCGCAGTTTTAGTTTCAGACAATCTAATCAACGAAAATATAATTTAAAAATGTGCACTGATTTCAGTGGCAAGTCCGTTTCTTATCTGATTAGTGTTGGGAGTCGCCTGAGACAAGTTTAACTGTAAAGCCACCAGTCAGCATATATTGCCAATCGTCGACGTAGGTCGCGGATGACTACGTTAATTGAAAGTTGAAGCAGAAACTTGTGTATCTTTCAAGAATAACTTAACTTGACGGACGAAAACGAAGGAGTTAGAATGAAAACGACGGGTTTGGCTCTACTATGGCTCTGCGCCGTCGCAGTCAACGCACAGAGGCCGCTCGGTAAGCCATCATCTAAGGAAAAAGTTTACTTAGTTCTCAGATAGTTATAATAATTAAATATACTTATAAAGACCGAATCTTAAGGCACTATCGCCAACAATCACAGCCAGATCCATGAGTGGAAAAAGTGGGATGCAAGTAAGTAAGGTGATAAATCATCGTGCTTAACTTCGCCGATTTTACCTCAGTATTTATTCAAGTTAACTGCAAATAACGTCTTTTGACAATCTGCTGTTAGTTTTCGTGTGTTTGTGACTTATCCTTAGGCTCAAGAACGTTTTCGTTTCCATATAGGCCTATATAAAACGACCATTTAAGCTAAAATGTGTAGTTGTCAACCCTCACTCTCATTTGCATGCCTTGGGATGGGCACGACAGGCTTTCCTCTCACATCAGCCCTTTCATCCCATTTTGTCATAATTATTGGTATTGCCATCGTCTCCGTCATCAACGTTGTTAACGTCATCATCATCATCATCATCATCATCATCATCGTCGTCGTCGTCGTCGTCGTCGTCGTCGTCGTCGTCGTCGTCGTCGTCGTCGTCATCATCATCATCATCATCATCATCATCATCCATTTCTTATCTCTGAATTTTTCGTCATTGTATTCCCATCATCAATGTTCAAGAACAACAGCAACAATACCGATGGCGGTAACAACAATAAAACTGTCTACGCAATCTTTTTATTACAGAGAAGTATAACGTGGACCGGTCTCAGATCTCAGTGTCCGGGGCGTCATCAGGAGCATGCATGGCAACCCAGCTGCATGTCGCCTTCTCCTCTCTAATCATGGGCGCCGGAATATTAGCAGGAAGTAAGAACTAATCAGCCATCTTAAACTAGTGTATTCACGTGAAATCATTAATCACACACATCATAAAGTTTTTTATAGATTACAGACAGATGCATGCATATTAAGTGAACACATTTTGCACAGCTGTATTTCAAACTCCTCTATGTGACGATGCTTAGCTGATAATATATGATTTCTCTATGGGCACACTTCCCTCATCATATAGGCCTATCAAAGTCCTAGTAGAATTGGCACCAGCTGTTAACACTCGCAAGTCTACATTGCTGTTTAATGTGGGTCTGCTAATTGAGGATATTGTGGTCGGCTTGAACAGCCTCTTATCCGAAAAGGATTGACTTCACAGAAATCGTATTGGACCACCGTGAATCGAAACACCCGATAAAATTCGTTTATGTAAACAAACTCGATTAATATGTCTCATTATAATAGGGTCCGTCTTATGGTTCGACCCTACACCATTTCTCAACTGACAAACGCGATTAAAATCCGGGTATTTCTTAGCGGAATCGTAGCCCAGAAGCAGTAAAGTTCGATCAACGCCATAATAACCTTAATGTCGTCGTGGTCACACTCCATAACGAATAAAACTTAGTAGTACATATAGTTTTTATTTTATTCTTTGATTTGAACTTAACCTAGCTTTGCAGCTCATTCTACAGTCTACCAAACTCAACTGCATCGACGACAGATGACAATTGGTTGATGGGCTGGATTTGCATTGTCTGGCTGGATATTTTTGCTTGGTGGTGTTCCAGAATTCATGAATTTCGAATACATTGGTTTTAACACCATATCCAGTGCTTGCAAAGTCAACTTTTCAATAGAAAACATTAGAACTATCTGCTTTGTTTATAGTTACGAATTTACGACAGTTGCTTACTGTGAGATATAGGCCTAATATGCTTCGGAAATCATTGCAACCGTAGTTCTGCCGTCAACCGATCCTGATGGAGAACTTACAACTGGGTCAAAGATCCTGATCCAGGCGTTTACGAAAACTTTCCATATTTACAAGAAATACGAAGGAAATGCTGTAGTCTCGTTTATAAGCCCAACCCTAGCCAGAGACCTTACGAATCCTAAAATCCCTTAGTATAAGAACATTGAACTTTTTGCGCCATTCGCCCGCCAGCGACTGCGCGCTGTGCACCTGCAGTGATTTCATATCCGAGATTTCGTCTCTGCTCCAAACTTTACAAGTCGAATCCTACCATGATAAGTAAACCATCTCTTGTTAAAAGACAGTTTTTGTGTAGCCATATAAAGTTAATGCCTTTTATCATTAACCTTTGTATCACTTCATACAGTTTGTTGTATAAATGTATAGCCATACACATAGGTAATGTGACGCTTGTCAGGGTTACTTTATTATTGCCTAGTTTTTGGTTTATTTTACGGCTGTACGTGTATGTTTGCTGTTAGTCCCATACTACTGCGCTCAGGGTGACCCCGTTCTTCAGGCAGGTGCATGCGCGTTTAACCCGGAGAATATTGACATCAATGAACTCGTGACAGCGACGGACAGATTCGAAAGTTTGGGAGACGTCGATGCCACGTCCAACATGATCAACTCCAGGGTCTTTATCTTGAATGGACTTCTCGACACTACAGTTGATCCAGGTAGACTACGAAAGAGCATATGCATCATATATCGTGCCGCTCATTATAGCTGTTACCAGTTTTAATGTTTAAGTGTTTAACTTTGTGTATTTGTATGTTTAAGTTTAAGTGTTTAAGTGTTCGAATTGAAATTTTTAAGTGTTTTATGCTTAGATGTTTAAGTTTAAGTGTTTTAGTTAAAGTGTTTTAGTATTTAGGTTTAAGTGGTTTAGGGTCCTGTTCCTGCCTAGGGCAGAAGCTACCGTCGTCCGATCAATAGAGATGGGCCCAATGCGACCAATGCATAAAGCCTAATTATATAATTATTGAACTTGTTTACTTCTAAATTTAAATTAAATGATATGCGAAGTCGGCTACAGTGAGTTTACATAAATAGGCCTAATAATGCATAAGCGTAAGCAGAAACGTGATTAAAAGTTAATATCTTCATTCTTTCAATTTCTTTCAGCAATGGGACTCAAAGTTGAAGAGTATTACAGCCACTATGTATCTGCGTCCAATATTATCAAAGTGTTCGACCTCAATGCTGCACACACATTCGTAAGATCCGACCTTATTACTAATCAATGAATAAGTGAACAACCTATATCTCTTCTCAGTTTGCATATATTAATTACAAATAAATTTATTTAATTTGCACTCCTATTCCAGAAAATTCCAGAAAATTACGGAGAGTAGGCCTACAAGCGTGACAGATCGTGCGCTGGACGGGAGCTTGTGCTGGGTCCATCTGTTATCTAATATATGTTTCTGCACTTCTTTCCGATGTGTTTTATAGCTTTAGCTCTCTTTCTCCAACCGATTGAGCGAAAACTATAACGTTACCTCTGCAGTCTCATCAGAGACAACCTCATATAAGTGATGTGTAGTAGGAGGCTGCGTGCTAAGCCTTTTTCCCTAGCTACAGGTCTATTGCAAAACTATAGCACCGTGGAAGCAAATCCCTCCATTTTTAAGGTTTTTAAAGTTTTCTCTCTGTTATGTCCTTTCGTAGATTTTAGTATTACAAAACAAGTGCCAATTCACCCTTGTATAAATTTAGGCTGTTTCGACTTCTGATGTAATTCGTAGATTCTTTCCAGTTATGCTTCGCATCATTTTCTTCTCTTATTCGTCTTTAGCCAACGATGAATTACGGCAACCCATGCGACGAGTCTCGAAGTCCCTTCATCAGTATATGCAACTACGATGGCGCCTACGAAACCCTCAACGCTATTTATCCTGGACTCACGGTAAGAATTAAGAACATCAGCGAGTTCTACGTGGCCACTGCTTGATCATTCTGAAGCGCAAAGATAGAAAATCTAAACAGTTGAGAATGCATCATATAATATACGGATTAGGATTTAGGGAAGTGACAGAAAGGTAAGTTGTCTCGGAAGTTATCGGGAATTGAAGTAAAATGCTGGTAATTGCAGGCAGTTAGAATTAGAGTGATAAATTGTTCACGTATGGAATATAAGAGAATTCGGGTAATGAAAATGACGAGCAAAAGGAGTTAACTAAGGAAATAGGTCCTGATAATTTTTTGAGCAATGCTACTTTATTAATAATGTAATTAAAATACCGTGAAGCAAACGTCAAACGCAACTTTCTAGTGTGTTTACATTCAATCTATGCAGATACAATTACGTGAGCGACATCTGCATTAAATCGAATGAAATTTCAATTGTGTTGCAAATGTTTACTTTTTTCAGAGACCCAGCGGAATTGTTCCATTGAATGGAGACGTGAGTGAATTAAATATTTATTTACCCTCAGGTATACTATCATCATTATCATCATCATCATCATCATCATCATCATCATCATCATCATCATCATCATCATCATCATCATCATCATCATCATCATCATCATCATCATCATTATCACCATCATCATCATCATCATCATCATCATCATCATCATCATCATCATCATCACATCATCATCATCATCATCATCATCATCATCATCATCATCATCATCCTCATCGTCGTCGTCATCGTCATTATCATCGGAGTCATGCCCACATTCGTCGTCATCATCAATTGTCATGAATGTAAATTTCATCATTGTAATGTTTACATAAACAGGTCATCAAGGACTACATTATAGAAATTACAATGTTGCCAAAAGTCCACAAAAGTGTCGTGTTGTATTTAATTTTAGCTTTTTTGTTCAAATCATGTTTAACGTTTAACTGTACTACAGATGCCAACACATATATTTATGAGATTCGCATTGTTGTTGTTTTTATGTTAGTTTTATGAGTTTGACCAAGCGGAGTTCTTCCTTGGATCTGTTCCTGCCGATTCCAGCATGGATGACATCGGATTCGTTTACGTACCATCTGGATGCATGAGTGGTACAAATAGTACGTCGACAGCTTCTTGTTTACTCTTTCACTTGAACATTGGTCTGTCACCTATAATCCTATATATAGTCTTTAAAGGTTTCATCAAGATAAAAAGAGATCTCGTGTGAAGGTCAAAAGTGACTACATGAATTTCAACCGGTCTCTGGTAAAGTGCCATCAAGAAAGTGATGCTGACGAATTCTAAACCTCTACAGGCCTTCAAGGAGTGCATTTGAAGAATCCAAATACGTTATGATGAAGGAATGAACAAAGGTCACTTGTTGTCATGGGATAAATCACGACAAATCATCCTGATCTGGTTTAGTTCGTCAAAGCAGAACCTGCACAGAAAGAATGCACAATTAATTATCTGCAAAGTGCGACCGTAGGTTACTTACTGGAATAACGTACGCGTACCGTACGTACGTTCTCGTAAAGAATAACGTACGCGTACGTTAAAAATGCCACAAGTTTATTTGGTCATTCACAAAGAACCTCAATATACATGTAACTATAGTCTTATAACGTACGCGTACCGTATGCGTACGTTAAAAATGATCAGTTTAACCCAACAACGTTAGTCTCCCCGTACGCAGGCCTAATTATTTTCGAACGGCACCGAAATTTAGTATTACCAATAAAATAACCACTGGCACTGATCGACCAACCTATAAAGTGTGCCGTAAAATCTTAATTATCTTCATATTATACATTAGGCAGAATATTCGCAATTTGGAATTTAAAAGTTTAAAAGTAGGCCTAGAGATCATTGAACAGCCTTACTGATGTAACGGATAAAATTGTTTACGACCGTCAATCACCAACTATATTGACTTTTCTTGTGCATGATGTTATGTATTTTATTTTCGTCATGAAGCGATGTCAACGTACGGCATAATAACGCACGCGTACCGTACGTATACGTTACAAAAAAACAACGTACGGTCGCTCACTGATGATCTGTGTATGCACAGTCGCAACTTACAAATGCTATCCTAACGACTGCAAATAGAGTTGTAACTTTTGGGGCTTTTGTTCAATTAAAACTAATGACCACGCTATTTTGTCTCTGTTGCAGTTTGTCGACTTCACGTCTCTATCCACGGCTGCCTTCAGGGAAGGTGAGGCGAATGTGGATTACATGTATTTTTTGTTCAAGCTATATCGTTCTGGTGGTTAGATAACTGTACAGCGTGTAATATAGGGGTGGGGGTAAGGTATTGAAAGTAAGTGAGGAAGAAAGGGATTTGAGAATGATTATGCAAAAGAGTGCTTCAAGGTAAAATGCTGAAGCGTCAACGAAGTCTAACTCAACCTTAGGAATGATAAGAAGAACAATAGTCACCAGAGACAGGGATAAAAAACTGAGTTTGTATAAATCACTGGTTAGGCAACAGTTTGAAATTTTGAATACTACATGGAGGTGTGGAATCCATGCCTGAAATATGACACTGAACAACCGGAGAAATTTAACGTTTTTGTTTATAGTTAATATCGTTGATAAGTTCGTACGTGTAGAGAATTTTATCTCGAACTACCGGTATATAGTGTTCTTGTCACTGAACTGTTTGTCAACACTCTCTTCTATTGACACTGTCACTGTAGTCTTCCTTTACTTCGACTTCTTAACCTTAGGTATGATACTATGATCATTATTTCTGTAGATCTACGTATAGGTAGCTCAATTAAACTATAGCGTGGCTGTCACTTCATGAAAGCACAGTCCGAACACTTTCTGAATATTTTCTTACAATTCACACACAGTCAGTTTCCTCGAATTCGTGCAGTCTTAAACAAAGAAAACTACCAGCAAATCCTTCGCGCGCTCTAGCACGCGAGCCATCTAACATCTACAAAAGCAACTAATTGTATCTTCACTGCCGACCGACGGCCTATCGCCATTCCACCGCCTAACCAAGTAAACGCGTTTAAGCGTTAATAATAATAATAATAATAATAATAATAATAATAATAATAATAATAATAATAATAATAATAATGATGATAATAATAATAATAATAATAATAATAATAATAATAATAATAATAATAATAATAATAATAATAATAATAATAATAATAATAATAATAATAATAATAATAATAACGACAATTCATATGGCGTCGTAACGCGACCATGCCGCTACAAGGGCGCCTTTCAACTCCTAACAGGTGGGATAAGCCTTAGCGTTATATGTATGTATGCATGTATGTATGTACATGTATGTACGTAGGCCTATGTATGTATGTATAGGCCTATGTATACACACGACACTACTGCAAAGCGAATTAATCATTAATGGAGTATTTCAGAATGAACTACAGCTCGTCTCAGAAATGCGCTGACATGTCTGCTAATTAATTACACGTAACAAATCAAATCTTACCTCTAGTTGAGGTTACGCTATAAATCGAACGAGTCGATAATTCTAAACCAGATCAATTGATACTTCGGAAATCATCGGCAGTCGACGTCGACAGTATTTCCAGTCTATTACAAAGGTTATTGTAATGTTTGCAGTTGAGTTTAACTGTTGAGCGTCTTCTACAGAGAAGCATACCAACTCTTCACTGTTATTTTAAATCACTTGCTCATAAAATAGGGGGGATCCGATTTCCAACAGCCACGTGAACTTGAGCAATCAATCACTGTCCATGCACGAACATTGCATTTGAATTTCAGCGGTTGTGAATATAATCTGGCGTCCTTACCTTTTAATTATCGCATTAGAAATTCGTGAGCTTATATATTTACTTTCTTTTATAAATACTGACAAAACTGATACTTCAGTAGTAGTGGAGTTTTTTCTCATTGTGTAAAACCCCGCCACTGTACGTGCGTGTCTTAGTGCCAGGCAGTGCCAGTCCCAAGACTGGATGAAGGAGGAGGGTGAAGCTAATGATCTTTGCTATCATAAAGTGTCGTTAAATTGCAACTACTCATTTCGTAATTTCACGTAGGATAATTTCTTTCGATGGCTCTTTTCAGATACACACTCGGGGATGAGGTCGCGAGGAACACCGGATTTAACGAGGTGGGAGAACTGAACAACATCGTCATACTGTACCCCCAGGCCATCAACACGCTGGTTAACCCCATGGGATGCTGGGATTGGTGGGGATACACTGACACAATCAGTGATTCCGCGTACGGTAAGTTAACATTCTGGGTGTTTCAACTGCTTTTATAACAGTAACAGCTGAACAAATATATGATTCATGTAGCCTAGGAGTTATCAACTTCATCACCACCACAACCACAGACATCATTATCATTCTTACAATCATCATCAGCAGCAGCATCACCATCAGTTCCTGGCGATAATTGGGGGCTATAGGTGCAAATAAATCAGTCTCTCCAGTTGTTTGTTGACTTTAGTGCTCTTCTCAGTTTTAGTCCGAGTCTTGTTATGTATTTTTGTATGTTGTTTATGTAGCGCAAGTTAATTGTCATGTTAATTTCTCATCTTATCGCCATGATTTGTTTAAAGCGATTTCCGCGTAGTCTAGACGTTAGACAGTGTCAAAAGACAAATTTTTACATATGTTGTAGCAACCAAGAGAGGCCAACAGCCTTCGGCCATCGTCAGCATGATTGATCGCGTGTCGTAAGAAGATCTCCTGCTCAGATCGTCGGAGACGATGGAAAACATTTCCACAAAAATTGACAATCCTGCAATTTCTAAATTTACTGGCAACAAAAAGCACTGCCAATTTACAATGTCTCCTTTTATCTCGTCTATGCAAAGTGTCATAAAATCTTTAAAATTCGTTACTGTTGTAAAGCGTTAGAATTTAATAGAGTTAAAAATTGGAAATGAACAATTTTAATATGCCAGAGAGCAGGAACGACAACAAAAACCGATTCAAAACCAAATGAATTAGCAGCAGTACGGAGTATGGGTTTAGAAAGGGAAAGGGGACAAGAGATGCGATAGCAGCATTGAGGATAATAGCAGAAAGAAGCATCCAACATGACCAAGACATATATATCTGCTTCGTCGACTATGAAAAAGCTTTCGACAGAGTAGACTGGAGAAAGCTAATGGGAATACTGAGAAGAAAAGGGGTGGATTGGAGAGAAAGAAGATTGATAGGTAATCTATACATGGGACAAAGAGTGAAAATAAGAGTTGATGGAGAGTACTCAGAACCAGGAAAAATAGGAAGAGGGGTAAGACAAGGATGCCCACTGTCACCAATCCTATTCAACATCTATATAGAAGAGATCATAAGAGAAACGCTAGACGATATGGAGGAGGGGATAAAGGTAGGAGGAAGAAGGGTGAAGGCATTGAGATTTGCAGATGACCAGGCGATGCTGGCAACTAGCCAGGAGGGCTTACAAAGGATGATGGATCGTCTAAATACGGTATCACTGGAATATGAAATGAAAATAAACGTAAAGAAGACAAAGGTAATGAAGATAAACAAGAGAAGCGGTATAATACCACAAACAATAAAGATCACACTAAACGGACAAGAAATAGAACAGGTGGAGAAGTTTTGCTATCTAGGAAGTGTGATCACAGACGATGCAAGATGCCACGAGGAAATAAAAAGAAGAATATCCATGGGAAAAGATGCATTTTACAAAAGAGGAGAGCTGATGAGAGGAACCTTAAGCAAGAATCTAAAGAAGAGAATGGTGAAGACACTGGTGTGGAGTGTGGTGCTGTACGGCTCCGAGACATGGACAATGAGGAAGGACGACATAAAAAGATTGGAGGCCTTCGAGATGTGGGTGTGGCGCAGAATGGAGAGAGTTAGCTGGGTGGAACGGAGGACGAACGAGGAAATCCTGCAAATGGTAGAAGAACAAAGATCACTCATAAGTACTATACGCGGACGACAAAGGAAATGGATCGGGCACATCCTAAGGAGTGAGACACTGCTAAGAGACATCATGGAGGGAAGGATGGAGGGGAGAAAGACGCGAGGAAGACCGAGGGCAATGCTGCTAGACTGGATGATGACAAAAGAAGAAGGATACAGTGGACTGAAGAGAAGAGCACAAGACAGAGAACGATGGCGTCATTGGTCATACGAACCTGCCAATGGGCAGAGAACATAAAGAAAGAAAAGACGGAGTATGCATGGTCTGAACCCACTGAATGATAAATTAGATTACTCAGAGACTTTATAGTTTCTAACTAGGCCTATATGAAGGCCTTTATAGTTTCTAACTAGGCCTATATGAAGCGTGTTTCATTGAGTTTCTAACTCTACGAAGCGAGTTTCTTCGAGTTTTAGCTTAGAAGGGTCGATTTTCTTCCATTTTCTAGCCATATATGAGGCGAGTTTCTTCGATTTTGTACCTATATAAGCAGAGTTTCGGATAGTTTCTGGCTATATGAGGCGAGTTACTTCCTGTTTCTCCCTATGATCCGAGTTTCATCGGGTTTCTAGCGACAAGAAGCGTGTTTCTTCCTGTTTTTAGCTATATGAGGCGAATTTCTTAGCGTTTATACCTACATAAGGCGAGTTTTTAGAGTTTATAGCTACATGAGGCGAGTTTCGTAGAATTTATAGGTATAGGAGCAGAGTTTCGTCGAATTTAAAGCTATATGAGGGCGTTTCATTGTTTGTTTTCCTATATGAGGCAAGTTTCTTTGAGTTTCTAGCAATATGAGGCGAGTTTCTTCTAATTTCTAGATAAATGAAGCAATTTGAGCAATACTGTACATTACAGTTTGTAAAGATTTTTTATGAATAAACCTGACCTACGTATACATAAGTGGCGTGATAATACGATGCAATATCTGCTTTATCCCATCGAAGACGCCCAGACTTGGCGCTAGTAGGAACCTGCCTAACAAGGTCATCACCATCATCCAGAAGACTATCTGAACGGTGCAGTACCAGAGGTGAATGGTCAGAAAGATCCATACTACTGTCAATTATCTCACACGACTGAACCTTATCAAACAGTGCTTCATCAACAAAGAAGTGATCACTAAATGACTTAGAGTTGCAAGCCTCAGACAGACAGCTTCTGTCGGCTTCTCGTACTGCTCGAGTCCTCCGCTCGGCGGGGAGGGAGTGCTCCTGTCCCGTTTGCACGTACTGCTATCATGCAGACCCGCGCCTTCTCGGTGGTCGGCCCGACCATATGGAATGGCCTTCCTGCTGAGCTGCGCTTACATCCTAGGTCTTCTCTCCTCTTCAGTTCCGTAGACACTTGAAAACCTTTCTTTTTGCCGGTGCTGGCAGTGATGCGGGTTGAGAGCGATGCTGATTTGAGTTGCGCTATATAAGTGTTCAGTTACAATTACAATTGTAAAGTCAGGCAGGCAGACACAAACACACAGACCTTAACTCCGACAGAGAGACCATTCTGAAATAAACGACTGTACAGGTGTATTTAACCACGGTCTAATCTGATGAAATCTAAATACAAACACACACGTTTGCAGGGTTCGATTTGCCGGGTGCCTCAGAGTAGTACCAAGAGTCAGTCGCTAAGGAGTTACCGACTGACTTGATGAGTTAGCGACTGACTTAGCGACTCATTCGACTAAGTCGCATGCGAATCGACTGACTAAGTCACTTAGACGTATCGACTGGCTTAGCAACTTGCTATCGACTTCTCATGTAATCAAGCAGATCTATTGGACATACCTGAATACCTAACAGTATACTGCATGTTACCGCATACTGTACTGACCGTGCCATCATTTCCGTGGGCATTAGGTGGAACCCCTATAGGCTCTATACGGGTCCAATATGGAATATGGGTTCCGCTCAATGTGGGCATGCTAACAGGAGACAAACCGATGACTGTGAAAATTAATGTTAATGTGAATTCGTGAAATTGAGCGCTTAATAAATGGAATGGGGCGAGGAGGATTTATATCCAACACAGCACCACGACTCCGGAATGATCTTCCCTCTGAAAGGCTCTGAATTCCGCAGAATCTCCGTTCCGCCATCATCATTGCAACCTGTCCTCCATCCTCCTGCTCATGTTCCTCTATCTATCATCCCGAGCTTTCTAATCAAAATTGAAGTCTCACCTTTCAAGTATTCCTACTCTGACTCATCTGATCCTCCGCCTTCCAATTATTCACGCCCAAAACGACACCCGCCTTCACAGCTGCTCTGCCTCCTCTCTTCATCTGGTCCCATGGAAATTGGACTCGGAATTCTTTTGGACTATTCTTTGGAAAATCCCTCTGATTTGTTCTTCTGGAAACCGGTCTCGGACCTCTTTTGGACTATTTTATGAAAACCATTTCTGATTTGATTCTGCCTTCTGGAAACTGGACTCAGACTTCACTTGGACTGCTCTCTGGAAACACCATCTGATTTGACGTAGCGCTCGTGAATAGGCTAGTGACCTGCGCTTGGCCTTCGAGTGGTGCTTTAGAAGTTTGGAGATTACGATTACGATATCAGTATACTGATCTTACTGCCCACCAGTTGGCCGAAACTGCTGATACGTGCCTGTTTCAGGCAGTAGCAGAGAACGAGAATCATGTACTCCGGAACTTATACCCAGCCTGAGACTGGGAAGGTTAGACTTTGATCCATGTGAAGTTGAATATTTTATTCGTATTTTGCAAACTGATGTCAGTGAAATTTGAAAGCAGCAGATTTTAACGCTAGCAGTTTTGTAAGTCAAACTCGAATCAAAATCAATCCATAGAAATTTTCTCACTTTGTCAAAGATTCGTAATCAAATAGGCCTAATGCTAAATCACACCAGCACAAGTGAGGGGGTAAGAAACAACCCTCATGGGGTGTGCAATGAAGACCTAACTGTGGGGTCCTAAGAAAGACTAAGGGGTTGAATCCCCAACACCAACAATTCTCACCCTGCTTCTTCCCGCTCTTAGTAATCATCAACAGCATCTTCATAATAGAATGCATAAATTCACCTTAGGCCTACCAAAAAGACAGCAACAACGATATCCTCGTATTCTCTATAAGAACTCTAACTATTGGAGCAAACTTTTTCTCTGATAATGAACCAAGTTGCGGCATGTCAGCTTGTTTTCCTCAACAAATAAAGATTGTATTATATTGTCAAATCGAAACTTGGAACCGCGATTAAACCAACAAGCAAAATATTAAGTGAACGAAGTCGCTAGCAGTCGATAGCTTAGCGATTGGTTTCGACTTAAGGGCTTAGCGGCGGCGGCGGATGGCGGCGGCGCCGGAGACGACCCCAGCTTCTTTGTTTAACTCCCTTGCTTCTAGCCTTTGTCTGACCCTTGAGGAGTCGGCTTGACCCCTCAAATTCATTACCCACGGTAAATTTTTATAATTTTTTTTTAGTTTTCCGACTCCCCTGCTTCTTTTTGACAAATCGGGCCCTGCACGTATATCTCTAGCGACCGTGTTGCCTCGATCCCGCTCATTTTTCAATGAATTCATTGGGTGAGATCCTTCACCAACGCTGCCTGTTTGAATGGCTCAACGCCAGTTAGGGTCCTCGAGTACGAACCGTGCTAGCCCGAGATTTAAGATGATGAGTCCGGAATCACAAAGTAATATAAGCCACCATCGGTATTTGAACGGGTATCCGCTTACACAGATAAGATAACAAAGACCGGTTTTAATCAACTAACACATGGCCATTGGTTGCAAGCGTATCGACGGTGAGACCCATCTGTTGGTTTCTCACTTGCTGTCTTCCTCAGGGCAGAATTAAGGGCAGAAATTAGTGTAATTAGCACTTTATTACGCCCGAAGACAGAAAGAACAAATCATACGTCACAGCAAGAAAAACATACATGCGCCATGCTCAATATATGTATTTAGACATAACATAAAGCGCACAACCTGCTAAAATCTTCGTAAGTGTATCGATTTACCAGTCAATATGACGACAAGTTCGAAATCACAAAAAAAACACAATAAAATACTCACAGGCCCCGAGTCAAAATCAACAAATAGTCCTACTTAGGCTATGTAAGATCAGGTTCCGTTCCTGGTTGAGGTTCAAAAGTAAGACAAGCAGTAAGTCAGAGGTCAGGGTTTTGGTGTATGGCATTTTGGTATATAGAATTGAAGCACTAAAAGGAAGAAGAAACAAAAGCATCGGGAGATGTGGAACTGTACTTTCATTTTTTAAAACAAAGGACCTGCGCTGAGATTGCGAAAGGTGCAGTGCTGGCAAGTGTACTGAGTGTAGGTATTGTAAAATTTGTAACATAAAATTAACCATAGCGTCACTCCAAGAGAACACTAATCACATGTGTTCTAAGCGTGATCGGCCATTTTCAAGATGTAGTACGAATAGGTTACCATACAACAGCCCAATAACTTCTGAACTTTTGGAGAGAGGGTAATATCAAATACAGTTGCATTGTATTGTACAGGCCTCTCAATTGTCCAGCAGCAATTTCTTTTGCATGTGACCAGAAAACAAACCGAGCGAACATCGCCAGTACGTGAACAGCTGATGTTGGCAAGGGGTTGGGTTGCGCTTATCACTTTATCGCTTTTCTGTAGAAATTATCTCGAAAAGCTACAGTCAACTGCAAATAATGCAAACACTGTACAGCTTCGGGCGTAATAAAGTGCTAATTACATTAATTTCGTTCACTGAAAATATCACCTTAAGTACTTCTTAATAAGTAGTAATACTTCATGGCTTTGTTAATAGTGATGATGATGCAAATGCTAATGATTATGATGGTGTAGATAACCATGACAATAGTGGTGGTGATGATGATATTGATGGCCGTTGTTTGGCGCAATATATAAATATGTGCAGGGCCGATAAAACAAACAATTGCGAAGTGTGCGTTTTACAGATTAACTCATAGACGATGCTTTGTTTGTTATCATGGCTTAATGTTTTTATTTTTTCTAAACTCGAAACATGGGATGTGCAAGAAAATGTTTCCTGCTTATGGGAACATTGATTTAGCGTCGAAGCGCTTCCAAACACCAGAAAGCAATATCATGCCAGTCCCGTATTGCATTCCCTATATGTCTATTCATTTTAAAATCTGCCTCAAACTTTACAAGATATAATATTAAAACCGACTTACGTGTTTTTTTATTACTCACTGATCCACCAGGAAATTACTTGTAATCAATATTCTGACATTTTGACTTCCGCCCTACCTCGAACCAGACAAAGGTGTGAACTTTCGTGTTGGTTGGTAGTAAACTTCGCTTATCAGTTTTGATCGCTTTATCAATTCCTTAATGTCGTTCTGGTGTAAACTCACAACAGCTGTTATGCTTCAACTTACTGACCGAGTTCAGTGCCCCCAGGACACAGAGTGTCCTGGGGGCACTGAACTGAACTGAACTGAATTCCAGTGGATTAACATTTCTTTCGCTTGGGATCGACCATCGATTCCATCGATTAATTTTTGTGCACAATGATAGCAACGTTGAAGACGTGCTTATAATCCTGACCTTGGTTCGTATATAAATGACTTGGCACAAAAATTGACCAAACAGCGTGGTTCTTTCGAAATTGATTTTATAAAGCGGCGGTACAGAAGGTAGTCTTTCTTACATGGATTTGTGCGCAACTGAAAAATTTCCAGTATTCGCAGTTATAGTTACAGATATTGTAATCAACGAAAATATAATTCGCAAAATGTGCAGAGATTTAAGTGGCAAGACGTCCTTTTCTTATCAGAGGAGTTAGCGGTGTTGGGAGTCGCCTGAGACAAGTTTAACTGTAAAACCAACAGTCGGCAAATATTGCCAACCGTCGACGTAGGTCGTGGATGACTAGGACCTGTGTCAGTTGATCTTTGAAGCAGAAACTTGTGTACCATTCAAAAATAGTTTCACTTGACGGGCGAAAACGAAGGAGTGAGAATGAAAACGATCGGCTTGGCTCTACTATGGCTCTGCGCCGTCACCGTCAACGCACAGAGGCCGCTCGGTAAGCCATCATCTAGCTGTAAAGTTTATTTAATTCTCCGATATCTATACAATTGTATATGCTTAAAAACACCGACTCTTAAGGCACCATCGCCAACAATCACAGCCAGATCCATGAGATAAAAAGTGGAGATGCAAGTAAGTAAGGCGATAAATCAATCGTACTTGACTTCGCCGACTTTACCTTCCTGAGTATTAAGTAAACCGAATATTTTCGTCTTTTAACGATTGTTAGTTATCGAGTATTTGTGACGTATCCTTAGTTTCAAGAACGTTTTCATGTCCATCTATATAACGACCATTTAAGTAAGAAAGTGTAGCTGTCAACTCTCACTCTCATTGGCATGCCTTGTGACGGGCATGACAGGATTTCCTCTCACATTAGCCCTTTCATCCCATTTTGTCATAATTATTATTATTGCCGTCGTCTTCGTCATCACCGTTGATGACGTCGTCATCATCATCGATTTCTTATCTATGAATTTTTGTCATTGTATTTCCATCATCAATGTTCAAGAACAACAGCAACAATACCAATGGCGGTAACAACAATAAAACTGTGAACGCAGTCTTTTTATTACAGAGAAGTACAACGTCGACCGGTCTCAGATCTCAGTATCCGGCATATCGTCAGGGGCTGCCATGGCAACCCAGCTGCATGTCGCCTTCTCGTCTCTCATCATGGGCGCCGGATTATTAGCAGGAAGTAAGCACTGATCAGCCATCTTTAACTAGTTTACGCACATAAAATCATTGATCAAATGAGTAGATGCAATATATATATTTGTCCCAGCCTGTATAAGGCACCATAGAAGCTATCATGGCTTTAAAGTTATGGTATAAAAATCACGACATAGATAAAACATATAGGGGACAAAAATTAGGATCTTCACACATAAAAATGTGAAGTCCCGGCCGTGATCCTCCCACGAGGCCGGTCCAACCACTGGAGTGTATTACTAAAAATTATGGCCCACTAATCGTATGATGGTGGCGCACTCGGAAGAACAGCAGACTCAACACTCCAACCACCTCGGATGAAGACTTTCATATCGAGGCTGGAGGAGAAGACCCAGCGGCGGTTCTTTTGTTGTTGTTGATGAGTTCCGTTATGACTTCGTATCATTCCAACAACAACAACAAACATTTAGAGAAATGCAGTCAATAAGAGAAAGGTTTTCCTATTATTATAAAGAACTTTTTTATCTGCAATTTTTATCATCGACATAGACATGACCTACTCCTATTTAATAAGGATAGAGGTGTGCCACCACCCTTTCTAGCGCACAAAGAGTTCGCCAACTCTCTTCGAGATTTCCGTGTAGTGGTGCCCCAAGGTCGTGGGTTACAGGGAGAGCCGCCGACGTGGGGCGGATTAATGAAGAGCTGATGAGTTCTGAAATACACGCAAGTGCTAATGATCGAGTTGGAAAAGCTGATGGCGACCATTGAGAATGTGTATGACGGCAACGCGGCGCCGTTCACCTTTTAGTGATTTCATATCCGAGATTTCGTCTCTTCTCAATCGTAATCGTAATCTCCAAACTTCTAAAGCGCCACTCGAAGGCCAAACGCAGGGCACCAGCCTATTCACGAGCGCTACATCAAATCAGAAGGGGTTTCAAGAGAGTAGTGCAATAGAGGTCTGAGTCCGGTTTACAGAGACCAAACCAAATCAGAGGGGGTTCCAGAGAGTAGTCCAAAAGAGGTCCAAGTCCGATTTCCAGGGTACCAGATCAGGAGAGGCAGAGCAGCTGTCAAGGCGGGTGTCGTTTAAGGCGAGAATAATTGGAAGGCGGAGGATCAGATGAGTCAGGGTAAGCAGGGGCGTCTATCCCCCCTAAATCATTGGAGCAACGTCTTTTTTCCCCTTCTTCTTCCCCTCCCCTTTCCTTCCCCCCCAAAATGGTGGCACACACACTGACAGATCTTCCCCCTTATTTCTTGCATTTGCTCCAAGGTTTCTATGATGTAGACGCCCCTGAGGGTAAGAGTACTTGAAAAAGTGAGACTTCAGTTTTGAGTGGAAAGCCCGGGGGTGATAGATACAGGAACATGAGGAGGAGGATGAAAGACGGGTTTCAATTATGAATTTTGCAACGTAAAACTTCACAAATCGAATCCTGCCATGATAAGTAAACCATCTCTAGTTAAAAGACAGTTTTTGTGTGGTCATACAGAGGTATTGACTTTTAACATTGACCTTAATATTGCTTCATACAGTTTGTTGTACAGTCACACACAAAGGTAATGTGACGTTAGTCATGGTTACTTTACTGCAGTGGCGGATCCAGAGGGGGGCGATTGGGGCGATCGCCCCCCCTAAGAGTCCAAAAAATAATAATTTTTTATATTTAAAATTTCAAAATTTGACATACTATACTGTACTACAGGATGAATGTTATGTGATTATTATTACGCATCTACAGCGCCGGACTGCAGTTTGAATATCACCTCTACACGTCCTTGCTTTAATCATGCTCTAAACTTAATAAGTAATTTTAATTCCTTTGACCTTGGACGTCCATGAAATCGCCCCCCGTAAAGTAAAAGTCTAGATCCGCCCCTGCTTTACTGTTGCCTATTCTTGGTTTCTAATTACGGCTGTATGTTTGCTGTCAGACCCATACTACTGCGCTCAGGGTGATCCCGTTCTTCAGGCAGGTGCTTGTTCGTCTAGCCCGGAGAATGTTGACATCAATGAACTCGTGACAGCGACGAACAGATTTGCCAGTTTGGGAGATATCGACGTTACGTCCAACATGTACAACTCCAGGGTGTTTATCTTCAATGGACTTCTCGACACATCGGTTGTTCCAGGTAGACTGCTTCAGGCAGGAGTTGAAGTAGGTCTTAGTAAAAAAAAGAGCATAGATTCTTGTAGCAATCGAAACAAGGTAGATGGTGGTAAGAAATGGAGGTGATCAAGCATGAACGAAGGTAGGAATTGGCAATCTAAGAATGCAAGGAGATTAATTCTTGTGAAAAATAAATTGCTATGCAAATGGGAATAAAAGCAGATAGAGAAAGGTATATGGCGTTAAGCAATTTGCCGATGGACTTTCTCAAGAGCCATAAACAATGAAAATCGTGGCGCATCATGGAGTTTTTCTAGTTTGTGTCTAAGTTTAAGTGTTTCTAGGTCATTTTCCTGCCAAGGGCAGAAGTTACCGTTGTCCGATCAGTAGAGATAATTCTAATGCGATTACTGCACCAAATAGAATTATATACTTAGTCTATTGAACTTGGCTACTTCAGAATTTAAATTAAATGATATGTTAAGTCGGCTATAACGATTTTATATAAATAGGCCTTGTAGTGAATAATCTTAACCAGAAATGTGAATAGAAGTTAATATCTTCACTCTTTAAATTTCTTTCAGAAATGGGACTCAAAGTTGAAGAGTATTATAGCTACTATGTAACTACATCGAATATTATCAAAGTGTTCAACCTCAGCGCAGCACACACTTTCGTAAGATCCGAGCTAATTACCAATCAATTAATAAATGAACAGTCTATATCTTTTCTCAGTTTGCTTATATTAATTACAAATAGATTCATTTAATTTGCACTTATATTCCAGAAATTATGGACCAGAGTCAGCGCGACGGAGCGCGCGGCGCATGAGAGCTTGTGCTGGGTGCATCTGTTATTAAGTTTCTGCCCTGCTTTCCGACGTGTTTTTATATAGCTTAGGTTGGTCTTCCTCCAGCTCATTGAGTGAAAACTATAGTGTTAACTCTGCAGTCTCACGAGTCATGTAAGTGATGTGCAGTCGAAGACTGTCGGCTAAGCCTTTTTCTATAGCTACAGACATACTGCATACACATATAATTATAGCACCGTGGAAGTAAATCCCTCCATTTTAAAGGTTAGAACAATTTTGTAAAGTTTTTCTCCGTTATATCCTTTCGTCGATTTTAGTATTGGAAAACAAGTGCCAATTCACTCTTGTACACATTTTTGGCTGTTTCATCTTCTGATGTAATTCGTAGATTCTTTCCAGTTATGCTTCGCATCATTTTCTTCTCTTATACGTCTTTAGCCAACGATGAATTACGGCAACCCATGCGACGAGTCTCGAAGTCCCTTCATCAGTATATGCAACTACGATGGCGCCTACGAAACCCTCAACGCTATTTATCCTGGACTCACGGTAAGTATCAACGTACTTACAAATTAAGAACATCAGCGAGTTCTACGTGGCCACCGCTTGATCATTCTGAAAACAATAAGCACAAACGATAGAAAAAGTAAGCAACTGAGAATGGATCGTGTGGTGTAAGGAAGTAATAAAACAGCAAGTTTCTTTGAACGTTATCGGGAATAAAAATAAATGTCAGTTATTGCAGGCTTTATAATTGAAAGGATAAACTTTGAAATTGAAAGTATGGCCTATTATAGAATTCAGGTAATGAAATTGACGGCCATGTGCAGTTAATTAGAGAATAATAATGTTTAGCAATGCTATTTTATTAATATGTTTTGAAAATACCGTGAGTCAAGCCCAGGTGTAGCACTCTTGTGTGTTTACATTCATCTATGCAGATACTATTAGATGATCGACATCTGCCTTAAATCACACAAAATTCTATTGTGTTGCAGATGCTTATTGTTTTCAGAGACCCAGCGGAATTGTTCCATTGAATGGAGACGTGAGTGAATTAATTATTTATTTTCCCTCAGGTTTACTATCATCATCATCATCATCATCATCATCATCATCATCATCATCATCATCATCATCATCATCATCATCATCATCATCATCATCATCATCATCATCATCATCATCATCATCATCATCATCATCATCATCATCATCATCATCATCATCATCATCATCATCATCATCATCATCATCATCATCATCATCATCATCATCATCATCATCATCATCATCATCATCATCATCATCATCATCATCATCATCATCATCATCATCATCATCATCATCATCATCATCATCATCATCATCATCATCATCATCATCATCATCATCATCATCATCATCATCATCATCATCATCATCACCTTCTTCTTTGCTCTTCTTCTTCTTCTTCTTCTTCTTCTTCTTCTTCTTCTTCATTAATCATCATAATCAGCGGCGTTATGCCTACATTCGTTGTCATCATCAATTATCGCGAATGCAAATATCATCATTTTAATGTTTACATAATCAGGTCATCATCAAGGACGCCCCTGTAGCGACATGGTCGCGCTACGTCGCTCTTGAAATTGTCCGTATTATTATCATTATTATTATTATTATTATTATTATTATTATTATTATTATTATTATTATTATTATTATTATTATTATTATTATTATTATTATTATTATTATTATTATTATTATTATTATTATTATTATTATTATTATTATTATTATAGAAATTGCATTGTGGCCAGAAGTCCACAAACCGACGTGTTTCTGTTAATTTTAATTTGAGACCGTTTCATCAAATCACGAACGGATTTAGAATTGAAAAGGGCATGTGATGGCACTAAAGTGTAGCCGTACGTGTTACGGTCTGAGCGAACGTTAGCCTTCTCATCAGTCCGTCAAGTTCAGAGGATTTACTGTTTCCGTTATTGGCGCCTGAATTAAACTACGACATTGCCAACGGTTTCTATGAGTCGTTTAACGTGAAACTGTACTACAGATGCCAACACATATATTTATGAGATTCGCATTGTTGTTGTTATTATATTAGTTCTATGAATTTGACCAAGCGGAGTTCTTCCTTGGGTCTGTTCCTGCCGATTCCAGCATGGATGACATCGGATTCGTTTACGTACCATCTGGATGCATGAGTGGCACAAATGGTACGTCTACAGCTTCTTGTTTACTCTTTCACTTAATCATTTATCTGTCACAATATATTGTCTTTAGAGGTTTGTTGAAGGTAAAAAGAGTTCTCGAGTGAAGGTAAAAAGGCGACATAATTTTCAACAGGTCTCTGGTAAAGAGCCGTCAAGAGAATGATGCTGACGAATTCGAAACCTCTGCAGGCCTGCAAGGAATGCATTTGAAAAATCCAAAGACGTTATGATGAAGGAATGAATAAAGCTCAAAGCGGCATCATGCAATAAATAACGCAAAAACACTCTGGTCTGATGTACATGTAGTTCACCAAAGCAGAACCTGCACAGAAAGAATGCACAATGACCCGTGTATGCATAATCGCAACTGTTAAATGGGATCTTAACGACTGCAAACAAGGTTGTAACTCTTGAAGCTCACGTTCAGTTAAAACTAATTAGGGGAAGGCGGGGCAAGTTGGTTGGTGGGGCAAGTTGGTTGTGCGGTCCTGTGAGCTGTGCAGTATGAATGGCAGTAGGAATATTAATGTTCTGGTATGAAATAAATTTTGCTGCTAACATGACAATTTTAAAATCAGGTTTAAATTAAGAAAATGTAGACACCAACCAACTTGCCCCGCCTTCCCCTACTACCCATATTTGCCTCTGTTGCAGTTTGCCGACTTCACATCTCTATTCACGGCTGCCTAGCTGGACGGTAAGGCGAATTCGGACTATATGTGCTATATCTTTCCAGTGCTTAGATAACTGTACAGCCTTAATATAGGATAAAACATATTCGCACAAGAGTAGTTGAGCTACGCGGTGCAGACGATTACGACAGCTAGAACTAACCAGGAGACTAATTTGCCCGATTATAATGTCTGCTTTACTGACTCTCACACTATCCCTGACGACAGACCTACTTGAATAATAATAAGCTAAATCATTGAGGTCTCCCGACTATCGGTGGGATCGTGATTGGTGTGTTATCTTTGGGGCTTCCGCTCTGGATCCCATGAGTGACAAATGAAAAATGCCTACCGAAGATGGAGCCTGTCTGTGCTTCTCAGCCTAACTCTGCTCGATTATGCAAACCAACGAACTGGTTCCTTTCCAATTAGAATAGATCCTTCCAAACGTAGCTCCAGCGCAACACCAGTAAATAATCCATTATCTTCTGTTGCAGTACGAGTCGTCTGATACTCCTGAGTCGACTCTCTGTCTCTGTCTCTGTCTCTGTCTCTGTCTCTGTCTCTGTCTCTGTCTCTGTCTGTCTGTCTGTCTCTTTCTGTCTGTCTGTCTGTCTGTCTGTCTGTCTGTCTGTCTGTCTGTCTGTCTGTCTGTCTGTCTGTCTGTCTGTCTGTCTCTCTCTCTCTCTCTCTCTCTCTCTCTCTCTCTCTCTCTCTCTCTCTCTATCTCTCTCTCTCTGTCTCTCTCTGTCTCTGTCTCTCTGTCTCTCTGTCTCTCTGTCTGTCTCTCTGTCTCTCTGTCTCTCTGTCTCTCTGTCTCTGTCTGTCTCTGTCTGTCTGTCTCTGTCTGTCTGTCTGTCTGTCTGTCTGTCTGTCTGTCTGTCTGTCTGTCTGTCTGTCTGTCTGTCTGTCTGTCTCTCTCTCTCTCTCTCTCTCTCTCTCTCTCTCTCTCTCTCTCTCTCTCTCTCTCTCTCTCTCTCTCTCTCTCTCTCTCTCTCTCTCTCTCTCTCTCTCTCTCTCTAGGAAGTCAATAGAGCTCTTAGAAGTCGCCGGCTTCGTCCTATAATTACTCGCTAAAACGAACAGCGTGATAATACCACCGTCGTGCATATACTGAAGTCTATTTTTCGTCCTATGCACAGTGAACCCAAACCGTGTGCATGTGTAACAAAATTTGTCTTATCTCGACTTTACACTACGCTACAAATTGAGCGAGTCGATGGTTCGAAACCCGATTGATTGATACTTCGGAAATCGTCGGAAGTCGACGTCGACAGTTACTGTAGGTCCTATATTTCCAGTCTATTATGTTTGTAGTTGAGTTCTATTGAGGTCGTTTATATAGAATGCCAACTCGTCACTGTAATTAAGTCATTTGGTCATAATAATATTCATTAGGAATCCGATCTCCAACAGACACAGTCAATGCACGAACATTGCGCTCGAATTTAAGCGGTAGTGAATAAGATGGCGTCCTGAGCTTTCAATTATTGCATTTGAAATTCTTAAGCTTACGTATTTACTTTTTTTTATAAATACTGACAGAACTGATACCTCAGTCGTAGTGTAGCTTTTCATTTCGTAATTTCACGTAGGATAATTTTTTTCGATGGCTCTTTTCAGATACACACTCGGGGATGAGGTCGCGAGGAACACCGGATATAACGAGGTGGGAGAACTGAACAACATCATCATACTGTACCCCCAGGCCGTCTCCACGCTGGTTAACCCCATGGGATGCTGGGATTGGTGGGGATACACTGACACAATCAGTGACTCCACGTACGGTACGTTTACATTCTGGGTGTTTCAACTGCTTTTAGTATAGTAACAGCTGAACAAACATATAATTCACGTACCGTAGCCTAGGAGTTATCAACTTCATCACCACCACAACCACAGACATCATCATCATTCTTATCATCATCAGCAGCAGCAGCATCACCATCAGTTCCTGGCGAGAGCCATTTGGAGGCGATAGGTGCGAATAAATCATTTCCAGTCTCTCCAGTTGTTTGTTAACGTTAGTGCTCTTCTCAGTTTTAGTCCGAGTCTTGTTATGTATTTTTGTATGTTGTTTATGTAGCGCAAGTTGACTTGTCAATTTCTTATCTTATCGCCATGGTTTGTTTAAAGTGATTTCCGCGTATTCTAGACGTTAGACAGTGTCAAATGAAAAGGTTTTGCATATGTTGCAGCAACCAAGAGAGGCCAACAGCCTTCGGCCATCGTCAGCATGATTGATCGCGTGTCGTAAGAAGATTAACGAAGATCTTCTGCTCAGATCCTCGGAGATGATGGAAAAGATTTCCACAAGATCTGACAATCTAGTAATTTCTAAATTTACTGGCAGCAAAAAGCGCTGCCAATTCACAATGTCTCCTTTTATAACGTCAATGCAAAGTGTCATGAAATCTTTGAAATTCGTTATAGTCGTAAAGTATTAAAATTTTATCAAAATGAATAACTTTACTCAGTGCTTTTTTCTAGAAAAAGTTCCGGAACTGAACAATAGGTTCCGGAACTGAACAATTATGGATGGGGCTAAAATCCCGAGAAAACGGGGTTTTAAGATTGGGAGGGGTCTCAATAAACACTGAAAACGGTTCACAACACTGAAATTAAATTAAAATAACTAAATTATTGTTTTTATCATTAAAATAAATAAATTCTTTTTAGTAGCTGAAAAAAGGTGCCGAAACGCCGTTCAGGGGCGTTCCGGATTAAAAAAGCATTACCTTTACTAGGCCCATTAGCAGAAACATCAACAAAAACCGATGCAAAAGGAAATGAAACAGCAGCAATATGGTTTGAACCCTTGAACGACAAACTGGGTTATTGAAACAGTATTTCCTCGAGTTTCTAGCTAGATGAGGTTGATTTCTTTGAGTTCGCAGCTACACGAGACGAGTGTCATCGAGTTTCTACCTATATGAGGCGAGTTTCTTCGAGTATCTAGCTATATGAGACGAGATTCCTAGACTTTCCAGCTAATGAGGCGAGTTTCTTAGAATTTATAGCTATATGAGGCGAGTTTGTTCGAGTATCTAGCTACATAGGTCGAGTTTTTAGGGGGTGTTCTAGCTATACGAAGCGACTTTCATCGAGGGTCTGTCTATATGAGGCGAGTTTCTTCGAGGTTCTAGCTAGAAGAGGCGAGTTTCTTGGAGTTTCTAGCTATGTGAAGACAGTTTCTTCAAGTTTCTTGCTATATGAGTCGAGCTTCTTCGAGTTTCTAACTCTTTTTTATACAGTTCAAATGAAGATGTGAATTACAAATCGGTATAGATTTGTTCATGGCAACTTGGCAAGTATATCTGTTTGGTCAGGACAACGCTGCCGGTGTTCTCTGACATCCAACAGAAAGAATTGTTTATGTTCTTCATTGTTGACATGAAGTTTTACCTTGCTCTGCAATATCATTTACAACTCTCATACAGTGAACAGTTTCTTGAATGGACTTGTAATTGTCATCTGATGTTCACTTTCAACATCTTTCAAGATCTTTGTCCAAGAAGTTGGCCTGTGGTCTAGTAATGTAAAAAAATCTGCAAGTGCTGGATGTCACATAGTCTTCCAGTTGTTTAGTCTTAATAGTGTATGGATCCAGTGTAACTCTGTTGAGTGTATGGATGTTCTGCATCGGACCTCTGCATTGAGAGAGAGAGAGAGAGAGAGAGAGAGAGAGAGAGAGAGAGAGAGAGAGAGAGAGAGAGAGAGAGTGCGAGAGAGAGAGAGACAGACAGACAGACAGACAGACAGACAGACAGACAGACAGAGACAGCGACAGAGACAGAGACAAAGACAGACAGACAGAGACAGAGACAGACAGACACACAGACAGACACACAGAGAGAGATAGAGAGACAGATAGACACACACAGAGAGAGATAGAGAGAGACAGAGAGAGAAGACCATTCTCCGTTTCGTGTCATCTGGCACTCATCAAAGAAACTGCTGTATCTAAAACTTTAAACAACTCTGTTCATAATATCAACCGAGGCTGCTATCTGGTAGCTTGACCTATCAACATATTCCCATTGAGACTGGAAGCGTTTAAAGATCCTGAAGTCTGGACCTATGGAAGATCCCAGAGCATAAACAACGACAACTAAAACTATTTCTAGGATGTGATGACGACAAGCGAACCGCAGCAGATCCTGTCGATTTCATTTTCTAATTTACCAGATATCAAGAGCAGTAGCCTAAACATTGTACCAACGTTCAACGATGTGAATTCTTACAAGAAAATTAGACTTATTATTATGCAACATAATTCTCAAATGTCTTTCTAGAAGAAGAATAGGCAGGGCATGTTTTAAGGAAAATTTATCACTGCACATGGTGAGCGCCGGAGCGCATAAAAATCATAAATAATTACGAATTACAAGTCTTTTCGTGGACACACAGCGGTTAACAGCCTTTCATCACTGCACATTTTGTGCTTCATTGCACGTTAAAACAATCCCTGAGAATAGGTGGTTTGTTCTTGCTAGGCTTAACCACTTCCACAAAGTGGTGCAACCAGTCAACAAACAGTGCCCCACCCGTCCAACCTCTTTTATGCTAGGCAGTAGCGAATTCTCTTGGTGGAGAATTTCGCATTAATGCATCTAATATTCTCATTCAAAGAAATAAGAATGGGTCGAATGTATGTTCTTGCTGCATTCATGGCACACACGACAGTCACGGTTTGTCCTAACGTAATGACTATCCATTCCGTCACACGTGGATCTTTTGCACCGAGTCATCGTAGACATGATGGGTACGAATATTCATCGTAATGTTGCTCGGTTACATTTATATCAGATAGAAAACGGAGTATTGTTTTTAGTATTAATGAGTAATTAGCATAACATTTCATAAACAATCTAATCGCCTCAAAACAATCCAAGATTTAGGCTACATAGCTAATTTTACTACGAAATGGTCTAAATATAATTTTGTTTATAAAAGTGACGATTCGATTAATTTCGTAAAGATTTTACACCAGTTCCCTCAATAGATGACAGGCCTACTCCACGTTCCACTAAGGCTGATTCAAAATAGTAATTTATAAATAATTGTCAAAGGGTCTTTTACCCAGAGGGCGCCTTTTGTTCCACCTCATCCTAATACCTCACCTCTTTGACATCGAAATTACCATAACTGTAGTGTTAAGCATAGAAAATGCGGGGTATAGATCTACCTCAGTAAATCTAAAATCTGTTGACCCATTGATATCAAATTTGCTAGTGGTCGAACTGAAAGAGAAAACTGGTCTCATTCCCATCAACTATACGTATTAACAGACTCGACCTAAGCCAAACACCGAATGCTTGATGGGTAATTATGCTGCAATTCTACATGCATTAACTTTAACGGCTGTGTTAATTTTACAAATTTTCATTTACATGATTACACTGTTAACAATAGTAGTACTATTTATCTAGGTTAGGCCTAATTAATACTAGGTTCTACTAGCGTAATAGTAATAGTAATAGTAGGTATACGGTAATCCTAGGTAAACAATTAGGCTCTTGTATTAATGCTTTATAGGCAAATTTCGTTAGGCCTATTTGAATTTTCTTGTTTTCAATCACCCAGTCATTCAAAACAATATCATTCTAACTTTAGAATGTGCATATTTGGCTGAGTTGGACGGAATTACGAGACACGTGACACCAACATAGAAAAGTATCTACAGTTAGACGCACAGGCGGACAGAGAGAAACGCACGCGGACAAGCAGACTGTGATTTACACGGACAAAGAGAAATTATGTGAATCTTTTGATTATGACCATTCTGAAACAGACGATAGAACTTAACTTAACTTAACTGTTAAGATGATAAAGGCTCTGAATTAATCAGCTAACACTTAGTCGTTGGTTGCAAGCTCATCGACAGTGAAACCATCTGCTATTTTTCTCACCTGTCGTCTTTCTCAGGCTTTTCTTATTAGGGGCAAAGGTTGATGTTACTAGTTTCCAATCTCCTAAGAGAACAACCGTATGTTTTACTCTTCAGGTTTAATCAGATTTTTTAGTTTATTAAACTTTATTTTTCACATTCAGTTCTTCGTATACAAGCTGGCCTGAAACGCTAATTTAGCGGGAGAGTCATTCAGAAGCGCTCCCAGTGCGATAGACCCCGAGAGTAAAAGCAAGTTTTAAGAAAGGGAAAAGAGGAAGAGACGCTACCTGAGAGAATAGAAGAACGAACGGACGGAGAAAGCTCATTCCAAAGAGCAGGGCCAATGAAAGCGAAAGATAGGTTGATTCGGTTCTTGGTCTAGATCCGAAGGTCAGTCAGGTATAGACGGTAAATCAGACGGTTACGGTGGAAGGTAAGGCCTATTTCGAATTGAGACAATTAAGTCGAACTGCAGGAATCAGGATAGGAACCTTGGTACAAGAAGACCTGCGTAGAGACTGCGAGACGCATGTGTTATGTTGGTGAGTGTATTGATGATCGTGCTCGATCATTTTTAAGATATAGTACGTATGGGTTACCTCCCAAAAGCCCAATTAAAGGTCTTGAATATCATCGGCCTGTAAATAGCGCAAAAACAATTTCTTTTGCATGTGATCTTAAAATGAGACAGCTGGAAATAAGTCGGACAAACAGCTGAAGTTGATTAAATTTTTCTAACAGATCGATTGCACTTGACTTGGCTATCACTTTATCGCTTTTCGTGCAGACATTATCTCGACAAGTTACAGTAAACTTCAAATAACGCAAACAGTGTACAGTCTTGAGCCCTTGACTACTTGTTCATCCACTCAAAGAATTGCTTGAAGTAGGGCTTATATTCTTTAATACTTAGGAATATTTGGGACTTGGGATCGACCATCGACTTGGTCGATCAATTATTCCCTTTTAATAGATGAAGGCAGTGATAATAGAGATGATGGTGGGTGAAATGACGATAACGATGATGAAGATGACGATGGCCGTAACAATAGTGATAAAGATGATGATCATGATTTAATTACCGCTGATAATGATAATATAGACGCTTGGTATAATATGTAAGTATAAGTTTACAACAAACAATTGCTGTCAAGAAGCGCTTTACAAAGTCTCAAATACAAATTCCTAATACAATTGTGAGGTGTGCGTTTTGCAGGTTGAACAGTAACAGAAATCGACCATAGACAACAGATGGACGAAATGGACGAATGCAGTTATTGAGATATGGACCTTTCTTCCTCGTAATGGGATCATTGCTGTTGCGCCCATCCTAAAGACCCGAAAATATCAATATGTCAGTCTTGTACAATGTACAGATTTCGCTACACCGAATATCAATGATTCAATTAAAGATGCGCTACAGGACTTAATTTCTTGCTTATTGATTCTAAACTTCGCTACTCAGCTATGACCGATTTATCAGTTCTTTAATATCGTTCTGGTATAGACTCACAACAGCGGTTATGATTCAATTAACTGGCAGAGTTAACTTTAAGTTACTGTAGCGTGCTGCTCCCGTTCTAGCGAGTGCCAGCGCTGTTGTGAGAGAACATCTGAAGAGTATACAAGCCCCGGTTTTGAACCCAGCTTGCTGGCGCTGTGGGCCTGTTCTCTTCTCTCTATCTACTGCAACCGCTGTCGCCTTTTCTTACTAGGCCGAGAGCGAGGCTTCACGTCCGGTTGCATTATACTAGGTCCCTGAGGCATTCTTCTACCATGGATGACGAGTGGCATGTCCGCGGCTTCCGTTGCTGGCGCAGCAGGGCTTAGTGTCAAGCCCTCACTAGGGTTCGGCGCTCTCACAACAGACTCAATTTCTTCTTTCTTCTGCTCTCTTCTCTCAGGGACCCTATCTGATAACAGGCGCTCCATAAATACTTGTTGAGTTTCCATGAAGGTCTGTTGAGATTCGAATAATGACCTTATAAGAGTTTCCTGATTTGTCTGGCGCTCTATAAATGCCCCTAGTATCGAGTCTTGATTTATCTGGCGCTCTACAAGCTTTTCCTGGGTTCCTACCACCCTTTCCAAAATGTCGCCTATTCGGCTAGTTTCGTGTTCAGATAAAATCTCTTCTTTCATTATAATTATTTATTGAACAGAAATGAAATTATCGACTTATACTATCGCCATATGTTCATTTACATTTATATAGCACAAGTGAATCTAAACTATCGACTTATCTATCGCTGTATGTTTCCTGACTAAGTTAACGTGTACATTTATATAGCACATGAACTTAACCTATCGTCTTATCGCTTCACAACAAATTTATACATATCTTATCTAACGATCATATATCTAAGTATCGCTGGAGATTTCAATATACGACTCAAAAGAATAAGGGGTTGTACTCCCTGAACTTCCAAGATATATTCTTCTCAATTGCCAATATTTGCGATCTCGGTCAAATCCAGTAAATATCAATCCTCGTCAAGGTTACCCAAGGTCACTGGAGCTCCGTTGCACCAATTCAATCGAAAACATGGCCTCCCGGTAATTTTGCCATAATTCCCAAATTCGAAGAAATATCGAACGCCCGTCGATAAATTCGACGCCCGATCTTCAAAGATGTAGTTGCGATGAAATATTATCCCCGACTTTCGACAATTTCCATCGTTTTAATCGTAAAATTCCTTATTGCGCAGTTAAGAACATTTCACGCTAAAAATAGCTCCAAGGACACCAATTCCTTCCTTCTTCGTTCACGTCTAGGCTGAAACTGCATACAGGCCACGAAAAAGGGCGCAAATGTTCGCACGTGCTCACCTCTAGCCAATCACGAACAAGCACAGAAAACGTGACGTCTTCTCATTGGTTGACTCGCATACCACAGATCTACGGCTGGCATGCACTGTACAGCACTACCGCAGTGGCCTCTAGCGAATGACATTGACTTCGCAATCTTAGTGAAAGCAATACACTTAAGGCTTGTAACGATTCGTTACATTACAATGGCATATTGAATATGGACTGTACTGTTCCAGTAGATTGATTTCTTTCGCCTGGGATCGACATCGACCATGTCAATTAAATTTTTGTGTATTACGACAACGACGCCAAAGGTCCTACCCTAGCACCGAACATCAATTTTCTTACCTGGCACTCAAACCGACCATGTAACATAGTTCTCACGGACTTGATTTGATATAGCGCCAGTATATAGGACCTACATAAGATGATCTTTTTGACCTGGATTTTGTGCCTCGCTGAGAAATTTCCCATATTCGCAAATTATAGTTGGAGATCATGTGATCAGTGAAAAGATAACAGCTGTACAGTTTTCAGCGATAAGTCTTTATCTTATCAGAAGTTTCCGTTGCTGGGAGTCGCCTGAGACAAGTTTAACTGTAAAGCCAGCAGTGCGTATATATAGCGTCAGCCATTGACATAGGTCACAGGTGATTTCCTCAGTTGAACGTCGAAGTAGAAACCTGTGTATCTTTCAAGAATAGTTTCACTTGACGGACGAAAACGAAGGAGTGAGAATGAAGACGACGGCTTTGGCTCTACTGTGGCTATGTGCCGTCACCGTCAACGCACAGAGGGCGCTGCGTAAGCCATCATATAACAGATCATTCAACTAAATGGCCTGTTTAATTACCAAAGAACTACAAATAAATATGCTTACAAGTATCGACTCTTAATGTGCCATCGCCAACAATTTAATTTTTGGTCAGATCCATAAAATGAAGTCAGTAAGGCGATAAATCTCGTCGATTTTGCCCTCATGAGTTTTGACTGAACTGAACATTTTCTTCATCGCGTTCTAGATGTTTGTGACCTCTTAGTTCCCAGAACCGTTCAGTTTCAACTTATACCAGAACCATTTTAATTAATAATTGCAGTCGTCTAACGGTCTAACCTCATGCTCACTGACTTGTCAATCTCCAGTTGGGCGGTGTAGAAATGCTGGTTGGATCTCCATGGGGAACAATGCCTGCTTTCCTAATAGATCCGCCCTTGCATCGACATTATCATAATTATTATCATGGTCATCGTCTTCATCATCGTCGTCGTTATCAATGTCGTCGTCATCAACATAACCTTCGTTGGTTTTATCTCTGAATTTTTCGTCACTGTCATCTCATCTTTAGTATAAGGTGACAATATCTGCATCATTCGACCTCAGAAACAACAACAACAACTGAGAAATCAAAAGCATTAAAACTGCGAACACATGGTCTTTTTATTACAGAGAAGTATAACGTCGACCGGTCTCAGATCTCAGTGTCCGGCATATCGTCAGGGGCTGCCATGGCAACCCAACTGCATGTCGCCTACTCCTCTCTCATCATGGGCGCAGGATTGGTCGCAGGACGTAAGACTTACTTACTTACTTACTTACTTACTTACTTACTTACCTACCTACCTACCTACCTACCTACCTACCTACCTACCTACCTACCTACCTACCTACCTACCTACCTACCTACCTACCTACCTACCTACCTACCTACCTACCTACCTACTTACTTACTTACTTACTTACTTACTTACTTACTTACTTACTTACTTAATGAGCCATCTAAAAATAGAACGCATCCATCAAATCACTGACTATAACTACACAAACCATATTCTAAATGATACATGCATATTAAATGAGCAAATTTTATACGTATCTGTACAGCACTGCAGAGCAAAGTTTATACGTATCTGTACAGCACTTCAAACTTCTTACATAACATTGCTCTGATCAGTTTTCTTCTTCACAGCATATATCAATCAATCAATCAATCAATCAATCAATCAATCAATCAATCAATCAATCAATCAATCAATCAATCAATCAATCAATCAATCAATCAATCAATCAATCAATCAATCAATCAATCAATCAATCAATCAATCAATCAATCAATCAATCAATCAATCAATCAATCAATCAATCAATCAATCAATCAATCAATCAATCAATCAATCAATCAATCAATCAATCAATCAATCAATCAATCAATCAATCAATCAATCAATCAATCAATCAACCAACCAACCAACCAACCAACCAACCAACCAACCAACCAACCAACCAACCAACCAACCAACCAACCAATCAATCAATCAATCAATCAGTCAATCAATCAAAAAGCTTTATTGCAACCGAAGACAAGTCACAGGTACTAAATGATAATTGGTTTCAGATATCTGTCAACGGATAGCAAATGGAGGGCCCTAAGGGACCGTGGTCCCGCTAAAAGGGTCTCCTATACAACTGAAGTAACAACTTAAAATATGACTGAATCGTGTGCACCAATCCCTGGGCCGTTCGGTCAGGTTCGACCGCTAAAGATAAGAGTGACCATGCACTGGGATGGGGCCATAAGAACTAAAAACGGGTAGGGTAAGCAATCTTAACTAATCTTAACCAATTATTAGCTACATCCCAAACTCTCCCAGAGTCCTACCGGCAGACCAAGTAGTCGGGGCCCTCCCGCTGCGCGCGCACCCAGCCACAGAGGGGGAAGGGGAGGTCATCGAGTGGGGTTAGCTGTCGAGTAGAAATCCTCTGAGCTTTCTTCTAAATAATATATATATATGTTTGTTCATCGTAGCATATTAGAGGCCTAGTAGAAGCTGCCTCTGCAGTTGACACTCGCAGGCCCACTGAGATGTTTAAGTTGGGTCTGCTAATTGAGAATCTTGTGGAATGGCTTAAGCAAGCTGCTAACATCAAACGATTGACTTCATGCAAATCGCTTTAGATCATTGTGACTCAAAAATTACAGACTAATCGCGTTCATGTAAAAGCACTATAGGTTCATTTTATCTGTTAATGGGAATCGATTTTCCTGGCATTGATGTTCAACATCTCGACTAAGAATCAACCCATAAGAACGATCAAACTCCGACGGATCCCCTCCCAGTGCAACGCCATTAATTGTTCTCTTGTCCCTATGGCGGCTACAATCTTGAATGAACTAGACACAATACATGCAGGTTTTACTTTTATTCTTGGATTGGAGTTTTACTAATTTTGCAGCTGAATCTGCAGTCTATCGTCTCTCTATTTCAGCGAGAAAAGACAACAATTGGCTGATTATTCCTAGTCTTTGGGGATTTGTCTTGGCGATGTTCCAGATTTGATCAAATTAGAAGGCTTCGGTTTTACCCCCGTGACAGTATCTTCAGTCGTTTGCTCAAAATTACCAATTTAAAGTTGAATTTTCAATAGCAAACTCTCAAACTGTCTGCTCCAAAATCATTGGCAACCGAAGTTACGCCGTCAACTCAACCTGATGGGGAACTTACAGTTAGGTCCAAGCTTTTGATGAAAATGTTATCCCAATGAGTTCGGCTTTAACCAAGCGTTTTTGCAAAAATCACTACAGTCAAATTCCAAAAACAAAATATAAAAGATATGCTCTAAAATTGTTAACGAGCCAAGCCCTTGCTAGAAATCTCACGAATCCCCCAAATCCTTAAGTATTTGAGCTTTTAACCTTTTGCGCCATTTTCCAAGTGAGCGTCTGCGCGTCTTCCACCTCTCGTGATTTCACATCGCATATTTCCCCTGTGCTCTAAACTTAACAACTTCAATCTTGCCGTCATAAGTAAGTCAAAGTAGAAACTTCAAACATAGTAAACTTGGTTGCTAACTGTGATGATGATGATGATGATGATGATGATGATGATGATGATGATGATGATGATGGTGATGATGATGATGATGATGATGATGATGATGATGATGATGATGATGATGATGATGATGATGATGATGATGATAACAACAATTTTTATGGCGCCGTAACGCGGCCACACCGCTACAAGGGCGCCTCACAACTTCTAACTGTGAACGAAGGCATGTGCGAAATGATAACAACTGGACCGTAAACGTTGGTGATAATGTCATTGTTGTGCTGAAAGCAACTGTTAACATCAGCAGAGGAATGCAGTTTATCGTTGGATACAGACCCCAGAGTTGGCGGCGTCAGAACATTGAACCTGCCAATACACACATACAGTTACCTTCCGGTGAATAGCAGAGAGTCACCGACTTACTCACTGGATCTGATGTATCCTCATCAGAATCCGTTTTTTGGCTTAACTCAAATGCCTGCTTACTTTTCTCAGCAGATGACGTGAAGTTGGCCCGACACTCTTTGCAGCTTAGGTGACAAAAGACATACCCCTTCGGCTATTTTGCTTTCAGTAAGCAATTGTGCAAGCGGACTTTGACCCCTTGGGGCCCAGACCGTCCCTGGTCTCGTGGGTCCTCGAGATTTGCACAACCCGCACAATCCCTATATATAAAGGTAATGTGAAACTAGTCATGGATTACTTCATTGATGCCTGTTGTTCGGTTTCTAATTAAGGCTGTATACATGTTTGCTGTCAGTCCCATACTACTGCGCCCAGGGGAGCAGCTTAACAGCAACAGGTCCGTGCATGACTAACCCTAGCCAGATTGTCGTCAGTGAACTCATCGCACAGACGAACAGTTACGCCGCAAGTGGGGACGTCGACTCCACGTCCAATTTGTTCAACGACAGGGTCTTCATCTTCGCTGGAACACTAGACACAACGGTTGATCCAGGTAGGCTGTTGCTTCTTCAGACAGGAATTGAAGACGATCTGAGTAAGAAAGATCGTGGAGAGATCTGGTAGCAACTGAGGTACACTGTGGTTAGAAATGAACTTAATCTAAGCGTTGAAAACGGTTGAGATTGGACAAAATCTATGTTGGAAATTCGATTAATTTTGACATAAAATAGCAAAATCTACTAGCAATTGAAATTAATCCAGGTAGGAGAAAGGTAGGTGGCGCTAAGCAACTTGCCGATAGACTCGTCAAAAGGTCATATACAAGAAGCCTACACACTTATTAGCATCATCAGGAGTTTCCAGGGTCAGGGTCAGGCCAGGGGGTGTGAGTTTCCGTTGTTCTACCAGTAGGAATAATTATAGTAGGAATTTATAATTACTGATCTTGTTTAGTTTAACACTTTAACGACGAGAATGTACTAAGAGCGACTGGGAAACCAATGCAGCTCGTCGTTAAAGTCTTAGTCTTAAATTGAACTATAATGCAGCAATGCTATGTCGGCCACAGTGATCATAGGAAAAATAACAACGCGTAAGTTTCATCATTAAATGTGGACTAGTATCTTCATTCTTTTAATTTCTTTTAGGAATTGGACCCAAAATTGAACAGTATTACAACAACTACGGAGCCAATATTAGGACAGTCTACAACATCAATGCTGAACACACATTTGTAAGATGCGAGATAATATCCATTCAATTGATATATAAAGCTACCCACATGCACTATCAATTTGTATATATTAATTTCGTTTATTTAGTACGCCTATTCTATAACATTGTGGATGTGATTATATGTTTAGTCAAGATTCTAAGTGTAGTTGTTACCCCTAGACATGCACTGTCAAATTTAAAACAGTTTCAGTTGCTTCCCGGGAAGTATTACCGTACTAGTAATAACAATTTATTCCTATCGTGCTATTTATTTTAAGTTTATTCACTGCTTTATGGCGTGTTTTATACAACATTAGTTTGTCTTTATCCAACTGATTGAGCGCAAAATATATAGCAACCCTTTCAGTCCTACTATGAGTGTTGTGCAGTCGAATTGCTATGCGCTAAGCTTTTTTCTAAAGTTACAGGCCAGCAGGTGCAACCCCATAACGCTGTGGGAGTAAGTCTCGATTTTAAGGTCAACAGATTCAACACGGGTGTGAGGTTGACCTCTCTGTAGATTTCTGTGTCTACTGGTGTACTTTTGTAGATCTTAAGACTGAGAACACGAGTACCATTTTAGCCTTTTAGAATTTTAGCATGTTGTTACCTTCAGATGTACTTCGTAGATATTTTCAGTTATGCTCTGCATAAGTTTCTTCTTTTTCGTCTTTAGCCAACGGTGGATTACGGCAACGCATGTTCAACCAACGCAGGTCCCTACATCGGTCGATGCAACTACGATGGTGCCTATGAACTCCTTAACCACATGTATCCAGGACTCACCGTAAGATTAACGTTCTTACAAGAACAAAGAGGCGCCGACTTCTTGGGGGCCTTGGGTGCCAATGCACCCAGAGAAAAAGTTCAGTGGGGCCTGGCACCCAGAAGAATTCGGACCTTAAATTCAATTTTTTTGGGGGCATTCCTAAAAAAAGGTCGTCACATTTTTTCGGGGGATGAATTCCTTAAAAAAGTCGTCAAATTTCAGGAGAGATTTATCTTAAAATATGCACTGGCACCAGATCCGGCCATGGCCCCCATTTAAAATTTTCTTATGTTTACACACGGATGACTAAAAAAAGGTCATAAGTTTTTTTCGGAGATGATTTCCTAAAAAGTTCCGTTGGTCCTTTAAAACTTTGATAAACCTGCTGGATTCGCCCCTGACTGGCACCCAGAGACAAAGGCAAAAGTCGGCGCCTATGCAAGAACATCAGCGAGTTCTACCGTTCTACGAAGCCATCTCTTGATCATTCTGAAGCGCAAACGATAGAAACTTTAAGCAGCTGAAAATGGATCATATAGGGTAATAAGGAAGTAATAAAAGAGCAAGTTGCTTTGCAGGTTAATAGGAATAAAGTAAAATGCCAGTAATTGTCTGCATTTAGAATTGAAGTGAACGTAAATATAGCTCATTAAAGGATGATACTTTTTAAAACAGTGCTACTTTATTAGAATGTAAATATACCGTGAAACAGGAGCAGATGCTAATTGTTTTCAGAGACCCAGCGGAATTGTTCCACTGCCTGGAGACGTAAGTGAATTAAATATTTATTTAGCTTCGATTTAACTGTCATCATCATCATCATCATCATCATCATCATCATCATCATCATCATCATCATCATCATCATCATCATCATCATCATCATCATCATCATCATCATCATCATCATCATCATCATCATCATCATCATCATCATCATCATCATCATCATCATCATCATCATCATCATCATCATCATCATCATCATGATCGGTATCATGCCCACAGTCGTGACGTCATCATAAATTACCATGAATGCAAATATCATCACTGCAATGTTTACACGATCAAGTCATCAGGAATGACATCATGGAAATTGCATTGTGGGCAAAAGTCTCCAAACTGCTGCCTTATTGTTTATTTTATTTTTGCTCCTTTGATCAAATCACGAACGGATTTAGAATTGGATGGTGCTAGTGATGTCACTAAAGTGAAGGCCCACGTGATAAGGATCTGAGCGAATGTTAGCCTTCTAATTAGTCCGTCCAGTTTAAGGGATTTACTGTTTGCTTATGGACGCCCTAATTAAATTCAACTACAGAAGTCAACACATTCATATGGCTGTTGTTGTTATTATATTAGTTTTATGAGTATGACCAAGTGGAGTACTTCTATGTTTCTCCTCCTTCTGCGTCCAGCATGGATGACGTTGGGTACGTTTACGTGCCATCTGGATGCATGAGTGGTATAAATGGTACGTCTACAGCTTCATTTAAACAGTTATTTATCCATCGCCTATAATCTTCAAAAATTTTTTGGACAGCAAAGGAGATCTCGATTGAAGCCCAAAAACAACACTATCAAATTCCAACCACTCTCTTATAATGTGCCGTCAAGAAATTTCAACGAAATGTCCGTCGCTTTTTATGAATTTATTTGGCCATTAAGACAAAAATCCTTTGTTTGCACTAACAGACTTGTTGCTCTCAGTTGAAAATTGACCTCTGTTTCCTCTTGCCAGCCTCAAATGTGCACTTCTGAACAATTATAGAGCTTTTTAAAAATAAATTTAAGTTGTATTGTAATTTGTAACCTGCTCGACACATAGGCCTAATCATGTAGGTCTATAATGTGCATAGCCTATGTACGTGCGGATTTCCTATGATCAAAAGTCAGCTTACCGTACGTGCGTGTGTATGTATGCATGTATCCAAGGCTATTTCCAAGCACTTAGGAGCGCATCTTAGGAAGTTCACCTAGGCGTTCAACATGTCTATTCAACAGATCTAAGAAAACCGTGTCTTAAGATTAATCGAATATATATTTCTTGTACTGTTTGGAGTGCAAAGATTCGAAATTTCATCAGTCTTGTTGTCCTCGAGACCAAGGTCTTGGTCTCGAGTGCACTCGAGTTCGTTTTTAAAAGTCTTGGTCTTGGTCTTGGTCTTGAGACCAAAGTCTTGGTCTTGATCTTGGTCTTGAGGTTCAAGGTCGTGGTCTTGGTCTTGGTCTTGAGGCTCAAGGTCTTGGTCTTGGTTTTGCAAGACCAAGACCAAGACTTTTGACAATATGAACAGTCATTTAACAAAACGCAAGGATTTAAAAAATTTATCCAGTAATTAGTAATACAATTGCTTTAGTATTTACACGGTGTGAGTGAGGCTTTACTGCTGTTTTCGACATTTATTTTGACTTCCGGTTATTTACCATGGAATGATTTCAAAACAGACTCACAATTTGTACATTTACATCCGGTACTTGAAAAGCTGCTCTGTGTGCCGGTGAATTCAGCACTGTAGAACGTATTTTTCACATGGCAGAATTTTTATGAGGCCCCACACTACTGGCCCACAGGTCACGTCTTGGTCAGAAAATTCTGAGCGAATTGGTTTTTACAAAATGCAATAGGCATTTGGAATAACATTTCGCATGAAGGACTTTTGTAAATACGAATTCGGAATTCTCTACAGTCTGCATTTGGAGTTGTTTTGTTTGAATAAAATAAAAGATTCATGTTTAATTAAAATAGCGAGTAGTCCGACTTTACATTTTTTTTAGTAAGGAATAGTATGATTTTGTGATTTTTTGGGCATATTTCTCGGTTTTGGTCTTCAGTTTCAAAGTCTTGGTCTTGGTCTTGAGGTTCAAGGTCTTGGTCTGGGTCTTGAGGTTCAAGGTCTTGGTCTTGGTCTTGAGGTTCAAAGTCTTGGTCTTGGTCTTGAGGTTCAAGGTCTTGATCTTGGTCTTGAGGTTTAAGGTCTTGACAACTAGACTGAATTTCACATGCAGTTTGTTCCAGAAGGCCGGTCTAATACACGAAAAGCCCCGCGAAGTGAATCTTGAATTTAATTCTCTCCACAATCCACAACCGAGACCAAATATACCTCAAACATTGTTATAAATTAGTGAAAATTTTGACAGGTTTTAAACGAACCTGGCAGCGCAGTAGAGGTTAGAACATATGCTGACGAATTTGAAACTTTGGCAGACCTGCAAGTACTGCAGTACAAATAGTCCAAAGACGCTAGGATGAAGGCATGAACAAGGCTCACAACGGCACAATGTAATAAGTTACACTGATTGACCCTGATCTGGCCCAGTTCGTAAATGCAGGACCTGCAGAGAAAGAATACACAATGATTTGTGTATTCTTCATTGCAACTGTTAAATGTAACATTAACGAGTGCTAATGGAGTTTCCGATCTTTCAGAAATTGTAACTCTTTAAGCTTTCGTTCTATTAAGACTAATGAGTGCACATTTTTGTCTCTGTTGCAGTTTGCCGACTTCACGTCGCTTTACACGGCTGCCATCAGGGAAGGTGAGGCGAACAATTCTGTCTGTGTAGGCCTATATATCACCTAAGCTAAACCATGCGCTTAGATTGTAACTGTGCTTCTTGATATAGCACCTCTACAAGAAAACTTATTTGCGCTGTTCCAGACCTGGCTACACACGATCGAAGACAATGACCTTCAACCGCTTGCGTAATTGAGGCCTAGAAAGTAGAAGGTCATGCCTGTTCCAGATTGAGATAAAACTATGCAGCTTTAATTTAGAATTACATACAGATAAATAAATACAGATGTCGATAAATACAGACGCCATAATGTTCGGTCAGTTTTAATGCCAGGTTGATGCCAAGAGAAGTCAAGCCTGGAGAGCCAGTGTGATGCTAAGGTGGAAAGTGACTAAGGTGCGCACTTAGTGCGTTAATCAAGCACAAGTTAAAAGACACTCATGACTATATTGAACACATATAGAAGTGCTATACCATTGTTTATTTTCATGTGCGTTAGGCCTTTGCGTAATCGCTGCCCAGCATTTAGCTGTGTAAAGTTTCTCTGAGTTTACATACGCTACCGGTACTAAACGTAATGAAATCTGGAGCTTAACCGTGAAATGCTGTGGATTTGATAAAACAGTAATTTCTGCGTTGAAAAAACTTAATTTTCGTATTAGAAATAGTCATAATGGTGAAAATGGTTTAACTCAAGGCTGTACTCTGTTGCATTTGCATTACACTGTAGGCCTAATTATTAAACCACCGCGGTGCATTTAGGTACTCTTATAAAGTTCACGTTTGCGCAATACGCTGGTTTCCTGCGCATAGGTTTTAAATTTTGGATCGCCTTGGAAATTCCAATAGAACTGATACTTCAGTGGTCGAAGAGCTTCTATTCAATCAATCAAGAAGGAGGTGGACGAGTCTTGAGGGAAGACCGCATCTCAGGAAGAAACCCTTTCCAAATTGTGGGTCCAGCCAGAAAGAAAGCGCGCTGCTGCTAGTCCCCGGCGCCGCCGCCATCCGCCGCCGCCGCCGTTAAGCCCTCAAGTCGAAACCAGTCGCTAAGCTATCACTGCTTGCGATTTTGTTCACCTAATATTTTGCCTGTTGTTTTAATCGCGGTTTCCAAGTTTCGATTTGACGAAGACATCAGCAGCAAGACATGAGCAAAGCAACACTTACAATACAATACAATATTCGTGTGTTGAGGAAAACAAGCTGACAAGCCAGAACTTGGTATAATTATTATAAGAGAAAGGGTTCGCTCCATTAGTAAGAATTCTTGTAGAGAATACGGGCGATATAGTTGTTGTATTTTTTGGTAAAATGAATTTATGCAGTCTATTACGAAGATGGTGTTGATGATTACAAAGAAGGGGAAATAAGCAGGGTGAGAATTGTCGGGGAATCTGAGGTTCAACCCCCCACCTCTAGTCTTTCTTATGACCCCCACAGTAAAGTCTTCATTGCACACCCGAGGAGGATCATTTCCAACCCCCTCAGTTGTGCTGGTCTGATTTAGCGTTACTTGATTCTGAATCGGTGACAAAGTGAAGAAATTTCCATGGTGTATCGTGTATGCATTTTTGAATTTTCTCAACAAAGGAATTAATTTTGATTCGAGTTTTACTTGCAAAACTGCTAAGTTTCAAATCTGCTGCTTACAAATTTCGCTGACATCAGTTTGAAAAATACGAATAACATATTCATCTCCACATTTATCAGAGTCTAAGCCCCCAGTCTTTTTTCTACAATTCTCATACTGGGAATAATTATTCTCGCTGGTGCCCTGCGCTTGGCCTTCTAGTGGCGCTTTAAAAGTTTGGAGATTATGAGTTCTCTGCTACTGCCTGAAAGGGGCACGCATAAGCAGTTTCGGCCAACTGGCTGGCCGTAAGATCTGGTATACTGCCATAAATCCTCCTAGCTTCATTCGATTTATCAAGCGCTCAATTTCATATTTCACATTAACATTAATTTTCACAATCGTCAGTCTGTCCTCTGTCAGCATGCCCACATTGGACCCGTATAGAGCCCACATGGGTTCCATCGGAAATGATGGCACTGTCAGTACAGTAAGCGGTAAAATGCATAATATTGTTAGGTAATCAGGTATGTCCAATAGACGTACATGCACCTGATTACCTGATAAGTCGAAAGCAAGTCGCTAAGTCAGTCGCTAAGTCTAAGCGACTTAGTCAGTCGATAAGCATGCGACTTAGTCGACTGAGTCGCTAAGTCAGTCGCTAACTCATCAAGTCAGTCGCTAACTCCTTAGCGACTGACTCCGGGGACAAGCTGCTGCATGGTTGCAGTGTGTACAAACGGAACACGAAGGTCGCCGCGGACGGCAAAGCGGAGAGAGCGATGACCAGAGGGAACGGAGGGACCAGAACAAAGCTTGCGCAGATAAGAGAGCACGGCCAAGCTGACATTGCCAGACAACAGAGTAGACTAGAGGTTTTCAAACTTTTTGGACCAGGGACCCCTATTTTTTCTAGGCATAGCTCGCGGACCCCAGTATTTACAAAGCAAAATTTAGGCCCCTATCCTTAAAATTTAATTAAAATAACAGGCAGATAGACTATTTCCACAACACACGCTTGCTTATTTATGACGCTGAGGACTATTATTATATAAGAAGTAACATTAAATAAATTGTTATTAACTCCCTGCAATAACTATGGAACACAGTCATTTTTAAAAGAAATGAATAACATCGGTTTCGCCAAAAGCCAGTAATGTCAGCGAGAGGGATGTGCTTGCTTTGCTTTGCAAAAACTGTCCGTAATTGGTGCTAGTTTGGATAGGCCTTAGCACTGTTTTCCTACGTTTCAGAAAGTTATCTATAATACAAACAGCAAAATTATATAGTTAGCATATAACAGCGAACGTGAACGAAATAGGGATATGCTTTGCAAATCTCTGTATTATCGTTCATCTAAAGGCTAAAACCAGGCGAATTCCAAAAATTTCTTATTCTACAAGTCCAGAGTACACAATCCGGAAATAGACCAGCATATTGCAAATGAAGCATCTTGACATTGTTTTAGCTAACTATGTCTTGTAATACTTAATGCTACAGACTAAAGAGCAAGTGTGTTTTTTCAGAAAATCCAAGTCAGTCCAGAGTTACAATTAGAAGAAAATATAGCGTTTTTGTAAAAACAACTAGCCTAGAGTCCTAGCTAGAGCTTCGGTGTATCTTCCATTGAAAAAAACAATCAGGCTCATATTCAGTGTTGATTTTCAAAATGAAGCACTTGTAGACTTTCAAAGTTTGTTTTGTGAATATCTTAAACTTTTTAAATGGAATCTAGTTGTAGGCCTACTTCTGATGAAGGCTTCAAATACATCGCGCTTACATTGGGTGCAGAAATGATTGGCAGTCGATTAGCAGAAATTATAGGCCCTATATTAAATTTTATAAAAACACACGTGTCATTAGGCCAAATGTAACGTGACCATAAGCCTGCATCTTATTTACGTCACTGTAGGCCCTAGTAGGGCCTACGCAAAGAATAACAGCAGCATCACAAAACTGGTGTCCACTGGCTGTGATCGAATACCCAATTGGATCCTTGTGGATCATACAGTAACAGGCACACTATAAGTAGCGTATGAATTTGAAAACACAGGCTGTTAATGATAAAAGCATACAGTGTTAAGCATCACATTATTTTCAGAACGCTCTCGCGGACCCCCACCATATCCTTCGCGGACCCCCAAGGGTCCGCGGACCACAGTTTGAAAAACTCTGGAGTAGGCAATGCGTTGCGAGAGTGGTAACCAGTGGCGAACGTCGCGCATGTATTAGGAGCCATAGCCGAGTTTAGGAATGCGCACGACCAAGCGCGCAGCAGAACGCAGAACCCGACAGTAGAGTACGAGGAGCCCAATGTAGAGGGAGCAGCGGTAAAGGCGAAAGGTACTGAAAGCATGAACGAGTCGCAGCAAGTTGGAGGGAAAGAGAGCAGGAAACCATGCACGCGGTGCTGCCGCAGCTTAAAGTAGCAAGCGCGGCTCTGCTGCGAGATATGCGGAGAGAGGGCGAGTTCTGAGAACAAGATGACACCCCAGATCTCTGACAGAGGTGGAAAGATTAATTGGGTGAACTCATGTCATTTTGTGTCATTTTGCGCAAGGTCATTTCTTTCGAATGTTCTGTACAGAATCTTTCTTGGGGATGAATTCGCGAGGAACACAGGTTATAACGAGGTGGGAGAGCTGAACAATATCATCATACTGTACCCACAGGCCGTCAATTCGCTAAATAACCCCTACGGATGCTGGGATTGGTGGGGATACACGGTCTACCTGTACGGTAAGTAGGGGCTTGTAACATCCTAGCATTGTTTAACTGCTTTTATCACAGTAGCAGCTGAGCAAATCATTAATTGACTCGATGCATTCATCATCATCATCATCATCATCATCATCATCATCATCATCATCATCATCATCATCATCATCATCACCATCATCACCATCATCATCATCATCATCATCATCATCATCATCATCATCATCATCATCATCATCATCATCATCATTATTCCTGACGATTGTGAATAAATCTTGTTCTGATCTCTCCCGTTGCTTGTTAACTCTATTATATGCTCTTCTAATTTTTAGTCCGAGTCTTCCATTCGTTTATATTGTCCTTGTATAGTGATGTAGTGTAAGTTGAATTATCGTGTAATCTGATATATATATATATATATATATATCTTTCTCTCTGTTAATTTTTAAACTCAATTTTCATGTAGAACTTAGACAATGTCTGAGAAGAAGTTGTTTACATTGCAGCCACTAAGGGAGGCAATCAACCTTTGGCCATCAGCCGCATGATTGATCGCGTGTCGTAAGAAGGTTAGCGAAGATATCTTGATGAGGTCTTCGGAGACGCTGGAAAAGATTTCCACAGAAACTGATGTTGTAATTTCTAAATTTACTGGTAACAAAAACGCTGCCAATTCATAATGTGTACTTTTATCTTGTGTTTGCAAAGCGTTCTGAAATCTTTGAAACATGTTACAAAGCGCTAAAATTTAATAAAAGTTAAAACTGGAAATGTCTTAAGTAAAAAACAGTAGAAATCCCTTGAATGATGAGATAGGTTACTCAAACAATTGATGCCCTGAATTATCAAGTGAGTTTTCGACTGAAGCAAAACCGGAAACACTTTAAGCAATCTGTGCTACTGAGCACGACGGATGTTACGTTCCTGCAGAGTGAGCTGACTGCAATTTCAATCAACATTAACTGAGCTCCTAGCAGTGATATTTTACTTCAGGAAAAATTTTCAATTAACTTCTATTTCAGTTCAGATGTCCTCAATTTCAGTTATATTTTCGTTTTCGTTCTTAAAATGAATCCGTGGCCAGTTATCGTCACAGTTGTGCTTAACGGAAATCAATTTTCCGGTCTAATTTTACTTAACGTTAACGAAAATATCAGTGCAAGTTCCAAGCTGTCTTGTCCTCGTAGATACCCTCCGTCTATGACATCTTGATCAATTTCACTGTGATCAGTTTAAAACTTACTTTGCGTTAACATAGATTAGGGCTTCGCTCACAGAGGTTATCAACAAGTGTCTAACACGACAACAGGTTTCTCGGCTGCGTTTGACACAACTAGTCATGGAACACATAAACCCCCTCGTCCTATGTAATGAATAGGCTTATATCTGGCATTGAAGTCTTGGATGAAAGCCATGCCTATCGTCAGTCTTTCTCATTATCGTAATCGCAATCGTGAACTCCTAAATATCTAAAACGCTGCGCTAAAGCACCAGTAGCTTATTTATTCACGAGCGCCAATTATGTACTACGTAATATCACTTACACCAAAATTACCACGACATTGTCTCCAAAGCTTCTGCTTTCAACCCGTCAAAACTATCGAACCAAGGAGCTGGCTCTAGGACCTATAGTAGGCCGTCGCTGTAGTGCAGTTTAGTGTTAAATGCGGGGTATGGGGCCATCCATATATTACGTACGCAAATATTCGTGAAAATTGGACCCCTCCCTGTTTGCAAGCGTACTTTTTTCCACCACCCCCACACCTGCGTACGAACTCTTGACGCACACCCCCTTCCAAGACCAGCTGCAGAATGTGTCAGTTCGACAGCTCCAGGCAGCGGCTGTCTGCACTTTAGGCCAGATTGAAGGATGATTAATCCATGGACTCACTGCTGACCTGTGATAGTTTAATAATAGGGTTCAGAGGTAAGGACGTAAGGTGGCATACAAGTGACACCTCTTCTACAATCCTACTTCCTCGGGTAGTGAGTGATATACCCCGTGATCGATCGAGTCGAGCTGCTACGATCGACTTGGCTCGGCCGACGATCGACTCGATCGACTTTGTCGACTAGTCGACCTCTCCTCGACTCGATCGACTTGGCAAATAAACGATCGACTTGGTCGACTTTGTCGACTTGGACTGTATCTCTGGGCCATGGCGCCAAAGGTGCCAATTCTCACACAAGTTTTGGCTCTGTAGCGCCGAGGCACAAGCATGCTCACACAACTTTTGGCTGGCGCTTTGTATTTGATGCTTGCTAAAGTAGTTATTGACTTATTGTGCTATAGACGCGTTTCATTTCATGAATATGTAGGCCTAGGCCTAGTATAATAAACTTTCTACTGATTGTAAAAAATGACAAATTATTCTCTTTGGTTATATCGGATATAATATATAGGCCTAATTCCATCTATCTTAAGTCTGTACTTTGCCTGAGGTTAGCTCACGCAACTATTAAACACTTTCCGAGCCACTGCTCTTGGCCAAAGTCGAAGCATTCAGTCCCGTCCTAACATACAGACATTCGAAAGTTTTGAGATCGTCGTTACTGACTATCATGATGTAAAATTACAACTATTTTTACATCATGCTGACTTCAAAGCTGAAATTTCCTGAAACTAGCGCATTTTACGCATCTTAATCTTTCCAATTTCACCGTAAAACTGTGAAAAAAGTATCTGCAGCTTCCACTATACGAAATCACCAAGAGGCTCATAGTTTGCACTGAACTTCAAATCAGGTTAATACGGTAGTTGTGAGTTTACAAAGCATAACGTCATCACATCATGTGAGTCATTTTGTGAAGTAGCACCAAAAGTAGTAAGAAAATATTTCATAGTCGAGTCAAGTCGAGGAACAACGATCGACTCGACTTGTCAAAACATATGATCGACTCGACTTGCAAGTCGATCGAGTCGAAGATTTTTCGACCGACTCGACTTGGCCGAGTTTCGATCGACTTGATCGACTGACTCGATCGATCACGGGGTATAGTGAGTGATAGCTGAAAAGACTGAACTTTGGCTCACTTGAAGACCAATCAATTTGAGGGCCAATATAGACAAATTATAGGTTCCCCGTTTCCGTACGCAAGCGTACGCAAGCACATGCATCCCCTCCCCCTCCATGCGTACGTAATATATGGATGGCCCCTATAGCGCTGTCAATGTAACAATCCATGAACCCACTGATTTTAAATTTTGTGCGGATGGTTAATTCGATGAATTCTTGGCCCTACAACTGTTCGAAGCAATCGATTTACTCTAGGCCTATACCGATAACCAACATAAAGAAACAGTTTACCGACTGTTAGGCATATCCCACGACAGTTCATATCGGACGCTTCATCCAGAGTGGTTCATCCTCCAACATTCATTCATTCATTCATTCATTCATTCGAGGATTTATATGGCGCTCCTTCAGAGGCGCTCCCGACACCAGCACGTTCAATTGACAGTTTTAAGATTTGCAAGAAACAGGCTAGGGAGATCAACAGTTACTTATTCCAGGTTGTTCATGAAGGTTAATAAAGTTTTGTTGCTGGATATTTCATAAATGACAAACTTCATTGTAGCAACATAGTTACAAGTCTTTGAAATGTAGTATTAATATTATTCATTTAAATTCTTTTCCATCAACTTGAAACTCAACCAAATGAAATTCATTTTGTTATTATTATTATTATTATTATTATTATTATTATTATTATTATTATTATTATTATTATTATTATTATTATTATTATTATTATTATTATTATTATTATTATTATTATTATTATTATTATTATTATTATTATTTTTATTATTTTTTTTCGCCCGAGGTAAGTAAGATCCCTCAGGCTCTAAGGTATTAACAGTGATTGAAATTTTTAAGCTTGAAGTACGTATGGCGCTACAATAATCTATTATTATTATTATTATTATTATTATTATTATTATTATTATTATTATGATTATTATGATTATTATGATTATTATGATTACTATGATTATTATGATTATTATTATTATGATTATTATTATTATTATTATTATTATCATTATTATTATTATTATTATTATTATTATTATTATTATTATTATTATTATTATTATTATTATTATTATTATTATTATTATTATTATTATTATTATTATTATTATTATTATTATTATTATTACAGAGGTCTTATATAGTGTCCCTTCAAGGTTATCTATTCAGGAGCGCTCCCAGTCCAACCCCGGTCAAACAAGACAGTTTTCAGGCAAGAGTGGAACAGAGAAGAGCAATCAATAGGGTCAGGCGCAGCGCTACTGGAAGCCCATTCCAGGTCGCTGGGCCAGAGACAGAGAAGGCACGGTGTTACCGGATAGCAGTCCGTGAGCGGGGTACAAGGAGCTCAGTCTGTGTTGCAGAGCGAAATGAACCACGACGCTGGACAGCCACAGTGCAGCAGCAAAGTTCCCGGAGGTAAGAGGAGCCAAGCCCTCAAGGCACCGCCGAATCAAAGCAGAGACCCGATAATCAATGCGCTGCGAGTAGAGGAGCCAGTGAAGCACCTCCCGCATGTGCTCCGAGAGGCACCTCAATCGGCAGGTTGGGAGCCCATTATATATGGCGCTACAATAATCTAGGCGGGAGACACAAAAGCATGGACAAGTGTAGATGCTGAACTAGGAGAGAGGATCGAGCGAGATACATGTATGTTAGGTTCAAATCGACAGAAATATCAACTCTTGATAAGATAAACAGAAACTTTCCTCTGAGGAAAAAAATTTGATTGAAGGGCGAGTGCGTATTTCGCACAGGCGCATTGGCGCTCGCAGAAATTTTTGCAGAGGGGTGCAAAACCTTATACCGAAAGTCATACACATCAGGGTACTAGGGCGCATTGGGAACAGGAATTTATAGTTTCTATATGTTTGGGTACAAATGGGAAAACATTAAAACACAACAAAGACTATTATATCCACAAAAATGCATATATATTTTAGCATAGACTTACAAAAGCATTTCTCAAGTACACTATTAATGTCAGTAATCGTAATCGTAAACTCGAAATTTCTATAGCGCCCACATAAGCGAAGTCGCGGGAACCATGTTTATTCACAGGCGCTCAATCAAATCACAATCAGTAGGCGGGGTGGGTGTGTGAAATCGGTTCCAGGTCAAGATTCAAAGAATCAATCAGGCAGACAGTCAGACGGCCAAGGAGGGTGGTATTTGAGGTTGAAACGGCGAGGAAGGCAAGGGGAAGAGGATGAATCAGGATAGGATTTGTGAAAGAGCAGTATTTTTAGTTTTGAATGGAAGACCTGTGGAGAGATAGTAAGTTGTGAGGTTTTGTAATAATACTCCGGTCGAGAAACTGTATGCCGAGTGTACACACCTATCTAAAAAGAAACTGAAAGCGACGACGATCTTTGCCAAATTCATCCACAACATTATTCATGAATTCTTCTTTCTTCTTGCTAATTTTCTGTCTGTGTAGAATCCGGATAGTCTGTCGTCTGCCATAGTAAATCTTAGTCGTTTTCGCACGACGCAGAGTGCTTAACGATTTTTCGATTGCACGTATGATCGTTGGCAGAGTTAGGAGAATAAGAATAGCTCTACGGATAGAATGGGAGAAATAGGTAGGCCTATGAGAATGTAAGCCGATGAAGTCTGCGATTTATCTATGGAACCTAAGTGATGTGCAATTTCTGATCGGCGATGTGTAAATTCAGATTGTCTTTGATCTTTTATAGATCCTAAATAATGTACAAAGTCAGTCTGTCTCTGGTCAATGGTTTCTAAGCTATCCCTCAGTGAGTCTAGACGATCTGAGACAATTTCCAGAATAATACTAGCGCTAGATAATTGAGATACCGTTCCTTTTCTTGCCTAACTTGATTTCGTAAGTACTTCTTCTCCTTCCAAAGACTGAATGGGAGACTGAGATGTTTTCTAAATGATTATATTAACATTAACCATTCAGAACATATTCGAAATTACACAGCAATTAAAGCAAGAGAATCTAATGCTAAAAGTTTTACTTATAAACTGTCTCTAAGCAACAATACAATCACTGTTCCAAATGTAAGAGAATAAAGATTATTATCATATATTCACCCTCAAAAGTTTTCTGGGTCACGACAGAACTCGGGAAACAGACTTTAGCAAAAACAATATTGACGACTGACAATAAAATCCAACTAATTCCTGACAGTTTCCTCTAGCAATCGATCAAGTATTCCCGCAACCGACCTATTTCACACTCTCAGATTTGAAATGATAAATTCTTATTTTATCCTCCTTACCTGAAATTCTGCTTATAAGTGAAAGAACCTCATCTTAATTTCTACTCAGATTCCTATCTCACGTATCTCGATCTTAATCTTCAACTGGCTTAATTTCCGTTATAACTGCCTTTTTTACGTCTTCAACTTCGATCGACTCCTAAGCTGCTGAGCACAATTTTATGGCACTCTTCTTTGCGTCGCATACCTTCCCCACGCTCCAGGTACGACAGCTAAGCTTAGACTACCTCTCAGGAAGCGTGTGACTTCTGTCAACCGTACCTCTGCCAGACGTACAGGTGCCGCAGCTTTGTTTGATAATAATAGCGATCGTGTCCTGAAAGTGTATCGGCCCATCTTCGGAAGCGCTCCATTAATAATACCGAGTGCAACCTCTCACTCCGAGAATCGGCCGGGCGACCGAGATCGACCAAGTGAAGGCTGGCGCCAGTCTGTCGGTTGAAACATTCTCTCACCCATAAGAAATCACCTCCTCCTCCTCATTAATTCACCCGAACGACCGAGATCGAGCATGCATGGAAAGGCTAGTCTTCATCGGCGCCGGTCTGTCGTGAGAAACACTCTCAACTGTGTGGTCTGTATACCTTCAGCCTACAATTAGTTAAACGATGAAGTACCGATGAGAGATAAACGATGAGAGCAAATTTCGCCCTCATTGGCTATGCCGAGAACCAGAGCCCTCTAGCGACATTTCTCTTCTCAACAGAGTAAATTATGCCAACAATATAATACTTTTCAATTATAGGTCCTTTATAGTCTGATTCACAAACACCCACTAGCTTTAGGTCAAGGGTTCCCAATCTTTTCTATGCCCTACACCCCTAGGAAATGTTTGGTTTATGTTCGTAGTCGTAGGCCTAAACCCCTACAAAAGTAATATCACATTTAAAGATGAAGGTAAGTAAAATTTCAATTTTTTTTAACCACAGATTGAACCACATACAATCATACAGTACTGCGGGTGAACAAATTGAACTAAAAAATAAGCTTTTAACTCGGTGCATCAAATGCAAATATTAACTGAGCGATTAGAAAAAATGTAAACAGTAAAAAATCAGTAAAACAGTAACGTTGTCTTTGTCGCACACCCTGAAATGCCACCTCACATCCCCTCAGAGCGTCTGATTTAAGGCGAGCGATCGATCGCTCTCCTTGGTCGCTCGCCTAACAACGGTACCGGCGAGCGATTTACCGCTCGCCTAATAATAATAATAATAATAATATTTATTCTTTAATTAAGCGCCTGCAAACGCACTTCGCTGTACATGTACATGTTATGCGATAAATCTTAACTACTAACAGAACAGACAGCCTGCAATACACGGCGCAAATTGCAGCCTACAAAGCATGTCCGCCTATGGGACTCGATCTCTGTACCTCTCGAACTCTACGCCAGATGTTATCCAATGCGAAGGCTTAACACCGTCGGTGACAGTCGGTCGTCGCTCGCTGAGTATGATTTAGACTCCAAGACGATAGACGAACTTGGAGCCAAACCATTTTTTCATTTACCTAATTGAGATTACTTTAATTTACTTACTTGCGGCAGCGGTCACACGTCATCTTACGTCAGTGGTAGGTTTCCAGTGAATGTTCATTCATTTATTCATTTTGAGAATTTAAATAGTGCCTCTTCAAGATATATACTCACACAGCGGAACTGAAGTGAGATAGGCCGACTAGATGAGTACTATAGGCCTATGCAGCGATACAAAAAATTACGAATGCGATACACAAAATACGCTGTAGCCTATAGGCCTGCATAAGAGCTTCCGAGGTTGACCGCATATCGCTCGCCTACTCGATCCAGCGCGTCGATTTTCAACCCGCCTACTATTTTCAAATCAGACGCACTGCATCCCCTATGCTGCATGTGTAACTATTATTTTCATTATTTAAAATTATATTATTTTAATTGTACATATAACTATATTATATATATATATATATATATATATATATATATATATATATTCAAAATCCAGGGGGCAAGTGCGAGTGTTCGACTCTTTCAGTCACTTGACGATTTTTCGATGGTCGTTGCTGTATACCAGACGAGCTTTTCTCTTTGCTTCAGAAAATGCCGAATTATTTTCAAACTTCCATGCTTCTAAGTTCTTACTTTTCCTTTCGATTTTCATCTGGCCCTCTATAAACATAGTTAGTGTCGCGGTCGACTCCTTCGATCGCAACGACGAACCAACGAAGGAACTATTAAAAGATCTTTATTTAAAAATAAAGTCGATTAAGTATAAAGTAAGTCAACTCGTCTATCAAATATCACAATCGTAGACAGCACACAGGTTGGCTGGTCTCGATTGAACGTTATACGATCAATGTTTCAACGTTTACAAATCTTCGTCAAAAGGCCCTTAATGTACAGCAGGTCTATCTTATATAGAGTTCTCCTGGATTCCAGAACGTTCTGTGACGTCACTGTACTTTTCCCTGGAAAGTCCTACTGAACACGTATATCCTTGTTGCATGCACCGAATTAATGTTGACAGCTTGCTGCAGAAATTTCCGTGCGTTGTAAACAAGCTTGTTGACGCGTCGGTTTTCTTCCCTTGATGCATGCACCCGCGTAGACCACGACATTCCCTCCGCCCTCAGATGATGACACGTCTTCAGCACCATCCCGAACGGGTCATCACGATCAAGCCGGGCCTCCAGACTCCATCTCGACACAGCATATACAAACAAGACAAAACACATCAGTTAGTCAATTTATCTATACAATTTGCGGGCTTGATCCTTGTGTGTCGGGCTATTTCCCCCCTTCACCCTCCGAGTCACAACCGAGAGAGGAAATCAGCCACCGTGTTCTGACGTCCAGGACGATATCGAAAGTCCACGTTAAACTCTTGCAATGCTAACGCCCAACGAGTCAGTTTCGCACTCTTAGGGCTTGCATCTGTGAGATAAGACAAAGGATTATGATCTGAATAAATGATTATCTTTGATAAGAATATCCATGACTTGAATCGTTTAAGTGCCCAAATTACTGCGAAAGCCTCTCTCTCAATTGTAGACCAATGCATCTGTGTATCTGTAAGTTTAAGGCTAGCAAAAGCAATTGGTTTTTCCTGACCTTCTTCGGTCCACTGAAACAAGCAACACCCAACCGCGGTGGCACTTGCGTCAACACTTAAACCAAATTCCTTAGTGAAATCAATGGTATGCAACTGTGTAGCTTTACTGAGATCATCCTTTAACTTATCTAGTGCTTCTTGATGCTTTTGCTCCCAAGGCACCTTCGTAGGTATGTTATCTCGTGTCAAATCAGTTATTACCCGTGCTTTTTCAGCTAAAGCAGGTATAAAATTTCGAAAGTAACTGAAAAAACCCATAACCTTTCTAACGTCTTTCTTTGTTGTTGGAGGATGGATATCATTGATCGTAGCGATCTTACCTGGATCAGGTTCAATACAACCTGACCCTACTATATGGCCAACAAACTTTATTTTGTTTTGTGCAAAATTACATTTTCTTAAATTCAAAGTGAGTCCTGCTTCCTCAATAGTTTGCAAGAATTTCTCTAGATGTTCTAAATGGTCATTCCAATTCATTGAAACCACTGCCATATCATCGACGAATGGTTCGGTAAAACTTCGCACTGGATGTAAAACTTGGGTCATAGCACGAATAAAGGTATTGCTAGCGGACTTGAGTCCAAACGGCATCCTTGTGAACTCAAAAAGTCCTGCATCACATACGAATGCCGTAAGCCATCGATGTTCTTTCCGAACTGGAATTTGCCAATACCCCGATTTCGCGTCGAAAACACTAATAAACTTTGCCCGTCCCACCTTTTGTAAGACGTCAGCAATGTCTGGGGTCGGGTAACAATCACCTAGAGAATATTTGTTAACATGGCGGTAATCAATTGCCAGTCGAACGCCATTTTGACCTTTGGGTCCCTTTAAAACGCAAACTACCGGACTGGCCATTTCACTTTTCGATGGTCGAATGATGTCTAATGCCAACATTTCTTCTATCTGGCGTTGTACTTCAGGTTTAAGTAGCTCAGGTACTTTATATGCCCTTAAACGCTTAGGAGTGAAATCATGAGTTATCTTAATTTCATGTTCTAATACTGGACAATACCCAGGTTTATCCACAAATACTGCCGAGTGCCGATCCAAAACTTCAAAAAGTTGCTTCTGTTCCTCTTGCGAAAGATGCGCTATAATCAGAGGATCAATTCGCTTACTCGGGCTTATTTGTTCACGTTCTTCCTGATCTACAACCTCTACTATACCAAATTCTTCATCTTGATCAACAATTACTGAACAGCTATTGATCATCGCTTGTTCGAGTCGTTCATGGTATCGCTTGATCTTATTTGCGTGTAAATGTCTTTGTTTTCCCTCTATTTCTACTATATAAGAATATGGGGATTTAACCTTGACTACGGTAGCAGGTCCTTGCCATCGACTATAAAATTTAGAACTACCAAAATCTGGTGCTAATACTGCTACTTTATCTCCAACTTCGTATTTTCTGTCAGTACTACGCAAGTTATAATAATCTGCATACCGCTTTGTTTCTATATCACTATAGTAATCTGCATAAACTTTCGCGAATTCAAGGTTTTCCTTCAGTGATTGGAGATACTCTTCGGGTGATTTACCTAAGTTAAGAGGTACTTTTCGTTCGCCAGCCCACGATTCCTTCAACACACTAAGTGGACCCCGAGGAAGAGTTCCATAAACCATAGTGAATGGCGAAATATGAGTCGTGCCTGAAGGTTTTTCTCTAAGGCTCCACAGAACAAACGGTAACAATTGGTGCCATCCACGAGGATCAGATTGAGCAAGCTTAAAGATCATGGTTTTCAAGCTTTGGTTGCATCTTTCAACCAATCCAGCTGCCTCAGGATGTCCAGGGGTATTAAATCTGGGACTACAACCCATTCGCCGCAAGAATTCTTTCGTCAAACGACTGGTAAAGTTGGTACCACAATCAGAACTGATGATCCTTGGAATAGAAAAAGTTGTAAAAACTTGCAACAGAGCTTCACAAACTCCCTTTGCATTCAGCGATCTAAGAGGATACGCCATCGGCCAACGAGAAAATTTGTCCACCAGAACCAGAGCATAATTGTACTGGGGTTTCGATTTGTTGGATTCTCCAGTCACTACCATAGGGCCAATACAATCCATATTTAGATGGTTAAAACAGAGTTCATCCGCCCTCGGAATAGGAGTGATCGGGACTCGATCTGCCACTTTAACTGGAGTTCTTAGTTGACAAATTTGACAAGACGCACAATATTCGCGAATCCTCTCATCCATTCTTGGAAACCAAAAGTTTAATTTGATCCTGGCTCTCGTTGCCTTAAAAGCCATGTGCCCAGCACATGGGGCATCGTGTGCTACTCGCAAGACAACCTCGATTCTATCTTCCGGTAAACATAATTGATTAACCTTATGTCCCATAATTTCCCCTTTGTGGTACAGGAGGTTATTATCTATAAAGAAATTATTTTTATTCTGTCTCGCTTGTTGCCAGCAAGATATAAGATTGTGACAATTCTGTTGCTCACGCAATAAAGTATCATTATTCGCTACTCCCTCATCAGACTTGAACTCTGTTGACTCAACATCAAGAAAATTATCTGAATCATCAACTAGTTGCTCCTGAGAATATTCATTCACTTCTGACGGCAAGGATTCGTTGCTGTTACTTTTCTCGATATTAACTCCTAAGTTATCTTCTTCTGCCCCTTTATTTATTTGTACACATCGATCTACGCCAGCTACCATCACTACATATTGCGAACTATCCCTTAATAGGTCCACAACATGGGGTGTCAAAATAACCCGTTCATTTAGTTCAGGGACTGCAGCGAACATGACGCACAAAGATGGCGCAATGTTTGTCGTTCCTTCCATTGAATTAGCTAATTTCATTTGTAGGTATACTACATCTGCCTTACATCCTTCTCCCTGAAAACCAATTATATTAATCCGTTTAATCACGGGTAAGTTTAGTGACTCAATTAATTTCTTATCAATACAACAAATTTCTGCTCCTGAATCAGATAATGCTGGCTGAGAAGGGAGATCTTCAATCTGTACATTGATATACGACCTCTCGTGTAATCCATCAATACTATTCTCGTATACCCTTACAGCAGTTTCCAACCCTATTGGTTTAGAATTATCCAATAAATTCCCTTGCTTTACCTGTTCAGGTATCTCATGCAACACGTTGACCTTCTCAACAAATAAGTCGGTCACTTCTTCAGTTGGGTTCCCAGATATACAAGTACTCACCTTTTTAGAACTTGGTTTGGTCTGGCACTCCCTTGCCCTATGACCCTTCTGATGACATAGGAAACAGAGACCCTTTACCTTGGCCTCCTCCTGAGACACCCTCGCACCTATCTTGGCTTCACCCCTTATTTCCGGTTTGGGAGACTTGGGTTGAGCTGTCTGGTTATTGACTTGAACATGTGGTTGACCTCTCATCCAATTGTTATACTTCGGTGTCGGATGACTACGGCATCCTAAGTCATTCCCACCATCATGCGACGCTACATAAATGTCAGCCGCATTAGCTATGTCTTCACAGCTCAACCACTCCTCTTTTTCTTGGGCCAAGATATAATCTAAACAAGCCTTCGACAAGGACTCCTTAAGCCGATCCGCAACCAATAAACTTACAAGTTTATCAAACTCATCAGTTATCTTTCTACTTTTCAAATAATACATAAGAGCCACACGCAATTTGGATGAATAGATCGTAAATGATTCGTCCGATGCTTTGTGCAACGACCAAAATCGGGCTCTAAGATTTGAAGGGCTTATCTTAAACTCCCTTAGCAAAAACTCCTTCAGGAATTTGTAGTCATGGAGCTGTGCCTCAGTAAGGCGCATGGTTAATGCCTTAGCTCTTTCACTTAAAATGGCTAGCAATAATTTTGCTCTAACATCTTCATCCACCTCATACACATTAAACAAACCATCCAAGTGATCAAAGAAACCTGGAATTTCTATAGGGTCGGAAGGAAATTTCCAAAGAATATTCTTGAGGGCATCACTATAACGCTTAGTACGACTTGCTAAAGAATCTCTAACATTTCGTTCTTCCTGCTTTTCCTTCCTCTCCCTTTCTTCTTTCTCTTTCCGTTCCTTCTTTTCTCTTTCTTCTTTCTCTTTCCGTTCCTTCTTTTCTTCCTCTCTCCTCTTTTCCTCCCTTTCTTCCTTCTCCTTCCGTTCCTCCCTTTCTCTTTCTTCCTTCTCCTTCCGTTCCTCCCTTTCTCTTTCTTCCTTCTCTTTCCGTTCCTTCTTTTCTTCCTTCCGTTCCTCCCTTTGTTCTTCATATTTACGGATTTCGAACTCCAGACGGCGCTTCTGCAGCTCGTAATCCACTCCTGTTGGAGATATTGGACTACCCTTAAATTCCTCTTCCTCTTTTCCAATCTCCATGGCCCATTCTTCCATTAATTGACTTCGATCCCATGACATAACATCATCTTCGTCCCTTCCTGCCTTCATAAGATACACCCTAAGGCGCTCAGACGACATTTTGCGAATATTCGCTTGCATCTCTGTTGTCAACGCTTCCATTTTTACAAACAGTCAGTCAACAACAATCAAGAAAAAAAAAACAGACACCACGCGGCAAACCCGCCACACAAAAGGAAAATTCCACAACCCAAAGTGCAACTATGCAGTATCCAAAGAAGTACACTCGCCAAGTACGCAAAAACTATACAAGCTCACGCAAGTCTGGCCTCGATCACAACCATGGATCAAATTTCAAAGAAATAATCAGCAGATATTGAAAGAGAAATAATGGCTGCCTCCCACTCGGCTGCAACTCCACTCTCTTTTCTCCTTCTCAGCCACGACAACACCTAGGATCTTACCCGTATGTTGACTGCTGTCTTCTGCTGTCTCAGCCGAACGACGCACTTCGTCCGTCCGACTGTCGTATGCCGATTCACCCGTCTCCCACGGTAGAAAGGCGTCTCGATCCGCTCGCTGTCTGGAACAGACCGTCTCTTGATCCTCCGGGTTGACTCCTTCCTCCGCCGGCTCGCGTCTTCTTCACCGGATCCAACACCGATGATCCCGCTTCTGACACCAATAATGTCGCGGTCGACTCCTTCGATCGCAACGACGAACCAACGAAGGAACTATTAAAAGATCTTTATTTAAAAATAAAGTCGATTAAGTATAAAGTAAGTCAACTCGTCTATCAAATATCACAATCGTAGACAGCACACAGGTTGGCTGGTCTCGATTGAACGTTATACGATCAATGTTTCAACGTTTACAAATCTTCGTCAAAAGGCCCTTAATGTACAGCAGGTCTATCTTATATAGAGTTCTCCTGGATTCCAGAACGTTCTGTGACGTCACTGTACTTTTCCCTGGAAAGTCCTACTGAACACGTATATCCTTGTTGCATGCACCGAATTAATGTTGACAGCTTGCTGCAGAAATTTCCGTGCGTTGTAAACAAGCTTGTTGACGCGTCGGTTTTCTTCCCTTGATGCATGCACCCGCGTAGACCACGACAGTTAGACTTATGTGACCGTTTCAGAAAACATAGAACAAAAATGGACTATGTAGGCCTAAGCCTATCCACGGTATACAGGCGATACCGTTTATTGTGTAAATGCCGAGATGAAAGTAGGCATCATAAATGGCTTTAAAATTGTTAGCCTAATTTCGAACCAAGCATTAATTATAAGGTTTCTATTACTTCTGATAAAGTTGTTTTCGTATCTTTACATCGTTCTTGGAAATAATTTCTTATCTACGTGGGAAAAAATGACACACGTCCACGTGCAAGATTAATGTTCGATAAGTGCGAGTCCTCGTGTTAAGCAGTGATAAAACAGCTAGACATTGATTTCCGCTGGACCAGGATGGACTCAACTTTTATCATGTGGCCTTATTGTAAACCTATTGGCTGGCCTCGTTATCTGAGCAGTATTTAAAGAATAAATAAAAGGCAGCTGTCGCCTTTAAAATAAAACAGTCGCATATCCTATGCTGTTAACGTTACATACGCCATTTAGGCCTATTGGACAAAAAGCGACAGTTAATATGACGATTATTTTGGTGCTACTTGGTATTTTGTCCGCTTGTCAAGCCCAAGTCCTACCGCTCGGTAAGTGTTTTTACCCGTTTCTTGAGCTAACCATAAGAGACAACCATGGATTATGAAGTATCAGCGATTACATTTTTCTTAACCTCGCATATGTGGGCGGGTAGGCCTACGAGTGTAAATTATGGAACTAGGGCCAAATCATGTTACCAAACTTACCTGATGATGCCTACCTGCCGCGGTGTTTACACATATTTACACATGCGTCACGTCATAGGCACGCAAAGTCCTGTTTGTACTTTTGTAGCACAATACTACACGTCAGAAAGACAACTTAGGACAAACTGCGTAACACTAATCTCTGCAACCAATACTATACAACACAGCTATATTCTAGGGGTGCATTGGCATTGGGCTGGCGTGCACTTGTCTCAAATAGTTAAATAACTTGGTCTACATGCATTCTTCCGTATGTTTCACTTATTATCATGGGCGGCGATCCCGGGGGGCCGAGGGGGACAAGACGTCCCCACCTTTAAGAGTGGGGGGACACGCCATACATCGGACCCCCCCCCCAAATTTTGAAGAAACCCCAAGAAAAGGTCATCAACTTTTTCGCGGTCAGAGTATAAAAATGTTTCGCGCGTGACCTCTTTTTTGACCAGATCAGTTCAAAACTCTTGTTTGACCAAATCACTTCAAACCCCACCAGTCAAACAAGATCGCCGCCACTGCTGATTATATTTCATGTTTCTCCATTTGTAATCCTTTATTCCAAATTTAATACAGGTATACTAGCATTGACTCATAGGTTAAATATCTCCCTCCAGTGCCGGCCTTTGGGGCGTGCGCACGAGTCCGCAACTTAGAGGGGCCCGAAAATGTCACAGAAAATTAAACATGAACAGGACAACCTAATAATAATATTAATTTATGGTTTCGACTAGATATTCTCTTTTGTCAATGAAATAAAAGTCAACTTCCTCTATCCCTGAATTCTCGAGTTTAGTTAAATTTGACTTGTTGTACTTGTTAACATTATACTAAAATAAAATGATTAGCAATGAAAAACAATCTGACTTGTGTCATGGGGTCCATAGGCCTACATGGGGGTCCGCCGCCGCCGCCGCCGTTAAGCCCTCATGTCGAGACCAGTCGCTTAGCTATCGACTACTAGCGACATCGTTCACTTAATCTTTTGCTTGTTGTTTTAATCATGGTTTCCAAGTTTCGATTTGACAAAGACATCAGCAGCAGGACATGAGCAACACTTACAATACAATACAATATTCGCTTATTTAAGAAAACATACTGACATGCCCAAACGTGGTACATTATAATAGCGCTGGAGTTGTCTCTATAGTAAGAATTCTTATAGAGAATACGGGGATATAAGTCGTATTTTTGGTAGAGTGAATTTCAGTCTTGTTGTCAAGACCTTAAGCCTCAAGACCAAGACCAAGACTTTGAACCTCGCCACCAAGACCAAGACTTTGAACCTCAAGACCAAGACCGAGACCGAGACCCAAAGAAATCACATTCAGCCCAAGACTTCTTTTCCTTACAAAAAAAATTGTCAAGTCGGACTACTCGCTATTTTAATGAAACGTGAGTTTTTTTTTATTCAGGCAAATTAATTTTAAATGCAGACTGCAGAGAATTCCGAATTCGTATTTACAAAAGTCCTTCATGCAACATGTATTCCAAAATGCCTTTTGTATTTTATAGGAACCTATTCGCTCAGAATTTTCGGACCAAGACGTGCCTTGTGGGGCCTCATAAAAATTCCGCCATGTGAAAAAATACTTTCCATAGGCCTATAGGTGCTGAAGTCGCTGGCACACACAGTAGCTTTTCAAGCACTGGATGTAAATGTACAAATCGTGAGCCTTTTTGAAATCCTCCCATGGTTTATCAGACCATCTGGCTTCAGAAAACGTCTCGGTAGGGCTTCCATACACAGCATAACTTAGGCCTAATTGCTGCTACCGATGGGTTTTCCTGACCAACAAGATTTGTATACACGTCCGTAGGTATTTGTCGTAGGCTATGATGCAAACATGCTTGATAAATTTTTAAATTCTTGAGTTTTGTTAAATGACTGTTCATATTGACAGCCGGTCTTGGTCTTGGTCTTGCGAGACCAAGACCAAGACTTTCAACCTCAAGACCAAGACCAAGACTTTCAACCTCAAGACCAAGACCAAGGCCAAGACTTTTGGTCTCAAGACCAAGACCAAGACCAAGTTTTAAAAACGAACTCGAGTGCACTCGAGACCAAGACCTTGGTCTCGAGGACAACAATTTAAGTCTGGTGAATTTATGCATTCTATTATGAAGACGGTGTTGATGATAACGAAGAGGGGGAATAAGCAGGGTGAGAAGTATCAGGTGTTGGCAGGTTCAACCCCCCAGTCTTTCTTAGGACCTCAAAGTTAGGTCTTCATTCCACACCTCAGGGGGTAGTTTGAACCGTTTCCAACACCCTCAGTTGTGGTGTGATTTAGCATTGTTTTATTCAGAATCTCTGACTAAGTGAAGAAATTTCCATGGTATACCTATCATGCATTTATTTTTTAATTTTCTTAACAAGGGAATTAATTTTGATTCGAGTTTGACTTGCAAAACTGCTATCGTTGAAATCTGCTGTTTTCAAATTTCGCTGACTTCAGTTTAGAAACTACGAATAAAATATTCAACTCCGCGTTGATCAAAGTCTATATAAACTCCCAGTTTTTTTTCTAAAAATATTTAATTCTCACTCTAGTAGGCATAGGCCTGATAAATGCCGGAGTACATGATTCTCGTTCTCTGCTACTACCTGAAAGAGGCACGCATCAGCAGTTTCCACCAACTGCATGGTTGGCCGTAAGATCGGGTGCTGCTATAAATCCTCCTCGCTTCATTCGATTTATCAAGCGCTCAATTTCACGAATTCACGTTAACATTAATTTTTACACTCGTCGGTCTGTCCTCTGTCAGCATGCTCACATGGAGCGGTGCCCATACTCCCATATTGGACCCGTGCAGAGCCCATATATGGGTCCCATATAATGTCCACGGAAATGATGGTATGGTCAGTACAGTATGCGGTAAAATGCATTATATTGTTAGGTAATCAGGTATGTCCATTAGACGTACCTGATTACCTGAGAAGTCGATAGCAAGTCGCTAAGTCAGTCGATAAGTCTAAGCGAATCAGTCAGTCGATAAGCATGCGACTTAGTCGACTGAGTCGCTAAGTCAGTCGCTAACTCATCAAGTCAGTCGGTAACTCCTTAGCGACTGACTTCGGGTACTACCGTACACTGTACAGTATACTCTGCACGGGGTTCGAAATATCCTCTCTCTCTCTCTCTCTCTCTCTCTCTCTCTCTCTCTCTCTCTCTCTCTCTCTCTCTCTCTCTCTCTCTCTCTCTCTCTCTCTCTCTCTCTCTCTCTCTCTCTCTCTCTCTCTCTCTCTCTCTCTCTCTCTCTCTCTCTCTCTCTTACATATTAATACACTTCACGTGGTATGGGGTTTCAATTTATTAAAGCTTTGAGTTGCAACTTAACGATATACATTATACAACAATGCGCACAAAATATGAGAACTTTAAGTGGGGAACAAAAAAGTAACTCAAACGTTAGATGACCCTACAGAGTGTAATATTGAACTGTGAATCCTTTAGCTCGAAAATCGACCTGCGCATGACGTCACGATAACATGTGTAAATATGGCGATGTATGCGCGCCAGTTCGTATGGTGTTAGGTATCATCAGGTAAATCTGGTAACATTTGGCTCTTGTTCCCGTACGTAAATGTTAAGCAGTTTAGATTTGCTCGTGATCAAACCAAATCTATTTATCTTGGAACTTTCATTAGGCCTAGTTAGATTTCACCATTTATCGCTCGATGGTTGCTGGCAATAGAAACCATTAGGCAGATCACTGACAATCCTTCAGCCTGTTTATGGCTGATGCTAACGGTTGTACCAAAACCTCACCACTTGCTATATCTCCACAGGTTTTCACTCAAAACTGAAAACACTGCTCTTTCACAAATCCTATCCCGATTCGTCCTCCTCTGTCTACCCCCTCGCCGTCTAAACCCCAAACACCACCCACCTTAGCCGTCTTTCTGTCTTTCTGACTGACTCCTTTGGATCTTGACCTGGAACCGATTCGACCCCCCCGCCTATCGATTTTGATTTGTCTAAGCGCCTGTGAATAAGCTGGTTCCAGCGACTTCGCTTTTTTGGCGCTGTAGAAATCCGGAGATTACGATTACGATGAACTTTGTAATCGGCATTATCAGTTTAATTTTTATTGTATAGGCCTAGTACTGTATTGTAAGCAACAGTCACGAATCAGGCCTGTCGAAAGCCATCAGAACAATTGAAAGCAACAGCGATATGCTTTGCGGCAAAGATTAGTCATGATCACAATATAATCAACAAGGCAGGCTTGCGCAGCAAGGGATTTCCAGCCAATAAGATCTGAAGGTGAGAAGTTCCGTCAGCCTGATGGAACAGACAAGATAACACAGTCACACTAATGCGTGTATGAATCTAATCCCTTCGTCCTAAAACAATCCGTATTAATTTACTTGTTCGTTTATTCATTCGAGCAAAGGATCGTTGGTTCGTCTAGTGCCAGACTGAGCAGAAGGCATAGCCTACACCAATCAATTCTGCCATATGAGTAAAGTTTGCAAGGTTATTGTGTCTGTAGGGAAGTACAATGTTGACCCAACCCAGATCTCGTGCTCTGGGATTTCATCGGGAGCGTCGATGGCGACCCAGTTCCACGTTGCCTACTCAGCGACCATCAAGGGCGTTGGAATGGTCGCCGGATGTAAGTGTTACACTCGTTATCAACCTAGGACCATAGGCCTATATGTAATTGTAATCGTAAACTAGAAAATTTCCTAAGTGCTACCTAAAAGTGCTTTGCACAAGGCACCATCTTATTTCAAGCGCTGCAGCAAAACAGAGGGGTTGTACAGAGATATTGTATGAAGACCACGATCTGGTTGCCAGAATACTAGAGACAAGAAGGAATAGAGGAAACTGTTACTGCAGGTTGCTTTTAGGTTGAGAGAAATGGAAAGGTGACGGATAGGACGGATCAGAGTAAGATTTCTTGAACAGTAAAGACTTTATTTTTGAATGGAAAGCCTGAAGAGTGGTGTATTTTTAATACCCATTGACGTTTCAGAGAAATTGTTATAAAGGTGATTAACACTGTGTTACCTATACCTTTCTGAACATATTTGTTGTTGCGGTTTCTGTAGCACCGTACTACTGTGCAATGGGCAGCTTGATTACTGCGCTTGGAGCATGCATGGACGCCCCTGAACAAATAGTCATCAGTGATCTGATACAGCAGACGGAGCAATATGCGACCCTCAATGACATCGATCCTACGTCCAACCTATACGACTCCCGAGTCTTCATCCTTCATGGATCATTGGATTCTGTCGTCGTGCCAGGTCAGTTAGCACAGTTCTTGGTTGATCATGGGAGATCCTGAGATAATTCACGGAAGAGGTGTTTTGAACTGGATCAAAGAGACTATGGCCAACAGAGCCGTCGTGGATGGTCTCATCACTGCAGACATTCTGGAGTCTGACACGTGCTTTTAGAACACACCGAGTTGCCACTGACTAAGCTGGCTATTGCAACTTAGGTTCTTATGATGCTGTAGAAGAATAAAGAACTGGTTATTTACACCAATCAGTAATTTTCCTCCAAATCATATTACCACACCAATTAGTACTCTGAAGTACTAAATAAATCTGTTATTGCTGAAGATGGACTGAAATTAGATGTATGCATTATGCATATACGTAAATATGCATAAACCCATTTATGCAAACATTATAACTCCTTTTAGGAATTTTACAAAGGACTGGTGGAGATTAGCAGCTGTAGCAACCATTTTCTCAACATTTTTCCATGTGATAATTTGCAATTGATCATGGCATAATTTGCAGTTGATTCGAATAGCAACAGCTAACTATTTACAAAATTACACAGCACCATATTGTTGTGGTGTGAACCTAGTTTCCTATGACCTAGCTGAATGACCGTCTGTTTGTAGAGATGGCTCCTACGGTCATCGCATATTATCAGAATTACGTCAACCCAGCCAACATTGAAACCGTCTTGAATCTAGCTGCTGAGCACACCTTCGTATGTTGCCTCGTACATATTGCCGCCACCGTCGTGAAGATGCCAATCATGTTTATTCGGATACTGTCCTATGCTATATTTATTGTAATGTAATATATTGTAATAAAATAATATACAGCGCCCCTTGAGAGCCTTTCAGAGCCGTTATTAATCGGCCTGTTTCTTTCCATCATTATTATCTTCTTCATTTAGTCTATGATCAACATCTGTTGTGTTTTCGCAATCATCAACACCACATTCATCACAATTGCTATTATTTTTCATGAAGTACACATGATCCATCAGGATTTATGGATAGCATTTTTCTGGGATGGCTAGTCTTCAGTTATTTCGTACTTGGTGGCAAAAGTGCTTTGAAAAGCGATTCCGTTGAAGTGTTGGATAGCTACAGATAATCGTTGGTAGACAATTGGGGTTTGCTGTTATAGCCAGTTATATGGGCATGGGCAAAGCTGTTTAAACAGCCAGGCCTTATTATTATTATTATTATTATTATTATTATTATTATTATTATTATTATTATTATTATTATTATTATTATTATTATTATTATTATATGAAGATTTATAAAGTTCAAATTAATTTATAAAAAAATAATACCACAAATGCCCTAAATTCACAGGGAACCTTTTGAAAACAGTTTATAAATATAAAGAAGTACAGCGGAGGATCATTACATTTTGGGCACAGAGTCATCAAAATAGTTATGGAGAAACGGAACAAGGGAGAAATCGCCTACATCTTCCAGAGTAACTGGATTCGTTCGGTGGATAACACTTGTGGTCTTTTATTGTTATCAAAGGAATTTACAATTCAAGCACACTAGCCTACAGTAGGAAAACAGATCTTAGTAAAAGTATACAGAAGTCTAATTTATTAGTCTTCGGTTATTTCGTACTCGGTGGCAAAAGTGCTTTGAAAAGCGATTCCGTTGAAGTGTTGGATAGCTACAGATAATCGTTGGTAAACAAATGGGATTTGCTGTTATAGACAGTCATATGGGCATGGGCAAGGCTGTTTAAACAGCCAGGCCTTATTATTATTATTGTTGTTGTTGTTGTTGTTGTTGTTGTTGTTGTTATTATTATTATTATTGTTATTATTATTATTATTATTATTATTATTATTATTATTATTATTATTATTATTATTATCATTATTATTATTATTATTATTATTTTTTTTTTACCCGAGGTATATAGGATCCCTCAGGTGTCAGATACTACTTAAATATGTTGACTCTGGAGTGGCCGTCCTGGTCAAGATCTGGAACAACGAAAGTGCTGTGGAAGGCAACTGCGTTGAAACGCTGAATAGCTATGGATATGCGTTGAAACAAATAACTGGTTTCTCTTGGGTCTCCCGAAGTCTGGTGCAGGAGACGCCCTAGGTCGGTGAGAAATGCCAGTCCCTTGGAGTTGACTGGTCCCAGGGTCTCAAAGGCCAATGGGACAAAATTATTTTTCATGAAGTACACACTGCGCCTCTGAATAGTATATACCGTGAGAGGCGCTTTATAAATGCCCATATACAATACAATACTATACAATACAATACAAAATGGTAGGATTGCATCAACTGAGCGTATTTCGAGTTTTTCCTGGACTCAGCCAGGTCCGCCGCACCCCCCGCTCGTATGGCGGTTGTGGGCAGGTAGGAAGGTGCTACAGTATCAGCCACTGTGACGTCCCAGGTCAAACAGCGACCGGAACGCCATGGTATTAGAGTAAGGCCATCTGGTCGTTTGCCATCCGACCTGGAGAGGCCTGGGGGTTCCTTCACTGCCGGAATGCCCGCCTGAACGAGGCTTCTGCAGATGAGGTCATTAAGGACCGCATGTCGGGCATGTCGGCCCGGGCCGAGACGGCAAGACATGCCATGCGAGCCCTCAGCGGTCATTATAATTATTATTATTATTATTATTATTATTATTATTATTATTATTATTATTATTATTATTATTATTATTATCATCATCATTATTATTATTATTATTATTATTATTATTATTATTATTATTATTATTATTATTATTATTATTATTATTATTATTATTATTATTATTATTATTATTATTATTATTATTATTATTATTATTATTATTATATGAAGATTTATAAAGTTCAAATTAATATATAAAAAAATAATACCACAAATGCTCTAAATTCACAATGAACCTCTCGAAGACAGTTTAGAAATATAAGGAAGTACAGCTGGGGACCATTAAATTTCGGGCACAGAGTCATCAAAGTAGTTAAAATGAAACAGAACAAGGGAGAAATCGCCTACATCTTCCAGAGTAACTGGATTCGTTCGGTGGATAACACTTGTGGTCTTTGTTTGTTATCAAAGGAATTTACAATTCAAGCACACTAGCCTACAGTAGGAAAACAGATCTTAGTAAAAGTATAAAGAAGTCTAATTTATTAAATACATCGGTGCATCCATTGGTATCAGATTAACAATGCTTAACTTGGAATTTACAACCTTATTTTCACAGTATTCCTACTGAGTCTATAGTTTGCTCTAAATTGAAACCTTCATGCTTCTAATTGCCAGGATTCCAAGTGCATCTCTGAAATGTTGTAAAATCATACTCATTTTAATGTATTGCATGTTGTATATTAAAGCTAATCCAGTGTTTCATTGATCCAAGTGTAATTAATCTTAATTTTAGCCAACACTGAGCTATGGAAATCTGTGCACTGTGACAGCCGGTCCTTACATTAGCCGTTGTGACTACGATGGCGCATATGCCATTCTGAACAGCATGTACGGAGGAAATCTTGTGGTAAGAATAAATGACACATCAGCCAGTAAACTGTTTTTACTCAACCATACCAGTTCTACTGAGAATCTTGAAAAAGTGACGCTATTTTTCTCCTTGTCGATATACACAATATAACTGTAATTTGATAATGTCCTCTTCACAAAGGTCAGAAGTGCATATTGAAGCCGGGCAAACATTAAAGGAGGGGGTCCATAGAGTAGTGGTAACATTACTGGCTTGAAGTGCAGTAGGTAGCGGGATCGCCTCCATAACCCTCCCAAGGTCCACTCAGCCTATCATTCGCGAGATGGAGCGTTTGTGAAAATGAGATGTAGGACGTGATGGGCGCCTTGCAAGGCTGCCGTATACAGTTAAATTCGACTCCTGTAATAACTTGTGATCATCCGTTCATACTGATTTGTAATCATACTGCGTAACTGTCAGTTTGAAGATATTAAACGAAGATTATTATTATTATTTAAGCATTTGTGTTATACTGTCACCTGGTTAAATTCTTTCTGTGCGTGGCCATCTTGGAAATTTACTTTGGAGAATTGTTATTATGGGGACCCTAATTAGCGGGATCTTCCTCCCTTCTGGGCCTCCCTTTGTTGCCATTATTTTTTGTTGTTGCTTTAGTATGAATTTGGTTGCAATAAAAAATATCACCATATCACGGGAGTGATATGGTGATGCTTGGATGTCCTGGTGACGGCTTGGGTGAGATCCACTGATATTGGTTCCACTGATGTTGATGATGCATTCAAACCCTTCCCTCATTATTTATTTCATCTAGTTAATAATAATATTTTTTCTTTAATTAAGCGCCTGCAAACGCACTGCGCTGTACATGTACATGTTATGCGATAAATCTTAACTACTAACAGAACAGACAGCCTGCAATACACGGCGCAAATTGCAGCCTACCAAGCATGTCCGCCTATGGGACTCGATCTCTGTACCTCTCGCACTCTACGCCAGATGTTATCCAATGCGCTATCGGGTCCCCCTAGTTGTCCCAGCAAGCTTAGGGGCACCAAAGGAGGACCTCAAAAGGATAAGGCTTCTCTGTGCTGGCAGTTGGCACAGATCGTCAATGGCACTTCGAAGGGCCTTGCAGTGTACCTGCAGCATTCCATCTAGTGCTGAGCCTTTAAAAAGAGCAGCCCCCAAATGAGTGAGTGACTCGCAATTGACACTTGTCCGCAAAAGTGGATGAAAATCCTCAACCTTCAGCTCATTGGATATTGTGATGTCTAAGGATGTTAGACGAGAAATTAAGGAATAGGATTTATTAAGTTAATTTCATAGACTAGGCCCTAATGTAAGACGAGAAATTAAGGATTAGGATTTGGTGAATTAATTTCATAGACTAGGCCTAAATAACTGACACTGCAAGAAATCTATGCAAAAAATCTACGTTTACTGAGTTGCTACTTTACACATTTACATTTCACTCACTTATAGAAACTAGAGTATCTTAAAAACCAGTTATGTATACGGAACATTATAGCTGTCTGTTTATCTGTTTATTCATTTTGAGTCCATTTTTCTTCTCCCATGCTGTTTTAAGGCCGATGTATAAAGCTGTCAGATCCTTCTCCATGCGGTCCTTGTACGTTCTTCTTAAATTTCCTGAGGGCTTGTTCAGTAGGGTGGAGTGAAAAAAATAAAAATTCTTGAAATTGATCGTAATAGTGATGGATAGTTGCCTTTTGGTATAGTTAGTTATCGTGCAAAATATTTCTTTTAAATTCGTTCGGGAAGATGTGCCCCAAAGAGTTTTAAAATTTGACAATTTTTGAAAAAATGTAAAATTTTTTAAAATTTCGAATTTTTTTTAAAATTTCACACACTAATTGTAATAGTGTTTAGGCGTTAATTATAGCGTATTTAATGACCATGCAAGAGAAAATTTATAAAATCTGCCTTCTAAGATGTGCCCAACGAGTTTTAAAATTTAACATTTTTCACAAATTTGTCAAATTTTGTAACAATAATTGTATAAACTTAAAAAATTTAAAAACGTTAACTGTAATAGTATTTGATCATTTAATTATGATGTATTTAATGACCATGCAAAATAAAATTAGTAAATGATTGTATTTTAGCAATTTTATATAAACACTAAACAATAAACAACCCCAACAGACTACACTTGTTAATCACTGAAAAGTGAGTCAACACTTATTTTAATCCATTGATTTAACTCGTTTGAAATTCTGCTTTTGTATTGAAATAGGACATTGGTTCCCGTGATTCCAATCTGGCAGGATAAAACCATGTCTTGTTGTTGGCCCAACCACAGCAGGTAACGTGATCTGGAGATTGTATGCCAAAGGTGCATGTGCATAGAACCATATTTTGCTCGAGGGTTTCATTTCGATGCAAAACCACATCGGAGCATGCACTCTTACAACGTATGTCGCCAATATTTTCAGATTGTCTGATGGGCATTCACTTGCAACATGCAGATTCAGGATTCGATTGGCTGTGGTTATCCATATGGAGTGCGACACAGCACCTTGATCACGTCTGGCCAGAGATTGAGAACAATATCCCTTTATTACTGCTTCCAAAAGAACTTCAGAAAAAGTATAAACGAAAAGTACAAGAAGGTAAAAGAGTAAGCAAATATTTTAAAACCGATGATGTAAAAAGTGAATGGCAGCAGATAATTCGTCAGGATCTAACACAGATAATGAAACAAATAATTCTAATCATGATGAAACCACTGAGAATGAACCTGCTGCTGGAACGGTCTTCATGTCAACATCTCATTATCCAGATGAAACATTATCTCCATCTCTACAACTACGTAAAAAGTTGCCGGCATTTGCAAGAGCGTGTGACAGATAGACCTATGCAATTTCGGATCGACCAGTGTGATCGTTAGCTTCAGCTGTTTTGCTAGACTTTGGCCTTATATCAAAAGCTATTCCAGAACTTAAATTTGCTGCAAATGATTTTCCAGAATTTTCATGCCACGCACAATCGGTTGAGCGCTCTGTAAAACTTGTTACTGAGGCATCTGCTGCTGTGGTTGGGCAAACATCTAGACATGGTTTTATCTTTGCCAGATTGGAATCACGGGAACTAAATCAACTAATGCCCTGTTTTAATACAAAAGCAGAATTTCAATCGAGTTAAATCAATGGAATAAAATAAGTGTTGACTCACTTTCCAGTGATTAACAAGTATAGTCTGTTGGGGTTGTTCAATGTTCATTGTTTAGTGTTTATTTAATATTGCTAACATACAATCATTTATTAATTTTATTTTGCATGGTCATTAAATACATCATAATTAAATGCTTAAACACGATTACAGTTATCATTTTTTTTTATTTTAAGTTTATACAATTGTTACAAAATTTGACAAATTTGTGAAAAATGTTAAATTTTAAAACTCGTTGGGCACATCTTGGAAGGCAGATTTTATAAATTTTCTCTTGCATGGTCATTAAATACGCTATAATTAATGCCTAAACACTATTACAATTAGTGTGTGAAATTTGTAAAATTTTCGAAATTTTCTAAAATTTTACACTTTTTCAAAAATTGTCAAATTTTAAAACTCTTTGGGGCACATCTTCCCGAACGAATTTAAAAGAAATATTTTGCACGATAACTAACTATACCAAAAGGCAACTATCCATCACTATTACGATCAATTTCAAGAATTTTTATTTTTTTCACTCCACCCTATTGTTCAGGTGGCCAAATACCTGTAGTGGACTACTGTTAATGTGTACAGTCGATCAAGCTGCAACTTGATATTCAGCTTAACTGTAGATCTCCAGATGTTCTTTCAATGCAGGATCTGGCAATTGCAAAACAGTGTCTGATCTTCTGTTCACAGGATCCACTGGGCAATCTAAGTTTGTGAAGGCATCCACAATAAAAATATTATTTGAAGATAGTTAACACAAGTGTTTATGCTGACCAAAACTTATTTTTAACTCGCACCATTATACTAACTAGATCCATGACTATTGAAACTATGTGGTTCAAACTTTAAAATAGCGATGTTCGTTTTTGATTTGTCATGTTAAGGAAGTAGCTTCATAAAAGTTAAGTCATATTGTATCATTGTTGTTTTAGGCTCCGGGTGGACCTGTTCCACTCCCTGGCGAGGTAAGTACCAGTAAACAGAGCTTTAGTTTTGGCAAGTTTATACCGACATCTATAATTACGCAATTAAAGTCAATGTTACCCGCGTCTCCATAGTTAATATTGGATCAGCTATGAGTGTCTTAAGATTAGTAAGTTGGTGCCTTTTGTTTTGGAAAATGGTATTTTGGAACCAATCAAGGAGTCGACAAGAACTTGACAAATCAAATAAAGCTTTATTGTATACTGTGCCTTTCAGTCAATAGTCCAGTTCAATGTACTTACTTGTTTGTTTAGAATAATGTTGCCAGAGTTCGTTTTAGCTTCACCTGGCCAATCATATTTTTTCGCTAAGAGCAATTTCTTTTGCAGTTTTACGAATTCGATCAATCAGAGTTCATTGTAATTTCACTTGACCACAAGATCAATTTCTTTTTGCAGTTTTACGAATTTGACCAAGTAGAGTTCTTCTATATTTCGCCGCCATACTTGTCTAGCATGGATGATGTCGGATTTGTTTATGTGCCCTCTGGATGTGTATCTGGCGCTACAGGTGATTTATCTACTATCATATTATCATCTATCATTTTTATTTCTTTAATTCTATGAATTGATACTTTTGTTTAGTGGATATTTTGTTCTTAATTGACTTTAGGACAATTTTCAGGTACTAAAAGGTGCTATGTTAAATGCTAGATACTTAAATATTGGCCTACTGTCGCCCAGTGATGGGCAACAGTTAACTAAAAAGTTGCTAACTTTAGTTAAACTATATTTTTTTAGTTGGAAAATAGTTTTAGTTTAACTTAAAAAAAACAGTTTAGTGCCCATCACTGCTGCCACCTACATCATGTAGGATCCACTTCACATATTGTTAAATGGTACATCGTATTATTCTTTATTAATTACACTTTTGTGATATCGATTAGTGCAACAATATATGATTTTTGTACAGCCTGTCGACTACACGTAGTCTTCCACGGATGTCTCATGGGAAGGTTCGAACCTTATTTATCTAACACATATTTTAAGTATCATAGCTACATGCTCATGTTGGTAATTTGAAACTGGAAACATACCAACTGACCAGCTGCTTACAAGACAATGGTAGCCTATGTTGTTTCTCTCTATAGTCATCAACCGATACGAACAACATTTACCAAACGTGTTCTATTCCAGGTGCTTTCTATAGCGCCATATATCTTAATGCACAAAGCATCAATCGACGCTGGCTTCGAATTCCCAGTCTTCAATGCTTTTGAAATGAAAATTCATTATTCTGTAATGTGTCCAGAATCTCTGACACGGTCGACAGTCACATATTCCTGTCTCTCATTTTATATTTTCAGTCAACTGCCGTAGGCTTTATTCTAATAAATGCCCAACAAAACATAATATTTTATGATCTCAATTGTTAAAAAATACATATATTATGAAATGCTTTATAAATTCTTACAAATAGACATAGAATTAATGATGAATTCGCGCGAAATGCTGGCTACAATGAAGTTGGCGAACTAAACAACATCATCATCCTCTATCCACAAGTCATATCTACTGCCATGAACATAAACGGATGCTGGGATTGGTGGGGATACACCATCTATTATTATGGTAACAACTTTTCTATCATTGACTCCTACATGTACTGCATCCACTTGTATATAAATAAGTGCCATATTGATCGTAGCATCTGTGATCGAAACGAGTGGAAACAGGAACTCACAGTTCACTCTTGTATTCCGGGAAGTAACTCGGACTTCTACAATCGCACTCTATGTAAAATATATGACGTACTTAACAGAGAAAGTTAAAAAGGAGTCCAAATTAGGGACTCAAAGATGTCAAATGCAGTGGTTCTAACAAAGGCAAAGTGCTTAATAATACGTCTGAAATATATCTGAAATAATGCATCATGTTATGCTTAAAATTCTGGTAAAAGCTTACAAATTGCCAGCTTGAAGAGTCTGTTGTAAAATGACGTGTATAACATCATGAGACAGATGTGTCCGTATCAAAAGTATATTAAATCTATATTCTGCGTTTTTGTTGTTTTCTTTAGCCACTCAAGGAGCCAACCAGCCATTGGCCACATTCCGCATGGTGGAGAAAGTGGCTTTTTAAGGTCTTCTAAGGCCGCAATTCACTAATGAAAGGACAAATTCATAAGCAATACATTATAATTTGCCTTAAATAGAAAACTGGCAACGTCAAAATAACAGTTTAAAATGGTATAATCGGTTTAAATGACTACATGTATTTAATTGTCATTGTTGATAATGATTAAAGTGCTGTCTCTACAGTGTAACATGAATGGGAACTGATGACTACGAATAAATGCCAGTTATTATTTAGCAGTAATAAATGCAATTTTACTTTAGCTCTTTGTGATGTATCACCAGATTACGTTAGACATGGCAAACGAACAATTTGTTAGTGCACAACTCCACGACGACTGTTTTCCCAGGCTTGTAGAGGAGTATGGCTATTGGCTAATCATCTGTTTTGACATCTGAGTTCTCTTATACAGAAACTACCTATTGGAGCGCATTTATGGCACCTTTCGACATTGCTGGGCGCATGTACATATAGTAGATCAATGCATGATGTTAGAGCTCGCAAAATTTGTCGAGCTCGCTCTTATTAAAGTGAAACTCATAGAAATATATCTAATTACAGATTTATATAAAAAAATGTGTAACAGAGAGCAAATGTTTGATCAATTTTAGTAATTGCTTACAATGAGTAGGCCTAAATGTACAGTCTAATACTTACTAATGGATTTCATTGATAGAACCTACATTTTGATACACTCAAAGGTTTACAATCGCTAAGTTTAGAATAAACCTTAGCAATTGATTCAAAGACACAACTGAAATCAAGATGAAAGATTAAAGCAATTCAAGTTTAAAACTGCCTTTGAAGAGCTGACAGTTCAGACAATGTAGTATGAAAATGTAACACTCTGTAAAACACAACAAAGACTATTATATCCACAAAAATGCATATATATTTTAACGCTTAATCAAATCACAAGTGGTTGGCGGGGGTGGGTGTGTGAAATCGGTTCCAGGTCAAGATCCAAAGGGGTCAATCAGGCAGACAATCAGACGGCCAAGGGGGTGGTTTTTGAGGTTGAAACGACGAGGAGGGCAAGGGGAAGAGGATGGATCAGGATAGGATTTGTGAAAGAGCAGTGCTTTTAGTTTTCAATGAAAGACCTGTGGAGAGATAGCAAGTGGTGAGGTTTTGTAATAATACTCCTGTCGAGAAACTGTATGCCGAGTGTACAGTACACGCCTATCTAAAAGGAAACTGAAGGCGACGACGATCTTTGAAAATTCATCCACATTATTCATGAATTCTTCTTTCTTCTTGCTAATTTTCTCTCTGTGTACACTCATCATAAAGTATCAAGTCTGTCGTCTGCCATAGTAAATCTTAGTCATGTTTTCGCACGACGCAGAGTGCTGAACGATTTTTCGATTGCACATAATATTATAATCGTTGGCAGAGTTAGGAGCAGGGCTTTTTTCAGCCGGAACGCGCCGGTACGGCGTTCCGGCACTTTTTTCAGCTACTAAAAATATGATTTATTTATTTTAATAATTAAAACAATAATTTAGTTATTTTAATTTAATTTAAGTGTTTTTGAACTGTTTTCAGTGTTTATTGAGACCCCTCCCAACCCCCAATCCCGTTTTTCTCGTGATTTTAGCCCGCCCATAATTGTTGCGTTCCGGCACCTATTGTTCCGTTCCGGCACCTTTTTTTCTAGAAAAAAAGAACTGGTTAGGAGAATAAGAATAGCTCTACGGATAGAATGGGAGAAATAGGTAGGTCTATGAGAAAGTAAGCCGATGAAGTCTGCGACTGTCTCTCATCTATGGAACCTAAGTGATGTGCAATTTCTGATCGGCGATGTGTAAATTCAGATTGTCTTTGATCTTTTATAGATCCTAAATAATGTACAAAGTCAGTCTGTCTCTGGTCAATGGTTTCTAACCTATCTATCAGTGAGTCTAGACGATCGAAGAAAATTTCCAGAATAATACTAGCGCTAGATAATTGAGATACCGTTCCTTTTCTCGCCTAACTTGATTTGTACTTCTTCTCCTTCCAAAGACTGAATGGGAGACTGAGATATTTTCTAAATTAACATTAACCATTCAGAACATACTCGAAATTACACAGCAATTAAAGCAAGACAATCTAATGCTTAAAGTGTTACTCATAAACCATCTCTAATCACTCTCCGAAATTTAAGAGAATAAAGATTATTATCATATTCACCCTCAAAACTTTTCTGGGTCACGATAGAACTCGGGAAACAGACTTCAGCAGAAACAATAAAATCCAAGTAATTCCTGATAGTTTCCTCCAGCTATCGATCAAGTATTTCCGCGACCGACTTATTTTACACTCTCAGATTTGAAATGATAAATTCTAATTTTATCCTCCTTACCTGAAATTCTGCTTATAAGTGAAAGAACCTCATCTTAATTTCTACTCAGATTCCTATCTCACGTATCTCAATCTTAATCTTCAACTGGCTAAATTTCCGTTAGGCCTATAACTGCCTTTTTCACGTCTTCAACTTCGATCGACTTCTGAGCTGCTGAGCACAATTTTATGGCACTCTTCTTTGCGTCGCATACCTTCCCCACGCTCCAGGTACGACAGCTAAGATCTCTCAGGAAGCGTGTGACTTCTGTCAACCGTACCTCTGCCAGACGTACAGGTGCCGCAGCTTTGTTTGATAATAATAGCGATCGTGTCCTGAAAGTGTATCGGCCCATCTTCGGAAGCGCTCCATTAATACCGAGTGCAACCTCTCACTCCGAGAATCGGCCGGGCGACCGAGATCGACCAAGTGAAGGCTGGCGCCAGTCTGTCGGTCAGGGATTGTTTTAGCGTGCAGTGATACACAAAATGTGCAGTGATGAAAGGCTGTAAACTGCTGTTTCGCACGGAAATGAATTGTAATTCATAATTATTTATGATTTTATGCTCTCCAGCTCACGTTATGTGCAGTGATAAATTTTCCTTAAAACATGCCCTGCTGTCGGTTGAAACATTCTCTCATCCATAAAAAATCTCCTCCTCCTCATTAATTGGCCCGAACGACCGAGATCGAGCATGGGAAGGCTAGTCTTCGTCGGCGCCAGTCTGTTGTGAGAAACACTCTCAACTGTTTGGTCTAAAGCAGAGTTCCCAAAACATTTCTGGGTCGCGACCCACTTGTGAATATCTTGGCAGTCTCGGTACCCACTGTGTAAAATTGTGTACTAAAATTTGCTTCGTAAATTGGTATAGAAATAATGCTGATTTACGTACAGCGCTTAGAAATTTAAAGCATTAAATAGAAACTTAGGTAAAAACAGTTTACAATTTATTGCAATCCAGCTAGTTATAGCCCAATCATAGCCAAATGTTGTTGCTGCAAAAAAATAAATGTTTCTCGAAAAAATTTGGCGACCCACTTGCCAGAGCTCCGCGACCCACTTTTGGGTCGCGAGACTTTGGGAAACTCTGGCTGTACCTTCAGCCTGCAATTAGTTAAACGATGAAGTACCGATGAGAGATAAACGATGAGAGCAAATTTCGCCCTCAATGGCTATGCCGAGAACCAGAGCCCTCTAGCGACATTTCTCTTCTCAACAGAGTAAATGCCAACAATATAATACTTTTCAATTATATAGGCCCTGAATAGTCTGATTCCCAAACACCCACTAGCTTTAGGTCAAGGGTTCCCAATATTTTCTATGCCCTACACCCCTAGGAAATGTTTGGTTAATGTTCGTAGTCGTAGGCCTGTATACCCCCTACAAAAGTAATATCACATTTGAAGATGAATAAGTAAAATTTCTATTTTTGAACCACAGATTTAACCACATACACTCATACAGTACTGCGGGTGAACAAATTGAACTAAAAAATAAGCTTTCAACTCGGTGCATCAAATGCAAATATTAACTGAGCGATTATAAAAAAATTGTAAACAGTAAAAAATCATTAAAACAGTAACTTGTCTTTGTCACACCCCCTGAAATGCCATCTCACATCCCCATGATCCCCTATGCTGTAGGCCCTATGTGTAACTTATTTTCATTATTTAAAAATTATATTATTTTAATTGTGTGTATATATATATATATATACATATATATATATATACATATATTCAAAATCCAGGGGGCAAGTGCCACTGTGCCAGTGTTCGACTCTTTCATTCACTTGACGATATTTCGATGGTCGTTGCTGTTTACCAGACGAGCTTTTCTCTTTGCTTCAGAAAATGCCGAATTATTTTCAAACTTCCAGCTTCTAAGTTCTTTCTGTTCCTTTCGATTTTCATCTGGCCCTCCATAAACATAGTTAGACTTATGTGACCGTTTCACAAAACATAGAACAAAAAAGGACTATGTAGGCCTAAGCCTATCCACGGTATACAGGCGATACCGTTTATTGTGTAAATGCCGAGATGAAAGTAGGCATTATAAATGGCTTTATAATTGTTAGCCTAATTTCGAACCAAGCATTAATTTAAGGTTTCTATTACTTCTGGTAAAGTTGGTTTCGTATCTTTACATCGTTCTTGGAAATAATTTCTTATCTACGCGGGAAAAAATGACAGGCGTCCACGTGCAAGATTAATGTTCGATAAGTGCAAATCCTCGTGTTAAGCAGTAGGCCCCAAAGTTTTCTTGAAAACTTACAGCCATACACACATAAACACACACAACCAAATGCACAAACACACACGGAGGAACACACATATAAATACACATGCACAAATAACTGGACAAAAAAAACGACTACAGTTCGCACGAGTCTGATAAAACAGCTAGACATTGATTTCCGCTGGACCAGGATGGACTCAACTTTTATCACTGGCCTGTTGTAAGCCTATTGGATGACCTCGTTAGCCGAGCAGTATTTAAAGAATAAATTAAAGGCAGCTGTCGCCTTTAAAATAAAACAGTCGCCTAGCCTATGCTGTTAACGTTACATACGCCATTTATTGGACAAAAAGCGACAGTTAATATGACGATCATTTTTGTGCTACTTGGTATTTTGTCCGCTTGTCAAGCACAAGTCCTACCGCTCGGTAAGTGTTTTTACCCGTTTCTTGAGCTAACCATAAGAGACAACCATGGATTATGAAGTATCAGCGATTACATTTTTCTTAACCTCGCATATGTGGGCGGGTAGGCCTACGAGTGTAAATTATGGAACTAGGGCCAAATCATGTTACCAAACTTACCTGATGATGTCTTCCTGTCGCCGTGTTTACACATATTGAAGTGACGTCATAAGCATTCAAAGAACTGTAGGTACTTTGTAGCGCAATACTGCACGTCAGAAATAATATAAAAATAATAATTCTTCCTCATTGATTCAAACTGACAAGTACGCAGTAAGATTACATTGAAACATGACAGTACAATCAAGACACACGGTTTGGCAGCCATGCAAGGAGCCGCCCTAGAGGGGGTTACGGATATATCGAACCGCAATCTAATGCTCTCCTGGCCATGAGTGTTACCATTACTCTGTCCTCCTCCCAGGCAACTTATTTGGACAAATTACGTAACACTCACCTCTGCAACCATGCTATATTCTAGGGTGTATTGGCATTGGGCTGGCGTGCCATTGTCTCAAATAGTTAAATAACTAGGCTACGTGCATTCTACCGTATGTTTCAATTATATTATAGTTCATGTTTCTCCATTGTAATCCTTTATTTCAAGTTTAATCAGTTTTGCTGTCCTCGAGACCAAGGTCTTGGTCTCGATTGCACTCGAGTTCGTTTTAAAAGTCTTGTTCTTGGTCTTGAGGTTCAAAGTCATGGTCTTGGTCTCGCAACACCAAGATCAAGACTCGGCTGTCAATATGAACAGTCATACAAACTCAAGAATTAAAAAAATTATCAAGTCTGTTTGCGTTATACGACAAAATTTATCTATGGACGGTCTTGTTGTGTTGTTGGTCAGGAAAACTCATCGACAGCAGCAACAGTTATGCTGTATCTGGAAACCCTGCCGAGACTTGTTTCTGAAGCCAGACAGACCATGGGAGAATTTAAACAACACTCACGATTTATACATTTACATCCAGTATTTGAAAAGCTATAGTGTTCCAGCGACGTCAGCACCTGTAGAACGTATTTTTCACATGGCGGAATTTGTGAGGCCCCACAAGACACGTCTTCGTCAGAAAATTCTGATCGAATTGGTTTTTATAAAATATAAAAGGCATTTGGAATAGGGTCTAACATTTTGCATGAAGGACTTTTGTAAATCGGATTCGGAATTCTCTGCAGTCTGCAATTAGAGTTAAATTTGCTTGAATAAAATAAAAGACTCCTGTTTTCATTAAAATAGCTAGCATTCCGACTTGACAATTTTGTTAATAATAAATAGAAGTCCTGACCTGATTGTGATTTTTGGGTCCTGGTCTTGGTCTTGAAGCTAAAAGTCTTGGTCTTGGTCTTGAGGTTCAAAGTCTTGGTCTTGGTCTTGAGGTTCAAAGTCTTGACAACAAGACTGAATTTAATACAGGTATGCTAGCATTGACGCATAGGCTAAGTATCTCCCTCTCATACATATTAATACACTTCACGTCAGGGTCCGATATGTCAAAAAAGAAGCAGGGGAGTCGGAAATCTACATAAAAAATGACTAAGCCGAAAACACTGGCGGCGATCTTGTTTGACATGTGGGGGGAGGGCACGAGACACTTTTGAATTGATCTGGTCAAAAAAAGAGGTTCTTCAGTCGGATTTTTAGCTAAAGTAGCCTAGGAATAGGAACCAGAGCCGGTTTAGGGTGGTGGGCCCATGGGCGCCCAATATTGTTTGGCTCTTTCTGCAGCGCATTTGTTGCCTCTGTTGATGCGCAGTCTTCCATATGGACAACCCGCATACCAGCAGTTATAACATGGCAATGTTTAACATTTTTATTTATTGTTATTTTTTTAATATATATAAATGAAAATAACTTGGGAAGATCATTTAGCTTATAAATAAAGTGTCTTCTGTTATAGTAATAGGTTTGCAATAATTTCTCAAATACAAAACAGAAGGATAAGCTATAAGATTCTTAGCCAGTTTTTAATAGAAGTTGTTGATACAGACAAACAAAGAAATTTAAACTAGTGGTAAGCGGGACCTCCAAACTAAAAACAGAGAGCTTGAGTCAGTTAATTAGGTCAGTTAGACCTACTGTTGGGTCTAAATTTGAATAGGCAATAGAGACCCTGTGCACTTTTCTACTGGCAAAGTCGTCAATAAACTGATTAAAGTCCAACTGGCGTAGAATATCACTCTCTATGCTCTCACTGCAAGATGGATAAGTCACTCGTGTGTCATACTTGTTCTTAGGCCTATTTATCTTCATCTTAGACAATGAGCGTTCAGCAGTTGTGACCATGATCACCAAGTATAGGCCTACATTCTTACCATAATTTCCACATTTGAAAATGAACTTTTGACACCTTTGTCGAGTATTAGTTGGTACATGAACTGCTCCTGACTTGTGTTGAGGCCTGTGCTACCTCTCTTGTGTTTAAACATTTTTACAAAATCAGAAAACTGCACGAGCTGGTAACTGAAGATGCAGAATGCACCAGAGATATAAGAGAGAAACTGGCAAGGGGACTGAGCACAGGGGCAGCACTGAGGCAAATATGGAGGAGTCACAGCATAAACCTGGCTACTAAGTTACGACTCATGAAGGCCCTTGTCTGGCCAGTGGCAGCGTATGGTTGTGAATGCTGGACTATCAAGAAAAGATACGAAGAAAGAATAGAAACATTCGAAATGAAATGCTTAAGACAGATTCTGAGAGTATCGTGGACGGAAAAAAGAACAAATGAATGCGTACTGGAGAAGATAGGAACAGAAAGAAGCTTCTTTAACTCGATCAAACGAAGGAAGCTTTCTTACTTCGGACACCTGATGAGGAAGAAGGGAGACTGCCTAGAGAAGGAGATAGTGCAGGGTACAGTCCCAGTGGCAAGAGCACAAGGGAGACCGAGGATGGGATGGATCGCCAACATCAGAACTTGGATGGATTTATCGTTCAATCAAGTGTTGTCGGAGACGGAGGACAGGAGGAGATGGAGGAAACTTTTCCATGAAGCGACCAACCCTCGGATTGAGGAAGGTTGAAGACAAGACAAGCACGAGCTCATTGCCAAGGCTTTCATCGAGGTCATTGCCTTATATTGCTACAAGATTTTTCGCTGAGTTGCGAATTTCTTCATCACAACATGACTCAAGCCTAGATAGAAAACAAAACCTTGAGCAGAGTAATTCGTATGATGCTAGCCTTCTTGTCAACTCGGTTGTGAATTGATCAACTATGGGCAGAAAAGTGTCAATCCGAAACTTCTCTGAAGCAGAGTGCGCAGCTTCTGGCGCTCGACCATAATCCAAAGGCAGGAGACGTGCGTTTTGATGACGTGTTCTTGTTTAATATAATTATTCTGCTGTTCCACAGCAGAGTGAGACTCGACTGAACGGGAATGTTGTTGAACTGGCGGTTGTTCGACAACAACTGCAGTATCACCAGTGAAATGGCTCACATGAGCCTGCATTTTAGCCATCGTCCACGTGAGAGCAGATGTACTTAGAACTGTTGCAAAGGAAAGCAGTAATAGGAGGTGACTTTGCAAGTACTTTCTCATTTTGAGATGCTTTTTCTTAATTGCGGCAAGTTAAGTTAAGAGAGCCACTAGGCCGATTATTGCCGTTATGTCGATCTCAAATTCGATGCGATGGGCCTGAAGCCATCAAATACCAACGACGTAGAGGAGAACTCCATAATCAATAATCTACACCCATACGGAAATGTTAAGCAGTTTAGATTTGCTCGTGATCCTATTAAACAAAATCTATTTATCTTGGAACTTTCATTAGTTAGATTTCACCATTTATCGCTCGATGGTTGCTGGCAATGGAAACCAATATGCAGATCACTCACAATCCTCCAGCCTGTTTATGGCTGATGCTAACGGTTGCACTTCTGAACTTTGTAATCGGCAGTGCTTTTATTTGCCGGAACGCGCCGGAACAGCGTTCCGGCACCTTTTTTCAGCAACTACAAAATAATTTATTCTTTTTAAAAATAAAAACAATTTAGTTATTTTAATTTAATTTCAGTGTTTTGAACTGTTTTCAGTGTTTATTTTTTCACGTTTTCTCGGATTTTTAGCCCTTCCATAATTGTTCAGTTCCGGAACCTATTGTTCAGTTCTGGAACCTTTTTTATAGAAAAAAGCACTGGTAATCGGCATTATCAGTTTAAATTGTATTGTATAGTACTGTATTGTAAGCAACAGTCACGAATCAGGCCTGTCGAAAGCCGTCAGAACAATTGAAAGCAACAGCAAAGATAAGTCATGATCGTAATATAATCAGCAAAGTCGGCTTGCGCAGCAAAGGCTTTCCATCATTTAGGATCTGAAGGTGAGAAGTTCTGTCAGCCTGATGGAACAGACAAGATAACACAGTCACACTAATGCCTGTATGAATCTAATCCCTTCGTCCTAACACAATCCGTATTAATTTACTTGTTCGTTTATTCATTCGAGCAAAGGATCGTTGGTTCGTCTAGTGCCAGATTGAGCAGAAGGCATACACCAATCAATTCTGCCATATGAGTAAAGTTTGCAAGGTTATTGTGTCTGTAGGGAAGTACAATGTTGACCCAACCCAGATCTCGTGCTCTGGGATTTCATCGGGAGCGTCGATGGCGACCCAGTTCCACGTTGCCTACTCAGCGACCATCAAGGGCGTTGGAATGGTCGCCGGATGTAAGTGTTACACTCGTTATCAACCTAGGACCATAGGCCTATATGTAATTGTAATCGTAAACTAGAAAATTTCCTAAGTGCTACCTAAAAGTGCTTTGCACAAGGCACCATCTTATTTCAAGCGCTGCAGCAAAACGGAGGGGATGTCGTATGAAGACCATGATCTGGTTGCCAGAAGACTAGAGACACGAAGGAATGGAGGAGACTTACTGCAGGTTGAATTTTGGTTGAGAGAAATGGAAAGGTGACGGATAGGATGGATCAGAGTAAGATTTCTTGAACAGTAAAGACTTTATTTTTGAATGGAAAGCCTGAAGAGTGGTATATTCTTAATACCCATTATCATTTCAGAGAAATTGTTATAAAGGTGATTAACACTGTGTTACCTATACCTTTCTGAACATGTTTGTTGTTGTGGTTTCTGTAGCACCGTACTACTGTGCAATGGGCAGCGTGATGACTGCGATGGGAGCATGCATGAACGCCCCTGAACGAATCGTCATCAGTGATCTGATACAGCAGACGGAGCAATATGCGACCCTCAGAGACATCGATCCTACGTCCAACCTATACGACTCCCGAGTCTTCATCCTTCATGGATCATTGGATTCTGTCATCGTGCCAGGTCAGTTAGCACAGTTCTTGGTTGATCATGGGAGATCCTGAGATAATTCACGGAAGAGATGTTTTGAACTGGATAAAAGAGACTATGGACAACAGAGCCGTCGTGGATGGTCTCATCACTGCAGACATTCTGGAGTCTGACACGTGCTTTTAGAACACACCGAGTTACCTCTGACTAGGCTGGTTACCGCAACTTAGATTCGTAGGATGCTGTAGAAATCTTAAGATTACTATTACTATTGCAGTCGAAGAATAAAGAACTGGTTATTTCCTCCAAATCAAACCACCACACCAGTTAGTACTCTGAAGTATTAAATAAATCTGTTATTGCTGAAGATGGACTGAAATTACAGACTGGTCTGTATATTGACCTGATTACGGCTTGGTTTTGGTGTGCCATCGGTTGATGCCTTGTGCATTAGACACCGGTGCAAAATAAGTAACTAATTACAATCAGTGATGGGCACTGAACTATTTTTTTTAGTTAAACTAAACCTATTTTCCAACTAAAAAAAATAGTTTAACTAAAGCTGGCAACTGATTTTGGAAATTAGTTAACTAAACTAAAAAAAAGTAGTTAAACTTTTTCCAACTTTTTTCCAACTTTTTACGACAAACATTTTCACAATAAAAAACGTTAAGTGAACTTTAATAATGCAAAGCGTCAATGACAATTTCACCTTCAAACTACGCAATGTGTACTGTTCTGGCATACAGTTACATGTGTACTGTAAGTAGTGTATGAATTTGAAAACACAGGCTGTTAATGCTAAAACCATGCAGTGTTAAAATATTTTCTTGCTGACAGTGTTTAATGTTCACTGTGGAAAAATAGTTGCATATTGCTGATTTTTTTAGTTAAACTTTTTAGTTAGCAACTAAAAAAATTTAGTTAAACTATGGTTTTAACTAAACTATTTTTTTTAGTTAAACTTCTTTGTCAACTAAAAAATGTTAGTTAAACTAAAAGTTAGCAACTTTTTAGTTAACTATTGCCCATCACTGATTACAATTACAATTTATGTAAGCATGCATGCATATATGTAAGTATGCATGTATGCAAACATTTGTACAACTCCTTTTAGGAACTTCACACAGGACTCGTGGAGACTAGCGGCCGTAGTGCTCAACCATTTTATTGGTATTTTCCATGGGATAATTTGCAATTGATTCAAGCAGCAACAGCTAACTATTTACAAAATTACACAGCACCATATTACTGTTGTGGAGTGAACCTAGTTTCCTATGACCTAGCTGAATGTTCTTCTGTTTGTAGAGATGGCTCCTAAGGTCATCGAATATTATCAGAATTACGTCAACCCAGCCAACATTGAAACTGTCTTGAATCTAGCCGCTGAGCACACCTTCGTATGTTGCCACATACATATCATCATCATCATCAACATCGACGCCGCCATCGTCAAGATGCCAATTATGTTTATTTGGATGCTGTCCTATGGACCTATGCTACCTTTACTGTAATGTAATGTAACAAAATTATATACAACTCCCCTCAGAGGCGTTATTAATCCGCCTGTTTCTTTCCATCATCATTATCTTCTTCATTTAGTCTATGATCAACATAAGTTGCGTTTTCGTAATCATCAACACCACATTCATCACAATTGCTATTATTTTTCCTGAGGTACGTATGATCCATCAGGATTTAAAAAATCATGGATAGCATTTTTCTGGGGTGGCTAGTCTTCGGTTATTTCGTACTCGGTGGCAAAAGTGCTTTGAAAAGCGAATCCGTTGAAGTGTTGGATAGCTACAGATAATCGTTGGTAAACAAATGGGGTTTGCTGTTATAGCCAGTCATATGGGCATGGGCAAGGCTGTTTAAACAGCCAGGCCTTATTATTATTGTTGTTGTTGTTGTTGTTGTTGTTGTTATTATTATTATTATTATTATTTTTTTTTTTTTGCCCCGGGGTATCAAGGATCCCCCAGGTAGATAAAAAAATTGTCCGGAGACATATGATAAAATAAAAAATTATTCCTGGAACGGCCGAGCGAGTTTTTGCTGCGATATTGTTAAGGAACCTAGGTGAGCGACTGCATTAAAGCGTTGGATAATAACTGATAAGCTTTGAAACAGGAAGCTTGCTTCCCTGTTGTCTCTTATTATTATTATTATTATTATTATTATTATTATTATTATTATTATTATTATTATTATTATTATTATTATTATTATTATTATTATTATTATTATTATTATTATATGAAGATTTATAAAGTTCAAATTAATATATAAAAAAATAATACCACAAATGCCCTAAATTCACAGTGAACCTCTTGAAGACAGTTTAGAAATATAAAGAAGTACAGCTGAGGACCATTACATTTCGGGCACAGAGTCATCAAAATAGTTAAAATGAAACGGAACAAGGAAGGAATCGCCTACATCTTCCAGAGTAACCTGATTCGTTCGGTGGATAACACTTGTGGTCTTTGTTTGTTATCAAAGGAATTTACAATTCAAGCACACTAGCCTACAGTAGGAAAACAGATCTTAGTAAAAGTATAAAGAAGTCTAATTTATTAAATACCTCGGTGCATCCATTTGTATCAGATTAACAATGCTTAACTTGGAATTTACAACCTTATTTTCACAGTATTCCTACTGAGTCTATATTTTGCTCTAAATTGAAACCTTCATGCTTCTTATTGCCAGGATTCCAAGTGCATCTCTGAAATGTTGTAAAATCATACTCAGTTTAATGTATTGCATGTTGTATATTAAAGCTAATCCAGTGTTTCATTGATCCAATTTTAGCCAACACTGAGCTACGGAAATCTGTGCACCGTGACTGCCAGTCCTTACATTAGCCGTTGCGACTACGATGGCGCATATGCCATCCTGAACAGCATGTACGGAGGAAATCTTGTGGTAAGAATAAATGACACATCAGCCAGTAAACCGTTTTTACTCAACTTCGCTAAACCATATCTTTTGAGTGTCTTGAAAAAGTGACGCTAATTTTCTCACTGAAAGAAACTAGAGTACCGTATCTTAAAAACCAGTTGTGTATACGGAACATTATAGGCCCTACCTGTCCGTTTATCTATTTATTCATTTTGAGTTTTTTTCTTCCCCCATGCTGTTTTAAGGCCGATGTAGAAAGCTGTCAGATCCTTCTCCATGTGGTCCTTGTACGTTCTTCTAAAATTTCCTGAGGGCTTGTTCAGGTGGCCAAATACCTGTAGTGGACTACTGTTAATGTGTACAGTCGATCAAGCTGCAACTTGATATTCAGCGTAACGTTAGATCTCCATATATATATATATATGTTCTTTCAATGCATGATTTGGCAATTGCGAAACAGCGCTCGATCTTCTGTTCGCCGGATCCACTGGGCAATCTAAGTTTGTTAAGGCATCCACAATAAAAACATTATTTGACCAAAACTGATAGTTAACGCAAGAGTTTATGCTGACCAAAACTGATTTTTAACTCGCACCATTATACTAACTAGATCCATGACTATTGAAACAATGTGGTTCAAAACTTTAAAATAGCAATATTCATTTTTGATTTGTCATGTTAAGGAAGTAGCTTCATAAAAGTTAAGTCATATTGTATTATTGTTGTTTTAGGCTCCGGGTGGACCTGTTCCACTCCCTGGCGAGGTGAGTACCAGTAACAAGAGCTTTGGTTTGGCAAGTTTATACCGACATCTATTATTACACAATTAAAGTCAATGTTACCCGCGTCTCCATAGTTATTATTGGATCAGCTATGAGTGTCTGAAGATTAGTTAGTGCCTTTTGTTTTGGAAAAGGGTATTTTGGAACCAATCAAGGAGTCGACGAGAACTTGACAAATACAATGAAGCTTTCTTGTATACCTACTATGCCTTTCAGTCAATAGTCCAGTTTCATGTATTTGTTTGTTTAGAATAATGTTGTCTGAGTTCATTTTAACTTCACCTGGTCAATCATGTTTTATCAATAAGAGCAATTTCTTTCGCAGTTTTACGAATTTGACCAATCAGAGTTCTTCTATATTTCGCCGCCATACTTGTCTAGCATGGATGATGTCGGATTTGTTTATGTGCCCTCCGGATGTGTATCTGGCGCTACAGGTGATTTATCTACTATCATATTATCATCTATCATTTTTATTTCTTTAATTCTATGAATTGATTCTTTTGTTTAGTAGATATCTTGTTCTTAATGACTTTAGCACAATTTTCAGGTACTAAAAGGTGCTATGATAAATGCTAGATAGCCTACTTAAATATAGGCTTATTGTCGCCCAGTGATGGGCAATAGTTAACTAAAAAGTTGCTAACTTTTAGTTTAACTCAAATTTTTTAGTTAAGAATGAAGTTTAACTAAATAAAAATAGTTTAGTTAGAACCATAGTTTAACTTTTTTAAAATTATTTGCTAACTAAAAAGTTTAACTAAAAAAATCAGCAATACGCAACTATTTTCCGCAATGAATATTGAACACTGTCAACAACTTAACGCGAAACTTATTGATTAACACTGCATGGTTTTAACATTAACAGCTCTTGTTTTCAAATTCATACACTACTTACAGTACGCCTGTAACTGTATGCTTGAACAGTAGCCTACACAGTTTGAAGATGAAATTGTCACTGACGCTCTGCATTATTACAGTTCACTTAACCTCTGTTATTGTGAAAAGTTTGTCGTAAAAAGTTGGGAAAAGTTTAATTACTTTTTTTTTAGTTTAGTTAACTAATTTCCAAAATTAGTTGCCAACTTTAGTTAAACTATATTTTTTTAGTTGGAAAATAGTTTTAGTTTAACTAAAAAAATAGTTTAGTGCCCATCACTGCTGTCGCCTACATCATGTAGGATCCACGTTTACATATTGTTAAATGGTAGCCTACATCGTATTATTCTTTAATAATTACACACTTTTGTGATATCGAATAGTGCCAAAATATTTGATTTTTTACAGCCTGCCGACTACACGTAGTCTTCCACGGATGTCTCATGGGAAGGTTCGAACCTTATCTAACACATATTTAAATTATCAAAGCTGCAGGCTAACGTTGGTAATTTTAAACTGAAATCATACCAATTGACCAGCTGCTTACAAGACAATGGTAGCCTATGTTGTTGGTCTCTATTAGGGTTGTAACGAACATTCGCTTCGTATTCGCTTCGGGGCCGAATAGTGGGCCAAATAGCTGTTCGGTATTGGCCGAATAGTAGCGGTCGGACCGAATACGAATAGTGGTCACGTGACATCTGTTTCTGAATATGCGGCTGCTATAGCGGGTGGACTGAAATGACTCTCATTAACATAATATATGCTGTGGTTGCAGCCAGGCGTTGCCTACTGCCTGGACCGCGGTATTGTAGTGTCAGTAGTCTCATTCTTTGTGTACAGTGAGTGAACGTTAACGTATTTTTGAATGTTGTCGGTAGACTTATTTTTGCACTATTCGTATTCGTATTCGGCCGAATAGTTGGTCCAATTATTCTTATTCGGCCGAATAGTGATAATCACCTATTCGGTACAGCCCTACTCTCTATAGTCATCAACTGGTACAAACATTTATCAACCGCAAACGTTCTAGTCCAGGTGCTTTCTATAGCGCTATATGTCATAATGCACAAAGCATCAATCGACGCTCGCTTCGAATTCCCAGTCTTCAATGCTTTTGAAATGAAAATTCATTATTCTGCAATGTGTCCAGAATCTGTGACATGGTCAACAGTCACATATTATTACCCCTACTCTTTATAAAACTCTCCTGTCTCTCATTTTATTTGTTCAGTCAGTCAACTGCCATAAGCTGTATTCTAATAAATGCCCAACAAGACAAAATATTTTGTGATCTTAATTGTTGAAAAATACGTACACTATGAAATGCTTTATAAATTCTTACAAATAGATATAGAATTCAGGATGAATTCGCGCGAAATGCTGGCTACAATGAAGTTGGCGAACTTAACAACATCATCATCCTCTATCCACAAGCCATATCTACTGCCATGAACATAAACGGATGCTGGGATTATTGGGGATACACCATCTATTACTATGGTAACAACGTTTCTATCATTGACTCCTACATGTACTGCATCCACTTGTATATAAATAAGTGCCATATTGATAGAAGCATCTGTGATTGAAATAAGTGGAAGCAGGAACTCGCAGTTCACTCTTGTTTTCCGGGAAATAACTCGGACGTCTACAATCGCACTCTATGTAACATAATATATGACGTACTTAACAGAGAAAGTTAAAAAGGAGTCCAAATTAGGGACTCAAAGATGTCAAATGCAGTGGTTCTAACAAAGGCAAAATGCTTAATAATACGTCTGAAATATATCTGAAATAATGCATCATGTTATGCTTAGAATTTTGGTAAAAGCTTACAAATTGCCAATTGATTTGAAAAGTCTTGTGTAAAATGACGTGTATAACATCATGAGACAGATGTGTCCGTTTCAAACTTATATTAAATCTATATTTTGCGCTTTTGTTGTTTTCTTTAGCCACTCAAGGAGCCAACCAGCCATTGGCCTCATTCCGCATGGTGGAGAAAATAGCTTTCTAAGGTCTTCTAAGACCGCAATTCAGTAATGAAAGGACAAATTCGTAACCAATACATTATAATTTGCCTTAAATAGAAAATTGGCAACGTCAAAATAACAGTTTAAAATGGTATAATCGGTTTCAATGACTATGTGTATTTAATTGTCATTGTTGATCATGATTAAAGTGCAGTCTCTACATGTAACATGAACAGGAACTGATGACTACGCAATAATGCCAGTTATGATTTAAAACTGTAATAAATGCAATTTCACTTTAGCTCTTTGTGATGTGTCACCAGATTACGGTATAAATGGCAAACGAACAATTTGTTAGCGCACGACTTCACGACGTCTGTTTTCCAAGGCTATTGGCTAATCATCTGTTTTGACACAGTGCTCTTAAACTTGAGCGCATTTATACACCTTTCGACATTGCTGGGCACATGTAGCATAGATGTAGTAATGCATGATGTTAGAGCTCGCAAAATTTGTCGAGCTCGCTCTTATTAAAGTGAAACTCATAGAAATATATCTAATTCCAGATTTATATAAAAGAATATGTAACAGAGAGCAAATGTTTGATCAATTTTCGTAATTGCTTACAATGAGTAGGCCTAAATGTACAGTCTAATACTTACTAATGGATTTCATTGATAAAACTAGAAGTTTGATACACTCAAAGGTTTACAATCGCTAAGTTTAGAATAAACCTCAGCAATTGATTCAAAGATGCAACTGAAATCTAAATGAAAGATTAAAGCAATTCAAGTTCTTGCCATTGAAGAGCTAAAAGTTCAGACAATGTAGGTCTGGTCTGTAAGAATCTCGCTGGCGGAACATCAGGTCGCCGCCAAATTTTGTTCGGCAAAATGTGTACTTTTACTGGATTTTAAGCCGTCTGTATTAGTCTACAGTATGCAGCAACCTATAGCCAGAAAAGAAATCTGTCGAAGGTGGAGCTGGAGAAGTGGCAAGGAAGAAGAGGCGAGATTATTTAAATTCATGTTCCGCTATAGAAGCGGCAAGACTGAGATCTGGAAGTTGTTTATCAAATCCGGTTTTTCCCAGCAGCCAGTAGGTAACGATTGTGCCCTTGCCCTGAAACCAGAAATCAGCCAATTATGAAGTAAGTTAATTAGTATTACACTAATTTTAAAGGTATGAGCTACATTTTTTATTTACTATGTTAATCTTATACAAGGTATTGTTAAGGGAAGTGCCCGATGTTGCCTGTTTTCCACATGGCGGACAAGTCTGAACATCTTTTATATAGTTTCCCAGATCTGTGTGTCCTACGATAAACGCTGTGGTATGTATGGAATGTGCCTCGGCCTGCCCTCCATCCTCCCTCCCTCCCGCATTATGGCACACGATCAGGGCTGTAGTGGTAAAATTTGAGGTGAGTATACGCTACCGGCTAGTTTTCCGAAACAAATTAGAGGTGAGTATACGCTACAGTATTTTTGGGAGTATACGCTACAGTATTTTAATATAAATAAATATAAATTTTTGTGAGGTGAGTATACGGTCTCTACAGGTGAGTATACGCTGTATACCCGCGTATACCCTCGACTACAGCCCTGCACACGATCTGACGGCAGGTTGAGGGGGAGGAGGAGCAAATACTGACGAGGCGAAGACTGATTAGCCTAAACTTCGATTGGTCACGTGTAATACAGGGAAAAACACTATTGTTCGATCCAGGACGGGAGGGAGGGAGAGACAGACTAACTAATCGCTGTATGTCTGGCTATCGATCCGTCTGTCTGACTCGCAATGTGACTTATACCCAAGCATTCCAGTAAATAAATTCTTTTCTTTTCCTATCAATCGTTTCATTCTCTTTTGCAAGCAGTCGTATATGACGGGAAAATACTCTGTTAATAATATAAAGAAACAGAAATGTCATGAAATGAACTTTTTGTTACGCTCCTCTCATTGGCCACTTCCAACTAATGAATATTCATGACCAATGACGTCATTGTTTACAAATTGCGACATTCTAACGGACGTCGTTTCACACTTAATTCAATGTAAATTTAAAATTCTGTAAACGGCTGCTTTTTTAAACCAAAGGCTTAAAATGGGCTTAAATTAATTTACTTAGGTGGCGAACTTACTGAAACGAAGGAGCTTATGCGGTTTAAACGAGCCAATTTACTTAGGCCACGCATGCCTAAAGCTTGCTTTTATTTTAATAACCCGATTACCCGTTTTTTAAACGGGTTTAGACAACTAGGCTATGTATATTGACTGAATGGTAGGCCTACGGCTTCGCCCTGATGGAAAGCATTATGATTAGGCTCACCGAAATATGCATTTTGCTGAAATTAAAAGGAAGGACTGCCTTGACTGAAGCAGGCGAAGAGCTTCAAGTAAGTAAGTAAGTAAGTAAGTAAGTAAGTAAGTATATATTCTTTATTAAACGCTAGCAAACGCACAGCGCTTTACATACAATTTTACACAAAGACGAAAGAAAAATATAACAGTAATAATGACGTTAGATTATAAATGAAATAATAGCAACAGAGCCTAACTGAAAAGCATCCTACCCAGGAAACCTCGTCGGGTAAGGGAGTCAAATCTAATGAGAACCAGATTATGAGAACGAGGGCGCAAATCATACCCGGTCTTTAGAACAGGAGGTAGAAGGTCGTGGAGGAGGTGATTAGGGTTTTTGAGAATGTTCTTAAAGAGATCACGATCAGCTTTTTTGCAAAGTTCCTCAAAAGTTGGAAAAGACGGAGGGAGGTAGCCGAGACGAACCAACTTACGGATAATTGCGCCCAAATGATCAAGTTCCTGCTTGTTGGCAAAGCCTAACCATACCTGGGAACAGTACAGCATACGGTTGACAGTGGTAGCCTGTGTTACATCATGAAGCCTGGCACTGGCGTAAACTTGTCCAAAATATTGGGGGCATGGGGTCTGGACCAGAGGAGCAAAAAAACAAGTTTTTTCAAGATGAAAAGCTGCTTTTTTAAAACAAGTCTTTCAAGATTAAAAGTTGTTTTTTGTTTGTTTTTTGTTTTTTTTTGTTTCTGTGGTTCTTGTTGTTTTGGTTGTTTCTAAGATTTTCGGATTTCGATCATAAAAATCATGAAAAATGGCATGAACAAGAGCTCCAACTCAGTTTAATTCAGTTGCGATTTCCGAAAATTAAAAATCATTAAATCAATGTTATTAAAATAACTTCTACAAAAATGAGAAAGTTATTTTTAAAAAAACAAATTTTGTGGTTTTCTTTTTTTAAACCAATATCCGAAAAAAAACTTTTTCACCTCTGGTCTGGACAGTCAGCAGAGTCTTCCGGTGTTAAGTTAATGCGTATGAAATGGGGCGTTTTGCTTGCATGCAAATTTGTTTCGTATTGCAGATATTGAAGATAAAAAATAAATCTTTGTTTTCATCATGAATTTCTGATAGTGTTTCAGTTCTGTGTCTCTGTTTTTCTGTTTCTGAAGAAATTTGTTTATATTGAAACATAATATTTTAATATTTTTAGAAATTATCCTCTCGATTTTTGGAGGGGCATTGCCCCGGCTATTCAATTATTGGGGGCACGTGCCCCGGCTGACCCCCCAGAGTCTACGCCTATGAAGCCTGGGACCCGAGAGCCCATGAGAAATCAAGATAGGCCTACGATGAGCGTAAAGGGATTGCTTAGCCTTTATGCTTAGTTTTTGGATATAAGGAGAGAATCCAAACTTATCGGTTATTTCAATTCCTAATATTTTTAATGCAGAGACCCTTGGGATTCCGCATATAGGTGGTGGATTGGATTTAAGGATCGTCTTGGGCTTGGTGTTGATAATGTAAAGGTAAAAACTAAGGTAAAACCACCAAGGACGACTGATAGGCCCTACAGCTCACGATGGCGTAAAATAATTGCGACATTGCATCACCGTGTCTTCATAGGAAGTATCGTTAAGCATCTGTGAGTGAGATAGCCCTATATTTCTTAGAGAGGTTGTTAAAAGGTTTTATATAACGAAGTGACTAGCGGACGGCTAGGCGGCCTATACATTTAAAAAACTAGCGGGCCGCTAGTCACGTACCCCTTGATTCCAGAACATCTAGCTCTTATTTAATAGCTGACATGGCAGCCGTAACGGACAGTATCTTTAATGTTAGTCAAGTTTTTTGTAGCCTTACTGAGTTAGAAAATTCCAAGAAACTGTATGAAATAGTGATCTTACAGTGCGTGATGCTAAGACCTTAGAATCCATGGAAAAGTATGCTCTGACAGCTCCGAAGAAGTTGCACGTGTCATGAATGAACTGCGCTATTCCTCACTGCGATTATGTGCACGTACGGCGGCAACAAAGTATAAGAAACAAGGAGAAGGCAACCATTCCAGATTGGGGTCCTTCAGCAGAGAGGTTTCAGACGTGTAGGGTTATAGTCTTAGAGTTAGGCCCTAGCGTAACCAATGGTTTTGTCCAAGTATTCCGATTTGAAAGGGGCCTTCTAGTATCTAGAAGGCAATGGCCTGGCGGTCCGTTAGTATTCTGTATTGGAAGGCCGCAGGGCGGCCCGCTAGTATTCGAAATTTGAGGGCCGCCTGGCGGTCCGCTAGTCACAGCCTTTAGCCCACATACATTCATGCATATTAGGCCTAGCCTAATAGGTGAGTGTTTGTGTATCTACCTGCCTACATGGGGAGGGAGATAGATGAATGGTAATACTCTTGCATGAAGAACATAAAATCTTGAAAGACGCGGTTCGACATCCGCAAGCCCCCTCTAGGTCGACTCAGCCTTCCACTCCCTATGGGGCAGCAGTAAAATAAGGCTGCAATGACGTGTGTTCAATAAGATCTTTATAACTGTAGGCCTACCATCATGTTTCAATGTAACTTACTTCGGTTTGTCAGTGAGTTTGTGAATAAACACGAATATATTACATTAGGCCCCTATTATTATATTATGCATATTTTTTCGTTCGTTTATCACCAATAGGTCTATTTATTTATTTATTTAGTAAGTAAGTCAGTTATTCTTTCATCTATTCATTACAATTTATACAACACTCCCATTAAAATTACTGCAGCACTTAAGCCAGCTAGGGATCGCTCTTCTGCCGGTTGCTATATTATATATTAGGGCATAGCAAGAAATGGGTTTTGGTTTAAAATGAACTTTGGCACAACCAGAAAGGTTGCTCCAGTCCTTAAACATAAGTGTGGAAGAAAGATTGCATCAAATTTATTGCATCTAACTTTGCCGCCGAGCAATTGAAGTTTCCTCTACTTTCGCAGGTGAAAACCATGGCAAATACCTTATTGAAAAAGGCGTTAAAATAGTGCCTCCTTTTTGGGGTTGTTTCAAGTGTGCAAGAAAGTCAACAATGTTGAGTTTGGTTGATGGATTTGGTGAGTTTGGTTGGTGAGTTTGGTGAGTTTGATGAGTTTGGTTGGTGAGTTTGCCCATGTCTAACTGCAAATTATTGGTAGACCCCTTATTTTTGGTATTTCTTATAAAACTCCAATCCGCCATTTTGAAATTCATTTTGGGGGGTGTTCCCGTGGTCCGATTTTGTCCAATTTTGGATATGTCATTCAGCATTAGTTTCTAAGCAGGAAACCGTTTAAAAGCTTCTGAAGCACTTTTGCATAATTATGTATAACTGCAAATTATTGGTAGGCCCCTATTATAACTGGCATTTCTAAGGAAACCTCAAATCCACCATTTTAAAACTAATTTTTGGGGGTGTTCCCGTGGTCCGATTTTGTCAAATTTCAGTTATGTCATTCAGCAATGGTCTCTGAGCAGGAAACCGTTTAAAAAGCTTTTGAAGCACTTTCGCCCAGGTGTAACTGCATATTATTGGTATTACTATTGGCATTTCTTAGAAAACCGCCAATCCGCCATTTTGAAATTCATTTTTGGGAGTGTTCCCGTGGTCCGATTTTGTCCGGTTTTGGAGATGTCATTCAGCCATTGTCTCTGAGCAGGAAACCGTTTAAAAAGCTTCTGAGGCACTTTTGCATATGTCTAACTGCAAATTATTGTTAGGCCCCTATTATTACTGGTATTTCTGAGGAAACCCCAAATCCACCATATTTAAACTAATTTTTGGGGGTGTTCTCCTGGACCGATTTTGTCCGATTTTGGATATGTTATTGAGCAATGGTTTCTGAGCAGGATACCGTTTAAACAGCTTCTGAAGCACTCTTGCCTATGTCTAAATGCAAATCCGTTTTTATTGGTTTTTATCCGTTGCGGTGTTATCATTGGTATTTCTTAGGAAACCCCAATCCGCCATTTTGAAATTCATTTTGGGGGGTTTACCCCTTGACCGATTTTGTCCGATTTTGTATATGTTATTCAGCAACGGTTTCTGATCAGAAAACCGTTTAAAAAGCTTCTGAAGCAATTTTTCCCAGGTCCATCTGTAAATTGCCTGGACTATAGCTTAATAGTAGCATAATGTGGTATATTGGAACAACTTCAGAGCCATGGCGGCAAAGTTAAGCAGCATACCAGAAACATAATTTCTATACCAGACACTATCCTATGCACAGGAGCAACAAATTAAGATATGCCAAACATAATCCTTTCTGGTCACTATGCCCTATTATATATAGGGCGGCCTATATATGGCAATTGTTATCACTGAAATAGCCTGTCAGATTATGAAAAAAATACGACGTGAATACAAAGCTATTCAACTCGCTCGTTAGTTAGGCTACCTTTAGGCAGCATTAAATTGGCAGAAGTCGTGTCCGTATATACCTTCATTGTTACTGGACCTCTCTGTTCTAGCTGAAATGTTCCGAATTGATCAAGAAGGTCCTTACATTCCGGACTAACGTGAATTCGAAGAGCTGCAAGTAATTATAAATGACGTCACGAGTGACAATATAACAACTTAAAACTCCTTCCGGCCTAACGTGAATTCGAAGAGCTGCAAGTAATTAGAAATGACGTCACCAGTGACAATGTAACAAAACTTCTTCCGGCCTAACATGAATTCGAAGAGGTGTAAGTAAATTATAAATGACGTCACCAGTGACAATAAAACAACTTAAAACTCCTTCCATCGTGCAACGCATTGGTAATAACGTCAAACCCTGCAACTCCGTTCTTTTTCTAGTCAGATTCTGTTGCATTTAACCTACTTAGTTAAGAACACACTGAACTAGGGGCCTAACGAAGATGAATTAATAAGAAATAGAGAGAAAAAGTAAGAACGAAAATGTGCACAGCAGGAACGACTGAATGATTATAATCTAACGAATGAGATACTATCATACTTAAGGATAGAATGGATGTCAACAAAATGAAATAGCTGAAGATTTTGCTGTTGTTATTGATGTTGCTGATGAGGGTGATTTAGGACAATGGTGATGATGATGACGACGACGATGACAGCAGCGAAGAAGGTAATGAAAGATAATAATACCGAGTCCGCTTGATTCCATCCTGGAGGCGTAGTTGACTGTGTCGCCAAACAGACAGTATCTCGGCATCTTGACGCCTACCACACCGGCGACTACTGGCCCTGCGCAAATGCAAATCATTTCCGAAGGTGGCTTATTTCAGAGATTTAAATCTCGGATTAGCACGGTCCGTACACGGGGACCTTAAATGGCGTGACGCCTATTCAAATGGGCAGCGGTGGTGAAGGATCTCACCCGATCAATTCACTGAAAAATGAGCAGGATCGAGGCCATACGGTCGCTGTATAAAATCGTGTAGGCCTACATTTACATTTATAGTCCAGAGAAGATACTGTTCTTGCGCCTGGATTGGGCCTTGCATCACTAATGGCTGGCTTATTCTGCCTCAGTTCATCTTACAATATCACAGGGTACAATTACAATTGATAGCCCCCGTTCTCACATACTCGATCCCGTTCTAGAATTGGAATAAGTATCAGTGTCAGAGAGACAACGATGCGTATACATCGTTCAAATTTCCACCAGAGAGTGACAAGATACACGGGGACAAAGACAGACAGATAGACAAACAAACAGAAAAACAGCTAGAGAGATACACAGACAGAAACATCGACGTATACGGACAGACAAAGGAACAGAAAGACAGACAGGTAGATACTAACCGGTGTGTACTCCGATGCGCAGCTGGAGATGGTGGTCAGGGCGGTGCCTGATCTTGAAGTGTCTCACTTGGCTGAGTAGATCGAGAGCCATCGTACAAATCTCCTCCGCATGACGTCTGCCGTTCGGAATAGGAAGACCACTGACGACTACATAAGAATCGCCTATTGTCTCCACCTCCACAATAGAAACGACGCTCACTTACATTATTTTATATGAATTAGCCTACCTTTCATATAAGATAAAGATCCCCTTCTTTAGTTAATATGCAATTAAGGTACCCGTAGTCTTACCGCTTCTCAACAAAACCAGCGGATCCGATTGAAACCCAGAAGGGGATTTCTTAGAAGCCTATAAACAACTCTATACGTGGAAAGATCTTATATTGGTAATTCGAATGCATATGTAGACGGTTAAGTTGACCGATTGTGAATAAAAAGACAAGTAATTTATTTAAGCTGTCGGCTTAAGTTTAATGAGTCAAAAACTTTATGTAGTCGTTCTGGAAACTTGCTACTATATTCGCTATATAAACAGTTATAGGTTATAGCGGAGAATTTGCCTCCTATTGCCAACGAAGAACTGGAGATGAATGGAGGCCGAAATGAAAAACAGTCAGAGAACAAGAAGCATAATCGCTGACGTAGGCTAAAATCTAATAACAGTCAATTATTTTATACGCCTTTAGCACTACAAACGCAGAAATAAAAAGACTATGAAGACATTGAAGAGATAGAGAAGGATGTGGAGAACGATGAGGGTTGAGACACGGGAGAATGTATGTGAGGCAGAAGGAGGATAAAAGCGGATCAGGGAAGATGGACCAAGTTGATATACGATGAACACTTGAAACTGAAATGACCGACTTCGATCGTTAGTAAAGGTGAGATAGTAACAAAAATTTCAAGTGGTAAATACAGGAACAGAACGACAAATTGTCCTAATAAAAAAGACAAAAAGTTGACAAAAGTGGTAGGCCTACATGACAAAGTTGCTAAGGCGGTAAGCATAGCAACGGAACGACAAAAAGCATCATATAAATGACCAAGTATAGTATAGTAAAGCAAAATGAATTCTGTCGTTATTTTCATAGTTGTGGCGAAGACAACTATGATGACAGCGACAGAATTGACAGTGATGATGCTCCCCTCCTACTTTGTAGATATCGTACGTCTCGATCGTTTCGTCGAAGGCAGTGTAGAGGTCATTCAGAAAGGTCACGACCTTTTCAAAGAAAAAATAACCTGACATTAGCAAATGTCTGCAGTGATGAACTCACTTCTGGTTAAATGCTAACTCACCATGAAGAGTAGTTATACAGGGTGGGCCAAACAAAGTAACCCCCTACAGGTATTTGCTCATATTTGGGGGAAATATCAGCGCAAACCTGGGGGTTACTTTTTATGGCCCACCCTGTATATTGACTTTACAATTGATCCAGTTACTAGCCTCCTGCAATATATTTATTTACTCGCCACAAGCGATATATTGACTCAAAACAATTCAGTGATAGGCCTATATTGTCTCAAAAAAGTGTTTATGGCTGGATATTTGTAAAGCACCTTTTAAGAACCTCACAATTGGTGATGAGATACACTGAGTCACCATTTTGATATAATATTAAATCATTTGTTCTGATCGATATATGTCATACGCTGACTCACTTCGGATAATTCACTTAGAACGAAACATCATTCAATCTTTAACACTTTAACGAACGTGCATGTACTAGGCCTATAAGTGACTATGAAACCAATGCAGCTCGTCGTTAAAGTGTTAACGGTTAGTTTATAAACTTCAACGGCGTTTTATGACTAACCTACAGACAACTGACTTTAAAGTGTTGCACTAGTTGAACGCAATAGGTATATTCGCTGTTGACTTTGAACAGCATCCTGCTGACCCTGAACGCTACAACTACTGACCTTGTCAAAAGATGGTACACTGACTAACCTCAAGTGGTGTACTGGTGGCAGCAATTGACGTGAATCCGACGATGTCACTGAAGAAGACAGTGACTGAGTTGAAGGAGGACGGCTGCACGTGATGACCCTGCTTCAGTTCATCAGCCACGCTTCTGTTCATTACAGATCACAACAACAGAATTACCAAGTCAATTTCTACCACGAACCAGTCTCGTTTAGAGTCTAGCCAGATTCAAACCCAGTCCCCTAGCACAGTTGGCGAACGCCGCAATCAGTGTGATCGCATCCGGTCTTACTTAGAAGCGACGTGATCGCTTTTATAAAATCTGAACCAGGCTGCACTAGGGTGAACTCCATTTTCTGGAAATCGATGCAGTGGAACTTGGTACAAGTATTGAGAATGGATCTATGGTACAAGCATTGAGAATAGCCTACAATTCAGAATCTAATGCATTATAGGCTAAATAATGCAATTTATATAGCGCATTTTTATAGCACAATAGTTATTGGCCTTTAAGTATTAAATATTAAAAATAAATGAAAAAAATCTGAATTACAGTTTAAATACACAATTAGTGTGTATTCAAAGGTCCGCATTTGGTGTGTAAAACCCTACACATAAATTTTACTGAGCAGTTTTCACACTAACACTAGTGTGCAGAAAAAGTCCACAAAATTGTGTAAAATGTCTAAAATAATTGCACATTTGTGTGGAAGAGTGAGAGCTACACACAGGTGTGGAGGGAAGTGTGTATGAAAACTGCACACTTTTTACGAGAGTGTAGGTCTTAAATAATTTCTGACGGTCGATCTCCCGTTTGCGTGTACGTGAAAAATTTATGTGAAGATCAATTCAGACACCACACTGAAATTCTGTGAAATGCGTTGCTTTGAGATAGCAGCAAGTCGTTTATGGCTAACAGTTAAAAAGTTTTAAAGTTATAATAGTTCACAATTATGGCCTACATGTAGGCTAAATAAATACCCATGATCACAAAGAATTCTACAGTTATACGAAACTTCGGCAGCATTCGGCTAATCAGTTCGTCCGAACCTAAGCGATAGCTGTCTGGCTTCTGGTTAGCAGTTCATGTACAACCAACCTTGGTAGCATTCGACATAAGAGTTCGTCTGTTTTCTTTTGTTCTTCAGCAAGTTGTTTTGTTCTTTCTTTGACGAGTTCTTCCAGTTGACTGGCGTAGGTTTCCATCATATGATCAACAAGGTTGCTGCGTCTAAAAAAGCAACACCAGTTACTCAAAACAATACCAGTTACTCAAAACAATACCAGTTACTCAAAACAATACCAATTACTCAAAACAATACCAATTACTCAAAACAATACCAATTACTCAAAACAATCCCAATTACTCAAAACAATACCAATTACTCAAAACAATACCAATTACTCAAAGGCCGTTGTTTCAAGTCGAACATCTCGGTGATCTTCGTCGGTTAACGTCTTACACATTGGCCCAGATCTCGTACCCTCAAGGTCAAAGTCTTATAAACCGGTTATGAAATCATACCTTCAAGGTAAACGTCTCAGGGACTAGTCAATGAATCGTAAGGTCAACGTCTTAGATACTGGTTGTCTAAGTTATGCCAGTAGAGCTGAATGTGAGGCGCGAGACAATTATGCGCGAACACCTTGTTCGATAGATACTGGTTATCTATCGTAGTCTGAAGGTCGACGTTTTGGTGAGCTTTACAAAAACTAAAAAGTTAAGAAAAGCTCCTTATGAAATTTTACTATCGGGGTCAACGTCTTAGAAACTGATAAAGAGATCGTATTCAATCGTCAATGTCTTAGACTAGTTAAGATATCTTAGTCTTATAGTCAACGTTTCGGTGAAAGTTACATGAACTAGAAAAGCTCTCTATGAACTCGTTGCTTCACTAAATTTGTGCGGCACAGCGGTCTATGCGGCAGCGCGCTGAGTCTCTAGTCACCGACTACGGGTTCGCGCCTGCTCCAACAACTCCGCGTAGCAACTCTGAACAAGGTGTTCGCGCACAATTGTCTCGCGCCTCACATTCAGCTCTACTGACATGTAAGCGTTACGAACACAATAGATAGATAAATTAAATTGTGCTTGACGCTCTGTATACGAGGACGCAGGTAAGCACATGAACGTTAAGCTACGTTTGAATGGGATGACCATAGAACACGAGGTCATCTTAGCGACTCATCTGACCATCCTTGTAAGTGAATACCAACGCAACTTTGGAAATTAAACGCGTGAATTGTTGTTCGCTTACTGTTGTTGTTGTTCCGACAACATTCGGCAACATTCGTAAAAGATAAGACGCTCACTGGAATCTTCTGCTACGGACGTTGCCTTAGGTTTTATTAACTAACTAAAGCCAAGTAAAGAGACTTAGGATTGATGCTAAAGCCTAATTAGTTATGATATGATCTAATTCATCTCATGATTTCGATAATGTTGTCATCATGGTGAAAAGAGTAGAAATCGATGGTCTCATCAGTGAAACCTCGTTCATGAACAGTAAGTAATCCGGTGGAGATTCGAAGTACAGTTGAAACCCAATATGTCGTTTAAACCGGAAAGCAGGATTAAATGGGTTAAAAGACTGACTGTGACTGAATACTGGCTGGTTTATTGATTGACTAACTGACTGAATGATTGGCTGACTAATTGACTGATTTACTGACTGACTGACTGACTGGCTGACAAATTGTGTACAACCCTCTGCTCATTTGACGAAGGGTATTCTTGATGGTCATGAAGTTGGGTCGAAAGGCCGGAGTCTCATCCCAGCATAAGGTCATCAGGTTCTGTATGCCATCGTCGGCCTCCAGGTGGCGCTCGATTAACGGCCGAAACACGACAGGTCGCTCTCCACGAGTCACGCGTTCCACAATCGCTAGAATCAGACAGCATACAATTATTATGATCAATGCGCATTTCATGTTTCGTAAATGGCTACTAGATAGTTGCGTTATTTAAAATGCTAATTAAATGCACAAGAATAGTAGGCATATACACAGCAGTTCGTCTACATCCAGCGATTGTACATGAACTGCGTACATGCGAGCATGCATGCCATATAGCAGTGCTTATAATGGTAAAAAGATATCAGGGTTCAATGCCTACTCTTGGAATCTTCGTCGCTGCTATCGTAGGGCGCATTCTGGTGAGCGATTTCATGAAGAATGATTCCAAACGAGTAGACATCTCCCTTCTGACTTCCGGTTCTGGCTACAACGTCCTCCCTCAGGTGCTCAGGTGCCGTCCAGAGCAGTTCTGAATAAAAGCAGATTGAGGAAAAGACCAGATCAGCCGTTTAGGCTACCTTTCCCTCTGTGGCAGTTGATCACTTGCTCAACTCTGCATTACATTAACAGAAATAGATAGCTTTATGTAATTAGGCATGATATACAAGTCACCTCCGACCGAACTTACATCTAGGACTATTCTAGGTCATCGTCCGACTACGAACCACGCTACGACGTCTTCACTTGTGTCGATTAATCGCTTCTTACATGCAGGCCTAGCCTATACATCGCACGATTTCACAACCCAAGTTCATGACGAATCGTCGGTACAGATCGAAGTTAATCCATAGAAAGTTCATTTCACCGTACATTGTATAAGATCCGGTCTGGAGTTAATACTAAAATAATAATAAAAGCGTATAGAATTGCAGAAGTCTGAGATAGACCGTGCCGCACTTGGCAGAGAACGGTTGCCCCGAAGCAAGCGACCAAAGATAAGGATAAAACGAAGGTAAACTTCCTGCAACTGACCACATTGAAATTGTAATGTGCGATAACTGATATATTTGCAGTGGATTCTGACCTATGATGATGTATAAGATCTTACTACCGGGTACTATATGCCATATGGACTTCAAGTAATACCGTTGTGCTGGCTTACGATAGTAATAGTCTTGTTCGTCGGGTGTGTAGAGGGGTTTCTCGCCCTCACGAAATCGTCTGAGGCCGTAGTCAGCCAACCTACATGACCAGCGACTGTCGATAAGGATGTTGGAGGACTTGAGTTGACCATGGTAGCGAATGCATGAGTCGTGCAGGTAGATCATTCCCTACATGGCAAACATTTAATCGAACAACGGTACGTTATTTCATGAATAACTTAATTCCTACACAAAAGGCAGTTGCAATGATCAAGTTCCTGGTGTCTGATGTGATCGAAACACGATCAACAACTCATTTATGAACTGCTGATCAATTCTAATCTAACATAATTGAACTTAGTTGCCAAAATTGAAGTCCAGTCTAGAAGTGGTATTTGATATGTAGGGGTCAGCCGGAAATCGCCTCGGACATTTGCCTCGGCCGAATTTCCAGGTTTTCAGCACTATTCGGAAGTATTCGCCTCGGCAAATACTGTACACACAAATAGTTGCTTGTCTGCCTCACATGCCGGAATTTTTAGGCTCATAAAAGTCATAATATCAGCTTTGAGCAGCATTTAGCATATTCATTTTGAAGAAGAAAAGTACAATAAACACCAACACCGGAAGTCCACAACGGGAGTCCATGTCATTGATTATTTATTTATAAAATCCAATAAAGTAGTTGTTACAAGTCCAGAAATTTATTTCGATAATTTTTTATTACATGAAAATGTGAAGCTTCGCATATGGAATAAATGGTACTCGGTTCGTACCCGGATCCTGAAAATAGTACATTCAACTACTCGGATTCGGTACTCGGTGGAAAATGTCTACCCGGTTGACCCCTATTGATATGTATTGATATCAAGCGCCAAAGAAAGTAGATCATTGCTTTAATGTGTCAACAAATGTGTGCTGTCATGTCGTCGTCACCTTCACGCATTCTCTTTGTTCTTTAGCTATTTTCTACTGCTTGCGTTGGCTGCAATCGCGACAAACATTGCTATTCATTTCACGAACCCTATATCGATAAGGTTTGCTTACTGAAGTTCCATTTCGTCATGCCCTTACCCGAATATTCGTTTCGTGTCTGACTCGTTAGAACTTACGAGTACGATATCCGTGGCAAAGGAAAGCAGGAAGTTACGATCCAGTTTGACTGAAGAGTTTTCGAGGACGTCCTCTAGGCTTCCTTTGGCGCAATAGAAATTGACGATGGAGACGTGTAGATGGTCAATGCAGACACCGATCAGTGGATTCAGATTCGCATGACTGAGCGTCTTCATCTGCGACAGAAGCCAACAGACCGTGACGCAAACCCAGGCAACCGACACACCAACAGGCATAAAGATGCGCTATATAAGTGTTCTGTTACATTATATTACAGACAGAGAAACATTGAGACGACGATAAAGTTTGATCGGATTGCTTTACTCACACCAAAGTGCTCACTTATGCCAAACAATCGTTGAACCATAACGTGGATACTGAGCGTATCCGCGGCCTTAATGGTCGCTGATTTGTCTGTTTGTCATTTCTTTGATTTAAAAGTAGATTTCGATTGATAATTCTGGTATGTCTGGACTTTTACAGTTGCCGAGTCTACGTTTCGGAATTATTCTTCATTTCCATCTTGGAATTACTGCGTCTCGGACAGCTTTTGTTCGCAAGTTATCGTGGCTTCCATTCCATCCACAATTAGTCCCGTCCACACATGGACGGAACGGTGGATTTTGAGTTGGACAGCCAAGCCTCAGACATAGGCTACAGACACTGTAAAACTGGGCCGGTTCACAGGAACTCTGTCAACTCTAGTTGGGATTCTTAGGTCTGGTTTTGCGTTTGTGCGGGAGATTGTCACTGGTGTTTCTGTACTAGTTGACTAACTTTCTGTTCTTAATGACGTTTAACAATACTCATTGTTTACGCTAGCGCATAGTGCCTTTCATTATAGATTATAGTGTCTCTTTAAGCGGCGTTTTAATAATTTTCTCATTACAAAAACGCAGCATTTAATATCCGATGTGCATTTGCAAGAAAATGGCATTTCGTGAAAATGTGCCTACAAGATTGACGATTAACTATAGGGCCTAATTATATATTTTTATTGAATGACATTGTGGCACATTTAAAAATACACTTTTATTTCACCTCTGCGTTTCAATTAAACCTGCAGCAGTTCCTTGTCAAGTCATGTGAGCCGTAGACGGCGTAGAGAAACGCTTCTCGGTTGTTGGCTTGATGTTGTGTTTCTGCTCCAACTGAAGATCCTTCGACCGAAGACTAATGCGCTGGGTTAGTCAATAATATTGTTAGGGACGTTCCATAAATTATACATTAATTAAGCAATACTCGTGAACATATGAATTAGTTAATTCAAGTTTTCACATAAATTCACAATAACTTACTACGTACATGTAATCGCATCCATAGGCGCCTTTATACACCGATGGCGCCTAACTAACAATAGTGACTTCTAATCAACAACGTACATCATCTATCCATTCACCTTGACATAACAAAAGTTAATGTCAATAAACTGATTGATTCTCAGCAACTTACCAGTCGAAGTTCTTTTAGTACATCCACGGTGAGGCAGACGTATGGCTTTCGGACTGGTTTGACTGCCACGAAGCGAGCCTGGTAGACAGCTACGGTGGTAAAGCGACGGGTCACGTCAGCGTTGATGGGTATACAGCGACCTCTTTCGTGAGCACCGAGGTCGCCTCCGCATGGCTCCAGTTCGTCTCTCGAGTTGCAGTTAAAATCTTCGCTCGCGTTCCAGCTTTGCTAAAAGAGGAATCGCAATTAGTGGTGTAGGATATTCATGTATGGATGGATGTATTTGCGGATGTGATTTATGTTTCGATGCATACACGCATATAAATATTTATAAACACAATAAACACATTGATTGATTGATTGATTGATTGATATATATGTGTGTGTGTGTGTCTGTGTGTGTGTGTGAGTGTGTGTCTGTGTGTGTGTGTGTGTGTGTGAGTGTGTGTGTGTGTGTGTGTGTGTGTGTGTGTGTGTGTGTGTGTGTGTGTGTGTGTGTGTGTGTGTGTGTGTGTGCGCGTGCGTCGACCACTTCCGAAGTGTCAAACTGTCGACTTGTCCAAATTGTAGCATATCATTAACTCGAGATAAGACACACAGTCATTGATTCAGTGGCGTGTGATTTATTAAGAAACAGCTCAATGACAACAGCATGTCAGAGTTGGACGCAGAATTCTCTACACGCAGGAAGCCATCAACGACATTAATAATTCAATTTACCAACAAAATCTTTGACGCTGTCGCAATAATGCATTTTGGACATTGCCTTTGAAGGCTCCTTTCCGACAAGTAATTTTTGCAGAAAAAATTAATAGAAGAGTTTCCACTTCAATGACGTTTAACTTTGACTTGCATTTTTCCTTATGTAGTGGCATATAGTTTTGTGCTTTTCTCGAAAACTTCTAAGCAAATAAATAAAAATGATGATTATGATAAACTAGATAGAAATTATACTTAACGTTTGATAAAGCTATTTGGTAACTACTTTCGAAATTTTTAACTTAGTGGTATTGGTGATGATGATCCGTACGTGACGCCATCGGTGTATAAAGACGCCTATGGATGTTCGCTTACAGCGCTCATAGAGTCTCCGGAGTTTCTTGAATTTCAGAGTCTAGTGAGGTTAAGAAAAGTCGCTACAGAAAAGCCCAGTTACATGTCAGACATAACACACATACACTGTTTTGCAATCGTCACATAATTAAATCTTCACAGTGAGACTCCAGGTCATCAGGTGGAACAGAATAAGAGCGTGATTGAGCCTGAGAAAGGCAATGAGAGTCTCCGGAGTTTCTTGAATTTCAGAGTGTGCAATGGGTGATAGGTTAGACCTCGTCTCTACACTTACCTGACTGAGGGAACTTGCGAATCGGGTGAACTGTCGGTTGGCGTAGAAATGTAGATCGCAGTAGTTGACCTTCCACGTCTTCTCTTCCTGTTTTGCCTTGAAGTTTCTGCAAGAATTAATGACTACCATCGTTGGCCATTTGGAGACAATCTTTTGGGGGAAAAAACGGGACTTGTGTCAAAGACTGGCTGGAGTTCGAGACTTAGTTCGTCCTTATTTGAAGACTGCATGGAAGACTGTCGGACATTGAAGATCTCAGTCAACAACAGAGACAAAAATAATTTGGAGTACCTTAGAACAGTTGTAGACAACTCGAAGCATGATAAATGTAGAGTGTGATCTTTGACTAAAATCACAAGTGATCGTTTAAAAACCTTTCAGTTGTTTTTTACTGATACGAAAGTCGACTTATTATGCTTCGTAGCGCAATTACAGTATGCGATGCAAGTGAGCGTAACGTAACACGTGTTAGGTCATGCGTTCAGAAGACATGCCTCACTGATCACATAGCACACTCACCTGTACAGTTTAACAGAGATTAAAATTGCCACAAGGAGTGTTACAATGACAAACGATGTTCCTCCCACAATCGCAGGTACTGGGTTCGACTCTGTCCGATTGATTTTCACTGAAATAATAAAAAATAATAAACATTTTGCATTCTTTACTTAATGTAATGTTACTGAACCGTTTGTTGCGCCATCTATGACTCTGTGAGAAACTCGTCCCCAGCTAAATGACGTTTGAGTTCATTAACAAAGAATTCATGTGAAAATATCTTAAATAATGCACGAAAAGTCTAAACGTCACCGTTGGAGGGGGGACTATCGTACGCACGTACGGCATGCCGAAGTGCACAAAGACAGTTCTGGATTGCTTAGATTTGACATTTAAAGACATAAAATTGCGTGAATCGTTTTCTAGGTGCGCATAAATCAATTGCGACTGAGGCACTTCCCGCAAACTCAACTCCACTTCAATTCCCTACCTTGGATCGCTACGCTGGAAATCACACCAACGCCTCTGAATTTTTGGCTTCTGGCGGTCACTGAAGAGGTTCAGCGCTCGTGAATAAGCTGGTGCCCTGCACATAGCTTTAAACCTATCTCTGTCACAAGTTACTGAGCAGTGAGCACGCAAAGAACGAATCCACTCAACGGCTTATAACGTCTAAATCCCATCACAGGAAGGACATAGGTCCTGCGGACGTTAAGCTTAAAAATAGCATATCGTGTTTCATATTTTGGCCTACTGCAAGCAAGTTCTAAAATCTTTGTCAATATTTATTAAACTCGCCATGGTCTTCACTCACCATTACCTAATAAACGAAATAGAAAATGAAAGTTAAGTTGTTATTGTCGTTTAAAAATTAGTGACCAGATAAAATGTAGGCCTACACAGTGTAAAAATCAGAAATAAAATTTTAACAAATTGAATATAGGTACAAATTGGGGTATATACTTTGGAACCAATTCTTACCATGCCTGCCTCAGCGATATTTTGATTAGGCTGATTCATACTACTTAGCTTTTTATGCGCTGAAAGAAAAAAGATAACTATTACGATTAAACAGTGAGGGAGTTCATACAAATTGAGTTAAACTAATAGGAGCGTGTATAAGTTAATCCACTCCATTCGTCTTTACTATCAGTTTCTGACTGTTCCCTTTAAGTCACAAGAACATATAGGCCCTATCTGTACACGCAGACATATTATGCAACACACAGATAACTGAATGTAATTCCTAATCATAGCTACCAGGTGGACATATTGGTTCCTTTAAGTTGCAGATCGGTCTGTCTCCTAGTTCCTCGATTCTCCCACCTGGCAGAAGCGCTCGATGGGCTCTGGCTACCATGGAAACGGCACTGAATAAAGAAAATGACTAATAAAGAAAATGACTAACACATGGAGTATGAAAGAAAAGAAATGAAAAGAAAGAAAAGAAATAGTAGAATAAACTTGGATTATATTACAATGGGGAGACCAAATCATATAAAATTCAATTATTTTCAGAAATTTAAGACAAATTTAATGTAATTGTATAGAACGCATAGAAACAGTTGAAACAGTTATCTTCTATTTAACAGTTTGCTTGAGGACGTTCCTTTCAATCAAAACACCCTGGATCTTGGGCATTCGGCCATACCTGGAGGAGGCGACTTAATTGAGTTGTTCTTTTGCTTAGCTTGAGCAACTAAACGATCGCTATTGCTTGGCTTGAGTAAGCCGCGTCCTGCTCTACACATAGGCAAAAGTACACAGACAGGCAGGCAGACATCAAAGAGAGAGACTAGAAGGCAAACTTACTAATAAGAAAAATATAGGCACTGTTGCAAAACTATCATTACGATCCGTCGTTGCAAGCGATACTATTTTAAGGCAAATCGTAATTGATTATGGCGTACAGTTTGAAAGATTGACGTCTTTATATCGCTAACCTGCCATTGGATATGAAATCGAACAAAGTCACGTGACTTCCGTTCTGTACATTTTGAACGGAGAATTCAGACAACATATTATGACTTCCGTTCGTTGAAATAGGGAATTGCTTTCTTATACTCCAACCTGTCTGATAAGAAAACCACGTGTTTCAAGAAGAGCAACGTTTATTTGCCATTGTAAGCTATAAAGCATTATGAGGCTATAAAAACAAAACACAGCAGTAAGGTCAATACATGTCTCTATGAATGTATACTAATTAAGCAACATGTTTCTGGAGCTAGACACCTGTAATGCGCATTTATGTGGTCTATTAAAACCTCTCTACTTTAGACCAACATGAATGAAATGCGATTCGTTATGTACCCTGGAAATATTAACAGATTTATAGTTGTGTGGAAGTGATTTTGAGTTCCATTTGGAAAGGAGGAGGAGAAGGAACAGTCCATTAAGCTGGCCCTAAAGCAGCCATGGGTATGAAGGGCTAGCGACTTCATTTTCTTAGCCTCGGCACATGAGGACGGGTGGCCAGTCCTCCCTCGCCGTCTCATATTTCCACCGACAGTGTACAGTCAGTGTGCTCATTATATCTGAGTGGGATAAAGGGTGTAGGTGGAGCAGAAATCTCGAACCAAATTTTTGCCGAAAGTGGACCCCAACTCTTGATTGACAGTCCAAAACGCTAACCTCTGCCCTATCGAACACTCCCTTTGGAAAGATCCACGGAATTTAAACACTGTTGTTTATTTTAGGAAAACTAACACGACTTCAAAGTATCATTTAGCCTTCTGTACAGAATAAATTTTGGGAGCAAATATGATTAACTAGAGAAGATTTCAAGTCTGCACTACCAAACAGACAACTATATAAATTGGATATCGCAACAAGCAAGCAAGTTTCAGATTCATATTTTTGCAACGCTTGTTGCGGTATCTCTTCATTTATAAAAGGCATGCAGTGCAGGTCAACTTGTCGTGTTAACAGGTTGCTGTGTTAACACGTTGTCTTGGTGCAAGATGCGTTAACAGGTTGTCGTGTTAATGGGATGGTCGGCTGCATGGCTACATGCTATATTAATGGTCATCAGATACTCACCTGAGTCGAACCAACTTCGCATTAGACGAATGTTCTGTCGATTCAGCTGCTCATCAGTTGGTTGAATGCCATTGAATAAAGTCAGAGAACTGTTCAATACCAAGGCATGCAACCATACAGCTTGATACAAAAATTCAGCACGAACATCTATCTGAAAAAGATAAAACCGTTATATTTTTATGCATAGATGCATAGACGTATACACTAACTATGCCTGCAAACATGATATATAAATGCAAAAATCCATGCATACATACAAGCACACACATTAATACACAAATGTGCGCAGAGCTACATAGATTATGACATAATGCAGAGCTATACTGAGTAATGACTGAGCAGTAATGACTGCTCACCTCTGAGTCATCATTTGTTGTCAGCGAATAGTTTCCGAATGTATCGGAAGGACTTTGAAAGTATTCGGCCAATTCTTCGGATCTTGGCTGTCGAAAGCCAATGTTCACCAGACCTAACAAAATAATAACTTCGGAGCAGTACTTTCGTTAAGTCCAGAAGGGGTTTAGATGAATGGTAATACTCTTGCCTGAAGAACATCAGATCTGGAAAATACGCGGTTCGATACCCGCAAGCCCCCTCTAGGTCGACTCAGCTTTACACTCCCTAGGGACAGCAGTAAAATGAGCGGGCGCCTAACAGGCTGCCAATACTTGTGTTCAGGAAGATCTTGATAATGTTTTAATGTTTCAATGTTACTTACTGCGGTTTGTCAGTGAGCTTGTGAATTAACGAATATTATTACTAGAAAGATTCCAATCGAGAACTAATGACCATCAATGGATTGTGAGATTTTACCTGGTAGATCCAACAGTGTCACTGAGGTGGAAAGACCGGAACGAAAGTGATTTGGATGAAAAGTAGGCCCCTACTCATCTTATCAATATAATTATATAAAGCCGCTCATACGCCAATTTTTCAACATCCTCAGAGAAGAAAGGAAGTAGCCTATAGAAACTGATCTGTAGTTACTGACGTTCACTTTATCACCTGACTTAAAAATTTCGATGACCTTCGCCAGTTTTATACCGCTATAGAACAATACCAGTGTTAAACGAACAATTAATAATTTCGTTAGTAAGGGAGCGACATACAGTAGGCCCATATATGTACACCAGAACTGGAAATGCGGATCAGTACCATCATTACTATGCGTAATTTTTAAAGTGTTAGAAATTGTAATAATTTTCTCATCAGTAGTTGGGAATAAAGTAAATGAATAAGCTGGTGGACTTTTGAAAAAAGAGTTGAAGGGTGCTTTGGATTCCGGAATAGTTGCAACCAATACGAGTAAAGAAGTCATTGAGTTTATTCGCCATAAGGATCTAACTATAACTCCATCGATGTTAATAGGCCTACAGTCAATTAATTTGTTAAGATCGCCTGTTGCAATCAATGACCGAACAAAATATGAAATTTATCAATAAAATATTTAAATTTGTTTCCATATACCTTACGAATTTGAGTTAATTTATGTTCGGAAGGATCTTTTTGAAAGTTTTAAGCATAATTTTGAGTTCTTTTAACTAGATTTAAAAAACCAGGTGTCAGCCACGGTTGAATAATGAATATGATTGCGTGTTATGCCTCTGACCGGTTACTGAGACTACAGGAAGCGCTGTATCACAGGCTCTCTTAAACTGGTCAACAAATAATGTATATGCTAAAGAAGGACCACGATTTGTGCGAGCAGAAATCACCGGGGACCAATTTGTTTCTGCTAAGAGGGAGAGGAACACTGCAATTCTATCCTCGGTTATTAGATGTTTATCAAGCATAGACTGATTACCACTGAAAAGTGGGGATAAATCACCCCATGCACTAACTGGCCAATGGTCATCTAGTAATTTATGTTTACAATTGAAGCGTTCAGTTCAATAACCTGGTGTGTCAACAAACATGTTTTTAAAGTATGCCAGTATGCTTGGAATACAGTATTCTATATAGGCCTACTCTGCAAATTTGGTGCAGATCTGATTATTTTTGGATCAGCGTTTTTGAATAACAGTATGTCAACATATGATATTGTGCAGCCGGTGTCGCGTGACAGACTATCCGTCCTAAAACTATCCGGGAATGAATAAATTTATCTATACCGGTAGATGGAATCTACCGGTATAGAGTATCCGGGGGATAAACCATTTCTATCTCCCATTGTGTAAAATCATCCCCCGGGGGATAAAAATTCACAGCTATAAGGTATTATTGAAAAATGCGTATAATTGATAAATCTATGCTGTAATCAAAAATCCAAAAGCAAGTGACTAAGTGTTCGAAGCAATGTTCAGAGCAAATCAAACCGAAGATACCGTAGGAAGGATAACCACACGCAGAAGTGGCTTTCTTCCGTTTTTCTTAAGAGGGATTTTGGGGAAAGACAGCATTACCTCGTCGTTGAAACATTTCTCAAGATAATTATATTAGCATTTCTGAAGGCTCACCGAAGTCAACATCCAGCGTGGCAGAACTGGAAGCAATCTCAAAGGGATAGACAGCTGCGTACAGCCCACACGAAGAGAAGTTCATTTGCTCCTGGCAGAGGAGGACTTTAACATATAGGTTCCCCGATGTGGTTAGGTGCCTTGTGTAGAGCTCACGCAATTGTCGGTCGAGATTTGCCGAGATACGTATCGACCGATATCAAGCGCGAGCTACCAATTCACCCAATTAGCACCATAGTCCCTTCTAATGACACTGTCGTTTGTGATTGCTGATATTTGTCATCCTTGGTTTAGACACATCCATCGCAACAAGCCCTTCACGCAATTAATAATGCGAATAGACATTGTTTAATTTGCGTGAGATTTCAACACCACAAAGAACACAAGAGTAATTGAAGTTGGTTCATTGCCTCAAATGGCTTCACTGGCGTTCACTGGTACGAATCGACCGATATCAAGCGCGAGCTACCAATTCACCTAATTAGTACCTTAGTTCCTCTTTATGACACTGTCGTTTGTGACTGCTGATATTTTGTCTTCCTCGTTTTGTTGGTGAACCGATTGATACGAATCGACCGATATCAATGTCACAACTTGCCTATGAGTATATATGGTAGAGAAAGAAAGTAATGAGGGGATCATTGACTTCACTGGATTCTTTGCCCACGCATGCCAACAATAAGTAGCATCTTCCTTTGCCCAGGGATGGAGTGGTAAAATAAGAGGCGAATACACGCTACCGGTTAGTTTTCCGAAACATTTTAGAGGTGAGTATACGCTACTGGTTAATTTTCCGCAACAAATTAGAGGTGAGTACAAATATTTTGTGAGGTGAGTATACGGTCTCTAGAAGTGAGTACACGGTGTATACCCGCGTATACCCTCGGCTACAGCCCTGGCTTTACCTATGACCACGACTGATGTAGTTCTAAACTGACTTAAATCGTACAATTTGTAATTATGTTGCGGGGGATACTTTTTGACGAGGGGATAATTTCGTACGACTCACGGAGGATACTTTTGCACGAGGGGGATTGTCCCTCCCGTTCATATTCATCCGGCCGGATACTCCATTCTGATAAGAGGATATACTTCTATGGTGGATACTCTATTTCGTGACACCGGCAGCATTACTCCATTGCAATATCCGGCATGATTATAAACATTGTCGTTTTTTCTTGTAATCTTTGTTTATTAAAACCGGTGCAACAATCAGGTTATTTAGGTTATTTGACATAGGGACCTACCCGGTTATTGTTACTTACTTACTCTAAAATTGCATTATTTTTAACTTGACAGTACTGCAGCCTTACCTTCTTGCAGGATTTCCGGCTGCACAATACAATATATAACTATGTAATAGTCACCATTTGTTGCAAGAATAAGGTAGGCCCTATGTCACTAAGCTACTCTCGTCTTATGCATACGGCCCCAGATGACTTGTGCTATTGCAGCTGCTAGAAAACAAACTGTGTCCACATAACCTGTTGCTGCACCCGTAATGATGCTGATGGTAAAGTGTTAGTTATGTCAATAACCCGGTTTGAAGCAGGATGTCGCGTAAAAACATTTATGTTTTCTTTTGCATTGCATTATGTTACAATTTCATGAAAGACAATAATAAGCTACATGGTGCTTCCAACAGCTTGTCGGTATGTCATCAACTGGCTTAGATACAATAGTTTGGGGTCACATCTTTGAAGCCATTTTATGTTTATCCTAAATACCTGGTTGTTGAACTGAACGCTTCAATTTAAGATAGCGACAGAATAGTTAGTCTTTTCTAAATTGTTTATTTTTCCATCATTTCATTCCCTCTATTCTCAGACCCACTCGTATTTCTGATGTATACCACAGCCACATTAATATTGACAATATTTTTAACAATGCCTCTATTGATAAGTTTGACTCATCCATTATCATTATAGCTAATATTTCAGCACTATCCGTCCTAGACCATTCGATGACCCGTCCCTCAATGGTGGAGTCGTGACTTCCTATTTTTTACTATTGATTTGATTAGCCTCCAAGTCTGCTTTAAGTCGCAGTTGTACTTGCAGAATTCTGCAGCGTAGTAGTTACGTTTAGCTTTAATTCTAATGATTTGAATTTATTACGATATGCTAGGGATTCGTTAATATGCTTCTGCAGTTAGTAGTAGCCCGGAAAACATTGTGGGAGAGTACTTACTGAGCTTCGATTTCAGTCAGAGGGGAGAGCAATAAGCACTGTTGACGGGCAAATCAGTAAAGTAATTGTGGTCAGGATCAGTGTCTAAATAATTCAACAGTGAGCTGCTGTCGCAGTCACCAGCAGTCAGTACTAGTCCCAATTCACCATTCACATCTGCCCCTAAATTGTGAAGATTGGATATGCAGTTATTATGCACTCAAAGAAATCCTTGTCGTTCTCTAGGCGGATATAAGGAAATATATTGATAGTACAGCCAAGGCAAAGCCCTGAGCACAATATATTAGAAGTATTCGTTTTGCAGCAGTTGCAATAAGATTTTTTTATCGCACGTCGTACAGGTGATTATTCTAGGTGAAGTCTTAACTAAGCACGTTCTAGCTCTACAGGTGAGTTGATTGCCTGCGGGTAGTGGAAGCGCAGGAGCAAAGCCACACAACCGCTGCAATAATAATAATAATAATAATAATAATAATAATAATAATAATAATAATAATAATAATAATAATAATAATAATAATAATAATAGGCTGGTGTCCTGCGCTTGGCCTTCAAGTGGCGCTGTAGAAGTTTGGAGATTACGATTACCATTACGATTACGAATCAATTTGAATGAAGATTTTATGTTGAGCGTTCACAATTAAAGAATACGAATCAAATTAGACCGGGCTTCGATCGTACAATACGTATGGCATAGATTTGTTTCTGATTTTAGTACACCTCGTACAATCGCAACAAGTAGCAAGAAAATTAGGTAATGCAGAATGTTTACAAATCAGTTGAAACAAATATCCAAATGTAAGTAATTACATGTATATTGGTTATTTAAATACTTATATCATCCTGTTCCCTGCTCGTTAGTAATTTTTTGTTATAAAATTCTATTTAATCGATTTCTAGTTTAGTTGTACTTTCGTGCGCACATTCGTTATATATACCATTACAAGAACAGATTTTATTAGAGGAGAGTAAGGCAGAACGGAATACACGAGAACCAAAGACACGCAGAATGGAATCTCTGCAAACCTTCCATGTAGGATGTGGGAGGGAATGCTTCGATGAGAGCGTTGATGGAGATGAAGACGTATCTGCCATCAAGAAGGCCAAAGCTGCCAGCAATCGACATTAGATTTCTCACTTGTAAACCATCGACGCACAAGATGATCACTACAAAGGCAAACACAGGCCACAGATTGGCCTTCGTGTTAGGCGAAAATCGGAGAAAAGAAAGAAAAAGAAAGAAAACAAACAAAGACAAAGAAAACAGAGACAATAGTGAAAAAAGACAGAAAAGAGAGATAAAGAGAAAAGAAATGAGAGATAAGCGAAATTTTATAATGATTGAATAAAAAAGAAATAGAAGGAAAGCGAGGGAAAAGAGAGAAAAAAGAAATATAGACCGAAAAAGCAAGAAACGAAAGAAAAATAAAAAGCGAATAAAAGAAAGAAAAAGAAAGAGAAATATAAAAATAAAAACAAAGAAGAATTTTAAAAAATGAAAAGGAGGAAAGAACGATTTTCAAATGAAGCAACAGACGCATAAAAGAAAGACTGAATGAAGGAAGAAAGATTTTCATCGATCTAATAAGACCTTAGTGTCTTCGTCCCTATATTTTGTCGTTGAGGTCAAAATCAACATCATCCCCTTTTCCATAGCGATGCTATCATCATCATCGTCGTTATCACTGTCTTCGGATGAGGAAGCCAGTGTCGTTTCTTACCGTTTGCTTCCTGTGAAGCTCGTAGAACAGATTCGTTAACATCTGCATTAATTCTCACTTCAGAGTAATTGTATGTTGGATGGATTGACACGAAGTCCGCACCTTGGCGCCGCATGTGTTGCTACAGTAATCCAGGTACAACAACAACCGTTTGCAGTTAACCGAAACACTTCAGCCAGCGCAATGTTATATTAAACAAATCAAAGACTCGAAGATAGCTGCGAAATTATCATGGGCGTCCGCAGGATTTTTTCCAGAAGCCAACAATTTCTAGGGGGCAAAATTTTATATGGGGACAAACTTTTTGTAAGGGGGGGGCAAAATGACGTTTTTTGCATAGAATAGCTGACTTACCTTAATAATTAAGTGTTTTTTAGCAATGAAAATCGTGTTGGAACTGTTGGGGTAATCATAACAATCACAAGATTTGATTTTTTTTATATTTTCAAAATCCAGGAGGGCAAATGCCCCCTTCCCCCTCCGGACGCCCATGGAAATTATTAAGTTCGCGAGGCACTCTTAATGACTCTAGCGAAGCCTATTATCGAAACCTGAACACGAAGCTACCCATAGCAGTTCCTTAGCCATGCAGCGGAAACGTTTTTCAAATCCATGATATATTTTAGATTAGACATTGTATTCGTAGTCTCGAAATCTCTGAAGCGTCAGAGGAGGGTATACAGAGATACCAATTGGATATCCAAGTCTGGTTGCCAGCAGACCAGCGAGGGGAGGACGCAGAGGAGCTGCTAAGACGGATTAAGTCTGGGATGAGAAAGGTTAGAAGGCAGAGGACAGGGAGGAGCAGGGATGAAATTCTTGAAGAGGTGACACTTCAGTTTGAAGTGGAAAGCCTGGGGGGGGTGATAGATGGAGGAGCGTGAGACAGACGAAGGTGGGTGAGCGGCGATGTTGATGGAGGGGAATTTAATATAGCAAATGTCTTGATACATACATACATGCAAACATGCGAACATGCGAACCTGATAACATAGTACTCACATACGTACACATATACATTCATACATTCATATACATATATATGCACATACATACAAACACATACATATATGCAAACATAAATATATACACGCATACATACATACATACACACATACATGCATACATACATACACATATACATTCATACACTCACACATACATACGAACACATACATACATACATAAATACAAACATCTATACATGCACGCATACATACATACAAACATGCATACATGGGCAGGAATTTTTTTAGGAGGGGCAAAAGTTTTTTGTGGGGGAGCAAAGTGACTTTTTCCATAGAATGAACATAGAACACATGAAAACTTTAAAAATAAATAATGGTCAAGGACTTACCTAAAAAATTAAGTCTTTTTTCATTGAATATCGTGTTGGGACTGTTGTAATAATCATAATAATCAAAAGATATTATTTTTGTAAATATTTGCAAAATCCAAGGGGTAAAGGCCCCATTCCCCTCTGGACGCCCATGCATATATACATACACATATACATTCATACACGCATACATACACACATACATACAAACACATACATACATGCATAAATGCAAACATACATACATACACGCATACATACATACACACATACATACATACACATATACATTCATACACGCATACATATATATATACACATATACATACATACATACATACATACATACATACATACATACATACATAAATACATACATACATACATACATACATACATACATATACGCATACATACAGACATACACGCATACATGCATACATACATGCGTACATACACGCATACATACGTACACAAGTACATACGAATGGTGTTATACAGTAACGCACTAAATCATAATTATATCATCTGTGCCTGTGATAAAAGGCAACAATTACGTCATTCAGAGCAGAATCAATGCGTTCAAATGCAGAAGAATTCCTAACTTAACGGTGTCTACTGTATATATAACGCCTTCAAAACACCCAATTGGTTAGAATGTAGACAATTAAAAGTGCCTGTTTGTGTTAAAACTAAGAGTAGTTTATGACGGTAATGGTAACGTTAATCGTAAACAAAAGGACTTAGCAGAAGACGCTGTAAGCTACTAGTGTGAAAAACGATACAGGTTTCACCGCGTGTTAGGCGAAAATTACGGTGAAAGACGTCTTACAGTAATTGTAAGATTATATTATAATTAGTATATTATTATTACATGATAATTAGTATAGACTCCTGCATGATGATACGCGCGCTGCAGATAAAATAAAATTAATGAGCAGAACTTATTAGTCTATAGGCTACTTAATAGTAGTTGTACTGCTAATAAATACACTTTTATTAAAGTTTCCTACTAAAATTTAGTGTACAGCTCATGTAATAAATATAGTCTAGTTATGTTTGTAGATATATAAGCAACTTGCATGAAATTGCGGAAATTATACCAGGAGGAAACGACTATGGAGGAATTTCCACAGGAGAAATGACCACAGAAAGATGTCCGTTGTAGGCAATCGAAGAGAAATGCCCAGAGGAGGTGCCTGGATAGCCTGACTGAATCACTCATTCATCGACTCGTTCACACATTGAGTGACTGTACCACTTACTTCAATCTGATCCGCTGTGGACGAGAGAGATGAACCGGAAATGGAAACGAGGGCAATCTTAGTCCATCGGAAGTACAGAAGCAGCTGTTCCATCATCAGATGGACGTCTGCGATCGAGGGACACGTCCGAAAGAACGTCGGATATTTGGACGTATCAGCGAGAACGGCAGAAGAACAACCGTAGCTTATGACCGGCAGATATTGCGTGGAAGCCAGTGTAGAGACGCTCGGGCATGCTTCCTCACACATTGGGCCTGTGCAATATAACGGTGGAATTTACGTAGCGCTACGAATTGAAACTGTCAAGAAAACAATAGCCTTTTACTTATCCACCGATGTAAAATATATGATGTCATGAGATAATGCGTTGAGGTATTTATTGTCTTTCAGATGTCACGATCTGCGGGATACGTCTATTAATATTAAGGGACCATTACTCAGTTAACGGAAATCTTAAGAGTTCTGAATTTGAAAAATCTCTCTCTTATACAGCTGAACTGTACTTGATTCAAAAAGCTAGTTCTCAAATCACTGTTTTTAGTTTAAGCAATAATTCCCAGGATAGACGGATTGCTGGAAACCTGGACTAATGCCCTCAATTCATCCATCAGCATAAATTCGATCAAAACGAATCTCAATCAATCAACAATCAATATTCGTCTATTGCAAAAAATCTGCTTTATGCTGTCTCAAAAAATAAAAGGTAGTGATTCTTAAATCGAAAAAAACACGCAAGACGGATCTGTGGCCGTCAGTTGGGCACCAGAAGTAAAAAAATCGCTCCCAGAGTTTTGTCTAGTGGAGATCTCTGCAGTATAATAAAATCTGAATTAAATCTATCAGCCCAACTGAATTCGAATTTAAAAGTGATAAAAATTCCTCTGGAATTATTAGGGAAAAGGCGATGGAACGAATGGTATTCAACGCATAAGCAATTACAAAATGAGAACAAATACATAACTAAATGGACCAGTCGACCAATTAATTTTATGATCGATCACTCAATTGTTTGATCAACCAAGGAATCGATTGATCAAGTTATCAATCATGCACCTGCATAAATGGCTACCCAAGAGCTACAGGTACGATTGCCCAATATATATAATAACAGGCATGCATGACTGTTTAAACTAAGAATGTGGACTAGTGCAGGTATGGTTGCCCAATAAAATGATAGGCAAGTATTATTAATTAACATAGGAATGCACAGGTATGATTGACTAATGACTAACCTTAGAATGCACAAGTTTGATTGCCCAATATATCAGCACAGGTCGACAAATCTAAAGAAGGCAAGGGTTTCATTGCCTAATAGAACAGACGGGTATATATCTAACTAATCCTAGAATGAACAAGCATGGTTGCCGAATAAAAGAATATAGGCTGCATGCCAAGCTGGTATGATTGACCAATCACACGGACACGATTAATTAGATGTGCGTTAGACTTACCTATGAATGCCGCAGTGTTTGAATTCTGTTGGGTGTCGAGTAGGGCATCAATGACTCCCTTCATTGCGGCCCTTTCGTTGCACTTGACGACCTTTCTTTTGATGCGCAGGGTGTGGCCGCCCAGTCTAAGGGACGTCAGGTCGGCGGCGTCTGAGTTGATCCTCTCCGTCGCCAGTTGGCCAATCTGGACAAGAGACTCAGCAAAGATCGAGGACTGGAGTTCATCCGGAATAAGAACAACCAGATCGAAGGTTTTGGCAAGGGTGACGTCAGCGAGAGCTGAGTAGAGGAGGATGGCGACAGGCGGAAATAGCCAGAAACGTATGGGGTATGGATTCTGTGAAATAGAGTTGATGAACTTCATCATCCTTCCTTTTGTGCGTCAGTAGAAATCTCAGTTTCTATTCCAGTGTCCGTTACAGCAGTTCCATTCATATGCAGCGCCAGTTTAAGTTCAGTTTCGTGTTCGTTCTCAGCTTAAGCAGCCTACAATACTGCCTAAGTTCGTTTAGTGTCTTTAGGCCACGTAGCCTACCCTATTGGCTAGGATAGGTTTGTGTCCAATATTAATCTGATGATCGGCAGACAATTTCAGTCGTAGGCCTAACTGGTGTTCTTTCCCATCATTAATGATTGTGATTTTTGAGCCAACATCTTTTTAGCACACTTGCCCTCAAAACTAAAGGATTTCAACGCCTCTACATTCCAATTCAATTTATACTGCAACCGCAGAACTATAATCTGAGATAAACACTTTATAATTCTTCCGTTTTCATCGCTGTTATCGGTCTTGATCGACAATATCCAGTAAATTCCATTGCACAGCTTTTGTTTATATCAGAATGAAGCGAGATCATTCCTCTCCCATAAATCTTCAGCTCCAGCACGTGACAATCACTCTCACGATGGCTGTTCGTTTTTCTGCCAGCTAAAAGCAAACTCATATTTTATTGCTGTTGATTTTACATTCTTTAGCGTTCATACTATGCGAAAGAAATAGGGACTGAGTTAAGCCATTTTCTTATCTAAAATAACCCGTACATTCGACCATCAACCAGATATATTGAAACGGTTTTGACAGCAGACCAAATCTTTTAGGACATGGAGCTCATGATCGTTGTCGTCTTTCTGAATCCGATCGCAGGAAAAGTTTCAAATACCAGGAAGAGCAGAAGCAAAAACAATGCAACGTGCGATCAGGCAACTGACGCTCGATGTGTATTTAGTATCGATTAAGCAACACTAAAGGCCAATTTATATAGCGCTTTAACAAAGAATAATCTTGAGAGCTGTTCCAGTTCTGACGACAATAGAGCACGACCCAACAGAACGATCTTCCATAGCAAAGACATGCGCTACACTCACTCACTGTCTACACGATGCATTCTTAACTTGCTTTGAGTGGCTTCTGCTTGGATTATAGAAGAAGACCAGAAGCGCTGCATATATATATATATATTATATATATATATATATATATATATATTATATATATATATATATATTATATATATATATATATATATATATATATATATATATATATAGAGAGAGAGAGAGAGAGAGAGAGAGAGAGAGAGAGAGAGAGAGAGAGAGAGAGAGAGAGAGAGAGAGAGAGAGAGAGAGAGAGAGAGAGTGTGTGTGTGAAAGAGAGACTAAATCAAATGTCTTCATACGTACATACTTGCATACATCATGCATGTATTATTTAGACAAGAGTCTAACGGCGACCGTTTGCAACCGAATGTAGCTGATGTCCACACGTCAAAACCGTTTTATGTCTTTTAAACAAGCAGCAGCAGCAGCAGCAGTGGCAGTAGTAGTAGTAGTAGTAGTAGTAGTAGTAGTAGTAGTAGTAGTAGTAGTAGCAGCAGCAGTGGCAGTAGTAGTAGTAGTAGTAGCAGAAGCAGCAGCAGTAGTAGTAGTAGCAGTTGTAGTAGTTGTAGTAGTAGTAGCAGCAGCAGTAGTAGTAGTAGTAGTAGTAGTAGTAGTAGTAGTAGTAGTAGTAGTAGTAGTAGTAGTAGTAGTAGTAGTAGTAGTAGTAGTAGTAGTAGTAGTAATAATAATAATAATAATAATAATAATAATAATAATAATAATAATAATAATAATAATAATAATAATAATAATAATAATAATAATAATAATAATAATAATAATACAGAGTAACATCTCCGGATATAGTTTTAGACAATCATATCTACCTCGGGTAAAAAAAATAATAATAATAATGATAATAATAATAATGCCATCGCTTTTCGCGGCACTTTCAACGACTTAGCGGAGGACGAGGCCTGATTTTCCGGAAATAACAATAAATAGTCTAATATCTAAGTCCCCGAGGGATCATATGTACCTTGGGGCAAAAAAAAATAATGATCACTTTATTGAGTAAGAAGGCAGGCCATTGAAATCCAACTAATTACAAAATAATTACAAAAAGTCAACGTTTCTTTGAGCATTTTACAACGTTGAATATAAATCCGCTGAATCTTTTATTTTGTGCCACGAAATTAATAATCTAAGAAGGACTTTATTTTTCGGAATTTGCCTGAAACTATTGTTACCGCGTAGGCCTAATATAAGTCGATAATCTTGATAAATTCCGATATAATCTTCTGAGAAAAGAGATGTCATATACGTACGTGAACTTCGATGCTTCTTGGTTCAAGGACGAGAACGAACTCTGATTAAAACCCTGAAGAATAACCTCGAATTCCGAATGATAAGAACACGCATGGATGAGGTGCCAGATGCTCTTCCGCATCCCTATATGAGACACCAATATACGTTGCTAA
>OY744603.1:43776702-43783294 GCA_963556255.1 Allolobophora icterica | reverse complement strand
TGATGATGATGATGATGATGATGATGATGATGATACTCGTTCATGTATGTATATAAATGTATATATAATGTAGATGTATATATAACCTTTTCCGCATAATCCGTGAAATTTGCACTTGCATTAAGGGTGGCTGCGCATTTCCGCAGGAAGGCTTCTAAAAGCGCCAACTAATGGACCAAAATCTATCGTCTGCGTCCGCGAACCCGTTGGCGCAAATTGCTGACAGTCTTAATGCGCATGTGCGGGCGTGACCCGTGATAAACCCACAACACGTTACATTTAATTGTTCCCTTGAATGCAGCGTTAATGATGCGTGATTGGCATCGCTCTGCTTCTGCAGTTGCATTTCAATCAGTTGCTTATCAGTTGCATTTCAATCAGTTGCTTTATCAGTTGCATTTCAATCAGTTGCTTATTGCGGCTTTTGTGCGCAGCGCCATCGACGATATACCTTGTAGAAACCACATTACCATCATCTGCTCAAATAGGTTATCGGAGAGTCAGAGTGTGAACTGTCGGGAGGTTGGGGCTTCAATGCCCGTAGTCTTTTTTAGGACCCCCCAGTTAAGTCTTCATTGCACACCCCAAGGGGATCGTTTCCAACCCCATCAGTTGTGCTAATGTGATTATATCAGGGCATATTTTAACTGTATAACTAGTGGGACAAATGTCCCAGTAGTCTTAGGATTTGTCCCAGTAGTTAGGCTGATTTGTCGTAGGCAATGTATGTTTAAAGTATAACAAGTTGGGAGATGAATTTCTAAAAAGGTGATCAGCTTTTTTCGTGAGATGAATTTCTAAAAAAAGTCATCAACATTTTAGCAAGATGAATTCCTAAAAAAGGTCATCAAGTTTTTTGGGAGACGAGTTCCAAAAAAGGTCATGAACTAACTACACCCATGGCTGACTCACACATCCCAGGAGTCAAAAGTTCCTAAAATATGCACTGGATTATAGGGGCCTATTGTGCATATATTTTAGCACTTTCTTTCACAAATCGCTTATTATGATTATTATTATTAGTGTCATTATCGGTATTATAGTTGATGTTACTAATATTAGTATTATTATTCTCATCATTAACGTTAATTTTATTATCACTATTACTATCAATTTTATTGGTATTATTAATGTTGGCAGTATTACTAACGCAGTGTAATTGACAATAATTAATTGGCATTCATGTTAATTAGGCTATATATATATATAATATATATGCATATATATATGCATATATATATATATATATGCATATATATGCATATATATATATATATGCATATATATATAATATATACACTAACAACCCCTCTGGACATCGCTTGTCAGTGCTCATTTTATAGTTTTAATCTAATCTAATCTAATCTGATGACTGTTAGAGAGCCGTTATCAATGTCTATAGCATCGCTGGATGATCGCTTCAAGTGCAATCTTAGTCAAATTCATAGTTCGTTAGAGCAGCAGCCATAGGTAGGAATTCGTTAAGTCAGACAGCCAGAAGTTAGGCTATACGGAAGGCAAGCAAGGTGAAACAGATGCGTTTTCAGTTCGGTTCTGAGTGACAGAACGTAAACACTGTTTGGTATGAGATACAGCAATAGCCGGAGTATCCATTGATTAAGTGCAATATTTGAGGGTGTGAGGAGTGAGCAAGGAACGCAGGTAGATCGGCTGATTTGAATGCAATTCTTTGCGAAGCATAAGACAGATATTTTAGACATAATTCTTTATTCGATGAACATCCAGTGTAATAAATGCAATGCTGGTGTAATCTGCTGAAACTTACAGATTTGTAATGGCTCTTGCCAGAGATATGTGATCCACTCGAAATTTGTGAAAATCAAAACTAGTGAGAAGTGAGTTACAATATAATATAAAATATTCGTGTTTGCTGACAAGCTCACTGACAAACCGCAGTAAGTAGCATTGAAACATTGAAACAAGACTTTACAATCATGAAGATCTTATTGAACGCATGTCTTGGCAGCCTGTTAGGCGCCTGCTCATTTTACTGTTGTCCCTAGGCAGTGGAAGGGGTTTGCGCGTTTCGAATCGCGTCTTTCAAGATCTTATTTTCTTCATACTGGAGTATTACCATTCATTCATCTATCCCTCCGCGTAGTCGGACGACAAGAAACCAGAGCCTTCAAGCAACTAGATACCTGTCGCCATCTAACGAATGCTGGCAAAAGACTTGTTGCCAGTTTGTTATGTCCAAAGCATGTCAAGCCTAAGATCGAATTCTAAAAATATCTGCGTGATTTCTTTTATAAGTAAGTTTTTTAATTCATTTACAGATCCATCCAACTTGCCGGCAGCTGTCGAATGTATCTCTGTCTGATTGTCTTGCTTCTAGTAAGTAAGTATGTTTTATATGCGTACATCGCTGCTCGGTCACGGCATAGCCCAACATTTACAATTTTTACATTTAACGACGCACTCAACAAAAATGGTCTCCAGTCGACTTGATTGTTGTAACTCACTTCTCAATGGCATCACTCAGAGTAATTTGCACAAACTACAAATGGCTCAAAATTCTCTGACTAGATCCATTACAAAGATCATTAAAATATAGCAACATATCACATCCATCTTGCCTCTATTGCACTAGCAAAGAATCCAATTTAAAATGTGTCTTACTGTCCAAAAGGCATCATATAAAAATCAGCCAACCCATAATACAACTGTATTTGATATTGTCCTCCTTCCAAAGTTCAGAAGTGCATACGATCGGCAATACACAACTGCTCAGCGCGAGCAATTGTGCGAGCCCTAAGTTACAAAGTATAATTACTCTAATAATGTATACGTATAATGCATATGCCCTTATATAGGTCTACATATATGTGTATATATATGTGCATTAGGGCATAGTGACCAGAAAGGATTATGTTTGGCATATCTTAATTTGTTGCTCCTGTGCATAGGATAGTGTCTGGTATAGAAATTATGTTTCTGGTATGCTGCTTAACTTTGCCGCCATGGCTCTGAAGTTGTTCCAATGTATACCACATTATGCTACTATTAAGCTATAGTCCAGGCAATTTACAGATTGACCTGGGAAAAATTGCTTCAGAAGCTTTTTAAACGGTTTTCTGCTCAGAAACCGTTGCAGAATAGCATATCCAAAATCGGACAAAATCGGTCAAGGGGTACACCCCCCAAAATGAATTTCAAAATGGCGGATTGGGGTTTCCTAAGAAATACCAATGATAACACCGCAACGGATAAAAACCAAATTAAAAACGGATTTGCATTTAGACATAGGAAAGAGTGCTTCAGAAGCTTTTTAAACGGTTTCCTGCTCAGAAACTATTGCTCAATAACATATCCAAAATCGGACAAAATCGGTCCAGGGGAACACCGCCCAAAATTAGTTTAAATATGGTGGATTTGGGGTTTCCTCAGAAATACCAGTAATAATAGGGGCCTAACAATAATTTGCAGTTAGACATAATATTATGCAAAAGTGCCTCAGAAGCTTTTTAAACGGTTTCCTGCTCAGAGACAATGGCTGAATGTCATATCCAAAACCAGACAAAATCGGACCACGGGAACACTCCCAAAAATGAATTTCAAAATGGCGGATTGGCCGTTTTCTAAGAAATGCCAATAATAATACCAATAATATGCAGTTAGACCTGGGCGTAAGTACTTCGGAAGCTTTTTAAACGGTTTCCTGCGCAGAGACCATTGCTGAATGACATATCCAAAATCGGACAAAATCGGACCACGGGAACACTCCCAAAAATGAATTCCAAAATGGCGGATTGGCGGTTTTCTAAGAAATACCAATAATAATAACAATAATTTGAAGTTACACCTGGGCGAAAGTGCTTCAAAAGCATTTTAAACGGTTTCCTGCTCAGAGACCATAGCTGAATGACATAACCAAAATTGGACAAAATCTGACCACGGGAACACCCCCAAAAATTAGTTTAAAAATGGTGGATTTGAGGTTTCCTTAGAAATGCCAGTTATAATAGGGGCCTACCAATAATTTGCAGTTATACATAATTATGCAAAAGTGCTTCAGAAGATTTTTGAACGGTTTCCTGCTCAAAGAGCATTGCTGAATGACATATCCAAAATTGGACAAAATCGGACCACGGAAACACCCCCAAAATGAATTTCAAAATGGCGGATTGGAGTTTTATAAGAAATACCAAAAATAAGAGGGGTCTACCAATAATTTGCAGTTAGACATGGGCAAACTCACAAACCAAACTCATCAAACTCACCAAACTCACCAACCAAACTCACCAAATCCATCAACCAAACTCAACATTGTTGACTTTCGTGCACACTAGAAACAACCCAAAAAAGGAGGAACTCTTTTAATGCCTTTTTCAATAAGGTATTTGTCATGGTTTTCACCTGCGAAAGTAGAAGAAACTTCAATTGCTCGGCGGCAAAGTTAGATGCAATAAATTTGATGCAATTTTTCTTCCACACTTATGTTTAAGGACTGGAGCAACCTTTCTGGTTGTGCCAAAGTTCATTTTAAACCAAAACCCATTTCTTGCTATGCCCTAATGTGCATACATATGCACAAGCTTTTGTGTCAAACCGCGAATTTACACCGCAGACGTGACTTTGCCTGTGTCGTCGTTCTAATCTTAAGATGTCCACACACAGACCTTTTGTGTAGGCTTTCGGCCGAGCAGCTTTAGTCGGCTGTGACGTGAATGGATTTAAAATGAGGTCACTTGTGTACATTGAGAAGCGCAGTTATTGTATGGCACCCTATGACTCTTCAATAGGTAGCTACTGGTTGACCGTGGCCTACCGCCAAGGTGCTTGTCTCTGAACGCTATGTATGCTTACATGTGTATACAAGATGCACATGGGATATGTGCATTGTGCACAGTAATATTAACATGCCTAAAGTGCACTAGTCCATTGTTGGTTTCGTGATTTTTGGGTCAAAGTTTAGGATGTGGCTCAAATCAACCAAAGTTTAAAATAAGCGACCTTATAGTGGGGTCTGTGATGTGGTCCAATTCTCTGCGGGGGCAGAGCTATTTGAAGAGTTCTCTTAAGCTAGCGCACCATATAGCTCCAGCTGACCTCATCAAAGGGCTGACCAAGAGGGCCATTATCATTGGCTGCATGGCCTCATGGTCCGCAAAGGTTCACCAGTCACTCTGGTACAGAGTAAAGCAGGGAGGCGACCTGACCGACGACTCTGATGAGCGTAGACTCGGATCCGACCTGGGCTGGTGAACCAAAGTCCTCCGTGCCCACCTTCTCGTGGTGCGGACCGTTAGTACCCTTCCTAGGAAGTACTCTTCCTAGGAGGGGGAACGAACGGGCACGGCAGGCAAAACCAGGGGAAGGCAATGGCAAACCACCCCTGTTAATCATGCCAAGAAAATCGTCATGCCACACACCAAACCACGCCGATGGTCGCGGATGGAGGGACTCCCAGGCCGGAGCGCTGAGGTGGGACTCCCAGGCCAAAGCGCGACTCAAGGGCTACTGGGAGAAGTAGCAAGACGGCAACGGAGACTGTGTGGCATGACGATCGCTAGGGCTCCTAGAGCCGACGGCACAAAGAGACAAAGAGCATGGCCTCAAAATTTTAAATGTTATCACTATAGACTTTTTCTAAATTCTATTACATAGCTTAAGGGCCCAATTTGGAATTGAACTGGTTCCCCGCAAGTGGTTGTCTAGCACACTCAGTTATAGCGCTGGTGCCTCAGTGGTGGCCTATATACTGTTGATGGGAGGAACAGATGGCGACGGATAGGACTGGATTGGCTACCCACCTGCATACGCCGAGGACAAGAAGATGAAGTCGCTAACGTTTCATACCTATGGCTAGCTCTCGTAGTTCGCTTTAAAGCGACTGCTGTTCTTCTTGGGTCTATCTGTATAGCATACATGCACGCATACATACACACACGAAACGTGCATACACATGCTTGCATGCGCACAAACACAAGCAGCAAGGGACACTGACAAACTGTGACAAGCCTGTGTTAATAAGCTAAATTCAAAACTTTATTTTATTTGTTTAACACGACCTCTGTCAATTTCTGACCCACGCTGAGTTCAATTGTCACCGACGGAATTTGCCTAAACCTTCAGCAGAGATACTTATATATGCATGAACCATAGATATAAAATTATATTGCACTTTGGCTAAAGCTAAGACCTCTTAGCATATTATTATATACAGACTGCACTTAAGCCTAGGTTGCTCGTATCTCGAATATGGTCTAACATATCGCATACCTAGAATAACTACAGTTACGCCTATGGAATATACAGCTCAGTCACTTTCGATGGCTCTAGGCTTGGCTTACGCAGAATTATTGATTGTAATTATAGGCATGATACTATAGGGCGTAGTCTGTTATTCACAGATATTTCTAGTAGGCCCATATATAAAGCCTGTATATATAGCCTATATATGCATAGTTTCATATAGACGTGTGTTTGTCCGTGTGACAGCGTACGTTTGTGCATCTAAGTATATACACAGTGCATACGTGTTTAAGAGAATATTCGTGTCGACCGTCATATCAAATCTTTGATCTGTACACCGTGGATTGGGTCCACTTAGCGTTCCTCAGTCTACGCC
>OY744603.1:43641702-43771702 GCA_963556255.1 Allolobophora icterica | reverse complement strand
ATAACCGTTTTATTTTGAAAATAACAAAGCAGCACATTTAAAAATCGTCCGTAGCCAGATCATCACCACCACTAGTGGATCCTAACTTCTCTCCATTGATTCATACATATTCATTTTATACATCTGCACAGGGCCGGCTTTAACCTCAATGACGTTTCCGGAATTATATACATTTTGAAGCTCCCGGTTGAGCAACATGCAAACATAAAACCCCACAATTTTGTGGAAAATGGCGGCCCCTAAATAGTGTCACGGTCGAGGCAATTGCCTGCTCTGCCTAGGCTATACCAAAAGGTGGTCCAACACCTCCCCGTCCTTCTGTCCGTTTGTCCGCCTGCCTGTTCAACTCTCTATCAGTCTGCCTGTATCTCTCTTGGTGTGTGAGTCAAAAGTATGTTTACTTAACCCATTAAAGTTCGTCAACCTCGCGTTAGTACAATTTTATAGTTCTTTTGTTTATTTTCGTGTTTAAATATTTACCTACTTGTTAAGCCTAACCTTATGAAGGCCTTCTTACCTATATAGCGTCCTAGGATCACCACTGCCACCATCAACTGACGTCAATCATCTTTGATATGACGGCGTCGTTAAATAAATGTTACAAACACATACTGCCATCATAATCGCCTTCCACCTTATAGAAAAGAATGCCATCTGCCTGAGCTTGATTCCCCAGATCCTGACCTGATTCCCGAACATTTGGCATGGTCAAGATGGCCTCACGGACTCGGACCACCAACGGACATCGATCTCTGGACAACCCCTCGGATACGTCGCAGCGCTCGTGAATAAGCTGGTGCTTTGCGCTCAGCTTTACAGTGGCGCTTTAGAAAATTGGAGATTACGATTACGATTACGAGTACATGTTCCTCAATCGTGTCATTTGTGACCAGTTAGTTGGTAACAAGCAGATTTTGTTTGAAAGTTTCGTAGGCCTATGTACTGACTTCTAACGTGGCCTAGGATGGGTTCTTGGAGTTATTTCTTTCTATCACCGGTGTTCATGAGTGTTTTAGAAGGGTTACAGAAGTTCATCGTCGCACCCAAGGACTGCTATTTGCGATTAGGTTTTCAGTTAGCTAAGTGATTATCTACTTAATCAGACATTGTGCTGAATGTTTTTTGTTAGCTGTCCACACCCGACGAAGAAAGAAAGTTGACACCATGGGATGATGGCATTCTGGAAAGGGACGTGCTTAGAGTAGACCTCGAGTATGGACAGAGAAGGTCTATCAGATACGATCCAAGAACAAGCACCGTCTCTGTGAGTAGAAGCGCTCGTCTGGTTCATACTCTTCCATCTGTTATCTTCTGTAGCTGGCTGTAGCTAAGCTTAATAAGACGTTGAACATGTGAGTGACCGAAGGTTAAGTCATGGAATAAGACAAGCGAATAGTGTATGATAAGTTGACTAGGAATGGTTAAGATGAGGCAGGATGTAAACTCAGCTGAAATTAGACTAGGCAAGATCAGGCAAAGGGAAACAATATAAGGGGCATTTGAACGTGTTCCTTATTAGTCATTGTTCCTTTAACACTTTAACGACGAGCTGCATTGGTTCCTATAGTCGCTTTTGGTAGCCTACACGCTCATAGTTAAAGTGTTAATGACAATGAGTGATACATAATAAAAACGTCCGCTTGTGTTGTATTTAAGACGCTGGTGCTGTTCTGAATCGTTAACGACAGGGCATTGAAAACGGCATCTGCACGTGTGCGCTGTGCTGCATTGCATATATTGTTAATAGATATAAAGTAGCATGGTATACCTTAATTAGGTCTAGGTTAAGTTTCTGTCTGACAGAATACGAGCGATAGATTTAGGCCTATATCTTGATGTCATGGCTTGAAGAAGATGTTCAAAAGTTTGGATTCTGTGAGCATTTAACGAAGTTTGTGTTGGTTCTTGACAGGATTGTCATGTTTTTTGTTGTTCTTCTTGTTTAGGATATAATAGAATCGCTAAAAGACAAGCTGAAGTTTTCCTCTGATCAGTTCTTAGCTCTTTCTCTGGTCAAACGATTGGTTGACGGCGCTCAGCCAGTGATTAGAGTTCTCCGAGCGGATGACAATGTGCATCAGAAGGTAGGTCAACAACCAGCGATGGTCATTTGACAACATCTGAGATGTATAATTGCAGGCAAAAACCGTGTCACAGTTCGTTCGACCTCATATGCGAGGTCGACTTCGGTTATCTGTTGTCAGGCTCCATTAATCACCGAATTGATTGATAAAAATACTTTAAATGAAGGACATTCTGTCTGCATGAAGCCATTAGATTAAGCACTTAAGAAATTTATAAAGACGATAACAGTTATGAAAATAAAGAGAGGCACCTAGGCTAAGACCGAAGACGAAGATGCCGTTGTGTGTACTGATAACACAACAATAAATAGGTCTACAGAGTTTATCAGAATGTATAAGTTTATCGCATAGGTCTATGAATAGCGATTTATTTGGCATTTTCAATAGCCTTTTTAAAAATATTTCTTTCTAATCTTGTTGCAGCTACTTGTTCCTTTGAGATGATTTATTTAAAAAACTCGTTTATAATATTTATTAAACATTATTACTTATACTGGATATTACATAGGCCTATGTATACATGTCAAGGCCTAAACATAACTTCCCAGTACCGATCAGATGATTAGTTTGACCTTCACTGGCGTTTAGCAGAATCCAATCCTCAAGACCCGAGTACTATAGAGTTTCAGATCCGAGTTGGAGGAGGTCAGGCCAAGAGAAAATAATGTTCATAGTGTCGTAGATTATTACCAGGATGGGAAACACCATTCAAAACATAATTATTTCAAGCTATAATTTTTCTATTATATAAACTGTACATATTAGAATTCGTATTCATATAACGTTTCTGAATATAATTTATGTAAATATGTTATATAAAATGTATATTTACATAAATGTAAAGGTAACGCTAAGATTACGTGAGGAAGAGGATTTGCGTTGCTGTCTGCGGGTGGTCTTTGTACCTGTTGACCTCAATGTACTGTTGGCTCAAGATCCGGAGGCTTTCAATTACCTGTACACTCAGGTAAATTTCGTTCAACCTAACTTAGAAGTTTAGTGATCAACAGCAGAACACGTCTGCTTCTTTCTCTTTGCCTCTGTCAGTCTGGATACTTCTATCTCTTCCTTTCTCTGTTCCATTACCTCTGCATCTCTACATTCAAGATGCATGAAAACCCTTTCATTAACAATAAAGTTTGAAATAATTAAATTTTCCGTATACGTTTTAAAACTTCTTTTACAGTGTTGCAATGACGTCATCGAAGAGCGATTTGCCGGTGATCTGAACTGCAATGAAGTGCTCGATCTGGCCGCCCTTCAGATCGTGCAGTGGGCTTATGACGTACGCACCAAGCGGTCCAGGATCATCAAAAACATCGAGTAAGTATCACTCTGTGATTTGAATACGATAATTTACTCAGTGCGAATTGTAAATAATCAGACCGACACACCGGAGTCAGTTACAGTGGGGTTGGATTAAATTAGAACATGTTTGACAGCTGGCAGTGATGTCTGTACAAGCATGTGGTGACGACGAAGGCTGCCAAAGAGGACGGAAATGAGCCAAACACTAGACTGTTTGTCTGCCTCATAGGCGTATACAGATGACTATTAATCAGATGATGTTTCAAATAACTAATGAATGGTGGCGTTGAGGTGCATGGAGAAGTGATGAATATAATTTGATTAAGACGATGATGATGATGATGATGATGATGATGATGATGATGATGATGATGATGATGATGATGATGATGATGATGATGATGATGATGATGATGATGATGATGATGATGATGATGATGATGATGATGATGACAGGTGAGTTGCATCAAAGTTTACTGAAAATTTTAACGACGATGATGGAGATTATAATGGGTGCTCAATCAAAGCAGAATCTAATAGGGATCGGCGAGATTCGGTTCTGAGTCGATTTGCAAATCAGGGAGGAGATGGGAGACTAGGGAACATGGGAACATGTTACGTTGGGGCAAGGAGTATTATGACTCTGCTTTGAGTATTTTGGCTTTGGGTTGGGTATTTTGGCTCTGGGTTTAAATTGAAATATGCAAGACTATTTTATTATTTTAAATAATTAAAATAGGTTTTGCCAATAGCTTCTTTATTCCCTATTTTTCTGATGCATTTCAAATTTATATGTAATAATTGATTGATCTGGCTCCATGCAAAAATTGCATATGACCTCACGATCATGATACTGATATTACAGGAGCAGTTGGGAGTTGGTTCCTTTCGTACCAAAGTCTCTGCTGAGGACGATGGCTGAGAAGAAGATGCGAAGGAGAATCGCCCATTTAGTCAAGGTTCACCTGCAGTCTTTCGAGAAAAGTTTCCAAGTGAAACGAGAATATCTGCGACGCATCGAACAACTACCGTCCTTTGCCAGACGACAGTTTCAACTGGTACCTCCTCCTCCTCCTTCTCTTCCTCCTCCTCCGCCTCTGCCCTATTAACAGCAGAGACATAAGCAGGGCTGTAGTCGAGGGTATACGCGGGTATACAGCGTATACTCACCTCTGGAGAAATTTGAGAGCGTATACTCAGGGCTCTAGACGAGGGTATACGCGGGTATACAGCGTATACTTACCTCTGTAGATGAAATTTTGAGGAAAAAGAGAGGTTTTGACAGGTTTTAAGGGCGAATGACTAAAAAAAGGTCAACAACTTTTTCAGAGACGAAATCGTAAAAAGTCTGAAAATTTTCAGAGAATTGGTGAAAAGTTACAAATTTTTCTTACACGAATTCCTAAAAAAGTCTTCAAATTTTTTTTACCGTGACACCAGCCCTACTGAAGCCGCTGGTCACCGGTAGCGTATACTCACCTCAAATTTTACCACTACAGCCCTGGACATAAGCAGTCGTAATCGTAAACTCCAAACTTCTAAAGCGCCACTTCAGATCCAAGAGCAGGGCACCAGCTTGTTCATTAGCGCTGGTTAGTGCTGGCGTTCAGGTTAGGTTTGGACCTAGGGTCAACGTTATGTTTAGGGCTATGGTTTGAGTGAGCGGATGTTTCGGGTTAGGCCCTAGGTGTGCGTTTATGGCTAGGTTAAGGATTACTGTTAAGATAAGGGTTATGGTCAGTGTTCTGGAAATAAAGATTATTGCTATGCTCGTACAACATCACAAAAGGATCGGACGGGAAGAATCTTCTTCCAGTATCTGGTTGCGAGTGGTTCTAAAGTTCGTCGGCTTAATCTTCGTAGGACTTGTGCGGCCACATGCATGGGTGTCATTAATCGTCTGAAGATAACGAGACACGCCTTTCTTTTTGTATGTTAATAAAATATTGCAACAACGCACTTTGAACGACCTTAACAAAACATCGTAAATAGTTCGCGATCTGGTTCGATCAATGAGTATAGGCCTAAGCGTGGTTAAACGGTTTATGAGATGCATGTGGCAACATATCTTTCGGATCTCCAGATTTTGCCTGCTTATTAGCGAATTCCTCTCTCTAAACTTCGTCCTCTTTTAACGTCTTTCAGTCCCCTCTCATCTATCACTTCTACCTGTCAGTCATCCATCTCTGCTTCAACCACTTACCAGTCAGAGGATCCCTCTGCTCTTTGTGCTTCTCTCTATCCGTCTCCTATTATGTTTCTTGTCCATCCTACGCGTCTAATTTTCTCAGTCTCCTTTTAGGATTGATGTGAACAATTCAGCTATGCCACTATTAACTACAGTCCAATCTTGAATACAAGTTAAACTACGTTAATTTTGGCCTATAGTTCCAACTATAGTTACATAATGACATCTACTCCTGTGTTAAACTACTATTGCATCGTCGTCTTGCACATATTTCATTTCAGTCAGTCAGCTAATGGTTCTGGGTTATGGTTAGGTTAAGGTTATGGCTCTTTGACTATAAGTAGGGCGTGTAGACTTTTATTTATATATTTTGAATGTCCATCACAACGACTGTTTCGTACATTTAAGGAAAACAGCGATGAGAAAATACTCGTTGGACCAAAGAATGGGATACAAAAGACAAAAGGCTCAGAGGTAATGAACTGTATCTGGTAAATATCGTAAAGCTACGAAGAACGCAATGTTTTTTGCTTCGTAATGTTGGCCTAATACACTTCCCATCACTTAAGCATAAAGCGCATCATGTCACAAGGGTCCTTTCAGTTCAGTAAAATTGAGTTTATGTTTAGTTTAATTTCACATCACCTTAATTTATTTTCCTTCATTTGACGCTTTTGACTCAATTTGATTTAAAGTCGCTTGAGGTTACGTCACTTTCTAAAACTGTTAATATTTCGGGTAAGTTCGTTTCAATTTGCTATTCTAGAGAGACCTGTTTTAATTCCATGAAATTAATTAACTTTAATTATTTAAAGTCACTTTACTGTGTAGCATTTCATTTTGTTCAAAATCTTTCACACACAAAATCTAAATTCAAACTGCTTAATTTTGCTTCACATCTCTTCTATGAACTTTGGTTGTAGCTCTTCATTTTGGCGAAGTTTACTCTGCTGAGATCGCTAACGGTTGACATTAGACTACAATCTATGGCCCCAAACAGGACAAAAGTGATGATGGAGCTGGCAGAAAATCAACCAGATAATAAGGTGACTAATCATTCATTCATTCATTCGAAGATTTATATAGCGCCCTTTCAAGGGAACTACTCAGGCGCAATGGGACGTGCGGCTTCCACGCTTCTCACACTGGTCCTCATTTATGGAATTTATTACCACCAGGGCTTTGAGGGAACCTTCTCTTTCTCTTCTTTCATTTGGCAAAAATTGAAGACTTCTATTTTGCCAGCTACCCGCGGTTTTTAGATGAATTCATAAATTAGCGTTATATAAACATCCAAGTGCCTGATTAACAATAACAACGACAATATATACAGCAATTACAATTGATAATTTAAGTTAGGAATTGCAATATAATATGACGCGTTTGAAGTCTTTACTTGTTTCAATTTTCAATGCTGCCGTGTAGCAGATTTCGTCTGCATGGAAAATTGGAAATAGCAGTCATATTAGATTACAATCTATGGCCCCAAACAGGACAAAAGTGATGATGGAGCATACAGTCTGGCAATTCCCTGACATGATGTCAAGATTTGTCGTTTACTTCCCAGCTAATATCGATAGCAGATGATATTGTTTTTTGACAGAGCACCTGTGCAAAAGTCACTTGCTTAGCTAAAGTTGTTACACTAAGTCCACGCAGCTAGCTTGAACCTGCAATCATTGGGCTAGTGTAGGTTGCGCTTGTTGAAGTGCTTTAAAGGCGCTATATAATGAAATGTCTAGATAATTAGCTAATTAACAAACACATACAGTCGTACACTAAATAAAACACTACTATGTAAGCAGTATATAGTAAGTTAGGATATGGTACATAGTGCGTGTTCAGCAGATCTTAAGAGAGCCCAGTGGTTTGATATCTTGCTCAAACAATGTTCATACTGAATCTGACAAAAGGCTGTGTTGGCCAAGGCGTGCAAGGCAAGTGTCCCAATTGTCGTAGTGAAGTGTCTCTGTTATGTTACAATCATAAGTAGAAGGCGCTTTATTCTGTGTACAGACGACGCTACATCTCGAAGCTTCTCTCCTGACAGACGACATAGATGACTTCGTTGTCTGGGTCAGCGGATATTGCTACCTCTACACCAGTCGAAAACTCTCCGTCAGAGTTCTAGACGATTTTCACGAAGACTTCAACGGTGCTTACGCAGAATACCAAGGTCAGTGACTGCATTCAGAAATAAGAGACGGCAGGCAATGGCAAAAAGTAACATAGGCCTACAGTGCTTCTGAGAGTTTTTTCTTATAAATGCACTGTATAAAAGCCAAATACATACAAAAATACATACATAATAATGTAATGCGTCTGAACTTCCTGATCGCAATAATAGGCCCATTATCTGAGATTAGGCTTTAGAGATAGGTTGATTAGAAAAACGCAAATGCTGTGATAAACTGTGTACAAGGATGGAATACTTGATGGCTAATAGATCGTCGTTCTTCTCCCTTTCCTCCTCCTTATCCTGCTCTTTATTCTCCTCTTCCTCATTCTACCTCTTCCTTCTCCTCCTCCTCCTCCTCCTCCTCCTCCTCCTCGTCCTCCTACTCAAGAATAGGTAAAAATAAGTACCTGTTAATTATCTTCGTCATCGTTGTATTTTGTCCGTCTTCGTGAAACGTTCGTTTAATCAAAATATATATTACTGATAAAAAAAATCGATGATGATAACTGATCAATCAATCAATCGGTCTAAACTTGATATGGTGCGCTTTCAAGATACCTAATCAGAGGCGCTCATTGATTATGATTAATTAAGAGAAGTAAGTCGAGAAGAACTCGTAGTAGGTCATTTATGGTGCTCTATAATGCAGTACGGAACAAAATGCCTGACAGATTTTGGCTGTGCAAGTAGTCTACTAAGCGGTGTTATATAATAGGCTAATATAATCGGCCTATTAATGCTGCTCTATTACCAAAACACAGTCATATTCCTGATGAATTATGGCTATGGTATATTAAGTACTATTATGATATATTATACTATAATAGGCTTACTTGTAGTTCTCTGTAACCCAATACAAAATTTAAAAAAGTATGACGGATTATGGCTGTAATAATTATATTGAGCGTTGATGATGTATCAAAGTTTGAAATCTTTGCGATTTCATGTTGAACTTAGGCGACGACAATCTTCCGTTGGTCTTCGTCAACTTCAATCAAAGACCCACAGTCAATGATGAAGACCTCTACAACGGACCACAGGTGGCGCGAAGCCATTTGTGCCAGCCATTGTGTGGCTACTGTCCTGCAATGGAGGACGTCGTCAACCAGCTGGAAACGGTCCTTCCACCTCAGAATGGCGAAAGCGAACTCGTTCAGCCGACCTTCAAGTTTAATAAGGACCACCAGTTATGTAATTCAAATGGACTCAGAGAAACTTCTGGAACGACTGACAGTTGGACGGTGCCAGTGAGTCAGAAGGAGCAACATAGTAACGCTGGTCTCCATGGTAACATAGGCAACTTTGGGGAAATCATTTACCATGAAGATATAGGAGATTTCGGTTACCGTAACGGATTTGGTTATGACAGCTCTGATGCTGACGTAAGTTTTCATGGAAATGCCAATCATCCGGGATACTTAGGCCTTAGTTGTCATGGCGCTCCAAGCGAAGAGTCGTGGAATGACGAGACTCTGTCGGAAGATGAAGACACAATTTCTTGTCATCTGAAGCGATTTTTCGAAGACGATGGAAACGAATCATTTCTTCCACCTCCTGTGGAATCACTCGCTTCCTTCCTTGACAACATTCCAGGTAGCCGGGTCTCCTACAAAACCTATATCTGATCAGGTGCGAAACGATATAACGTAGACTGAATTATTATAATAAGACAGTGCGATGTAATGAGGTGTAGCGCGTATGTTAAAGCGTACGATGTAGCGCATCCTCGTATCGTATTTGGAAATTTGCATAGCGCCGCTCACAGCTGAGGCCACTCATCAGCTAGCGCTCCCAGTGCGAAAGCTCCGAGAGAAGAAAAGATTTTGAGCACGGAAAGGGATGTAGAAAGAGATCCAGAAAGTAAGGTTACCCGTAGAGAGGAAGGAAGGGCATTCCACACAGAGGGTCGATCCTATGTTAGCAAACGATCTAGTTTGAGCTAGAGTGGTCCTTGCACGCAGAACGAAGAGGACATGCCGGTCGCGAGAGCGGAGAGATCGGTGAGAAGCTGCAGAAAGAGGAGGACAGATAAGGTCCCTGAGATATTTAAGAGTAGTACCTAGTTTGGACTTAAAGACGAGCATGAACTTTAAATTGAATTCGGGCAAGGAGAGGGAGCCAGTGAAGTTGACCGACAAAAAACGAAGAGATATGGGAAAATTTAGCAAGACGAGCAATCAGTCTGGCGGCAGCATTGAGAACTGACTGGAGAAGAGACAGGCGGACCCTAGGAAGACCAATAAGAATTGAAATGCAATATTCGATTCTAGAACAGAAAAATGCGTGCACTATTATAAGGGTCAATGTGGATAGGGAAACAGATTTGCGAATAGTCCTGCTGCGCCGAAGTTGAAAGTAGGAAGAGTGTGTGAGGTTTTTAACGTGTTTAGAAAAGGTCAGAGTACTGTCCAGTGTGACACCTAGGTCACGCACACTGGTAGAAAAGGTAAACTGGGGGAAGTTTTCAGCAAGAAGCGGGAAGTCAAGTTTCTGGAGTTGCCTAGGAGTACCAAACCAGATTAGTTGAGTTTTGTAGAAATTTTCAGAGCAAGGCGATTGGAAGACATCCATACATGTGAATTATTAGAGTACTTGAATACGACCAGTTAAGGTGAGTTGGGCAGAAGGGGGACCATGGACATATGCTTGTACGTCGTCAGTAAAGAGGTGACCATTAGCGGAGTGATGAGCAATGAGTAAGTGATGTCAGCCGTGTACAAATAAAGAGAGGTCCAAGAAACAAGCCCTGGGGAACAACTAGAAAGTGTGGAACCTATTTTGATCTGGAGTTTTCTGAAATGATCACCTGAGTACGCTCAGTTAAATAAGATCGAAGCCAAAGGAGGGGAATACACTTGAAGCCGTAGGAACACTCAAGGCGCTGAAGCAAGATTTTGTTATCAACCATGTCAAAGGCTGATGAGACATCAAAAAGAGCGAGCAAGGAAACTTGAGACTTGTCAATCGCTGAGAAATGTCAGATAACACAGAAAGAAGTGTTTCAGTTGAGTCGTTGGTCCGAAAGCCAGATTGATATGAGGGCAGAAAACCTGATGATTCTAGATAAGGAAGGATCTGAATGGTAGACCTAACCAGGCGCTCAATGGTTTTGCAGCGGAATGATAGATTAGAAATAGGACGGAAATTATTGCAAAGATTAAGGTCCAGGGTAGGCTTTTAAGTGCCGGGGGAAACCAGAGTGTATGATGTTTGATGGGAAGCCTTTTGGACTATATATATGCTGCGTTACAGTATGGAATATACGGTGTATTAGACATTTAGATAGATACATAAACATGATCATGATCAGCACGATCATCATCGTCATCATTATGATCATCAAGATCCATCACGATCATCATCATGATTATCATGATCTTTGTCACCATTACCATCAATCATATTCAGTCTGTATTTGTTAATTGACGAGCTCCAATTGATGACCCTGCATAAATTTCTGGCACACTCATCTTGCACGTCAGATTAAGATTTATTGAACTTGATAATCTGATAAATTTACTGACCTATATGATAGCACCGTTGTTATATCGCACGAAACATCAACCCTGCGCTCGTAATAAATGCAATAAAGAATAGCGTCGTTATAGACCTATTGAACGTCCACATTCGTTGTGGTCCATCCGCTGCCCTTTGAGTTCATTTAAATAGGTTAATATTGTTTCCTTATCTTGTGCTCGTGTGATCGCAGCTTATCCTTTCTCACCATTGTCTTGTGAGCATTCTCTTCACAAAAGTTGTTCCGCTGTCTCGCTGTTTATGTCAACAAGAAATTTGTTTATGTAGACACTTAATGCATCGCCTCGAGAGAAGAAAAAGGTTTTAAGCTGCTCCTAAAGTTGCGCAATGTTAGTGCTCAATTATACTGAATACAAATTTTTTGCCCATCTTATTTTTGAAAAATACTATTTCCATCCTACAGTTTCCTAACATGCATTTTTTTTAAATTAAATTCATGATCAGGATAATTGTATTTCGTTTTAGAGCTTTTAAAAGTCATGTACAGAAATTCAATCAAATAATGTGTGTTTGTGTTCAGAGCCGCAGTTGAAAGACGGTGGCCTTCAGCAATTCATGACGTATGGAAACATTTCTTCGATTTTACTACCTCCGGTTGGCTTCAATGATCAAATGTTTCCAGATGGAAGACATTCCTCAGATTTTTCTGATTCCGTTCTACCACTGGATATGATGCCGGAAGAGCGGCGTCCTAAACATCTGACAGTTCCGCCAAATCTGGAATTTTCTTCCCTACAAAACGCTATTCGACTACCATCACCACCGCCAACTCCACCACGTTCACCATCATTTCCAGTACTAATGCCATCACCCGAAACCTTTACCACATTCGCGCTTCCATTTCCATCTCCCATATCACCATCAACGCCACCATCGCAATTACGAACACTACTGCCACCCTTTCCACCGCATCCTCCATCATTTCCATCACTAACTCTACCGTTATCTTCACCCTCCCCACCTCCATTGCCAATCTCATCTCTACCACCCCATTTTTCACCACTACCAGCTCCATCCTCTCCACCAGTCTCACCACCGCCACCCGTTGAATTTGCTACACCATCGTGTATTTATGAAGATTGGTCACTTCTGGATGAGACAGACGAACTGCTCAACAAATTAAAAACCCAGTACAACGACCAAAGTTTAGCACAGAATGACGAGAAGCTCTTGAAAGATGGAAAGGGTTTTCCAGGTCTTGACAAGTTGTAGCCTCGCAAGAACTCTCTACGGTTTTCCAATGACACGAGTTGCCTAAATTTTCAAGTTGAACATCTACCTGGTTTATAGTTATGCAGCATGTTGCGTAAAACTGACTCCTTTAAGTCTACGAAAGCTTCGAACCAAACGATTCAGGTGGCTCAAATAAACAAAATACTACTGCAAACCAAACATATCCGTTAATCCGCAGATATGCCTATTTAAATGGATACTGCATAAAATAACTTCTCAGAAGACATTGCCTGTATGTCTACCTTAGGTCTTTGACTTGAGACTAGTTTAGCTGCATCTGATGTTGCGTCAGAAGGTACCTTTCCATCTTCTAACATCGTAGATTTCGATTGATTCAGAGCCTATGACCAAGATTGGCCAGGCGCCCGAATTGGCCAGACTCCAACTGCAGTTCGACCGAACGGTTCATGATTCCGGATTCATGTGGTTCCCTTCAAATTAACCACCGACTGATTGATTGATCGACTGATTGATTGATTGATTGATTGATTGATCGACTGATTGATTGATCGACTGATTGATTGATTGATTGATCGACTGATTGATTGATTGATCGACTGATTGATTGATTGATTGATCGACTGATTGATTGATCGACTGATTGATTGATCGACTGATTGATTGATCGACTGATTGATTGATTGATCGACTGATTGATTGATTGATCGATTGATTGATTGATCGACTGATTGATTGATTGATCGACTGATTGATTGATTGATCGACTGATTGATTGATTGATCGACTGATTGATTGATCGACTGATTGATTTATTGATCGACTGATTGATTGATCGACTGATTGATTGATCGACTGATTGATTGATCGACTGACTGATTGATTAATCGACTAATCGATGCACATCGACTGTGCACTTTGATAACGACGGTGCTCTGGTAGTCAATAGATTAGACGAGACAGTGAAGTTTGATTCACACCGATTTGCATCACCACCGATAATAATCAATCTTAATCCTATTTTAATCAGCCTACCATCTTACAATGGTATTCCTTGTTTCTCGATTCTTCGATAACATTTTCATAAATTTTGCTCTGAAACGCGGCCCTCGATATGACTGTCTCCTGCATGCAATGTGTGCCTTACAAAGTCCACTTATCATGTGGACTTATTATGTAACTTAATTTATTGTTTGACATTATTCAGTACATTTAAAATAATTATTAAGCTATGGAATATTGTTTTTCCTGCATATGACTTTTATGTAATAATAATTTAAGTTAGTAGTTCTTAACTTATGGCTTTGAGGAAACTTATCTGAAAAGTATTAAATATTAGGTTACTTGTCGATAAAGCCTTATTTTTAGTCATAGCAACGGACGTGATTTTGGTTTAGGAAGTGGGACGGGTACCATTTTTCATCTCCCTTCGGCGTTAATATAATAATGATAATAATAATAATAACAATAATAATAATAATTGTAATTGTAAAATAACAATGATTGTGATAACAGTAATTAATAATTATAATGTTGGTATCAGTGATGATTATGATGACGATGACGATAATGATGGTGGTGGTGGTATGGTGGTGGTGTTGGTGGCGGCGGTGGTGGCGGTAGTGATGGTGATGCTCGATAATTGTTTTCCATCTTGATGGTTCGAAGAAGAACCTACCTCCGAGAAAAAGAATAAAATACGAAATCTGAGAAGCTAAAGGCAGACAAGATGACTAAATCTAGTAGAGGCGTGAAAGGCCAGCACGGGTCTCGAAGTAAACAACCATGACTGATTTCATCTCTGTTGTATGGAGTAGACCTACGTACTTCATAAGCGAAGTCCATAAAAATACATCTGATAGCACAACCATCGTAATTGTAATCCAAAAAATTGCTTCATCGCTCAAGAGAGCTAATTCACGGGAGCCAGGTAATTCGCAAGCGCTCAGCCAATTCTATATTTGGTCGCTGCCAGTTTTGGATTACTTTTTGTTCTCACGAATGTAAGTATGTCATACTATATTACTGTTCAATTGTAATATGTTTAAAGGACAGTTTTACTGACCTTGTGGGTTCATTTAATCTAAAGCCAAGATATGACCAGTTTGTGAGGAGCCAGTGAAAGGATTGGATCAATTATTATCAGTTTTGTTTAGGGTAAGTAAGGAGTAGTGTATATTAGACGTCTGACGGAGCAGTCCCCCAAAACCATAGACGGCTGACGGAGCAGTCCCCCAAAACCATAGACGTCTGACGGAGCAGTCCCCCAAAACCATAGACGGCTGACGGAGCAGTCCCCCAAAACCATAGACGGCTGACGGAGCAGGCCTCCAAAACCATAGACGGCTGACGGAGCAGTCCACCAAAACCATAGACGGCTGACGGAGCAGTCGCTAAAATCATAGGACGTCTGACGGAGCAGCCCCACATTTTTAAGACAGAATATGAATTATAATTATTAATTATGATTATGATTATGAACATCACACATCAAACCAAACACACACACACACACACACACACACACACACACACACACACACACACACACACACACACACACACACACACACACACACACACACACACACAAACATCACTGCAAATACGCACACACACACACACACAAACATCATTGCAAATACACACACACACACACACACACACACACACACACACACACACACACACACACACACACACACACACACACACACACACACACACACAACATCAATGCAAATATACACACACTAAACCAAATTAGCATATTTCAAGTTTGCATATTCAGCTGTATTTAGAGTTTACATATAAAACTTAGGACTTCCAAGTTGCATGTGGGATTTCTACAGTAAAATGTCCACTTTTAGCATGTAATGATGCACCATGTGTGAGCTTACAAGCTAAAATGACAATGGATATGTTACAAAGACGTGCAATACATTGCAAACAGGCGTCTCTTGACACCTAAGGACTGCTGGGAAGAGAGAGTTTATGTAGCAAAATTACAAGTTTCGAGAATGCACAGGAGAGAAACGTATGTCTTTTAGGGTGCGAGGAGAGCTAGCATGGAGGTTTGCACAGTAAAATGTGAGCTTTTGAATTGTAAGAATGCCTGCTATGCCCATTTCTATACTAAAATTACAACTTTCTTCGGTTAAACGAAATATGTGTGCGCTGATTTGGGTGTTTTAGCTGATGGACTTATACAAAAACTTGAAATAATAGCATGGAAAGGTTTATATAAAGCTGTATATAGCAGGAACCTGTGTATTGGTAATGCATGGAGAAGACTTTGTTTGGTAAGGTGTTTGAAATACTGAATTATACATCAGAATTACAAATCTTATGGTGAAACATTGCATAGTTTGAAGCCTTGTACACTAAATTCTCAAGTTTCGATTCCTAAGTTGCATGAAATACTGACTTGCGCTGTAGAATTTCAACACATAAGTTGAAAAAAGACACAAGCGAGGAACATTTGTACGCTAATTTGAAGACTTGTAAGTTTTCAAAGACATGTGGAGTTGGAAACTTATGAATTTTAGATTGTATGGGACGATGAACTGTATGGTTCAGTTTGAATCTGATACACTAAATTCTTAATTCTCGACTCTGAACATGTATGAAATACCAACATGTGCAGTAAAAATTTGAAAAACTTAGTTTACTGAGACATGCGCAATGAAGATTTGGGCGTTAAACTTAAGACTTTTAAGGTTTCAAAGACATGTGGAATGAGAGTTTTAGTAGGACTTGTAAGTTTTCAAAGACATGTGGAGTTGGAAACTTATGAATTTTAGATTGTATGGGACGATGAACTGTATGGTTCAGTTACAACTCTTAGTATCAAACGTCGCACAGTTTGAATCTGATACACTAAATTCTGAATTCTCGACTCTGAACATGTATGAAATACCAACCTGTGCAGTAAAAATTTGAAAAACTTAGTTTACTGAGACGTGCGCAATGAAGATTTGGGTGTTAAACTTAAGACTTTTAAGGTTTCAAAGACTCGTGGAATGAGAGTTTTAGTAGGACGCTTACGAATTTTTATTTGGGAAGACGGTTAAAGCGCATGCTTTCAGAGTAAAAGTCCAACTTTCTATGGTGGAAAGACATGCGAATGTTTGCTTCTACACGAAAATGGTAACGTTTACATGCACGCGATGACCACTTGCACACTAGAGTTACAACATTCTACTTTGTAAAGACGGCTGCAGCGAGGGTTTTTACAACAGTTGACAAATTTAAAGTTCATAAGATGGTTGAGACGAGGGTTTTTAGATTGAAAAGCTGGTTTACAGTATAAAATTTTGTCTTTCCTTAGATGCAAAGAAGTATGAGATCAAGGTTTTCATGATAAAATTGTTACTCATAGGGTAGAAAGACAGCTTGAGTGGACGTTTCTACAGTAAAATTATACATTTTAGGTGTATGGGGTGCTGCTAAGATTAAGTCTGTCCACATTGTGCAGACAAATGGAATGCTGTTTTCCACAGTAAAATGGCAACTTTTAGCGTGTGAAGACGCAGAACATGAGAGCTTACATGCTAAATGACAAGTTTTTGCTACAAAGAAGCATGCGTTGAAGGTTTGTGTAGGAGGCTGAAGTCTTTCGCGTTTGCATATGCAGTTGGATTGAGAGTTTACTTATAAAATTTAGGACTTGCAAGTTGCATGAAGGATTTCTACAGTAAAATGTCGAGTTTTAGCGTGCGAAGATGTAGTATGTGAGAGCTTACAAGTTAAAATGAGATCATTTATGCTACAAAGATGTGCAGTACAGTGCAAACAGGCATCTCTTGTGCTGTAAAGCCTGCTGAGAAGAGAGTTTATGTAGCAAAATTACAATTTTTGGAATGCAGAGACGCATACGAGGAGAGAAACTTATGTCTTTTAGGGTGCGAGGAGAGCTAACATGAAGGTTTGCATAGTAAAATGTGAGCTTTTGGATGTGCAGGACAGTGCAAACAGGTATCTCTTGTGCTGTAAAGCCTGCTGAGAAGAGAGTTTATGTAGCAAAATTACAATTTTTGGGATGCAGAGACGCATACGAGGAGAGAAACTTATGTCTTTTAGGATGCGAGGAGAGCTAACATGAAAGTTTGCATAGTAAAATATGAGCTTTTGAGGTGCATGAGTGCTTGTGATGGTGATTTCTATACTAAAATTACAACTTTCTTCGTTTCAATGAAATATTTGCACGCTGATTTTAGTGTTTTAGCTGATCGACTTATACAAAAACGTGAAATATTAGCATGGAAAGGTTTAGATAAAGCTGAGGAGCGCTAGGAGCGGCAGGGGCGGAGGCAGCGGCGGCAGCAGAGGTTGCAGTGGCAGCAGCAAATGCAGCTGTGGCAGTGGCGACGGATTTGTGTGAAAGGTAGGTTTTCGATTGAAGCGTATATGCAAAGTCTGTAAAATGATACATTTTGCGTCGTTTGGATGGTGAAACTAATACATGTGATATTTCTACATGATGTTGTGTGAAGTCAGAACATGGAATTTGTTGAAACTTAAAGGTTTTGACTTAAATGTTTTTGAAATGAAAGTGAAAATGTGCAGCTTCTACAGATTTTGGGTAATGGAACAGATGTGTATGAAAGTTCTATTTGGAGTAATGTGAAACACTTTGTAGTTATTTGAGCGAAAAGAGCCTTTTCAAGTGGAAAACATGGTGCATTTTAGAGAAATCGGGAGTTGGAAATGCTAGGTATAGTATTTCTAGTTGAAGTTTATTCATAGAGGTGAATTGTACACATGCAATTTGTAGGAAAAGGCATTTTTTCGATTGAAGTACATTTGCAAAGTGCTTTAAATGATATATTTTGAAAAGTTCGAGTGATGGAATTGGTGTGTAACATAGTTCTAACAAGAGTTTGTGCTACATGAAGTGTAGCACATTGAGGAATTTTTGTTGGAAAAGACATGTTTCAGATTAAAGCGTATGTAAAAAGCACCTAAATTGAACATTTTTAGAGACTGAATGGTGAAACTGTTATGTATGGCAATTCTAGCTGGAGGGAACAAAGCACGCTGGTGTAATTTGTACTGAAAACGAGTGCTTTTGATTAAAAGACATTTGCAAAGTCTGTTAAATGATGCAATTTTAAGAAATTTCAGAAGATGGAACTGCTAGATGTGATAGTTCTAGGAGAGTGTTGACGCTACGATTTGTTGGAAAATGAGTGGTTTTACCTGAAGTACATGTACAAAGCATGTAAAATGTTGCATTTTGGAGAGTTAAGGTGGTGAAATTGATGTGACAGAAGCAACTTCAATATGTGTGAGACTTTGTATATTTTCGTTCTCAAGGTTTTTTTCAAATACATGCTAAAAAACATGAGCTGTGTATTACAAGTTGCGTTATTTGACTACTACAGTTTCACAATTTCTATGTCGAGTCACCAAAGTTTCTTTGGCAGGCTCTTGCAGCATATGAAAATCTATGCTCTATGCGCAGACTTGTCAGATTTGTAGAATATAATACTAGGAAAAATTTGTCTCATCATTATAGTTCCACAAACGCCCAATTTACTTCATTGTTTAAAAATTTCAGTTTGAAAATTTTCAGTTTGAAAATTTTCAATTTGAAAATTTTCAGTTTGAAAAATTTCAATTTGAAAAATTTCAGTTTGAAAATTTCCAATTTGAGAAATTTCAGTTTGAAAAATTTCAGTTTGAGAAATTTCAGTTTGAGAATTTTCAGTTTGAAAATTTTCAGTTTGAGAATTTTCAGTTTGAAAATTTTCAGTTTGAGAAATTTCAGTTTAAAAAATTTCAGTTTCAAAAATTTCAAGTTGAAAAAAAAATGTTCGTTTCAAAAATTTCTGTTGGAGAAATTTCAAGTTGAAATTTTTCAATTTGAAAAATTTCAGTCGCAAAATTTTCATTTTGAAAATTTTCTGTTTGAAAATTTGCAGTTTGAAAATTTTCAACTTGAAAAATTTATAAAATTTCTGTAATTTGTAATTTTATAAATTTTTCAAGTTGAAAATTTTCAAACTGCAAATTTTCAAACAGAAAATTTTCAAAATGAAAATTTTGCAACTGAAATTTTTCAAATTGAAAAATTTCAACTTGAAATTTCTCCAACAGAAATTTTTGAAACGAACATTTTTTTTTCAACTTGAAATTTTTGAAACTGAAATTTTTTAAACTGAAATTTCTCAAACTGAAAATTTTCAAACTGAAAATTCTCAAACTGAAAATTTTCAAACTGAAAATTCTCAAACTGAAATTTCTCAAACTGAAATTTTTCAAACTGAAATTTCTCAAATTGGAAATTTTCAAACTGAAATTTTTCAAATTGAAATTTTTCAAACTGAAAATTTTCAAATTGAAAATTTTCAAACTGAAAATTTTCAAACTGAAATTTTTAAACAATGAAGTAAATTGGGCGTTTGTGGAACTATAATGATGAGACAAATTTTTCCTAGTATTATATTCTACAAATCTGACAAGTCTGCGCATAGAGCATAGATTTTCATATGCTGCAAGAGCCTGCCAAAGAAACTTTGGTGACTCGACATAGAAATTGTGAAACTGTAGTAGTCAAATAACGCAACTTGTAATACACAGCTCATGTTTTTTAGCATGTATTTGAAAAAAACCTTGAGAACGAAAATATACAAAGTCTCACACATATTGAAGTTGCTTCTGTCACATCAATTTCACCACCTTAACTCTCCAAAATGCAACATTTTACATGCTTTGTACATGTACTTCAGGTAAAACCACTCATTTTCCAACAAATCGTAGCGTCAACACTCTCCTAGAACTATCACATCTAGCAGTTCCATCTTCTGAAATTTCTTAAAATTGCATCATTTAACAGACTTTGCAAATGTCTTTTAATCAAAAGCACTCGTTTTCAGTACAAATTACACCAGCGTGCTTTGTTCCCTCCAGCTAGAATTGCCATACATAACAGTTTCACCATTCAGTCTCTAAAAATGTTCAATTTAGGTGCTTTTTACATACGCTTTAATCTGAAACATGTCTTTTCCAACAAAAATTCCTCAATGTGCTACACTTCATGTAGCACAAACTCTTGTTAGAACTATGTTACACACCAATTCCATCACTCGAACTTTTCAAAATATATCATTTAAAGCACTTTGCAAATGTACTTCAATCGAAAAAATGCCTTTTCCTACAAATTGCATGTGTACAATTCACCTCTATGAATAAACTTCAACTAGAAATACTATACCTAGCATTTCCAACTCCCGATTTCTCTAAAATGCACCATGTTTTCCACTTGAAAAGGCTCTTTTCGCTCAAATAACTACAAAGTGTTTCACATTACTCCAAATAGAACTTTCATACACATCTGTTCCATTACCCAAAATCTGTAGAAGCTGCACATTTTCACTTTCATTTCAAAAACATTTAAGTCAAAACCTTTAAGTTTCAACAAATTCCATGTTCTGACTTCACACAACATCATGTAGAAATATCACATGTATTAGTTTCACCATCCAAACGACGCAAAATGTATCATTTTACAGACTTTGCATATACGCTTCAATCGAAAACCTACCTTTCACACAAATCCGTCGCCACTGCCACAGCTGCATTTGCTGCTGCCACTGCAACCTCTGCTGCCGCCGCTGCCTCCGCCCCTGCCGCTCCTAGCGCTCCTCAGCTTTATCTAAACCTTTCCATGCTAATATTTCACGTTTTTGTATAAGTCGATCAGCTAAAACACTAAAATCAGCGTGCAAATATTTCATTGAAACGAAGAAAGTTGTAATTTTAGTATAGAAATCACCATCACAAGCACTCATGCACCTCAAAAGCTCATATTTTACTATGCAAACTTTCATGTTAGCTCTCCTCGCATCCTAAAAGACATAAGTTTCTCTCCTCGTATGCGTCTCTGCATCCCAAAAATTGTAATTTTGCTACATAAACTCTCTTCTCAGCAGGCTTTACAGCACAAGAGATACCTGTTTGCACTGTCCTGCACATCCAAAAGCTCACATTTTACTATGCAAACCTTCATGTTAGCTCTCCTCGCACCCTAAAAGACATAAGTTTCTCTCCTCGTATGCGTCTCTGCATTCCAAAAATTGTAATTTTGCTACATAAACTCTCTTCTCAGCAGGCTTTACAGCACAAGAGATGCCTGTTTGCACTGTACTGCACATCTTTGTAGCATAAATGATCTCATTTTAACTTGTAAGCTCTCACATACTACATCTTCGCACGCTAAAACTCGACATTTTACTGTAGAAATCCTTCATGCAACTTGCAAGTCCTAAATTTTATAAGTAAACTCTCAATCCAACTGCATATGCAAACGCGAAAGACTTCAGCCTCCTACACAAACCTTCAACGCATGCTTCTTTGTAGCAAAAACTTGTCATTTAGCATGTAAGCTCTCATGTTCTGCGTCTTCACACGCTAAAAGTTGCCATTTTACTGTGGAAAACAGCATTCCATTTGTCTGCACAATGTGGACAGACTTAATCTTAGCAGCACCCCATACACCTAAAATGTATAATTTTACTGTAGAAACGTCCACTCAAGCTGTCTTTCTACCCTATGAGTAACAATTTTATCATGAAAACCTTGATCTCATACTTCTTTGCATCTAAGGAAAGACAAAATTTTATACTGTAAACCAGCTTTTCAATCTAAAAACCCTCGTCTCAACCATCTTATGAACTTTAAATTTGTCAACTGTTGTAAAAACCCTCGCTGCAGCCGTCTTTACAAAGTAGAATGTTGTAACTCTAGTGTGCAAGTGGTCATCGCGTGCATGTAAACGTTACCATTTTCGTGTAGAAGCAAACATTCGCATGTCTTTCCACCATAGAAAGTTGGACTTTTACTCTGAAAGCATGCGCTTTAACCGTCTTCCCAAATAAAAATTCGTAAGCGTCCTACTAAAACTCTCATTCCACGAGTCTTTGAAACCTTAAAAGTCTTAAGTTTAACACCCAAATCTTCATTGCGCACGTCTCAGTAAACTAAGTTTTTCAAATTTTTACTGCACAGGTTGGTATTTCATACATGTTCAGAGTCGAGAATTCAGAATTTAGTGTATCAGATTCAAACTGTGCGACGTTTGATACTAAGAGTTGTAACTGAACCATACAGTTCATCGTCCCATACAATCTAAAATTCATAAGTTTCCAACTCCACATGTCTTTGAAAACTTACAAGTCCTACTAAAACTCTCATTCCACATGTCTTTGAAACCTTAAAAGTCTTAAGTTTAACGCCCAAATCTTCATTGCGCATGTCTCAGTAAACTAAGTTTTTCAAATTTTTACTGCACATGTTGGTATTTCATACATGTTCAGAGTCGAGAATTAAGAATTTAGTGTATCAGATTCAAACTGAACCATACAGTTCATCGTCCCATACAATCTAAAATTCATAAGTTTCCAACTCCACATGTCTTTGAAAACTTACAAGTCTTCAAATTAGCGTACAAATGTTCCTCGCTTGTGTCTTTTTTCAACTTATGTGTTGAAATTCTACAGCGCAAGTCAGTATTTCATGCAACTTAGGAATCGAAACTTGAGAATTTAGTGTACAAGGCTTCAAACTATGCAATGTTTCACCATAAGATTTGTAATTCTGATGTATAATTCAGTATTTCAAACACCTTACCAAACAAAGTCTTCTCCATGCATTACCAATACACAGGTTCCTGCTATATACAGCTTTATATAAACCTTTCCATGCTATTATTTCAAGTTTTTGTATAAGTCCATCAGCTAAAACACCCAAATCAGCGCACACATATTTCGTTTAACCGAAGAAAGTTGTAATTTTAGTATAGAAATGGGCATAGCAGGCATTCTTACAATTCAAAAGCTCACATTTTACTGTGCAAACCTCCATGCTAGCTCTCCTCGCACCCTAAAAGACATACGTTTCTCTCCTGTGCATTCTCGAAACTTGTAATTTTGCTACATAAACTCTCTCTTCCCAGCAGTCCTTAGGTGTCAAGAGACGCCTGTTTGCAATGTATTGCACGTCTTTGTAACATATCCATTGTCATTTTAGCTTGTAAGCTCACACATGGTGCATCATTACATGCTAAAAGTGGACATTTTACTGTAGAAATCCCACATGCAACTTGGAAGTCCTAAGTTTTATATGTAAACTATAAATACAGCTGAATATGCAAACTTGAAATATGCTAATTTGGTTTAGTGTGTGTGTATTTGCATTGATGTTGTGTGTGTGTGTGTGTGTGTGTGTGTGTGTGTGTGTGTGTGTGTGTGTGTGTGTGTGTGTGTGTGTGTGTGTATTTGCAATGATGTTTGTGTGTGTGTGTGTGTGCGTATTTGCAGTGATGTTTGTGTGTGTGTGTGTGTGTGTGTGTGTGTGTGTGTGTGTGTGTGTGTGTGTGTGTGTGTGTGTGTGTGTGTGTGTGTGTGTGTGTGTGTGTGTGTGTGTTTGGTTTGATGTGTGATGTTCATAATCATAATCATAATTAATAATTATAATTCATATTCTGTCTTAAAAATGTGGGGCTGCTCCGTCAGACGTCCTATGATTTTAGCGACTGCTCCGTCAGCCGTCTATGGTTTTGGTGGACTGCTCCGTCAGCCGTCTATGGTTTTGGAGGCCTGCTCCGTCAGCCGTCTATGGTTTTGGGGGACTGCTCCGTCAGCCGTCTATGGTTTTGGGGGACTGCTCCGTCAGACGTCTATGGTTTTGGGGGACTGCTCCGTCAGCCGTCTATGGTTTTGGGGGACTGCTCCGTCAGACGTCTAATATACACTACTGTAAGGCCATATATATAGGCCTATGGTCAGCTGTTGAAAGCATAGACCTAACAATTCTTCATCCCTAACAATATGGTTACTCCAAACAAATCGAGGAGACACGAGGGGAAATGGTTTCCAATTTGTCAAGACCAGGAAAAGCCGTCTAGAAGGCATCATAACAAGGCAGTCAAGGGATAGGTAAAGAAACCTTAGATTATTTTTTATTACAGTGCCATCAGAATCAAAGTAGACCACTTGGATCATCTATTACACTTCATCTGTAATATGCTGAAAGGGCAGCTTTACTGACCTTATGGGGTTCGTTGGATCTAGAGCCGAAATATGAACAGTTTCTTTCTGTAAGAAGTTGCGGTTTGTCAACGTTCATAATTACGAAATAATAATAATAATCTCGAAACTATATTCGCTTCCAGGCGGAAGGTAAATCTTCATTGTCACCGATGTTGCTACAATTGCTAGATTCGATGTAGGTCTATAGCTGTCGATTACTACCAAGTGGAATCAGTGCTCGAAATGAACCGGAACGCACCGGAACGCCGTTCCGGTTCGTCAAATGAATTAGCGTTTCCGTTCCGGTTCGTCAAATGAATTATTGTGGAAAATACTATGAAATTAACGTGAATGCTCCCATATCTTTGACTAGCGTTCCGTTTCGTAAAATTTTCCATTTCGAGCACTGAGTGGAATGCATCGTCTGAAGGCCCCCGACGACGTTTCGCATTTTTCAAGAACTTGGATACGCACTGGCGAGTCACAGTATGGAGGTTAGATCCAGTATCCCAATGATCAAGGTATCTGTCAAAGATGCAGTGCTCACGTTTGCAGAGGCGCGTTTACGCATAGGCATATTAGGTACGCGCCTAGGGCCCCAAATCTCGGAAGGCCCCAAACGAATGAAAATATTTGTTTTTCAATTATAAAAAGTAACATTTTTGAATTTAACCTATTTTCATTTTTTACAGTTTAGCATTCACATAAAAGTATATTATTGCAATTTATAATTGTTTTGTTCATTTTGACTTTATGCAAACTAACATCAAACTTGCTAGCAACTTGCCGCAACAGCCGTCTGCTGCAGTTTACGTGTTGAAAGTTTTAGTCTGATGATTCCATCATTTTTACTGTTTAAAAGTAATTAAAACTTTTATTAGTATTGTTAACTAGGCAGAGCCAGAGGGTGACTTGGTTTTATCCCACGTGGAAGAAATTCCAATAAACGTATAGACTATAGAATTATAGATATGACTATAAATAGCAAAAATAACGAAATAAATTGCTTCTTCGGAGGGTTTTAACTTAGAGCATATCAAACTTAGTTTGGACCGACCATTTCACGGCTTTCAACCGTAGATCAAATGCACCGAGTTGGAATTCGGGGTCAAGGCAGCGGCGTCAGCTGAGCCATGCAGGGTCGATGGCTGAGCCACGCCGTAAAAGCTCATTTACAGGGCTCCGAATAGCTGCTAGAAATTGACCTGGTAAATGGTGGGAACGCATTCCAGTCTTTGGCTGCGGAAGGGAAGAGAGGGAGTGAAAGGTCGACGAGAGAGGAACGTGAAAGGTCGTCGTTTCACATGCTCCTGCTCTTACTGTTACTATGGACTACTATGCTTGGCACGGTGTGTTAGGCAGAACTAATTTTACAGACAGACAGACAGAAACAGACAGACAGACATACAAGCAGACAGACAGACAGACAGAAACAGACAGAGAGGCAGACAGACAGACAGACAGAGAGGCAGGCAGGCAGCAGATACAAAGACAAGCGGATGGATTGAACGATAAAAAGAAAAACAGGCTTAAATTGTTTTAATGAAGATGATCCTTTCTAAAATGTTGGCTAGACTAAACATGAAATTTTGACCAAATAAACTGAAACGCTAGACTGTCAATCGAGAGATCGAGGGTTCAAATGCCCGCCAGAAATTTGGTTCGAGATATCTGCTCCTGTGCTCCACTTGCGCCCCCTAGCCAACTCAGCTATAATGAGTACACTCACCGTACACTGTCAGTGGGAAGATGAGACGGCGAGAGAGAGGGCTGGCCATCCGCCCTCATATGCCGAGGCTCAGAAAGAACGTCGCTAACACTTCATACCTATGGCTTCCTCAGGGATAGCTTAAAGGAGGGATCATCCATATGCAGATAAGGGGTGAGAAGAGTTATACCAAACGCGGATATCCTTATCTGAATGTGGTATATAGGCATTCAGTACTGCTTGCGTCTTAAGCATTGGCTTCAGTCAGAAGGCAGAAGGCAGGGGCACGTGCCTTAGTACTTCGATGGAGTGTGGACGTCTGGAAAGTGGCTGAGAAATGCCAAACACGTAAAATTGCGGACAAGGAAGAAGCGAAGGGTCCAAAGTAAATGATGTCCCTAAGCTGATTTCAATGTCCGAGGCAAACACACAACCTACACTATGAAATATGAGTTGCGTACCCCTATCTGTATTTTCAAATGGTGCACATGCAGTTGCTTGTTTAGCAGCTGATCATTAAAAACTGATAATAAATTCTGTGTAACGCTGAACAGAACATAAGACGACCTCACCCTTACATAAATTAGGCTTACACTGTCAAACCAACGCAAGGCTGAATAATTAAATCTTCTCTAAGTTTCCATACATGAAATCTTTATAGTGACACAACTGGAAAAATACTCACATATGCTAAAAAGGTCTATCTAAAAATTCGAAACAGTCTTTACGTCGTTAAGCAAACAACAAACATTCGAGCTATGGAGAACTGCCAGTACAATGGGTACAATGAGACAGGAACACAATGAATAGATTAAGAAAAAGTCTCCAGTCAATCAGCTATAGGCTATCGTTGCGCTCTTCTGCCTGTGGAGATTGGCAGGCATGTATAAATCTGAATACACGCCATGTAGCCTATCGCACATTGCCTCGAACCAATCGAGCTTTCTTCTGTATTGGATCGTCTTTCTCTTTGAGCAATCTTCCACTATATATATGTGCGTGCTGTTTCATTAAACTTCGCTAAGTATAGATTTTAAAATGACAGGAAAATTTATTTGTTTTCATCAGTCAAATAGTCGTGCACAGAGCTCTCTTCTGAAATATTCAAAGGTTCTATATTGCATACATACATACATAAAATACATACATGGATACATACATACATACATACATACATACATACATACATACATACATTGCGCTTATATATACATCAGATACTTAATTGCATTGATGAAATTTACGTAGCTGTTCGAATGATCTGAACGACCTATGGAGAATCCTATGCGTTAACAGACTGATTCGAATCGATCGACTTCCGTCACTTCGTTGCCATAGCTACGTAGGTCGAGTGTATCTGCTGATCTCCTAGGCGACGGTCTGACTTTGTAACTCCTGCATCTTCTGCGCTTCTTGGACCACCAGAAGATGACAATTCCAGATAGAATGACAAGGCCGACAAAGCCAAGCATTATTCCAACCACGGGTATACTCCCAGCAATGCCAATTCCTGGAAAACTGACGGGAGACAATTTAGCTTCACCTTCTTTGTTACCACTACTGTCATTTCTGAGATCGTTATCCGTACTACTCTTCCACGTTTCATCTGGAGTAATACTGTCCGTTTCACCTGGAGTAACACTGTCCTCTTCTGTGGTAGCATTGGTGACGGATGTTGATGAAATAGAAAGAAGTCGATTGGAACTCCTGAAGTTCGTGAAACCCTCAGTAGGTTCTCTATTATGCGTTTCTCTTGCTGTGTTTCTTGAGATTTTAACGTGTATTGTGAATGGCTCAACAGCTGACCTCTGAGGACTGAGGTTCGGTTTGAAGTGGTCTACAGATATCGCATGGTTTTGACGATTGGTTGAAATGAATTCTGTGGTTTCAAACAGAGGTGCGGTGGAATCAACAGCCTGTGTTGTGTCATCAGAGTTCACAGAATGGAATGTTTCCTTAGATTCTTTCACTTCAATCACAATCTTTTGGCTCATTGTAGAGTCTGCGCCAAGGAGAAGAGTTCGCGATGTAGGAAGTGTACCCGCTGACATCGTGTTCCGCAATTTCTCTGTAGTTGTCGAAACGAGTGACTGTTGTTCTTCTACAGAACTTGTAATCGAGTCAGATGCCGTGATTCTTCGTAAGACGTTTACGGTCAACGACGCGGATGCATTTCCGACAACAGTCGTAGCATAACAGACGTACGTTCCACCGTTCCATAGACTCAAGCGTCTCAGCCCCAGAACAGCACGCATCGTTGTAACGCTGCGATCTTGCGTTACAGAAGGCGTAACTGACATGAGTATCGAGTCTTGGTCGTTGGACCAGCTGATCGATGCAAGCGGGTCAGACACTGCTGTGCAGGACAGCAGCAGGTCGTCTCCCTCGGTGACGTTCATCATTTTCGGGAGAGGAATGATCGACGGAGGTGAACAGTGGAGTTGATCATCGCTAGTGGACACAAGTGGTCCAGTGAATGGAGACGCACAGGTGATAGCAGGTGATGTTGCGTTTTCTCTTCGCAACCAGCTACGAAGCCAGAGAAGTTGGCAGTTACAGTGGAGAGGGTTGCCTTCAATTCGGGTGATGACGGAAGCCAGACGAAACATTGATTCGGAAATAAACTGCAATCGATTTCTACTCAAATCAAGTATCTCCAGTCGAGCCATTCCCAACATGGACTCGTCGTAAAGAAAGCGCAAGGCATTTCCAGATAAATTCAACGACTCCAGATTTCGCAGATTTCTGCCAAAATCTCTTGCCAACCTTCCAATACTATTATGCGCGAGATTGAGATGACGCAGTTGTGGAGTGGCGCTGAAAGTTTCAGCTCTGACGACAGACAAACGGTTCTCAGAGAAATCCAGAACCTTCGCACTAGTCAACGACGCCAGTGAGTCAACTGGCATACTGCTCAAACTTAGGATTCTTGCGTAAAGTATTTCAGTTTTCGACAGTCGCAAGCTGCTCCAGAGTACTTCCGCGCTGGGAACATTTCCCGAAATGTCAACTTCGAGCAGGGTAGAGTTGACGAGGAACGAAGTGTCGTTGATTTGCGAATGAGTCATGTGTAATCGACTCAAGTTGAGCCCACTGATCGATGCACTGTGTAGCCGAAGGGGACACCTGTTGTAGTTTAAGGTTAGTTCTCGGAGACTTGTCCCTAGCGAATAAAAACTCGACGCTTCTACAAACGCCACCATATTGAGATTTAGATTCAGAGAACGAACGGAAGAACCCGCAAAGGAATCGCCAGGAATCTGAGCGAGAAGATTATCACTAAGATCGAGGAAGTCCAGATCCAGGTCCCTAAACAATCCTTCCGGCAACTGAAAAAGACGATTTCCGTCTAGGGAAATTTCCCGAACGTAATTTAGCCCCTCGAATGATCCGAGGGCGAGATCACTGATGAAATTATAGGACAATCTTAGAACCTGAAGCGCCCCCAAGCGAACGAAAGCCCGACGTGTTATATTCGTGACACTGCATCTCCTGATCGCCAGGTGTCGCAGGTTCTGAAGTGGGGGAAAAGTGACGTTGGTTATGACGTCATTCGGGAATGTATTATTTTCGATTTCCAATCTGAAAACGTCGTCTGGAAATATAGACGGAGTAGACGCAGATTCCAGGTGACGACAGATCACGTGACTTCCGTTGTCCAACTGTTGGCAGATGCAACCGTCATCACAGGCGGTCGTTACGAATCGAAAGAACTGGCAAAAGACAACTGTGATGGTAAGAAGAGTAGACGATGTTACCCGATCTCTATCAACTCTAATCCACATGGTTATCTGAATAGGGAGTGGCGGTTGAGCTGGTGGTGTTTAATTCGCTTGGTTGTGGGAGACGATCAGCTCAGCTCAGCTCAGCTCAGCTGAGGGGCGAGAGGCATAATTTTATCCTAGCCTGAGAAACAGACAGGGTGGGACTTGTCAACATTCCGAGCTTTGAGACGTCGAAACCCGAAGCGACATCTGTGAATAAACGAGAAAACAGAAATCCAAAGTACACTCAGTCAGGCAGAAGGGCTATCGAATGTCAACATCTTAGCCCGAAGCGAATCAACGATATTTCGTAAACTCACAGCAGGAATTAAACAAATGTTCGCTTATATAACAATAAGAGACGCATAGTTCCGCTAAGAGTACAGTGTATACAACAGCATCACGCTTATTCCGTGTAAAATTATCTGCACATATCTAGTGTGGCATGGTGGTCGAGTGATTAGAGTGCTCGCCCTGTAACGCGGAGAGTATGGGTTTGAGCCTTGACAGAGGCAGTTACTGTGTAGAGATATAGAGCAAGTTCTTCACTAACATTTGCTCTGCGCCATCGATACTGTGCACTTTGGAAGGAGCACAATATCAAATTATTATTATTATTATTATTATTATTATTATTATTATTATTATTATTTATTTTTTTATTATTATTTTTTGCCCCAACGTACATATCTGTCTCGGGGCTTAGATATTAATTTGTTGGTATGTTATTCCTAGGAAATCAGGCCTCGTCCTCCGCTGAGTCAGGGATTATTATTTTTATTATTTAGGCCCTAATTGAAAAACAAAAGCAAACTGTAATGTATTGTATATTGTACTGAGCTACCTCACAGATCGAGAGATTCCCTCCAGATCACATACGATACCATTCGCTATGGTTATATTGAAGTATGGAACTGATTCGAATGTCAAACACTTCTATTAGTGAGTAAGTATATTCTTTATTTTACCGATTGCAAAAGATTCGCACTCCAGTATGCATACATCAAATAATACAACAATAGAATGCAGAATGCAAAAGATAAATCCGATATAAATCCGATATTATTCCATATATAGAGATTAAGGCTCCTCAGTTGATTAGTCTGACTGGATTGACCTCTTTGAATTCGACCTTAGTTAATAATTGATGTATTGGTGCGCCATCAGTGGATGCATTAGAAATAGTTCGAGACAACGAATTATACGTAAATGGATAGGGCCTATTTACATTTGTTGCGGTTTTAAAAGGGCTTTTAAATATGCTCTAAATATCTGAATATATTAAAGAACAAGATACGTGCCATTTTGTAGAACCTGCCTTACCAAACGTCGCAGAATATGTCATCTATTCTATGTGATGTCAACGACGAGCGAAATCGTAGCACTTTGGACAGTCCACCACCCTAACCACTACACTATCGAGCACCTCCTTTAGATCGGAGCTCAGATGTCGTTACGCATCTCAAATGTAACGAGTTCTCTCTTGGACGGAAAAGCACCGGTAACGGATAAGGTCAACATCCACATAATTATGCTGGAAGAGTTCATCTGAGGTATGTGGAATCGAAAAAGCAATAGGGATATTTTAAATCGCTCTACCATCGTGAAGAATATGCAATGATGCACGAATTTAAAATAACTAACACTATTTTGAGACTTTTCATTAAATTAATCAACCGCGATGCTATATATTCTACATACTGCCGACAATGCAAAAACGGGTAAATAGAGGCAATATAGAAAGACGGTTCTGGCTAACTATTTATTTGCCCATAAAGTATAGAATATGCGCAAATCATGGCCAATATAGAAACACGTACCATGTCAGCTGAAAATTCTTTCGTTTCTTTAAAAAGGCACAGCTAGGCCTCTGCCCTCCAAGCGTCCATCTGCAACTATTTAGAAGTGGGCGGCTCTTCCACATATACCCAATCCGTTGGAATTTAGAATGAGTCACTCACCCATACTTCTTCTGCCACTGCTTTGTCTAAACCTACACATCGCGAGGGTCTCATATCTAAAGGTTATACAGGCTTACAACGCTGATTTGGAAATAGCAGAGTTGCGCGGGATATCAAAGTAGCCATTCAGATCCGCTGCTGTCGCGGCGTGTCCCATAAATGTAGGCTAATTGCTGAAACCTATACAATATGTCTTATATCAAAGCTTCAAATTTCATGCTGCTAAATGTCTCTCTGGCTTATTCATCGCACAGTGCAATATATATATATATATATAAAATTTTCTTTGTTATGTATGTATACATTTACATGTGTTGCCCATATGGGTCTATGTATTCAATATATATGGTGGGCCTAAATAAATAAATATGTATGTATAGACTATGTATGGCTTATGTGTATATAATTATACATATTAATTACATAGACCGATGTTATGTGATGTATATATATATATATATACATGCAGACCGTTTATGAGTGCCTAACTACGTCAGCTTATAGAATTCGGGATCTGTTCATGATCCTTGTTAGACATGTCATATTACTCACGTATAACTATAATCATAGATAGGGCCTACATGTGTTGAAATTGATATAGAAGAACATGCATGTAAGGATCCTGTTTCCAGAAAGACCTGACATGTCGTAGGATATCGTATTCAATGACGTGCAACTGCCATGGGTGTGACTCTACTGTTCATGTGTATGTGTTGCTCATTAGCGTCTCATGCATCCTAAAGAACGAATAAAATATCCGTGTAAGCCCCAGCTGAAAGGGGTGAACGGACATTTACCCCCCTGGACATATTCCCCCGGATATATTCCCCCCGGACAGTTAACCCCCGGACACTTTCCCCCTTTACTAGGACATTTTCCCCTCAATGCGACATACAAAAAGCTTTCTGTTTTAATGATCAAAACGTACATACATACATACATACATACATACATACATGCATACATACATACATGCGTACATACATACATGCATACATACACGCATATTTACATACAAACATACATACATAAATGCATACATATACAGACATACATACAACATATAAACATACATGCATACATACATGCATGCATACATACATGCATGCATACATACATGCATGCATACATACACACACACGTACATACATACATGCATACATACATGCATACATACATACATACATACATACATACATAAATGCATACATACATACGTACATGCATGCATACATACATGCATATGTACATACAACATACCTACATGCATACATACATGCATACATACATACATGCGCACAGACATACATGCATGCAGACATGCATACATACAGACATGCATACAAGCATAAATCCACAGAGGAAGGAATTTGTCTGGGGGAAATTACCTACTGAGATTTGGGGGAAAGTGTCCGGGGGTAACTGTCCGGGAGGAATATGTCGGGGGGAATATGTCCAGGGGGTAAATGTCCGGCATTCGCCGAAAGGTTCAGCTAAACTTTCATTGTATGACCTATTTAGATCTTGACCTGGAAACGATTTTGACCAGTATACCTACCTGTCAGCCTTGCTTTGACTGAGCGTCCGTGAACAAGCTGGTTCCCGCGACTTGACTTTTTGGGTGCTGTAGAAATCTCTAGATTACGATTGCAATTCAAGTTTCAGAACCTGGGACGTGTCTCTGACCTATGGGCCCTATATATAGACTACGTAAAATAGGCCTATATAGACCCATGTGTGTATAGAGTATAGACCCATACATGCCTACAGTGCTTTTTCTAGAAAAAAAGGGTTCCGGAACTGTGCAATTATGGAATGGCCGATAAACACGGAGGGAGGTAGAGTTTTGGGAGGGTCTCGGTTATGTTGTATAGCCTATGTTACGTTCCGGAGCGTTCCAGCATTAAAAAGCACTGCATGTTTATGTATACATATTATATACATATATAATTACATAGACCCATTTATGTGTGGGGTATATACATGTAGATATCTATTAGTGCATTGTTGGCCTACTATAACATAAAGGGTCACAGCGACCTAGAGCGATAAATTTCATGGTATAACTTTTAAGTTTTTTTACGATATATTTTGGATTTCCAGTCCGGCGATGCAATTGTGCTCTTATGGATCTATCTTTTTGCGTGTCTTTCATGTGCCTGACCACAATAAATGTGTCTTTGCCTGACCACAATAAATGTGTCTTCGCCGGAATCAGCCAAAGCGGATCTTAGGGCATCCAGGTCATAACAGTATAGGATGTTGAGTAGCAGCGTATGCATGTCGCATGAACGAAAAGCACCTGTTACTGCCAATGTCTCTAATCCACTATAGACAGGTCCAGTTGAGATGCCATGTATCAGGGAGACCAGAATGCAGTTAAGTCATGTATCAGGGAGACCAGAATGCAGTTAAAACAGCTATAACGTCAGTGCATGACTTTGGATGGGAAACTACGCTTAGGTTGTCTGCTTGGCTTTTGCCTCTAAGTTGCCTCTAAGGTTGCCTCTAAGGTTGTATGCTAGTTTTGCCTCCTAAGATTGGCTTCTAAGATTGCCTGCTACTGTGTTTTTAGAAGCCTAAGTGCATTAGAGTCCTCACCAACTGCCCCAGAGAAAGCCCTTTCCCGAGCGAGGGCTTTCTCTGTTCTAACTTACATGTATCATTCGGAGCTGGAGCGCCGGCAGCGTGACGCACTGGACTCACGTGCGTCCATCCACCAAATCAAATCCACACAAGAATTAGGCATCGCATCGATATTTTTGACAATTTCACTGTGTAATTTTGGTTTACCATACAGTATGTATCATATATATCATATGATATCATGTGCATGTGTTATACTGTACTTTTATGAGTCACTTCGAGTCATTTTCAGTGTATGACTACAAGTGGCAGACAGGGAACGGATGTGGATGGGAGGAGACGGGAGGGGTGTACGTTCAATTTTTTTAGCCTGTACTGGCGGCGTCCCTGATTCGGAGTCTACTGCAGCCAATTTGGTGCCAGAATTCTCTGTGGGGACCCGTAGAGTAATGGATAGCACACTGGCGTGAAGAGCAGTAGGTACCAAGTTCGATTCCCGTAGACCCCGTAAGGTTTATTCATCATTCCACTCGCTAGGTGGCGGCGGTGGTTAAATGAATAGTAGGCCGTGATTGCGCCCTGGTGGCTGCCGTATAAACAGTTATATTCGACTCCTGTAAAACTGTTATAATGTGCTTCTGTACTCTATACATGTATGTAAGGCGCCCTGCGTGGCTGCCGTTTCTACTAAATGTATGTTCACTGTACAGCGCAGTGCGGTTAGCAGGCGCTTAAATAAAGAAAAGATTATTATTATTTATTATTATATATAACACGTGTCAAGCTGCATTTAAAAACTCTATAGTGTGACGTGCCTTTGTCCTCTGCCGCTGAGTGTTTTATGAGGCCAAGAGTTCTGAATTTAAAGACAGTTGATGTCTTATTCGTAGCATTAGTTGAATGGCGATTGGCAATGCATGAACTGCCACAGCTGTATGAAATGGAATACAACGTGACACAATGTTATAAGTTCATATAGCTCAATAATACGACGCTGTGCACATTGTCTTTTATATATAAATTAATGGTAGGCCTTTTCATAGACACGATAGAATAATATTATTCATTTTTCTATTCATTTTTCGATGGTAAGAGGAGAATGGGTCGACCGGTTCAAAGTCTCCTCAAGCCTTGCACCGAACCTCTCTGCATCAAAGGTAGTTTCATTCGTCATGTGTCTTATTTTAGTCCTGACTTATTTATCCGAAATGAAAGCTCGTCAGTTGTTGGAATGAATTTTAGCATAAATTATCTCAACATCAGCAAATCAGTCATCAATTTTCGTTTAATCACAATCTAAAACTGACATGATCGCAACTTGTTGCAAAGTTACAGTTTTTCGTGTATAAAAAGAATAATATAATAATTATTTAGCTATGGCAGGCTTATTGGGTGAAAGGCTATTAATTTTATCAGAAGAATTAGCCAGTGCATATGTCTAAATAGGATTAGAGAAATAAAATTGCGATTATCCTTAGCGGGAAGTAGATATCCATCAGATCGTGGTCGAAGCCTGTACGGAGTGCGAGAGCGATGTGCAGGCAGGGCAAAAGTTTGGTCTAAAAAGTGGGGGGTACCAATTTCTTACATACATGAAGCAAGACGGAGACTGTGACCTCTGGGAAGGCACAATAATAAAATATTGATTGTCATTTGTTCAAAAAGTGGGGATACGGTATACTCTACCATTCCAAAAAGTGGGGGTACGGGTACCCCTCGTACAACCCACAAATTACGCCTATGTTCGCAGGAAATAATCTATGCAGAACATGAACTATATCTTTTAAGTACTCTTGTAGAACTTTACTTAATCTCTTTAAAATCGACTTGTGTTGCCAAATAATCATGTACACGACGAAAAGTACGTGCAGAGTAAATATTTATAGCAAAGAGCAATATTTATGATATACTTCAGCGGTGGGAATAAAGAATCATACCCTTTAGACACGGCAGATGACGCAGGGATTACTGTTTTGCCAGAACATTACTGGTTAATGTCCGCACCTCCACTTCAAATCCTGAATCAACCCCCGAGTTAAGCACATAGGCCCACAAAGCCCTAAGCATCGCTTAGCGACGTAGCGTGGGGAGGGCAGGAGGAGACAGCCGCCCTCTGTCGCCGCTCTGGGGAAGCGAGAAGAGCACTTGTAAACATTATTAAACCAATTTGCAGCAGTACACGCCGGAAAAATTATTAGTTCTCCTTAGAAAGTTCTTGTAATGTCTACATGTACTTCGTCTGCAGTTGCATTCTTTGTGTTTTTAATTGCTTCAATTTTAATTAATGTTATATTTATGATGATGCTGTTTATACATTGAATGGCAAGATTTGTAGCCCGTTGTCGTTAATATTGCCAATCAGTGTTAAAAGTGGAGAGGGACGGGCAAAAATTAATAGCATACTTTATCCCTCGGCCGAAATATCCTTGCTATACATCAACGCTTTGCTTTATTCTGCTTAGTGTATTGTACTCATTATCATTGATGTGCAAGGCTGTGTAGTTTTCTTATTTATCTTCTAATGTTTGCGGTTCATGTCCAGCCAGTTTAAGCTTTATCATCAGCGACATGATTAGTCCACCATTTAACACTTTAACGACGAGCTGCATTGGTTTCCCAGTCACTTATAGCACACGCTCGTCGTAAAAGTGTTAAAGGAGTTGGCGGAGAGACATGGACAATGTGCGCCATTGACTGCACAACGCCACAGCTGTACGGCGGAACAGTGACTTTTGTCGCCTGTTTGACAAGGTTCTATGTACAGCAACCCTGGTCCGTCGGAAATCAGTTTAGTGTAGCACAAGATTGTAGCCCTGGGCAAGTTGAAGGCTGAAAGTCAGACAGACGAAACGGCTCAGCGATGAGGGAGTCGTTAGTCATAGTCGCTGCTACTCCACTCAGCCGTCCATGTCAAAGTAGCTAATAGGTTCTGAAGTGGCTCTATAGTCTAAACGATAAAAACGTCGATTAACTTAAGCATTATGATGTTGATTAATTGCTAGTTATATGGAAGCCTAACAAATAATCCTGAATTGCGTAGGTCGGGGTGTAGGCCTAGGCCAGGTAGGCCTACATTGCTGATATCGGATCGAGTTCAGTCTGGTTTTAGGAATGTAATTTAAGTAGTACCAAGTCCGCTGTCTATGCTAGCCTTATATCCTTAAATCCTCTGACGTCGTGGCAAATGGATGACTCACGCGGTGTTATAGTCAGCGTATCCTACCCAGGCATTGACACTAAAGCTTTAGTCGAAAGGATGTTAGACGCCAATGATGTTTTATGTTAGACTTACAGTGAGAGGTTATAAGCCAATAAAGCCCTGCATGCAAATGTTCAAGCAAGACAAATGATTGGAGCGATGCTTATATATCATATAATATATATTTATCATATAATATATCATATAATATATGATATATATATATATATATATATATATATATATTATATGTAATATAAATATATATATATATACAATATATATAATATAAATATATATATAACATAAATATATATTTATATTATATATATAGGAGTCTATATATAGGCTAGCCTACTTGATGTGCACAGTTTATATGTAGATGTATGGAATATTAGACGTGTGCCACTAAAGAGTCTGATGTGAGTTGGGTATACGCCTGTTTGGAAGAGGATGTTGAAGACAGCAACAGCTGGCGAGTGCGTCAGTCTAAGGCTGTCGAAGAATGTAACGATGAGCTGTGCAGTTGATTGGCGCCCGACATAGCATGTGATAGGATGTTATAGCCATCACATGCCTAATGTGTATGTGTGGCTGTATGTCTGCTGACGTACATGTACGTATACAGTCGATGGGTCGAATACCAACTGCACCGTGTAGCCGGAGACCAATATCGTCAACCGACTCCCTCAGTGTCGAATTACTGTTGACGATAGTTTGAGATTGGAATTTGGGCCAATATCCCAAAAACACATTGCGCTTTCCAATGTTTACATTTTCAGGTATACAAAAAAGGTCAGATGAGGTCGAATGATCTGCATTTACGACACTCCACAATACGAAAAAATACACTTAGAGACGTGGTTCAAAGGTTAGGGGAAGTAGGTTGGGTTGATAGGTCGTACTTTTTACGGTCGAAGAACGATAGCATCATAGCAGTAACCCTACTGGGTTAACAAATAAAGCCCTAGTCAATGGTTGTGTGGTTAAAGAACAAATTCACAGATTTGCATGTCTAGCAGACATTCGAAACACGAAGACAGAGTTGAAAGGCGGACGCATTGGTAATATTCAGGATTGGTTTCGGCGAGAAAAGGAATCGTGTTTCGTTTTATACTTTATAAAAAATTTATCGGTCCTAAAAATGGTGATTGGTAATGCGCCATGTTTTTCGTATGGAAAATATCGTGCACGTTTGGTCCCATTCAAAATTTCTTGCTTCACGAATTCGTCGACGAGCTGCTCCGTTTCCCCTATAACTCTGCTATTCATCGCTCGTCAAATGAATTCAACCAGCAACAGCGTGCAATAATGTTCGCTGAAGAAGCCAGGACTGGATCTGAATAATATAAGCCAATCTCAGACCTTGCTTTTCTATTGACGGTTAGTGAGCAAATAATTGTTCTGCAGGTGGCTGTATACGTTATTCTGAAGCAAGTAGGCCTACCCTTATGCTGAAGCTAAATCGGTTTCAGGAATGTACGCACATTGAAAGAAGACGGTCATGCAGACTCTCATCTCGTACTTGTATTTCGATACCATTGATCTAGGACTATCACGCTGCTAGCGCTGCTGAGAGAGGCTCTTAGGAGATCCTTTGAAGGTGCTGGATTAAACGTTAGCAGAACGATTCAGACAGCCAGACACACATAGACACACGCATGCACATACAGACACATATATAGGCGCATGCATGCAGATATACATGCATACATACATAATTTTATACATACTGTTGTTCTGTTGCGTGCAGCGCGCAGTAATTCACAACCTTTATAACTCAGTCCACCTATTTGGTGGACTGAGTTATAAAGGTTGTGCATCGTCTGAACATCTGGAGGGAAAATCTAAAACCCTATAAGAAAGGACTGCGTTTGATTGACAGTTCAAACTGCACCATTGCCAGTAGTTCCAATATTGCCCGTCCCAAGACTAGAAACAGAAGGAGGGTGACCAGGGCCGGATTTACCACTATAGGCCCTATAGGCCCGGGTCTAGAGCGGCAATATCTTCGATTCGGCTTATACGCCGCCCTTCAATATTTTGAAATAAGTAACAGTATTCTGCCAATTTTGAAATAAGTCATAATATATCTGTGAAGGCGTTATCACAGTAGCATGTCGATAATTGTAATTTTATTTATATGTTAAGCTAGGAAAAGGGGTCGTATTCAGTGTGGGCCTATATGCGGAAGACTACCAAATCCAGCCCTGAGGTCGACTTCAGCGGCCCTGGTAGCCATAAGATGTCGTTAAACAATAGAACTATTTACAGTTAGACTGAGTTTTGGTGTTTGGTCTTGTGAGGGCTTTAGCTTTTTGACTAGTCCCTCGGCTACTCGGATTTTCATGTTACTGTGCCACCGTACTTAAGCGATGGTGATTAGATGAATTCCGATTTAATTCGATCTTAGTATTTTTACTCCTACATGTAAGTCTGCTCTATTAAAATATTACTTTGAAATTCTGTATTGATTACACAGGATTGATCAGATTTTTCGTGACCTGTATACGTAAAAACTAAAGTAAACGATGTTGTGCCATTTTAGGTATTTGCGAAGCTGCCGAAGCATAATGTCTGGGTTTAATTTAAGCAATCGACGATAGAAGTAGGCCCTATATTTGCGCATTCTCATTTCATTTCATTGAAGACCGCCCATTTTTATTTAGACCTACTGTTTCTACATACGCGTATAGTTGTAGGTAATTGTTCTCTATACGGATGTCTGAAGTAATTGGGGCTCTTGTGAAACAGAACGTTTCAAATGTCGTTTTTGGAAAGCGCTGCATGCACATGCACGAATGCATTAGTCAGCTGCCGGGCGCTGGGAGCCGAGGGAGGGGAGGAAAAGAGGAATGTACCATCGTTTGAACGAACTCTGAATCCTCTTTACTTGATTCTTCTCGCCTAATATAATTAAATCAGCAGAGGAGTAAGTGAAGTAAGTCCGACGAAGAGAACCGAGAGGCAAGTGCAAGGGCACCCGGCACCGGCAGAAGAGGCCAGAGGATCAAACGCCCACTTGGCACCCTGCGGCTCAGAGATCCTTGTAGTCATAAGGGTTTTAATTTACGTGCGACAAGATCCCTGAACATTAAGTATGCATGCATGCTAACAAAGCTATTTTTATTCAGGTTGAACTGCCACTCAATAAACTGGCATCAGGTATATAAGGGGTGGGGGCTATGTCTGCATAAAAATTGCATGTGTGATGACCTCGACCAAGAAAAGGGACCACGTGTCGGCAATGCAGTTATTAATATTTTCCAAAAGCTGATACGCTAAGGATAGCAGGCTAAACATTTTTGAACGTTTGGTCTAAAATGTATGCACTTTTAAAGAAAGTATATTAGCATTTTACATAATATCGCATACAAATCTTACCTGTCTTTACCCAATACATCAATACCTGAATTTGGTGTTAATATATCATATTGCATAATAGAGTTTGTAGTACAGTGAGTCTGAGTCGCAGGTGCGCTAATTACACGATCAATATTCGAGGTCTCACGAAAAGGTCATTTTCGTGTATTTGCCTAATGGAAGAATCTCTTGATGGGTTCAATGAGGTCGATATAGGAGGCAAGATGAACCGTGTCTCTCACTAATGCCAACCCTGAATAGACATATGCTTTAAACCCTACAAACTATAGCTAGAGTATTATAGAGGGTGGCTTTTAAATAAATTATGGTCTACTCTTTATGATCAGCTAAATACTGCTCCTATGGGCATGCGGTTGTTGGTTCGCGTACCGACAATGGTTTGTTTAAGAGATTTGAATCCGGAGTTACCCGGGTCCGTACACTGGACGTTAAATGGGCGGCATCCATTCAAACGGGCAGCGGTGTTGAAGGCTCTCAGCCGATCAATTCATTTAAAAATGAACAGGGTTGAGCCATACATATGGTCGCTATGGAAACACGTATATAATTACATTTACTGCGCACTCGGTAACCCGTGAGATTGCCAATAATTTCCTGAATTAATTTTCAGTTAAAATTTCCGGTGTCAGGTAAAAATTGACTGGTTCCTGTGCATCTGATAAATGTCTCTATTTTATTTCTGCACCTTCTGTTTTTACCTGATTTTCCATCAGCAACACTTACGGAGGTTCACAAACACATCTCTCCCTTACCAGAATAAAAGCTATCTTTTTTACGATGTTCCTTCATCGCTTCTCAAAGACTGAAAGAGTGATTTCTGTCGACTAAACTTAACTGATTTCGATGCATTTACTCATTCATATTGGGCATTTATATAGCATCTCTTCATCTACTCAGAGGTGCTCCCGACTCCAGTACGGACGAGAAGAGCAGCCTAATGTGAGAAAAGAACATAAGAAAGAGGATCATGTCAACTGATTTTCTAATAATTGAAACTGATCCGGGCCATCTGATGTCTACAAAATATTTTCATAGCCTACTTTCGAATCGAGACTACTTTCTGCTCTTATCACTAAATTCTAAACCCAAACAGCTCTTTGCAAGATATCAATTAACTCGGCACCACTTGAATAATGCATTATTGTTATTATAATAATAATAATAATAATAATAATAATAATAGTAGTAGTATAGTAGTAGTAGTAGTAGTAGTAGTAGTAGTAGTAGTAGTAGTAGTAGTAGTAGTAGTAGTAGTAGTAGTAGTAGTAGTAGTAATAGTAGTAGTAGTAGTAGTAGTAGTAGTAGTAGTAGTAGTAGTAGTAGTAGTAGTAGTAGTAGTAGTAGTAGTAGTAGTAGTAGTAGTAGTAGTAGTAGTAGTAGTAGTAGTAGTAGTAGTAGTAGTAGTAGTAGTAGTAGTAGTAGTAGTAGTAGTAGTAGCTTGGCCAGCGTCTCTCGTCCGTTTCTGGAGAGCCGCGGGAGGTCACTTTTCTCTTTCAGCGTGTTTCCATCTGCATCCAGCGCTACAACGCCATCGCATTTCGTGGCACTTTCACTAATGTTGCGGAGGACGAGGCCTGATTTTTCAGACATTCAACAACAGCTCCTAGCATAATTTTTTAGACTCCTGAGGGATTACATGTACCTCGGGAAAAAAATTACTCAGAGGTGTTATTATTATTATTATTATTATTATTATTATTATTATTATTATTATTATTATTATTATTATTATTATTATTATTATTATTATTATTATCATCATTACTACTATTATTATTATTATAACGAAATTTTTTTTATGCGTGTCAGGGTGCGGGGAGGGATGTAAGGAGAAATTAGTAATTGAAAGTATACGTAGGAATGCTAGTTGTAGGGGTTTTATAGGTCAGGTTACCAGTTTGAATCTTATTCTGAATTCTGCAGAAAGCCAATGCAGCTGAGCAGATAGGGTTTGCGGAGTTTTACGAGGAGACGCGCATAACGCCACGTAGGGGCCTATGGCAAGAGGTTTTGGATGCTTTGGAGCCTGTTGAGTTCAGGATCTGATATACTTCCATAATCGAGTTAGCGTAATCAAAAGCAGGCTGTGGTCTGTAAAAAAATTATGTCTTTGGTAAGAGCAGACTTCATGTGCCCTAATATTATGATAGAAAGAAGATATGTAAATGTTTGTTATGAGGGGTTGTAATCTGAGATTGCTCTCCACATTTACTGCAAGGTTTTTGACGGCTTCTGACAGTGAAACAGCCGCTGGGCTAGCGAGGTCAATGCTGGAATGAGAAGGAAAAGAACGCAGGCGTTTGATTGAGGCAGACGCCACTGCTGCAAAGTATCTGTGTTTATGGTCAGACCATTGAAGCAGAACCATGCATGGACCGGAGACAGAGATTTCTCAAGTTTTTAAGCATATGGAAAAATGCTTAATTCACAAAATTCTTGTTTAATTAAGCTACAAATGAAGGCCCTACTTGTACTATAGTAGGCCTGTAGCCTACATGCTTAACAAAGTTAAAGCGGGCTAAGAAAAATGCCGAAGATAAACTTTCTAGATTCTATAGCGCACAGTAATGCAACCTTAGATGTCTTCGACACTTTTTATTGTTACCCGACTTAAATTTATAGGCTATATTGATTTAAATGCATATGTTATACGTATGCATGTATGGATTGGGTGGTAGATACTGTTAACTTATAGTCATGACTCATGAATATTATTCACACATGCGATTGGGATTGTGTTCATGCGTGTTCATATAAATAATATTGTATAAAATTATCCTACAAAGCAGTTCCTGCGTCGTCGTCATCATCTAATACGATACTTCGACGACTGTCTACTCTTGTTCTGACGTCATTTGCATTCGATGATGGCGTGACGGATTCTTTTCCAAACGGCGACAGCAAGATGTCGCTCAGCAAAGTCACGTGATGCTGTTGTTGTGGTTGCTGTTGCTGCTGTGCAACCAGATGCGGTTGCTTCTTAAACTTTGGTGGTTGATTATATTTCTGGTTTAAACAGGAAGTTCGGTTGCTGAATCTATCGGTCGCATCGAAGTCCACTATCGAGCTATCTGGACGGCTTGAACTTTGACCTCTGTTGGAGCACGGCATGATGGGAAGCGTGTCGAAAGGCCTTGTGGGATATGTTCTATTCGTCTCGTGACGCAGTTTCGAGGAACTGATGGGTGGTGGACTTATGGTAGATTTGGTTGTGATTAAGGAGTTCTGGTAGCCAGAAAAGGGACTACGATCAACGGTATGGCAGTTGGTGGTGTTCAGAGTTCCTGGGAGTCCGACGTCAACCATGCGTTGCAGTGAACCTTCAATCCAGCGCAAACCATCGTGCATAAAACCGCCAATCCTACCAGGACTGCCTCGCATTGAACCCCCTTCCACGCCATTTTGAATGTGACCTCGGTGTGGTCCACCACCCATCCTCGGACAATCACGAATGGGGCCATTCTCCACGGCTTCCGATGCGATCCTCTGAGAACCCTCTCTAAATGAAACAGCGACCGGTGGAATGCGCGGCAAAAGTCGCTGGTGTTCCTCCCTTCGTCGACCTGCATCAAGCTTTGATCTTTTGGGGTCAGGTGTGACGTCAGCTAAATTCCGGTCACGTGTCCCGGACGCAATCTGAATATCGTCGTTAGGTGAGAATTCGAGGTGCGGTTTCTTTCGAATATCGTCGTTCGGTGGGAATTCGAGGTGCGGTTTCTTTCGAATATCGTCGTTCGGTGGGAATTCGAGGTGCGGTTTCTTTCGAATATCGTCGTTAGGTGAGAATTCGAGGTGCGGTTTCTTTCGAAGACAGGATTTTCCCAGTGAACTGTAACTGCCTTCCATAGATCCGCAGTTACTGGACTTCATTAGATCAGCCTGGCTTGAAGAGTATTCTGGAAAATGGACGGTATTACAAGAAAGAGATGCTTTGCCAGGAAAACCCGTTGAAGTCTTTTCGGCCGGTTTTGGTCTGTCAATCGTTAGGAAACGGACGGCGGTGGGAGACAGATTTCCATTGGAAGTGAGACTCATCAGAACCTTTTCTTCTTCCCTCGGTCCTTCCAGCTTGGAGTGGGCGTCACTCGTGACAGTTCTCCTCGTGACATCATCGATGACGAGGGTCTCTGCGGAAGAGCTGGCTTCCCTTTGGAACGGAAGGCGATTTCCTCTTTCGTCCTTCGCATGCGCTTCGTGCGTAGTGGCGCAGAAGGATACGGAGCGATCGGAGCGAGCCACCTGTTGACCGAGGACCTGAAGGCGAGACGTCGGTCTCTTAGGGGCTTTTCCAGCACATCCACTACCAACTCCACCGCCACCGCCGCCGCCGCTCAGCAGATCTGGAGTTGATTTGCGTTTTTCGATATCGCTGTCAGTGCGAGGCGAAGACCGATCGGATTTGTCTGACGCGGAAGGAGAGGCAGAGACTTCGTCAAAGACAACGGAAGAACACCGTTTCTTTTTCGATGCAGAGGAGGTCTTATTGTAACTTTCAGTTATCTCTTCGTCCTCGTCGTCTTCTTCCTGTCGGTCCCTCTGCTTCGCTTTCTGTCGCCGGTGGTGCGCTTGCACTCTCGATTCACTTCCGGTGAAATCTTCCGACCGACTTGCGAGCAGATCGCCTGCGTTTGACTTCCGACCGCCAAGGAGCGACTGAAGGGTGGAATCTATCTTCGCGTTTCCGATGGACTTGGCCTGGAAGTTGAACGAATCGGCGAATGAACTGTCGTCCTGATCTTCCTCCTCTTCCTCCTCCTCCACATTGTCTTCTTCTTCGCTGTCCACTTCCTCTTCCTCCATCGGGTCTTTCTTTTTCGTAAGAGGAGTCAGGTTCTTCGCGTAGATGTCTTCGTCGTAGCCTCGTTTCTGGCACTGGCGGAACTTGACGCGACAGAGCGTGACTGCTACAACCAGAACAACGAGAACTCCGATTCCAACTATCACCCCAAGAAGCGTCTCTCTGTCTGCGTCCAGTCGACCGGAACCTACGGCGCTAGCACCCAGGTCCTGTACCAGGACCTTGTAGGTCATTTCGGAACGGCCGGCCGAGTTCTCGGCGCTGCAGCGGTAGTCGCCCGCCTGGTCATGCCCGACGCGTAGCATCGTCACAACGCTTACCACAAGTCTTTCACCGGACTCGGTCGGGCCTCGATTCTCCACAAAGATCGTTCCGTGAGGCAGCGCCTTGCCACCGTCACGGAGCCAGCTCACGGACGGCTCAGGGTCGCCTATCGCGAGGCATTCAAGCGTGACGTTTTGTCCTTCCTCGACCGTGGCGCTCGTCCGCGTGGCATTGAAGACGATTCGAGTGGGACAGGCAAACTGGTCCGGCGACAGGTGTTTCCAGGCTACGCCCTTGATGAGTTCCGGCGCAGCACAGCCAGGAGTATTGGTGGCAAAGTCCCAGTTGACGGATCCTGGGATTGCGATCCACTTTCTCAACCAGCGCAGGCGACAGTTACAGGTCCACGGGTTCCGGTAGAGGCGCAGGACGCTGAGACTGACCGGTAGCGATGATGACATTTCCGGATCAAGACCATGCAGCTCGTTGTTGACGAGGTTGATCTCGACCAGTTTCTCCAGACCTCGAAACGCCGATGCATCGATCGCATCCAGCCAGCAGTTTTCGAAGTTCAGTTCCTCTACGTTGCGCAGACTGGTGAGGGCCCCCATCTCGATTCGCCGAATCGGATTTCCCTTCAGGCTGAGCATGCGCAGCGAGGTTATCGTTTGGAAGCTGTCCGACGGAATGGAAGCCAGCTGGTTGCCCTCGAGGTCAAGTATCTGGAGACTGAACAGTCCGTGAAACGCCTTTTGTGATATGGATTCGATGTGGTTCCGCGCCACATAGATCTCCTGGAGATTGGGATAGATGCGGAACTCATCCGAATCGAGTTTCACCAGACGGTTGTCATCGAAGCGAACAACCTGAAGGTCACGATCAAGCGTCCTTGGTATGACCTTGACATTCTGTTTGTTGCAGTCGGCCGTCTTCAGTCCGAATATCGTCACCACGTGACACTGAGTTCGACCCGGAGTCAAGACCGATGCAATTGCCATCAGCAGGAACGCAAACGCTGGTCCCTTGAGGACGCGTTTCAGCATCGCGGATACAGGACGAGTGTCATGTCGGACTACGTTGAAATGTTCTATCCGCCATTCGCAAGAGTTCGTCGGTGGGTGAGGTGATGATGGATATGCGGAGAACAGCCTCTGCGTCCCTCAAATCTTCGATGGCTATTGGAAGACTTGAGTCCGAGGTTCCAGTCTGCAACGTCAAAACCACGCACTCAATTGAATGCTAAAGTAAGGTTGGAAAAGTGAGATAACATAATATGGGACAAAGTCGTCTATGCTTATCATGTTTGCCTTCCTGTGAATATCCCCCGCGCTGGCTAGAATTGTCGAGACTTTGTAATAGAGCATTAACTAATCATAATTATAGGCTAATTGTAATTGTAGGCTAATAGTAATTGGACATTTATATAGTGCCGCTAACAGAGCAAATCAAATAGAGACACTATCTAAGCCATACTAACAATTATAATAACAAAAATTTATTAACTTTTTATTGTTGTAACAATAATAATTTCTAAACTGTGTATAATTCTATAATAACTCTGGCCAATACAATTAGGACTATACTAGTTGCCTTAATGTTAGCAATTTATGTTAATCGGGCCTCGCATTGTCGACTTGCCGATCGGTATCGTAGCAAAAACTCAATCATGACAAGTACTAGCCTACGTTGAGTTTCCTAGTTATTATTAAGTAAAACGATCAACCCAGTGACACAGCCTCAAAGCCGATGACATACACGTACAGAAAGGCGAACCTAACTTCGCTAGCTCGCACTTAAGTAATGTGTACTGAGCACAGTCCCTACTCCCTGTGTTATGGTCCTTTAAACCAGAAATATAAGCATATATACCAGGAAGAACGTTAACCATAAATCCAGGAAACGTGTATATGCGCTAAATAAACTTGGTGATCGATCGATCGACCTAATCATTCCGCTGAATTGACAGGAACCCATCGATCGTTTGATGAGCTGAACAATAATGACAAATACGGTGTCTATGCGGTCGTTTGCCACGTTCAAGGGACCAGCATTCGATTTGAAATTACTGTGTTTGGCTTCCTTTCTGTCCAATTATACGAAAACCAACTGAGGTAGCAGTGATCCTTATCCACAGATGTGGCCCTCATCCATGTGTATACAGTCGGATTATGTTGGCGATTATTACAAATCGGCTCAATATTTCTAATCAGCCGAAGCAGACGCCTTTATAGTCGCGAACGGGCAACTAATTGACGCTAGCCAGCGGCGCGGAACTATTCGGCCACCCGGCTGACCGTGGCCAGTCGGCTGTGCGCTCATGTGTTGCCAGATATTGCCATGGTTTTTGGAACACCCTGTTTCTGCAGATTTTGACTAAGAGATTGATTCTACTCGTCCCTCCCTCACCGTTTATAGTAATTGGGTTTCGTTCCGATTCTATCATGCACACTCACTACAAGCCATTCACACTGACCGACTCGGGCAGAAGGACTGGCAGATGCAGACAGACAAACAAACAGGCATACGGACAGACAGATAGGCAGACATATACCAGGAAGACGTAGATGAATGTTGACAGAGACAGATACAGAGAAAAACAGCATCACAAGCTGATACAAGGATAATCTATTGTAAAGAAACAGAAACAGAAGACTACAGGCAGAAGCAAATAGCTTAGGCCGACATGTGAAACATATATATTTAAAGAGAAGGACATAAACGAAGACAGAGACAGAGAATGAGACCTAGACAACATTGAAAAGGCATAAGCTTACAAATTAGAGTCGTTCTAACAGACAATAAGACAACAGCAGGCAGGGAATCAGTCAAAGAGACACAAAACGACGTACAGACAGATAGAGAGACCGACAGAAAGATAGACAGAGAGGCAGACAGAAAGAGAGACAGACAGAAAGAGAGACAGACAGACAGATAGACAGACGTATGATTCTTCGGGGCGTCTATGTCCGGAAGGATCGTTAGTCAGAGGTACATAATCGAGTGACGGATGAACGAACGGAAAGACAGACGGAAGAATGGAAGGATGGAGTTGAATCGTATCTCGGTAGATGCATCTGTCCCTTTCTTATCTTCAGGCAGCCGTCGACGTCCTTGTATAAAAATCCTCCTCTTCTTCTCTCTATCTCTTCACGTTCGCTTCTTCGTTCAGCTCTCATCCCCAGTCCATCCTCTTTCGTCAGCAGCAGCAGCAGCAGCAGCCTCAGCCTCTTCCAGCCTTCAACCACCGACCTCTTCAGAAGAAGCCGACGTTCCGTATAATCTTCATCGACCTCTTCCTGGATCTCGTTGATGGCCCTTCGTCGGTCGGGTAAATGACACAACGAAGACAAAACGACGGAGGAGTGGCACGGAGGACGACGCAGCAGAATGGAACAGAGCGCGGAAATTGGACCAGCTATTAGTTAAGGAGGCCGACAAAGGCGCTTAGGGCGGCGCGATCAAAGACTGACCAGATAAAAGTCGTCGTAAATAACGCCGGAATTGGGGCGTTTGCCCGAAAGAAGATTTTACGGTCTCTCATCCCTTTTCTTTACTGAGTCTTAGGACTCCGAGCGCATAATTTTGTCTACTGATACGTACGCATATATATAGGCCTACACGTACTTTATATATATTATATATAAAGAGTACAGAAGGACGTCCTGGGTGCAGTAGGACGTCCTAGTGCAGCAGGACGTCCTTGGTGCACCAGGTTTAACCGGACAAAAAAATTCTCTCCGTCTCGCATTGATGTAGACAACGAACGAAATTGAGCTGGAAACTTATGCAGTGCCAGAATACATTCAGTTATAATTACTTGTCTCAGTCAAGAGAACTAATGATGAGGTCACTTTCTACATTTTGCAGTGCAAATATATACATGCATAATAATAATAATAATAATAATAATAATAATAATAATAATAATAATAATAATAATAATAATAATGATAATAATAATAATAATAATAATAATAATAATAATAATAATAATAATAATAATAATAATAATAATAATAATAATAATAATAATATCAGGAGACAATAGAGAGACTACTTTCCTTTATCAGCGCTTATCTATGGAAATCCAACGCTTCAATGCTGTCGCTTTTGTTAGCACCTTTTGCACCGATAAAACCATCTGCGAAGACTAGCCATTCCAGAACAATGCCCCCTAATTTTTGAACTCCCGAGGGATCATATGTACCTCGGGGGAAAAATAATAATAATAATTATAGCAATAATATAATAATATTCTTTATTGTTTCAAACTGACAAGCGCAGTAAGATGACATTGAAATATGAAAGTACAATCAAGATCTTAATTAAACACACGGTTTGGCACCCATGCAAGGCGCCGCCCTAGAGGGGGGTTAGGGGAATCGATCCGCGAACCTAATGCTCTCCTGGACATGAGTGTTACCACTACTCTATCCCCCCACCTCCCAGACAGATAATAATAGGCCTATCTGCCTGAATTCTGTTTTTCTTTAACATGTAGTTGACAGCGCACGGATCTTTGTATTTTTCTAACGACATCCAAACACGATTTGCATGACCACCATACATCTCTTCGTTGGAATAGTCTTCTGGAGTCGGTTCTACACAGAGACAAAGTAACCGCGGCCAACTCAGTGCACAGTCATTCCTCGATTTCTGACTCCCTCACTGTCTGTGTACATAACACTGTGCGTGTATTTCTTAGTGTATCTCTTTCTCTGTCACTCTTCTCTCATCTTCTATACTCCATTGTACTTTGTTGTGTCAGAACAGCCTCTCTCTCCTCAATGCTTTTGCAAATTAAACGAACGTGTTAACCCCTGAGGATTTGCTGCTGTTTTTTTTTCTTTTGTCACGCAATCCACATTTAGTTTTAATGTTCATCGCCAGTCTGTGGCTCTAAAAAATGGTGTTGCATATAAGAACTAACCACGGCGCCCACGGATTAGGGCATGTTTGGCCTTCTGAGGTTTTTGTTCTTCTTTTGTCTTACTGATAGTGTGCTACTTTGCTACTTTTCGCCAATGTATGTATTGTTGTTGTAAAGTATGAGCGTTTGTTTCGTTATTATAAAAAGATTACTTACTTAACAACGGAGGGTAAGTAGTCTAAGTAATTGGTTTTAGTAAAAGAATAGTCTTAAAGAACTGTTAATAGTCTTCTTGAGTAGGTTCTGGTATTGGCGAATCCATTTGGGAAGATATAGGCCTACCTTGCGCGGAGTTTCTCCATAACAGTTATGGCGAGTTTCCTACTAAACATTTTTGGTAAAAAAAAGGCCGTAACAAAAACTGGGAAGCTAAAGTAACTTTTCATCGCCTTAAAAATGTATTAAACTTATGAAAAACTAAACAAAAGTCATAAAAATCTCTGAAAAATAAAGTCAATGCTAATTGGATACGAGTGTCAGCTGGGAAGTACAAGGCATCTCCTGCTGCACCATCACGTCCAGACCTTTTCATTCACCCCTTACCGTCAGGGTATACACACACGACTTGAATTCCCTACAGCCCACTACATGGCACCTGGGAAGGGGATCAGGGTGCGATCAGTAGTTGGCAGCAAGGCGGAGAGACCTATGAGCAAAATGTATGGGCAAATAATTCTTCACTTTGAGATCGCCTGAAGTAAAAAGGTTGGTGAAATTTTGCCCTTTCGATTTACACAGAACGCAGAACAGGACTGAGCAGGAAACTATCCTGACAGAAGTAAGGAAGTGAATTAGATGAGGAATCAGTGACAGCTGCTGATGAATGATGCTTTAAGAACGACATGTTCTGAAAGAAACGGTCCAGCTGTCCATATGAGTCTAATAATTATCAAGCGGCTTTGTTAAGTAGGCCTATACGATGCACATAATTGACTGCAGTTGAATACACAGTCGCTTCTTAATGGCTACAATCGCTCAAGATAATTGGGATAATGAGACAGAAGAACTAAAAAACACATCGGCACTCTGACCCCATTTCTCAATCATATACGTGTGTATATATATATATATATTACATGCAGAGTCATGATATAGTACATAGTATCATCTATGTCTGTGTTTTTGACTCACTGACCCTTCCTGACTTGCTGTCTGCCTGGCTAACTGTGGCTCTCCGTTACACGTCTGTGCATTTGTCCTCTGCCATTGTGTCGCCTCGTTCCGTTCTGTACATAAATATCACCACTATATATATACAATCATATTGCTTAAGTCCACTTTTTTGATAAATCAACCTAATAATTGTGTATCCTGCATCAGCGTAACACGGACCATGTCCTAATTGACTGGTCAAGCTAATCCGTCTTCCTCTTCCTAACTGTGTCTGTTTGTGCGTCTATTTGTCTGTGTTTGTGTGTCTGTGTGTCTGTATGTGTCCGTCTGTTAATATCTGTCTGTCTGTCTGTCTGTCTGTCTGTCTGTCTGTCTGCCTGCCTGCCTGCCTGCCTGCCTGCCTGCCTGCCTGCCTGCCTGCCTGCCTGCCTGCCTGCCTGCCTGCCTGCCTGCCTGCCTGCCTGCCTGCCTATTCGTCAATTCTCCCTACACGGCTGTCACGTGGTCCATTTCGCTGGAGAGTTGAATGACGGTCGTCGCAACGCAGACTATGATGGACTTCCTTTGGGAAGAAAATTCTATCAGAAAAAATCAGAATAACGATTCTCAAATAATCAGCTTTGTTGTTGATGCATGCATCCCTCGTGTTCACGACGATATGTCTCAGGCTTAGGAAGCAGAGTGTTGACCCTGTTTGAGTATGAAACCTCTGACCCCATTGACCCATTGACCCCATTGACCCCATTGACCACATGCTTGACTTAAATGATGGATTTTATCAAGAGACACACCCGGAAAACAACCGGGAACAATAAAGTTACCGAAAATGGCGCAGGATCGAAGCTATTTCATCTGCCATCCTAATGGCCAACCACATACCGTGCAGACACTTTGATCAGTTTTCACGCATTATGATTCACTGAATTGGACGGGATTTTGACACGGTGTATCTTCTGGACTGCGAATTTTCAATATTGAACAAACTCTCAATATGTCAAAACAAAGATCTGAAGCCAATAGATTACCATTTGACGCAGAAGCCGATTGGTTAAGCTATCGAATTTCCATACCTGTGGCGCTGCTTCAGGATTATTCCTGACACTGATTCTTTTCCTACTATCTAAACTGCCGACATCTCGGTCATAATACCTACGCATGGTCTGCATGATCATCTTTATGCTGATGACTCACTCAAATTCCGTCGTCCTGAAATCAATTACGACAGTATCCGCGTCCGACCTAATTGAACTGTAGTTACCAGTGCTTTTTTCTACGAAAAAGGTTCCGGAACTGAACAATAGGTTCCGGAACTGAACAATTATGGAAGAGCTAAAATACCGAGAAAAACGGGATTGGGGGTTGGAAGGGGTCTCAATAAACACTGGAACCAGTTCATAACACTGAAATTTAGATTAAAATAACTAAATTCATGTTTTTATTATTAAACTAAATAAATTACTTGTTGGTAGTTGAAAAAGGTGCCGGAACGCCGTTCCGGCGCGTTCCGGCTGAAAAAAGCACTGGTAGTAACAATATCAGGGTCCGGATGCAGTGCAGTCGACAGCTTCTTCGTCAATGGTGCAGCTATTGTTTAGAAACGTGAAAGAAGTTCTTCACGTAAACTGTTATTAGGTCTACTTAGCTCCAGAGTTTGTCATTAGCTATTGGCGCCATATATGAATTTCAAGTCTTGATCTTCAAGTTTTGGTCTTCAAGTCTGGATCTTCAAGTCTGGATCTTCTGTCCATCTACATGTCGACTTTCTGCCAAACACGCCGAGAAGTCTGTCAGTTTGCCTGTTGTCCGTCTATTTGTCCGTGTCTCTAACTGTCCGCCTGCCTGTCTGTCTCTCTCTGCCTGTTTGCCTCTCTGATAAACTGATTAAACGCCGAATTTCTTATGCGCCACTTACACCCATAGTGACCCCAGATATGTCTTTGTTCTTCGGGTTTTATGGGTGTCGTTGAATCTGACGGTGGCTGTGTTATCCGATCGCTTCCTTGGAATGGCTATTTAAGAGACGTCCCTCGCCGACGACCAACGCAGCGCTGACCGTCGTGGTCACCCATCGTCCGTCCGTCCACTCATCTGTTCTCTCGTTGACCGAAATTGTGACGAATGACCGAAAGGAGAGAACGACGATGACCAGCGTCTGAAAGTCGTTTTCGGTTCCCGTTTACGAGTCCCTCGGGCTGCGTTGGCAAAATGGCCGACCCGATTCAAACAAGCCCCTCAGGTCCCCAGGGATTCGCACGCCCCAATGTCACACGCCAACACCACTACGCCGATATATTATGACCATATCTGACGATAAATGCATATGCAACGTACAACGTATGAAATTAACGATAAAACATGAAAGTATCAATATGTAGATGTAGCCTAGATTTCCATATTTTTTCGTGCGCATAGGTCCTATATGTGCGTGTATGTATGTGTGTATGTGCTTCATGGACGATGGAATTTCTTTTTCCAGTTGGGTTCGTACAGTTTGGTGTGCCGTAATAATTTTTACCGCCAGAATGAACAGGTTCTTCAGCGGATTTGATACGACTTTTCTGTGGACTAAATTATGGTGATACAAAGAAACATGAAAGAGACCTATTTATGAATACTGTCAGCAACAGTTACAATTAATTAATTAATTCATTCATTCATTCATATCGGCAGCCTATTGTGGATAAGCAATTGGAAAAAGATAGGTCTTAAGTTGAGAATGAATAGACACAAGCGACTGAGCAGAACGGACAGAATTATGGGAAGAGAGTTATAAAATCTGGGTAGACAACTGAAACATCCTGTTCGCCAAGAACAGTTCTAGTTTTATGTAGGATCAAAGAAAGAATATCCGGTGACCGTGTTCAATAATGGCAAGTCTGGCGAATAAGGACTAATTTTAAGTATTGTGGCTGGTCAGAGATTTAGAAACTATGAGCCCCAGTTTGTTCACTATGATATGTGCTGTATAAATTAGATTAGGTTAGACAGGTATGCAAAGGTTCACCAGTCACTCTGTTGCAGAGTAAAGCAGGGAGGCGACCTGACCGACGTCTCTCATGAGCGTAGACTCGGATCCGACCTGGGCTGGTGAACCAAAGTCCTCCGTGCCCACCTTCACGTGGTGCGGACTGTTGGTACCCTTCCAAAGGAAGGGGAACTGTTGGTACCCTTCCAAAGGAAGGGGAACGAACGGGCACGGCAGGCAAAACCAGGGGAAGGCAATGGCAAACCACCCCTGTTAACATGCCAAGAAAATCGTCATGAGACACACCAAACCACGCCGATGGTCGCTGATGGTGGGACTCCCAGGCCGGAGCGCTGATGGTGGGACTCCCAGGCCGGAGCGCGACTCAAGGGCTACTGGGGAAGTAGCAGACGGCAAAGGAGACTGTGTATCATGACGATCGCTAGGGCTCCTAGAGCCGACAGCACAAGACAAAGACAGGTATGCTAAGTGTGAAATTCTTTGTTATCAGAGTCATAGGCCTCCTCTTTGCTGTCCCGGCGTGGTGGGATTTGTTGGTAAGCAAGACAGTGGAAGGATCCAGTCTGTAATGAGCAGGCTGATCCGTCTCCGGTACCTCCCCAGTGACAATCCAACATTTGAACAACTCTGCCACCAAGCCGACATTTGTCTCTTTTCTGCGGTCCTGAGAAATCCGAGCCGTGTCCTGCACAGGTCACTCCATCCAAGAAAGTCAATAGTATGCACCCTCCGACCGCGTTCCCACGATCGCGTCTTATCCCAAGCTGACAATTATATGAGGAAAACGTTCATGGTTAGAATGCTGTATTCTTATTGACATTTATTGACATTAATTATTTTTTCGATGGATGTGCACCAAAGTGCGGCCTTGGCAGCTGATTTAATAAAGAATATATTTACTTTACTTACTTACAATTGTGGATAAGTTTGCCTGACAACACTGTTTCAGTCGACACAATAAAGCTTTTAAGAGGAGGCTAAGAGATATTCGCAACTGACAAGCATACATTGTGAAATGTCACTGTAAAATGCCGTAGTTCTAACTTCTAATACAGAAGGCGGTGCTAAACTGCTAGATAGTGTAGAGGTTAGCGTGCTGGACTGTCAACCGAGAGGTCGGGGGTTAAAATCCCCGCCAGGGCAGGAATTTCGTTCCAGAAATCTGCTACACCTGCACCCTAAGCCAGCTCAGCTATAACGAGTACAGATTGTCTGAGCGTACCCTGTCGGCGAGAAGATGAGACGGCAAGGAAGAGGACTGGCCACCCGTCCTCTTATTATGGCGAGGCTAAGAAAATGAAGTCTCTAACACTCCATACCCATGGCTGCCTCAGAGCAGGGAGAGAATGCTCCTTTTCTTCTAATACAGATTAAAAGTCTTCTGCCAATTAAAATCCAAGTTGTGTCAAATTTGTCAATGTATTTTATGTAATGGTTTCTAATAGTTTTGGAGAGACATGATATGTGTACGCGTTGGAGTTGTCTACGATGGATTAAATCGTAAGGACAATGTGATCATAAACTGTGCATTTCTTCTTTACCGCTAGATTCAACAATCTGGTTGTCGCAGGTGCTAGATAAGAGCAAATTCGTCGAGGTAGGGATGGCTGGGTGCGTAAAAAAGAACAGGTCAGGTCAGGGTGTGATATTTCGAAAAGCCGCTGTTTTATTTTTTAGATAAATGCTTGAGAAGAAATATATAGCAAGTGATGAGTAGTTGGTGAGATGGTTTACGTTCTGTCGCGAGTATGCTTCAACGCTTTAGCTAAATTGCTCTCCTCTTTTCTGAAGGGATCTAGCCGTCTAAGAACAATAAGTCTGATTTTGAAATTAGAAAGAACATATTCAACAATTGGAATGTTGATGTCTTGTGACGAACTACGATGAGGAATAATATGCATATTCCATTATTCATGTAGAGCAACAATGGATGCGAAAACCAGAAGAGGGATTCATCTCTCGTTTGTTCGAGAAATAAAAATAGATTGGAAGAAAAGAAGAAGAGGAGAAGGAGTAGAACGTGGAAGAGGAGGACAAGAGAACGGATGTTCCGGTCTGAGCGGATAAAGATCTTTATTATGGAAAGAGGTGCATGAGATGCACACGCAGGCACCGATCGATCGATCTCATGCCGAGACGGAAAGCATCGACTGGTAGATCGAACCCATCCTGAATAACCTCTCGTCACTGAACCCAGGCCTCCTCCTCCTCTTCGTCCTCCTCCTCCTCCTCCTCCTCCTCGTCCTCCTCGTCCTCGTCCTCTTCCTCCTCCTCCTCATGCTCCTTCTCCTACATGATCGGGTCTTACACCGTGCACACACGACCCTCCACCACATCGGCAGAGTCTGAGTAAGAGGGGAAGATGGAGAAAGGTACAGAGACAAGAAGAGACGGAGGCAGAGGGGAAAAGAGGCAGCGAGCTGCATCCCTGGATGCGAGTCTGTCGACGTTACGGGTCGGATGTTGGAAGATTCCATCGTGGAATGACCACTTCCGCTAGCATCTATTTCCGAAACACGCACAACAATAGAAAGTCAACATCATACATTGGCGCTATCAGAAGCGTAATGATCTTGTTTCCAATAATATATTTCACATACATATATATAACATAAAGAAAGCCGTATTATAATATGTCATATAAAAAAACAATATATAATACAAGCCCATGTATATCATGTTGCAATATATAATAAAAAAGGAAGAATACACAGAATATAAATACAAATATAGGCCTACCGATACACACACGTGATTATTGCATTTACATATATACATCATATACATATATGCCTGTATAAACATGCATACATAAATACATTGTATACGGGTCTCTTAACCGTCATTCAGCTCTTGTCGAAAGCCCGAGGCAAAGATTTACGCAAATAGCCGGCATACTAACGACGAATTTTGTGCCAGTACACAAGCCACATAATTTCCATCTGTATGGCATAAATAGCAGTCCGTGGCTTTTCAGAACGGTCCATCTATAGGCTCTATGGCCTACGTACAAAAATAAAGGCCGTACCGTCTTTTGTCGGTTTTCAAACGATTGTCGTAGGTCCCTATGATTATTTTGCAATTCAGAATCGGTTGGTTGTCTTCGGATTATTTATGAGTTTACGTCTACACTTGCAATCAAATATTGAGTGACTGTTTATACCGATTCCACTTAATATTCGGTTCTGACTCATAGCTAATTGTTATAATATGCTTTGTTGGCCCAGAGGGCAATTGAAGGTTTACTTCTGATGCTATCGGGTTATGATCCAGGCAGCCTATGGATCTCTTGGTAGATTTGCAAGGTTACATATAACTGTTGGGGAGTGTTGGCATAGGCCTATATAAGGTAGGCTGTATACGCGGTCGATCTGACCAAGATTGTTTCCGCTGGTGGAGCCTGGGTTCATCAGTAGACCTATTATACGCTGGCCACGTCCAGCTGTAGGCCCTACTTAATCTGCCACCCGTCTAAGACACTATAGCCTATGCGTCCAAAATGCAAGCAATATCTATGAAGGTGCAGACGTGGATGTTTTCAAATCGGTTCAAAATGAACTCGGGAAAGATAGAATTACATGGTTGAGCACAAGACAAACGAGTAAGCTTTTGCACAGACCCTACAGTAAATAGATGATTTACATTTGTTCTTGCCCAGCCTTCAGCCTTATGAAGGCACAAGGCAAGATCGGGAAGCGAAGAATGTTGTTTGGAACCTTGAAGTGCTTCTCAACGAAGATCTGTTTAGCGTGTGTGCAACGTATGTTTAGTTATAACTACAGGAAATGCTATCGAGTGTTAAGATGCTGTTGTGTATGAGCCTCTGTCGAAAGCTCTGCGATCTCTCTGCCACACTTTTCGATCTCTACAGTTGATGACGGGAAATGATAAATCTGGTCCTTACACATGCACTAGCCTCCATAATACTACAGCAAAATGGTTAAAAATGGCCTAGAAATGAAATCGTGCGTGCATGTTATTCCGACAAATCTCACACCAGTCAAATTTGAATACGTTGGAATATATTCTGTATTTAAATCTGTTCAGCGTGTGGATCGTCTGTTTCCGTCTCTGTTTATCTAATCGTCTTTGTCAGTCAATTCGATTGTCTGTTTATCCGTCTGAATCCATTGACTGCTCGGGATCCAGCTACATTTAAGCGCCTTGTCAAGATTGTAAATCTGACGCGATTGCAATATAGGGGCCTACGCGGACGTGGAAAATTTGTCTCTCGGATCTTCGTTGATCTGTTTCTTTCCTTTCGACGAGAATAAATTTCCGCACTGGAACCGGAGCCGGAATTTTCATTAACATCGACAGATCGTTCGAACGCACGAGACCAATGAATAATGGAGGGAATTAGCAGCCGATCGAGCGCATGGGACCCCGCGCCCCGTACCGGTCAGGGCCTGGCCAGGACCCGGTCTGGTGGCCGTCCGCGCTGAGCCTGCCGTTGCGCTGACCGACCGGTAGGGCGGACGGACGCTGGGGAACGGAGCTTAAGTCGGTCTGGAGAAGATGGCTAGGGGTTCGATGGAATGAAAGAGGGGCCGGGAATTCGAGGAAGATTATGCAGAAGGCCGTCAGTACTTAGTGGAAGCGTCCATTCGGAGCGTGAAGGGATTGTTCAGCCGGGTGGAAAGCAGCAGCAGCGCCGCCGACGCCGTCGACTGGGCGATCACGTTCACGCTGCTCCTCCAAGACGATGTCTTTGATAGGAGCCGTGTTATTCCGTTTCGATTATCCGTTATCCGTTATCCATCTGTCTCTGTCTCTGTTTGTCTGTCTGTCTGTCTGTCTCACTCTCTCACACACTCTATCACTCTCTCTCTCTCACTCTCTCTCTATCTATCTTTCTCTTTTTCCTTCTCTTTCTCTTCTCTCTCTCTCTCTCTCTCTCTCTCTCTCTCTCTCTCTCTCTCTCTCTCTCTCTCTCTGTGTCTGTCCATGTCTGTCTCACTGACTGTGTGCTTCCGAATCTGTCTGTCTTACTTTGTCTCGGTCTGTCTTTGTCGGACACTATGTGCATGTGCATCTCTATGCATGTCTGCTTGCACGGCTGTCTGTCTCCGTCTCGTTTCATCTGTCTGTTTTCCACTGCACACATGTCTGTTATTGTCTCTGTACATAATGCAAGGTGTCGGTTTACCTCTCTCTGTCTGGCTGTCTGTTTGTCTGTCTGTGTCTCTGTACCAATTAGTTCTGGATCATGGCGTGCTCCGGCAAACAACCATGACAGGAACATTTTCTGTCCAGTGTCACATGAGAACATTGCAGTGCAATAATCAACTGCAAGATGCACTCGTAATAATCCAGGCAGAATAATTATTCGCACGTACCTACAGCCATGTCTCTGACAGACGCAGTTGCTTTATATAGCGCCGATTCTGCTCTATACTCTATCACCTTCTGTATTTATCCATCTTCCTCGTATAGACCGTTGTAACCATGTCAGTGTGTGTATGTGTGTGTGTAGGTGTGTGTGTGTGTGTGTGTGTGTAGGTGTGTGTGTGTCTTTTTCTCCATCTGGATTGTTGTGTCCTTACTTTGTCCGTCTGTTAAGTCCAAGTGTAGCTCGTCAAGATAAAGCACGAAGCCGCGAATGTGCTAACAATTCCCATCAGAATGAATGGATTAATGAATTAAATATGAATTAATGATGACCTAAGCATCCAAATAGACAAGCCTCGTCGACATGTACAGTATATACATCCCCGTCAATATATACATGTACATAAACTGTATATATGCGCACGTATATAATATATACCTGCACGTATATCAGCTTATTATAGTATCTGTAAAACTTACTTATTTGTGTGTATATACATACGTGCGTATACGGCACTATGGTCTATCGATAACACACTTACCATGGGTCATGCAGTCGCAGGTTAGATTCCGTGTATCGACCATGGACAAGGTGTTTGTGGATTGTGTCGATGTTACCAAGCGGTATAATTTTGGTACAAGCGTAAACTGCTAATTGCAGGTCCTACTATGCGCTGGCCTCCATTCCTCTGGACCATGGGATTCGTCCATTGCCGGTTTAAGGGACGAGTGAAGGAAATGAGCGCTTCCCCTACGTTCCACATGGAACATGGGAGCTATATACTCTACTACATATAGGCCTATAATAAGTTGGTATGTCTGTCATGGACGGCAGCAATTCACAGCAGGGACAACGCAGTCTACCTCTGACATGACGACATCGTGGACTGAATAAAAAAACTGATCGTTAGAACAGATACTGACACAGAAGGCAGTTGAGGAAGACATGCGATGAGACATACACGGCAACACAGCAATACATCCACTGGATTGAAGAGTGCCGTCTTCAACTCAGTCTGCATCAGACTGCAAGTGAGAAGAATTGCTCGTGTGAAAGCCTCTAAGATGCCAGTGTGTCCGATGTTGTCTAGAAATGATAAATCGTAAGAACCGATCATAAAGATATATTATAGACGTACAATTTATAATAATTATAAGACACATTATTATTGTCGATATAACAGAATACAAAAGTAGAGGCGACAACTCATTCATATCGGACATTTGTATAGCGCCTCTTCAAGTATAACTACTCAGAGGCGATAAAGGTGTTTGCATCTGGAGTACCCAAACTAATAAACAGGTATCTGAGTTACCTAAGATCGTCGACTGTCGCATGAACAAAAAGTAGACAACAGAATAAAATATACACAATCGATAAAAAACCCGCACGAATAGACAGAATAGAAATCTTAAAATCTTCATTTAGTTTTTTGGAAACGATGCGAAAATGTAACGTCAATAAATAATATAATTACGGAAGGAATCATGAAAATTTTCCAAAAGACATACGTCCATCTAGCATTTGCTATAGTCAAAGTAAGACAAAGACGCTCATGCCACGGGTGCTAGGCAACCTGTTCCATAAAGTTGGACCGCTCACAGCGAAGCTTCTATATGCTGTACCGCGGAAGCAGGGGCGCCCGCAGGCTTAAAAAATTGGACACATACCCCTCCCGTCCCTTCCCATCCCCATCCGTCCTTTGTCGGCCGCTCGTAGTCATACAATGAAAATGACCCAGAGTGACTCATAGAAGTACAGTGTAACATATGCATATGATATCATACGATATTATACATGCTGCTTGGAAACCAAAATTACACAGTGAAATTGTCATGTTGTATGCTTACTTTTAACCAAGTCAGTAATCAGATGTCACCTTCAAAAGCAACAGCAATATGACGATGCCCCGTGACATCAAAGTCCTTTATAACTTTAGACAAGAGACTACAGGCTGCAACAAAGATGTCGATGTTACTGAAGACTCCGCAGTTGAAAATTTCTGAAAGAACGCTGTGATGCAAAGCTTCTTTTTAGGTGGAGATTTCTCGCGAATATCGTGTTCTTTTCTTGTCAGTCAGAATGAAGAAATCTATGGTCAGGAATGGATAAGACGGAGACACAGGCCTAGAATTCACTGAGATAAGATGTATGTTTAAAGTGCATCTTAGGAAGCTCTCAAATAGATGGAGCACAGCCTTAAGGCAATTACGATTAATCATTCAGGTCTTAAAACTCAGCGTGTTTATGCACGAACAGCCAGTGTTTGGTTTGCAGTTATAGTATGGTCACACGTGATGCATCAGTGAACATTCGTTTTCACCTGTAATGAAATGAAGCGATTAAGAATTGGACCCATGTATAGCAATTATTACTAACCAAAACCATTACCCAAAAATGAACGAAACTCGAAAAATTTTATGTGAACGAAAGTAAGAAAATAAAAATTTAGTATTTGTTCAGCCAGTAATCAACTATTAACTGGGTTTATTTTTCTTTGATAACACAAGAAAAATGACTGTATTAGTTTGGAAACAGCCCTTGGTGTACTGTATGCTTAAAGAACAAAGGCTGTGAGTGCGATAATAACCTTTGTACTTTAAGCATACCATGATGTACACCAAGGACTGCAATTTCTAGTTTTGTTAACCAATTTACTTATGGAATTTCCTTCTTGTCTTTTTAAGTTTTGTTACGCAAACATCAAGTAGAAAGTAACGTCTTCCTCGAATTAAGACTTACAGTTCGAGATGGTAGGATTTAATCCCTTTTTTAACACTCAAACTGTTTCCCTATATTGAGCACAACTGTCTTTTAAGCACTACATCAGGACATTTTAACGACGGGCGTTTAGCATAAAATTCCCTTGAGCATTTCTGCACGTTTAAACCTAATCCCTTCTGCAAATATCCGATATTCTGATCAGTACCTGTCGAAATCTCGCGTGACACGAGGCTACGCGATGCTGATGAGTGACGTCATATTAAACAGCCTCCGGCGCCAATCAGATCTCCATTTCCGGCAGCTCAGCAGTGTTCGGTGCAACCTGGGAAGAATTATTGCGACGAACCGCATCGCAGATTCGTTGCCTAATGGACTCGACCGAAGAACGACAGAAGAAGCGACGGGAGGGATGATTCACAGAGGCAACGGGGGTTGGGAGGAAGGTGGCTAGGGCGAGGAAGCACACGGGGAAGGGAGGGGATGGCTGTCATGGACTACGAGGCAATTGATTAGGAAGGTGTCTTGAACGGGATGTGCACCAGAGGGAAAGAGGAAGTCGGTCCAAATTAACCCTTCGTCGGGCGGAAAAAAAACTATACAACTAAGGGCGTGGGGTCAATTTTGACCCCACAGTAGTTATCATGTAATTCGAATAAAATAAGCACTTAGATTGCACGAGAAGGTCATTATTATTATTATTCACTGAAATGTCATTATTTGTTGTATTTCCTCATGACGAGACGTCATAAAATGACGTCATGGCATGACGTTACGTCATGATGTCATGACGCCACGCGGCCACATGCAACAAAAGGCTTGTAATACTGTTCTTACCCTAATGTTTAGCGCCCTCAATAAAATATAATGACGCTTCCTCATGACAACACGTCCTGACGTGACGTCATGACGTGTTGTCATGACGTGGTGTCATGACATGACGTCACGTCATGATGTCATGACGCCACATACAAACATAGGCTTGTAACGCTGTTCCTACCCTAATGTTCAACACCCTCAATACAATATAATGACGCTTTCTCATGACATGACGTCATGACATGACGTCATGACGTGGTGTCATGACATGACGTCACGTCATGATGTCATGACGCCACATACAAACATAGACTTGTAATACTGTTCTTACCTTAATGTATAGGCTAGTGCCCTCAGTACAATGAAATGACGCTAGAATGAACATAGGAGACTGCTAGGAGCTTAGGAAAGTATTTCATCAATCAGCAGAGAGACATGTCTGACAGAGGATTTGACAGTGGACAGTGCACACATTCTTATGACATGCCTTGCACACAGCCGTGGCTTTTTTGTCAGTCTGTCTGGGAGAAACTTGGCAGCGACCTCATTTCTTTGGAGGTTCCAGAATGTCGTCTAACAGTCATCCTCTAATCAGCCCATGCTGAATTGCATCGCTGTTCCTGTAGCTCTTGGCAAAGATCTTTTTCCCAGCTTCTTGATGACGCTGTCTCACTGGAGCTTTGTCCACATTCAATTTCTCATGAAGGACGTAAGCCTGAAGTGCCGGAATATCCAGCAGGTTGCAGAACGGCACTGCCTGCCAAAGGCTGGTTGAGAACTTCGTGCTGAATCATCTGGTCAGCCTAATCAACTACTTTGGTCTTGTTGTAGAAGTTGATAACCTCTGGAAGCTTCCTTGGTGTTTTGATAAAAGTTCCATTGGAGATGTGCATAGTCAACAAGACGATGACCAGTTGTAAGAAAGCAATGACAAGTCGCCGGTCTCATTGAACCCGACAAAGGATGAGTACAATCTCGCGTCCTCAGGGAGAAACAATTTTTTTTAGGCAAATCTACTCGATTAGTACAAATAGTACCAACCAAAGTAGATTTCTTTATATTTAGAACATCTGTAGCTAGGGCCAGCGAGGTGCAACAGTTATCAGTGGTAATGTTGCGACCTCCACATTCAAGAAGGTATATGAGCGGACGTTCAATGTTTCCTCCCAGATCTTTGGTTGAAGCTGCATCAGGGCTCTCTTTGCTGCAGTAGGGCCTATATGCTGGCATTGTACACGTACTTCGTTTCAGCATCGCAGCACATCCATAACTTTATGCCGTATTTTGCCGGCTTTGACGAATTTTGTACGGATTTTGCACCGACCTCGATATGGAGCGAGCCTTTCGCCAATTGTCAGGAATGGCCCTGGATCATAGGCGTAATTTGTGGGGGTACGAGGGGTACCCGGCCGTACCATACCCACTGTTTGGACTGGGGGTACCGTACACCCCACTTTTTGAACATCAGTCAATATCTTATTATTGTACCTTCCCAGAGATTGCAGTCTCGGCCTTGCTTCATATATGCAAAAAACTGGTACCCCCCACTTTTTAGACCAAAGTTGCGCCTCTGCCCTTGAATCATTGCACCTTGAGTGTTGTGTAAAGAGTAACAATAAATAAGGAAGTAAAATTGTGGGCAATGTGCAACTTTAGACTGTCAAATGAGAAAGAAACATCAATAATCAGTAATGGGGTCAAAAATGACCCCATGACCTTAAGTGTATAAATGTCGTGTAATTTTTTGTCCATCTAAAATTCGCATGCAAACTCAACTGGAATACGTAGAGACAACCAATGCAATAATTCTCGTGAAAATTCACGGCAGCCATTTCAGTCTTTGATATCGAACCATAGTTTGAAAATGCGCTCTGGGGTCATTTTTGACCCCACGCCCGACGAAGGGTTAACGGGTAACAACGGACAGAATGTGTCAGCGCAAGACCACGGCACCGAGGCACGAAAGAACGCGGAATAAGAACGAAACAGAAGCAAAGAAAGACTGGCGTCGAATAATGTGCCAAGAAAAAGACGGAACGGAAGATAAGATGACCAGGAAGCAGATGACAAGCGTTTAGATGACTGCTAACGTAGACTAACAACGTGATTAATAGAGTAATAAGCTTGAAACGCGACAAATGGGCTAAAAGGGTCATTAGAGGCTGGACTGTGACAGATTAGGCTTTTGACGCTCTGCGTGATGTCAAAGTGGCGATGACATTGTGTTTACTACAGCGTCTATAAATCAAATCCAGACGATCTGTACGGTCAAATGAGCATCGCGTTTTTAAGTCAAGGCATCGAAGATATAGATTCTGTCCACGCAGGGATCTTCTGCTCTCTTATATTTTGCTTGTCTGATCTATTTCTCTATCTTGAACGAAACTGGGTTTGTTTAATAAATAAGGCTTGTCGAAGCAATGTATCAGTCACCCAACTGGAATGAATTACATTTCACATATAAAAAACGGGGCCATTGAATCCAATGCATGCGCTGCAGAATCTGCTATCATAACACTGGAGATTGGCAAGATAGGCTGTCCGTCGAAGACATGGCACCACATTGGCACCATCAGTCAAAGACAAGGCACTGATAAGGCAACTGCGGTCGGAGATCGTGTCGCTGATAAGACGGCGTTCTCTGAATTGGACGGTCGATGATGATGGCAACATCAACAGCAACCTCAGCAGCAGCAACTGTAATGCGACGAGATCACAGGACACGCGACCGATGCAGATGACGACGAAGACGACGACGATGTGGATGAGGAGGAGGAGGAGGAGGAGGTCTTGACCAGTCATGACCTCAGCGGAAGTCATTTATTGTCGAAATTAGCCACTTCAGATCTAGATTCAGTTAGGTTCATGTTTTTCTTCTGCTGACCAGTTGACCACCCCTCTCTGTATTTAAACCCTGTCCTGTTTTAACTATGAATACTTATACATAGTTTAGATATATGGTATACAGACAGACAGACAGACAGACAGACAGACAGACAGACAGACAGACACAGACAGACAGACACAGACAGACAGACAGACAGACAGACATACAGACAGACAGACAGACAGACAGAGATCCAACCTTGGCTACGTAACTTATAATAGAAATAGAAAGCATATTTTATCGCATGTATACAATTGTACACGCGTAGGGGCTTATGCATATTATGTATACGTATCTGAATGAAAAGTAAAACTACTTTCTCTTAAGTATATATATATATATATATATAATATATAGACCAAGTGATCACAATGCATATAGGCCTAAGTGTATGCTTGTATGCATAATGTCATACGTATTTATATACATACATTGTACATTTTGCTTAATAATAATATTTATGAACGGATAATTTCCTATGTGTAAACGACTTAATTACCAGATTATTATAATAAGCGTGTGCATTTATAAGCATTCATCTTTAGAAACATCTGCATATTGGTCCACTTTAAAAGAAAAAGATTAGACTACGGACACTGAAAACGAATAACGGAACAGAGACAGCCAGGGAGGCAGACAAACAGACTATATGCATATTTATATAGCGTCTTTAGAAACTCCCCGAACTGCATATATATGGCAGTTATAAGCAGATAATGAATCACTCAGCCTAAGGGCAAACAGTGAATGTGGAGAATGAATAATTCAGCGACTTATGTGGCGCCTCGATTTGAATTGACGCAGGTGCTTGTTGGCCATTAGTATGAGAGAAGACGAAGACAGTCCGATCTGTGAATCTGCGAACTGCGAGAGGAATGGCGTTGCTAAATTTGCCAGCACTGAAAGGGTCAGCGACGGCTAATCGCAGCTGAAAGGTCTGTTTATCCAAGAAGTCCGAACTGAATGCCTGCTTCCGTCGTTGCCCTATTAAGGATCTGGAAAGGCTTTTAACGCACGTGGACCTCTGGGAAAGCAAAGAGCTCCTGTCTGAAATTCTGCTGAGGGACGAAAAGACATACAACAAACAATCAGAGAGACAGAGACAGAGACAGAGAGAGACAGAGAGAGAGGCAGCGGAAGCGAAGACAAATGGGACAAGACAATGAAGCGAGGGAGAGAGACAAAAGGCAGGCAAAAGAAGAAAACAGTTGCACAGCCGATAACTGAGACTACACAAGACTTTCGTGTCATCGGAGAAACTGTTCTGATAGCTAAGACTTTCTTTCAGAAGGATTTTCTTGTTTTTATGGGACAGACAGCTCGGGCTTCAACGTGAGAGTTAGTGAAGCATTGAAACAGGCGCGTCTAGTGTTCGCGGCGAGGGCAACACGTCGGTTAATTCCGCCTCGCATTACCCAGATTTCCATTAATCGTGGACGGTCTATTCTCTTGGGAAAGAGGCGCCATCTACAGTTGGGATCTCGGTTCAGATATCCGTTTGCCTGTCTGCTTGGCTGCTTCCGATCATTTATAACACAGCCTCTTCTCTTTGCTCTCTTACTCCCTGTTTCATCAACCTAATTTCTGCTCCTATGCTCCACATCGCCTCTGCTCTCTTCTCTTCTTCATTCTGATTTCTAACTCCCGTCTGCAATTCTCTTCTTTTTCTCTCTGCTATGCTTCTAAGTTACTTCTTATTTCCCTACCCATTTATAAAGGAGGTTCATCCTTTTGCTGTTGTAGCTGCTTCCCTTCTCCCTCGAACTAATTTTGATCCATTCTCGTCCTGTATTTTCTTCTGCTGCTCGTTTTAGTTTCAACGTCCAGCTACCAATTCATCTTTATTTCCACTATTTTTGTCTTAATTCTGCTCATCCTCCAACGTGTCACACTCTACTTCGTTCCATTGTATTGTCTGTGTCTATTTCTTTTTCTTCACACCAGGCCGATGGGTTAGAGTGCTCGCATTGTAACGCGAAGAGTACGGGTTCAAGCCTCCTCTGAGACGGCTACTATTATGTAAGGATCTTGAGCAGATACTTAACTCATAATTGCTCAGTGCCATCGATTGGTGCATGTTTATTCACTAGTGGCGCTTTATAGCCTAAATGTGTAATAACAATTATAATAATTCTCACCGTGTCTTTGTTAAATTTTTTTACTCATTTCTGCTTTCATCTGCTACGAAAAGTTTTCCAAATCTATTTTCCAAATCTATTTTCCAAATCTTTAGTTCTCTATTTTCGTTTTACTCCATCTTCTCAGTCTTTTCTACATTTTAGTTATACTCTTCTTCATATCCATAGCATCAATCGACACTTTTTGCATACTTCACTCTTTTCGTTATCGTTCGTTAGTCATACGTTTCTCCCATAGCCTTTCCTAACTGTCCTATCCGTGTTCCCTAGCCTTCTTATTAGCCCTTCCGTATTCTTTTCTAAAAAGTTCTTCTAAATCTTTCGTTTTCTTTTGTCTTATTCCATCCTTTCTTTCTTCGTCTTTCCTTTCTTTCACCCAAATTCTTCCTTTGCCTCATCCATTCCTTTCTCCTACTCTACCTCATCTGCTTCATTTCAGTCACTTCATCTTTCTTGTCTTCTTCTCCTTCTTCTTCGTCTCTGTCGTTTGCAATCTCCGGCTCTTACTTTCTCTCCACTTCCCATTGCTCGGTCTCTTCACTTCGTTCTTGGACTTTACCCGACCGACCGGGCGTCATGATTGCCTCTGCGCTCATCCGCTTTCGTCCATTCAACGCAAGATGGCGTGGCGATAATTACTGTTGACATTTCGACCGTCGGGAGACGAATCCGAAACTCACGAAATCGCGGCAGCCGGCGCAAGACCATCCACCCCGACCCAGCGACGACCATCCCTCCTTTGTCGCCCTTTCCCTTCAGCCTTTCTCCCACTTATCCTCTCCCACTCTTTCGCTCTCTGTCACTCTCTCTCTCCTTCTGTCTGTTTGTCTGTCCATCTCCTTCTCTCAGTTGCTATATCTAGTTACGAAAACACCCAGTCTCGACCCGTATACCCTTTTCAAGATGATGCCTGATGACTGTCGACACTAATATGATTAGAACACTTAAAGAGATTGCGTGGTAATAGAGCACAAGTCCTCTAATCAAATAGGCGTAATACTACTACAAGACAACTCGGCTCCAGTCCGCTGCCTGTAATTTAGACGTCAAACTTGCATGCAGTGGTTTAAGCCTGACCAGCCACCAATAAAGTCTTGAGATTAAGCCATGTTTAACTTAGTGTATGTATGTATGTACGTATGTATGTATGTATGTATGTATGTATGTATGTATGTATGTATGTATGTATGTATGTATGTATGTATGAATGTATGTATGTATGTATGTATGTATGTATGTATGTATGTATGTATGTATGTATGTATGTATGTATGTATGTATGTATGTATGTATGTATGTATGTATGTATGCATGCATGTATGTATGTATGTATGTATGTATGTATGTATGTATGTATGTATGTATGTATGTATGTATGCATGCATGTATGTATGTATGTATGTATGTATGTATGTATGTATGTATGTATGTATGTATGAGAATACTTAATATAGGTCATTTTAAGTAACTCACATAGGCGCTGTACCTATGACTATCTAAAAGATCTAAACAAGTTTAAAGACAGTTAGCAAATGTATGATGTACAGAGTCAAAGTCAACAGTACGTTAGGTGCAATGGCAGACTGTTCAAGGAGGAGGCGCAACTGGTAGAAGATCTGCAGAGGTGGTTCAGAAACCGGTGGTCGTCCGCCATTGCGAATAGCACTGCTCAGTGCTCATTCAGGAGACTCATTTACCTCCTGAGAGTAGGCCATCGCTTTCGACTTTAGCACCCGCTGTGTTCCCTGACCCTGCGGAGGGATTCTGATCTGGCATTCAGAAAACAACCTACATGTAACTTCCCTTTTAGGAATCCGGATTGTCGGAACCTGGTATCCATACATCACCGTTATGCAGAGCTAGTGCTAGAGCTAGATGCAAAATCAATGTGTGGTACTTAGACAGTTCGGAAATTTACATTACATCACTTTGCAAGAATAGAGAGCATAAACTGCGTTCCGTTTGGGCTAACATGAGTTTACGCCAATACATGTACAATACATAGTCTACTTTCCTCTATTGGTAACTGCATGATTTCCGCAGTCACTCACAAGTGAGTTTTCTAGTTGTAGGTCTATCTCCAACCAATAAGCCTAGTGTCATGTTTGGTAGTTTTTATTCTTGACCAGTAGAATCTTTCGAAAACGCTCTTTTACCAACAGCGTTAAATAAGCATTCGATTAAATTACATTTCACAGATGAGAGTCGGATGTTGAGCGAAAGACTTTTCACTCACCGCCTCCAATTTATCGGAGGTTTGGATCCCAGAGCGACGTGAAATTGACAAACGAATGCCGATCGGTATGGGCGCCGCAAAGCGCAAGGAACAGTTGCCGAGCTCTTCTTGGATAACTCTGCTTGTATTTGACAGGCGACACACAGATAGACACATACATACATACATACATACATACATACATACATACATACATACATACATACATACATACATACATACATACATACATACATACATACATACATACATACATACATACATACATACATACATACATACATACATACATACATACATACATACATACATACATACATACATACATACATACATACATACATACATACATACATACATACATACATACATACATACATACATACATACATACATACATACATACATACATACATACATACATACATACATACATACATACATACATACATACATACATACATACATACATACGCACGTATACACACCCAGTGCGATTCTCGTTAACGATAAGGACAATGAAAATGTTCGTTAACGAAAATAAAATAATTCCGTTAACGATAACTATAAGTACTGTAACTAATAATGGTCATTAAATATAACTATAAAATGACACTAACGAAAATTCATCGCTATTTTCGTAAAAAAATATAAAAAAAAGTGCAATATCGACAAGCACAAGGACGTGAAAATGCGCTACAACTAATAGCCTAAGTGCGCCTCGGATGTCGGTGAGTTTAGAGCGTCGTGTATTCATGAAAATGAATGCAACCACTCTTCAAAGCCTTTCGAAGCTCTAGAAGCAATTATGTAACGGGTCTTAATATGCACAGCTACTGCGTCTGTAGGCAATTTCGCTTAACCTATTGTTTGTAACTAAGTGCTAACTGAAATAAAAAGCCAGCAACTATAGCTATAATTATAAAAAAAATAATACTAGCTATAACTGTACCTATAACTAATTAAAAGCCATTAACTATAACTTTAACTGTAACTAAAATAAAATAATGTGAGAATCACACTGATACATGTATGCATGCATACATACATACAAACATACATACATACATACATACATACATACATACATACATACATACATACATAAGTACATACATACATACATACATACATACATACATACATACATACGTACATACATACGTACATACATACATGCATACATATATACATGCATGCATGCATACATACATACATACTAACACCTCCACCCATCTATACCTACATCAAGCAGGAAACTATGGATCACACTGTGAAATCGGGTTTCGTAGCGACACTTTTGTCTGCAAGCCAGTTTCCTAAAGATGCATTGACTGTTGAGAGATTAATATAAATGCATTCAACTCGCTCCTTATTTGTTACAACCTGCGCCAATTAGGGTTCACGACGAGGGATGATCCTGCCCCCCAACCCCGTTTCCTGATCATACCTCAAATTGTTGAGTTTGGATCTAGACGTGTGAAGCCGAGAGATAAATTTTTAACGACCGTGTCTTTTATGCTCAGACATGCTTAAGGCCGCTAATGACCCATACGTCGCTTTGATATAATGAATGTCGTTAGATGACGACTTACCTGTGCTCACAATTAGCGCTTTCGTTCACCTTTGCCTCAAGCGATTCGCCTCCTCCTCCTCCATTCTCTCCTCCTCCTCTTCTTCCTCTTCCTCCTCCGTCCGCTGCTGACTGTAACCGTTGAGCATCGACGTTCTCTGCATCACTGGCGTTCAGTCTCTCTGCTTCTCCTACGCCTCCACCGCCGTCTCAGTCGCAACAGAGGCAGCAGCACCAGCACCAGCACCAGCAGCAGCAGCCGCTCTCGATGCCAGCAACATCTGGTGCCGAAAAGGAACGACGCCGTCGCCATCATCAGCGCTAGACGATGAAAGAAGAGGAAGAAGAGCAGAAAAGCAGTTCCCTCATTCGTTCATTCGTTCGTTCTTTCGTTCGGGTGTTCATCCGGGTCTATAGTCGCCCTTAGGCCTCTAATGGTCGCCAGAGAGCGCTGCTCAAGTGATGCCACAGGCGAACGAATAACGAAAGGCCAGCAAATTATGTCGGCCTGCGTGTTTTCCTTGCTCTGTCTGTACGTACGTTCCTCTGTATGCGTATATATTATACATAATATATTGGCCTATATATATCTATCTATATCTGTTTTTAAGTCCATTTCTCTTACTATCACAGTTGAGTGTCTGTAATGTATGATCATCTGTTACTCTAAGTCCCAACATTTGCTTGTTTATCTGTATGTGTGTATCTTTCACTGACACTATGCTTATATGTCTGCCATTGACCGGCAGTATGTCTTCGGGTCAGTCTGTGTTCGTGTTTCTGTCTGTCTCTTTCAGTCTGTCTGTCTGTCAGTGAGTCAGTCAGTGAGTCAGTGAGTCAGTCAGTCAGTCAGTCAGTCAGTCAGTCAGTCTGTATGTCTGTATATCTGTCTGTCAGTTTGTCTGTCAGTCTGGTCTTCGTCTGCATTAGTTGTAGGCGTGAAAGTGGAAAAATCCATCCGGGAAGTATTTGTCCATCAGTTAAACGTTCCTTTTTGGCGTCGCCTTTGGTCGTTCAGTGTTTCGCAACCTTGGTTCGTAGTAATCGAGTCTACGAAAGGCCAGAACAGACACTCGAAGCTCATTCCTCTTCTTCACAAAATCCAAGTCTTCGTTGTATTCATTTCGTGTCGTCATCATCATCGTCATCTTTCTCGTTTTCTTACATTGACGTCATCTTCGACAGTCTTCAACAAATTCTTTTGTTCGTTTTATTGCGTGATTGTATGCATCAACTCCAGAGAGGCTGTCGGAGACACAATGCCCGGTCATACATAGGGTTTACATTAACGTTGCGGATTATAACGATTAATTAGTCGAATAATCTTTTAAAATTTTAAGCGACTAATTTCGGCTTCTTCGATTAATTTTCTTGCATGATGCCGAACAGCCCATTTCCAGAGTAAACAATATGGCGAACAGTGATAATATGAAATGTTTGAGTAGAAAATTGAGCGATCATTTTGCATTTAAAATAAATGCTGATGAAAAGGTAAGAAGGCAACAAACTTAACTGTCTTGTTGCAATAAACAGTTCTCTTACCGTGTATCAAAAACATCGCAATTTTAGCATGTAGAATTATTGAAGATTTTTGTAGATAGAAAGTAGTAACTATACAGACTACAGTTTTCAGTTTGACAATTTGAACTGTATCATGTGGAATGATTACAGTTTTCGGAGAAAGAAAGTAGTATAGGCCTAACTGACTCGGTGATTGACAGACTGCATTTTAACATTTTCACGCTGTACATAACAGATACCAATTGATCGAATTTAATCGATTAATAGAAAATAAATTTGGGAGATTAATCGATTAATTCTATCGATTAATTTTTAATCAGTACCATACATACATACATACATACATACATACATACATACATACATACATACATACATACATACATACATACATACATACATACATACATACATACATACATACATACATACATACATACATACATACAGGCTTGGACTGGCCCACCGGGACACCGGGAAATTCCCGGTGGGCCGGTCGCCCAGGCTAGGACTGGGCCGGCCACCCAAAAAAGAAAAAAATATGATTAACAAATATTATGATATTTTAGTTCTAATTCTTAATTCTAGTGTTATAAATTATGAAATATTGGCCGTGCATGGTTGTTACCAAGAAACTTGCACTGCCACGTGAAGCGTGTGCTACATGCCAATATTCACTTTAACTTACTGTTGATTATAGGCCCTAGCGCATGCAACAAAGAAACAGAAGTTATCGATTCTTGTACATATACATACTACAGCATTTCATGATATTTCTGATTCTAACAAATTTAATAATGATGTTTGGAACAGAGCGAAAACTCTCCTGCGTTTTTAGACAAGTTTTTATTTTATTTTGACAGACAAGTTTTTATTTTATTTTGACAGCACTATTATAGTTGTTTTAGAGTCTTTCATGCTGATGGCTTGTGAAAAGGTCCTTCTCAGAATAATTAATAATGATGAAATCGTTGACGTTTTTTGGCATCAATATGTGATACGATGAAAAAAAACGGCTATACTAAGTGCTTCTGTGAAGTTGTGTCTACTAATTCTATCATGATATCAAGTTTTTTAAATAAACTAAACTGTGCACAGTGAACTACAGAATGTAACATGTTGGTTCCAAACATAATTACGAATTTACGACAAATCACAAATTAAAACGCATATGTGTTAATTTCTGAATCTTTTAATATTTATTGAACAATATAATGCCATAGCCTATTTTGCCCATTAATAACTAAAAATTCCTCCATTTTATGTTCAATGTTACAAAAAGCATTGGCAGGCACAACTTAGGCCCTTATCATGAAAGGTATCGTGGCTTCGGCGCTCGATAATGTGGGCCGCCCATGACCAAATTTCCCGGGCCGCTTCTGCGAGCCAGTCCAACCCTGCATACATAGTTTTACATACATACATACATACATACATACATACATACATACATACATACATACATACATACATGTCATAAATATGCCAATTGTCTCAGTCTTGAGTTCGTCTCCAGGCTGTGTGTAGTCCGAAGTTCAGTGGGTAAAGGTCCGCCTCTACCGTCTGAGTCCATGTGCACATCGCGTGTCCGACTGATCTCTTAATTAATTATACGTTAAAAACTCAAAGACTGTCAGTACGTGTGTTTCTCTCGAGTTAACGCTACGCTACAACCGGGAGAATCGAGTCTGTAGCTCGATCGACTGCATATATACATACATTTGTTTCATAACATAAATATATGCATACATACAAGAATGCATACATAGAAACACACAAATATACTTTACATACATGCATCAAAACAAACATATCAAACTACACAATTATACATATGAATACATAAGTGCACGTTATTAGCTAATTACCTGGACAATTACAGCGCCTCTTAAGAGCATAGCGGCGTTCATGTGCACTATGAGTCGATCTCATATATACCTTACTATACTTACATACTGATTCTCCTTCTGCGTGATGTCCATAGTGGCCTTCCACCGTGGCAAGAACCCGGAAGGCACTGCAGCGCAACGTAGAAAGCCATTTCGTAATGGATGAGCCGTGATGTTGTTGCTCTTCTACAAGATTTCTACGCCCAGCTGATAACCAGGTATAAAAATAAAAATGGATCCAATTTGTGCCTCTTAGAAGCCGGACAACAACTAACGCCAGCATTTTCACTGCCAAGAGGACGTCATTTCCCGCCACCTAAAGGTGCCATATATTTGTGGATGGTATAGATAGGCCTCATATACAAAGGTCTATAGGCCAGCCATCCAGACATACAAGTGATGGCAGCTGAAATTGTGACAGGCGACCAATTATGGAAGGCAAGAGAAGTTCTTGATCTTAAGACGCGCCCTTTTCGATCTGTTAAAAAGGCCATGTCATGTTGAGGGCATTCGTGAGGTTCTTGAAATGCGTCACATAAGTGCCTGGATACATACATAGAATACATACATACATACATGCATATATACATGTATTCATACATATTCATACATACAAGCTGGTTTACCCGGCGTTGCCTGGGGTTATAAGTTTCAATCCCTGTAGCGAATAAGCAACAAATTTAGGTATAAGTTTAAATGCGTGTAGCGAATAAGGAAGAAATTTAGGCGACCTGTGGGGGGAGACTGCTTCGCAGTCTTGTGTACGCCTTCTGGCGTACAGCGGAGACCGCTTCGCAGTCTTGTAGTGTTGTAGACGCCTTCTTGCGTACAGCGGAGACTGCTTCGCAGTCTTGTATACGCCTTGTCGCGTCTTGCGACCTCTGCCGTGGAGTGACTGCTTCGCAGTCGCCCTGTGGCGACGACTGCTTCGCAGTCTCTCGTGGACTGACTGCTTCGCAGTCGAAGAGGGTGAACCCGGCGTTGACGGGTTAAAGAAAACGCCAGAAATGTAGCCGTCACTGCCCTTAGTAAAGTAGTCTTTGAACATACAATTTTGCTGTAAAACGATGAATATAGTTCGAATCGATCGTAATTAAATTTTGTGCGAAAGTAAACAACGTCGTTATGCGCATTATTAATGACGTTGGGGAATACCGGCGCCATAAATAGAACCGCTTTGCAGTGGAAGATGCGAGCTGGGGCGTGAGGGACGGTCGGTTGGGTAGAGTTTTGGGGGATTGTCGCCATGTTAGCGGTGAAAATGGGGTACGCGAACCCCTCCACTGAGTGTCCGATGCCGAGGCCGACACAGTAGTGAAGGTTTGGAGTGAAAAGGTGCAAAATTGTAGAAGTTAATCCCGGTCAAACAGACAGAGAGACAGACAGACAGACAGACAGAATTCTCGCTTTATTTATATAGATATACATACTTGCATACATACACATGCGTACGTACATGCATACATACATATATGCGTACGTACATACGTACGTTCAATACATCATGCATGCATACATACATGTACATACATGCATACATACATACATGCATGCATATATACATACCTACATACGTATTTACGTACATACATACATACATACTTAAAGAGGCGAGTTCTAGCAAGAGATTTATACTGTTATACATTAGGATTATAGGTTGTGGTACATTTAGAAAATAATATGTATGAATCGATGGCGTAAGGGACTAAATTGGAAATGTTTAGTTCGATGTTTTAGGCCGACCGGTGCCAGGTCTAAGGGTTCAATCGTGTAAGGCCTATAGTGACGATTCATATTTACTCTGAGCAGAATACATAATATTTTACAGCAAGAGTAATGCTCGCAGAACGTGGAAACACCAAGCGAGTGTAGATCTACTTCAAACCTGGTTGCTCTCAGAGCTTGTCCGCTGTCACCTGAGTGTGAAAGAAAAAGCTTCGAGTTCTAGACGTTGAAAACCAGATTCAGCGTGACCCAAACTTCTAGCAGATAGAAGAAAATGTTCTCTGCCAGATCGATCGTCGCTTTTCCTGGAAACGATATGAGCCTAATGGGTAATTAGACCTGACGCTGAAGATGTTGATTTACAACATTTCAAACTTGTGAAAGCAATTCACAGCAATCTAATACAGAGAAACTTATACGAGTTTCAGATGATGGCAACTGAATAAGTATCGCAACCGACGCAGGTGTCTTCCTCTCTGTCTCTGTCTCTGTCTGTCTCTGTCTTTCTCTTTCTTTCTGTCTGTCTGTCTCTGTCTCTGTCTGTCTCTCTGTTTCTTTCTGTCTCTGTCTCTGTCTATGCCTCTGTCTGCCTGCCTGTCTGTCTGTCTGTCTGTCTCTCTCTCTCTCTTTGTCTCTATCGGTACGTTGAAATTCCTCTCTCTTCGTCTAAAGCGAGGCAATCCGGTGTGGATCATGCGCGTCACTGTATTTCACCTCACAACCCATTCATCTACATATCCCCAAGGCTGACCCCTGACCCTAGCCAGGTCCCATGGTATTATGGTTTTCTATTTAGAATGCATAGTCTGCACATCGATACTGCTGTCCGTAATAATTATATTTAAGGGATGTCCAGTCGGCCTTTGACAAGAGAGTCGCCAGGCGGCGCGATATATTTACAATCCCCGAAAACAATCGGGTTATTAGTGAAACCTCTTCGTCTTCAAGATGTTCGTTCTGCTCCTAATGAAGCTAATCGTAATCTACGGCGACGAGGGACTCGTCCACCCAATGCCTTGAGACATTCATCTCCTCAGGGTTAGTTGTCTTGCCTTCCGTTGGGTCATCACAGTCTTTGTCTCCGGATTTACATCGTATATCTATCTGTCTCTGTCGCACTTACTCACTTATTAGCTTACTCCCTTACTCACTCAAGCACTTGCTGACTCTCTCACTCTCTCGCACTCTTTATCTTCATCTTTGTCGTGTTTCGTCATCTCTGTAATCATTTGTCGACCAAGTTCTATTCTCCTCACTTAGTTCATCACCCCGTCCATCCGTCCATCCATCCATCCATCCGTCCGTCCATCCATCCGTCCGTCCATCCATCCATCCATCCATCCATCCATCCATCCATCCATCCATCCATCCATCCATCCATCCATCCATCCACCCGTCCGTCCGTCCGTCCGTCCGTCCGTCCATCCATCCACCCGTCCGTCCGTCCGTCCGTCCGTCCGTCCGTCCGTCCGTCCGTCCGTCCGTCCGTCCGTCCGTCCGTCCGTCCATCCATCCATCCATCCATTCATCCATTCATCCATCCATCTATACATACATACATACTTACATACATCCCATAGATCTGTCTATCCATCCATCCAGCTATCTTTCTGTCTATTATAATTTTAATCTTAAACCTGATTGTAACCAGAATACCGGTTCCAGTTAAAAAGTGGTAAGGAAATTGTGTAAATCTTACCCGATGTCATTTGGTACCAATACTCAGTCACTGCACGGAAAGGAGTCAAGCTGAAAGCGGACAGTTTTTTTAATACGAAGACGGAGTTAATAAATCGCCATGAAGCCTCGGGCTCCTCTCTCTCTAATCGCCGGTCTCAGACGCCGACAGTCTATCCTCACAGTATCGGTCCATTTGACATGTATTTATGTGATTAATTGTGTCTCTAGGCTCATAGATCAATACAGTTCTTGTACAATTTCTTGACTTGATCTTACCCATGAAGTTCTTTCGTTTTCCGTTTACGGATTATTCTTGATTGAGTCACATTTTGTTTCAACGTTCTTTAAATTTCTATTTGTTTTTTTAATAAAAGAGAGTAACCTTCTTATCTGAGTCTTTTTACATTCTTATCAAGTCGTAGGCTATCAATTAATGTTTCGAAACGTTTCACTCCTGCTGTATTGTGCTTTACTATTCGCTTATTTTAATTCCGCTCTCTCTCTCTCTCTCTCTGTCTCTCTCTCTGTCTGTCTGTCTGTCTGTCTGTCTGTCTGTCTGTCTGTCTCTCTCTCTCTCTCTCTCTCTCTCTCTCTCTCTCTCTCTCTCTCTCTCTGTCTCTCTCTCTTTCTCTCTGTGTCTCTGTCTCTGTCTCTGTCTTTCTCTCTCTCTCTCCTCTCTGTCTCTGTCTCTGTCTCTGTCTCTGTCTCTGTCTCTCTCTCTCTCTGTCTCTCTGTCTCTCTGTCTGTCTCTGTCTCTGTCTCTGTCTCTGTCTCTGTCTCTGTCTCTCTGTCTCTCTCTCTCTTTCTCTCTCTTTCTCTGTCTGTGTCTGTGTCTGTGTCTGTGTGTGTGTCTCTCTCTCTCTCTCTCTCTCTCTCTCTCTTCCTTCTACTATCTCTATCTCTGCTTTTGTCTCTGCTCTTGTGTCTGTCCTAGTGATATGTCTTCTTTTTAGATCTCTTCTCTTCCCTTCCTCTGACCACGTTTTCCATTCACTTTCCCTCACGTTTTCGGGCGTTCAACCTTTTTCCCAGCGGTCTGTGCATATATGGTAATTGCATTTGCCGATGACGACGGCGATATGTCGAACACAAGCCTCGTTGTTCGTAGAGGGGCCGAAGGAGACCCAAGGCCGATCAGATCGCCATCTGGCGGATGTTTCTGCGCACGATAACGCAGACATATCAGGATAATTTGGTCGATAATGTCACTTAGCGGTATTACAGTTCTGAATAAGCGAATGGCCAAACGATCTCTGCAGGGATCTGTTAAGCGACGACCTGTATATGCCCTGACATTGCCTAATTGTAAATGACCCCAATCTCGTTCTTATTCGGCGTTATAGGATACAGGACATCGATCGGTTGTGTATGGATTGATCGTGGCTGCATGAAGATTCTGTAGAACCTATATTAATAAGTAATTTTATAACGTATTCCAAAAATTTATCACTTATTGCCAATTTCCATATTTACCGAAAGCGAAGGTTTCTTGTTCACTTGATGACATTGAAACAATGGAAAGAAGTAGAGTTAGAAGTGGTTTTCGGCATAGGAAATCAAATTGCAACGGTGACATAAATGTAACTAGAGTAGATTAGCCTATATTAGATTAGACAAGACCAGATAAGATCAAATAGGCCTATATAAATAAGGTTAATTAAATTATATAAAATAAGGTAAAATAATATGAATTAAGATAAACTGAGACAAAATGAGAGAAGATAAACTAGTTCAGTTGGCACGAAGTTATGTCAAAATTGGATTAAAGCTCGCATTGTTTTTCCTCCTAATCCCATGGTCAGTTGCAAGCACTGTGCAATTAATCACAATAATTCAAAGGAAGGATCGCTCATGACAATTCAAAGGATTCCTCGTGACAATTCCGACGATTCATCGTGCCTGTAGGCTTTCGGATGCAGCATCGGTTGGCCAACCGTGGATCCAGCAAACAACAGCGGCAAACACAAGGCCTCGAAACTGAACAAACTCCACGAATCTGTGGACGCATTTACTCTGAACTGCTTCCGTTCTTCGGTGCACTATTTTCTAGAGCGGAGGAACACCGACTCTACTTCCGGTCTCATTACATAGTTCCGAGTCGGTGAACAGCCGCGTTGCTTTAGCTCAATCGCCCCGCACGATAATTACCGATCGACCTTGTGCGGACTATTTACAGGCTGTATACACTTAGATTTCTGTAAAGGGAGACGCTAATCAATGGCTATTTGAGGCTGAGTCCCATTCACTCAGGGCCAAAGGCATTTTTCCAGCTAGATCTATTCCACTGTTCCATATATGGATGTCTGGAAAATAGGAAGATCTATTTGCTTCCGGAAGGGTTCCAGCTGAATTAACATTCATGGCCGGCATTGATTACTAAATAGACGTTCATTTAGGTGATAATTTATATAGCGACTTTCTAATAACTTCTTAAAGATGCTGCGTGCAGAACAATCCAATGAAGTGCGAGGGATAAACTGAAAAGTTGGTTGAGGGAAGAGTGTAGTATTTGCGAACTGTGGGCACTAAAGCATCTTATCGTACTCGTAGCTCAAATAAAACTAAGTCACGGAAACCAGTTTATTAACATCGCTCAGTCAAAACACAATCGTTAGGCAGCTTACTTCAGTTTCGGTTCCAAGTCAAGATCCAAGGTGAACAAGTTTAAAAACTGTGGCGAAGAAGTATGAGCTGCACTCTTTGGTATCGTGGCATTTAGGTAATGAAGTACCGTATGTAATAATCACGCCCTTAGAAAGTTGCTAGAAAGAAGAGTGTGATAAGACAAGAGGGCAGGCGGTTATATGTTATTCCTTAGCAGTTGTCAATGGTTAATCAGTACAGGCCTTGCGTTTTTTCATATGTAATTACTGTATACGACCTTCTTAATCAAAACAACCGCTACATTTCTAGATTCTAAACAAACTATGGAGTTGCCCGCTTGACATTTATTTCAACGTTTTTAGAAGCAAAATAAAGACCTATGGTGAGTTTGGAAATCGAAAGTAGTTTTGTGTCATTGAAATTAGTTTGATGAACGTCAGTGTAAACTGATTTCATACAACACAATCGCATTCAAGGCAACGCAATTTGGATACTCGGTAATAATTTCATATAAATTAGATTAATCTCTCGTGTAATAATTTCACATTTTCTAGATCGATCTCTACTTTGATTCAATGTAATCTTGTTTAGTTCAACGCTTTTACTTAATTCAACGTAAGCTATTGTAACTCAACTCTTTCTTTCACATAATTCAATATAATGTAGTGACAATCTATCTAAAAATTCTCATTTAATTAGACAAGTCAAATTGTCAAGTAACCCTGACCATTTTCAACCCAATCTTATTCCAATCTTATTCCATTCAACATAATCTTATTCCATTCAACGTAATCTTATTCCATTCAACGTAATCTTATTCCATTCAGCGTAATCTTATTCCATTCAACGTAATCTTATTCCATTCAACGTAATCTTATTCCATTCAACGTAATCTTATTCCATTCAACGTAATCTATTCCATTCAACGTAATCCTATTCCATTCAACGTAATCTATTCCATTCAACGTAATCCTATTCCATTCAACGTAATCTATTCCATTCAACGTAATCCTATTCCATTCAACGTAATCTATTCCATTCAACGTAATCCTATTCCATTCATCGTAATCTTATTTAAGTCAACATAATCTCCATAGTCTCGTGTAATTCAACGTAACAGAGATTATTGATGTTTCACAGGATATAATATGCACCCATTAGGCCGCTCTCTGTCTGTCTCTCCCAGTCTGTCTGCCTCTCTCTCAGCCCTCTCCCTCTCTCTCTCTTTCAGTAGTAACCGGTCTCATTGAAACAGCTTATGCGCCGTGTCTTCCATTTCCATCATCAATCCTTCTCCGCTACGGACCAAGTGGCACGATGATGTCTTTCTGTTCCAGCAGCCAAACACGCCTATTGGAAATCAATAAGCCGACGATATCGAACTATACTGCTACGGCGCCAGACGATACACGGTGACGCATAGGCACACAATCCGTCAACAAATCAGTGAGTCCACCGAGACGAAGGAGGAGGAGGAGGAGCAGGAGGAGCAGGAGGAGAAGAATGGAAAAAGGAGGAGAAGGTGGAGGAGAAGAGGAGGAGGAAGAGGAGAGGAGGAGGGAGAGGAGAAGGAGAAGGGAGAGGAGGAGGAGGAAGAAGAGAAGAGGAGGAAGAGAATGGGATGAGGAAGATGGGAGGACAAGCGGACGAGGAGAAGGGAGAAGGAGGAGAAATAGAAGGACGAGGAGTAGAGGAGGACGAGTTAGAGGAGGAGCAGTAGGAGGAGGAGGTAGATAAGAAGGAGGTAGAGAAAGAAGAGGAGAAGGAGGAGGAATAGGGGAAGAAAGAGGAGGAGGAGGTAGAGAAGGAGAGGTGTAGAAGGAGTAGGAGAAAGTAGAGGAGGAGGTAGAGGAGAAGAGGTGGAGGAGGTGGAGAAGGTAGAGGAGAAAGAGGTAAAGGAGGAGGAAGTGGAGGAAGAGGAGGAAATAGAGGAGGAAAATGTGGAGGAGGAGTAGAGAAGGAGTATGTAGAGGCGGAGGAGGCAGAGGAGGAAGAGGAAGTGGAGGAGTAGGTAGAGGAGGAGTAGGTAGAGGAGGAGAAGGAGGTACAGGAGGAGGAGGAGGAGGAGGAGGAGGAGGAGGTGAAGAAGGAGGAGGTGGAGGAAGTGGAGAAGGAGGAGCTGGAGGAGCTGGAAGAGCTGGAGGAGAACGAGGTAGAGGAGGAAGGGAGGAGGAGGAGGAGGAGGCAGAGGAGGTAAAGGATTGGAGAAAATGGAGAAGGAGAGGTGGAGGAGGGGGACGTGGAGTAGGAAATAGTGAAGGAGGTTGAGGAGGAGGTAGAGGAGCTGGAGGAGGACATGGAGGAGGAGGGCGTGTTGGAGGAAGTGGTGGAAGAGGATGAGGAGGAGGTAGAGGAGGAGTTGGAGAAGGATGTTATGACGAAGGAGAGACAAGAGAAGGAAGAATAAAAAGGAGAAGTAGGTCAAAGAAGAAGAATAAGATAAAAAAAACAATACCAATAAAGAGAAGAAAAGAAAGTAAAAGAAAAAGAAGAAACAGAAGATGAAGATGGCGGAAGAAAGCAGAGCAGAATGACAACGAGAATGCGTAACTGGAAGAAGAATTGAAGAAGATAAAGATAAGGAAGAGGAAGGAGATGGAAAAATGAGGATACATAAGAAAGAACGAGGACAAAGACTTTTTCTCGCTCAGGTGAAGAACAGCGGATATATGCAGATTCCAGTCGATGCGATGGCTGCTGACGGTTGCAATGAGAAGGAACAAGACAGAGCAGGAGAGACAGACAGACAGACACACAGACAGACACACAGACACACAGACACACAGACAGACAGATAGACAGACAGACAGACAGGCAGACAGACAGACAGACAGAGATAGAGAATCACAGAACTACAGAGGACAGAGAGGATGAAAAAAGGAGAACAGAAGACAGAAGGAAGTCACTGTGAAGAAGAATCAGATTATGTGGAGGCGGAGGAGGTGTGGAAGAAGCAGGGGCGTCGGAAGAGCGGTCGAATGGAAGGGTATTCGGCTCCACTGGGAAGCGACCGTGACACGTGCTCCGTCGTGACACTCCGTGACACCTTAAACGTTTGATTGGATTTTCGTCACGCTTAATTTGATTATCGATTTCAATTTCAATTACGATACATCGTGAATATATGTTCACGTCTAACCTAGACTGTGTTTGTACTCCTTTCTAGGCCGTTGTACAAAAACTTCAGGTTTTAGCTGGTCTCTGTAACAGCCGGTAAATGACACGTGTATATGTAAGTATGTAATGAGGAATTGCATTACCTTACATTACATTTATCGATCAATACTGGCTTTTATATCATTTCTGATCTTTGATTGAAGCGCAGATGACAGAGGCAACGTAACAACGAAAACAACTTTATGTATGCATGAAAAATATTTGGATGCGAACACAGAAGGCGTTGGGTCTACGAGATCAATGTATGAACATAGATTAGGTCTCCTCCGATGCAACAAAATGTACGCAATTTGCATAAAACAACATATGTTGATGTCTTTTCGTGTATGTCTGGCTCGATTGTATAATCTCGTCATCTGACCTTTGCACATATGTAACAGTTTCCTTAGTTATTTCTTGGTCTTAATATACATAGGCTTATAAGGCCTGTTCGTCCATGTATATTAATAGGATCGCGATATAGTTTTGACAATATTTTCGAAATATGCCTCGTAATAAACAGCGGTCGGACGGCGTTCGTACGTGGCCGCAGATGCGGTCACGTGTCCTCGGGGCCTCGTCCGTCAAAAACTCATTCCCGGATCTGGGAAGGAGTAAAGGGTGGAGTTGGGAATAAAGGCAGGGAAGGAAGGGTGAAAGAGGAAGGGGTAGGGGACGTGTGTTTTCGATTCGGTGGCTGCTAAAACGCAGAGAGCTAGGCGTTTCATTAGCTCGATAAACACCCGTCGTGGCATGAATTGTGCAACTCCATCACGTATACCGAACAATACGAGATTTCTAGTAAGCCATGATTTTCGCACACATGTAATGCGCCTGTGTAGGATGTACAGTGCTGAGGGAATCCGTCACGCGGCCAACTGATCTTCGACGCAAAAATCAGTAGAGTGGACCCGACAACTATTTTGCCCATTCTACTTATATTTGAGGATATCTTAATAATAGAGTGGCACGGTAATCGAGGTGAAAATCGACCTGTTCAACCCGATTTCGTATCCAGGAAAAGCATAATTTAAGTTAGTGATTTAACCATAATGTTCAAATGCATGGCTGTCGAACTCAAAACGCAGACATTGAACGTCCACGATTTATCACTTGTAGCCACGTTGTAGAACTGAGAATAACTGTAGGCGTATAATAGGATGTGGGGCGTGGTGGCTCAGTGGTAAGTTCGGCGCCTTGTGACCGGAGGGTTGCAGGTTCGAATCCCACTCTAGCCGCTGCGTATACGGACCTTGGGCAAGTCCTTCACTCGCGATTGCTCGTGGCGCTTCGGCGTGAAAACTCCGACACAGTATCAAATGCTGCAGCGGAAGCGCCTCTGAGTAGTAGTAGACTTGATGAGGCGCTATAGAAATATCCGAAATAAATAAATATAGGATGGCCTTCGAAAACCATTTACACTGGCAGAACTTCAGCTGTCAAGTCTCACGCGAATTTTTATTCTTGCACTTATAAGAGTGTAATCTGTTCGAAACTATGTGAAGATATACTGATCGCTGCTGCAGTCTTTAATCCCCCTTATGCTTTTCTTTATCTAGCAAACTCAGGTAAACTGAACGAGGATGATTTGCACCATCCAATCGAGTCAGAAGAGTTAGATTGACCATATTGCTAATAGTCTTCTTACATAATTCCCGCGAAACTGGCAGAGACATGCGTTCTTGCATCACAATTTCTAAACGATTACACAAACATTTGAGGCTGACTACAACATGAGCAAATAATACAGACATGCGTGCATCACTCTAAGTAAGTAAAGGTACATTGATTCACTCGATTAAATACAAATCCGTGTGTGACATGCTGCAGATTTCATCTTCTCTGTAAATGGAATGCGTAATTTCCGCTTCACGCATCAATGAATGTGTCATCGCATCAACTTCATCCGTCAGTTCTGGCACGCAACCTGCTGCTAACACTCGAAGACCCACTCGCAAATTTCAACCGATTTTTATGGACAAGGAATAATTTCCTCCGTTCCTGTTCCAACCGTTTTCCCAGTGAAGCAAAACATTACATGACGTAACAGAACATAATTTTTAAGTGGCTGAGAAGACTGCATTGCACCACTCAACAGCGAATTTTCCTAAGTTTTTATTCAAGGCTACGGCTCCACTTAGACAACACTATAATTATGACCAATGGCTTGCAAACCATTGCACAAATCTACAACTCTTGTTCTAAAGAATTTCTGCCATAAAAGGTCCAGTTGCTTGGTTTCTTTAAAATTGTGTTTATGGCCTTTTGTCACTTTTATGGCCTTGTTCATGCCAACATTATATAGGCCTAATCTCTTCCCTGGAACTGCTTCATTTTCAGTCTTAATCGTGTAGGCCTAAGCTTTAATCGAGTCTCCTCTGATTCATCTCTATCAGTGCTGTTAGCCTATACATCTTGTCAGCTTTCCTTAATGATATCCTTTTTAACCCCTAATCACTTTCATAACACTATTCCTGAACTATCCTTTGTTTCCCTTTATCCTGTTTGATGTCACTTTCTATACGTGGATGCTGCATTCTAATGATGGTCTTGCCAGCTACTTGGCCAAACTTGCATCAGGAACTTTGTTACACACCTTGGCAAAAATTTATACATAGGCCTACCATATTCACAGCTTTTCATCGTCAATGTGTTCTCATGAAGGTCCTCAGAGAACCCTAACAGTATTGTAACATATGATATGTCTCTTGTAGATCCTTGCTGACCAGATATTAGATTATATTTACTAAATTTCTTTACTGCTGTAGGCCTACTCTTGCAATCCTCTCTCCATCTTTACACACAACGCTAATTTAATGGACTTGCATGTGCTTAACTTTCGTTTTTTATCAATGGAGGGCAAGACTGTATGTCACAATTTCTGTCGTACCTCTCACGTAAACACATACATGGATGAATTGAACACCTGAACCAATGCCATTCCTGTTTTTCCTCTCACTTCGTGTGAACAATTTGCACTTCATTTTCGGTTCGAAGAGCTGTGAATAAAGGAACAGACGTGAATTTTCTGGTTGAGTCTTCCGATTCGTGCTCAGAAGTCGCTGTCGCGTTATTATAAACGGCGCAATGAAACCCTTATAAGAGTCTTAAATTGATCGAATGTCATGGGCATGTTGTAGAAAGGAAATAATGGCGCCGTTTTATGTAGGCCCTACGAATTAAACTCGACTATAGTTAAGGCGTTAATTCAATTGATTCAAGTCATTTCCAGGAGAAGCTGCTCGCGATCATATATTAACGATTGCCTCTCCTCTCTCTCTCTCTCTCTCTCTCTCTCTCTCTCTCTCTCTCTCTCTCTCTCTCTCTCTCTCTCTCTCTCTCTCTCTCTCTCTCTCTCTCTCTCTATTTGTCTGTCTATCTATTTCTCAGCGTCTGTATTCCCTCAACAGCAACGTCAAATGTAGGACTTGTGAAACAGAAATGGAAATATTATCATATGGACTTCACATATCCTACATATCCGAGGTTGCTCTGGGCTTTACCCGTCTCCAACTCTCCATGCAATCCTTTCAATTTCATCTTCTAGTTGATCTTCTCGTCCGTCTTTCCGTTCGTTCCTGTCTCCGTCCGTCAGTCAGTCAGTCCCATCCATCCATCCATCCATCCATCCATCCATCCATCCATCCATCCATCCATCCATCCATCCATCCATCCATCCATCCATCCATCCATCCATCCATCCACCAGAGTACCGATACATCCAATCATCCATCATTCGTCTATCAGCCGTTCATTCATTCATCCATCCATCCAGAGATTCATCCATCCCTTTATCCATCTATCTACCGTCCATCCCTTCATTCATCAATGCATCCATCTATCCGTCCATCCACGCATCCGTGCGTGCATACGTACGCACGAACGAGCAGATGTACACAGGCCTACATATCAATTCTTCGAGGCAATACTTCTTGTATACGATTGATCCACTGACTTGACCTGTGCCTCGGAGAATATGACTTAAGCACATCCGTTACACTCGTGGGCTGTGGGTCGGCGCTGACGCATGAAGCTCATTGCCATTCTTTGGCATTCGGATCGGTCAAGAACTCGAACGATATCCATCTGGTGCTCCGACCTTCTCCCCTATCCCTCCTCCTCCTCCTCCTTCTCCTCCCTCTCCTCCTCCTCCTCCTCCTCCTCCTACTCTTCCTCTTCATCATCCTCCTCTCCTCTTCCCAGCCTTCTCTACTGCGAAGACGAAGAAACAATTAAAGCTACGATAAGAGAGTCAAAGACTGGCAACTCGTGTGCCCCGCATGAAGCCGGGGCATAGCAATTTATCGGGTTTTGCTACGTAGCGTGTAAGCATTTCATGGCATGGGAAGGATAAACAACAATCAGAAAGAGAAACCACAGATGAAACAAACCAGCAGAGACAAAGAGTGGGACAGAGAGACAAACACTTATTCTATATGACTTTGCAATAAGTTACGACTGTCAGCGACTATCCTCAGACGGAAGATTGCAGAAGGGGGGAGTTTTCAATATTCTTATAATTATGTGGACAATGCAGACAGTGAGAGAAGGCGAAGTCAGTGGACGTCACTGATTAGAAGAGAGCAGAAGGAACTAAACGAGCGATATGGGGATCCGTGACTACGGACTGAGAAAAGGACTATAATTGTACAGAAAACAAATGAAAGACAACAATGGAGAATCAATTTAAATTTTTTTCCAACAAACTTCGGCCTTCTTCATAGAATTTGCCACGCTGAATACGCTCATATTGTTAGAATTTTTATGTCACTGACGATTTATGTTAAAATACATAGGGACGTAACTTTGGCCCAAAAAGTGGGGGTACCAATTTCTTACATACACGAAGCAAGGCGGAGACTGCGATCTCTGGCATTGTTTAAAAGTGGCACCCTTCAGTTTAAAAAGTGGAGGGTACGGGCACCCCTTGTATCTCCCACAAATTACACCTATGGAAATATACTCATGCCATGCACAGAATACTTTTTTGTCCTAATCATCAATAATATTTTACATTCAAAATATAGGTTTTAAGTGGCGCCTTAGAAATCTTGAGATTCTGATTACTGAAAAAATTAACGTAGAGACCAATATTGGATAAAGTCTTACTTACGTGTAGGCGCGTAGGGCGAGGGAACAAAGGCTGCCTCGTTCAAACAAGTTTGGAGGCCAACACAATGGAAACTTGTAAACTGGTTGACGTAATAGACAGTTTATATATAAACCAATGCCTAATTCAGCTGCTTTCAGTTAAATTTTAATGTGTGCCTATCAACGGGCAAAGTGGTAGGTGAATTAGATTATGAGGCAGGGAGTTCCACACAGACGATCTATAGTGACAACAATAGAAAATGTCCGTATGTACCGGGTATGTAATTTGCATAAGCAAATTCTTCTCAAGGATTGAAACGATTTATTAGAATAGTCGTGATATAAAAGCAGTTCTAAGATGACTTAGAAACGTTGATGAACACAAATTATGCCTGCAGTGGTACATGAACAAACGAAATTTAATATGTTAGGCCCTATACAGTTCAACAGTACTTCATAATGCCTATAGGAGTATAGGTCATAAAAACCGCTTGGGAGAAGCTCTCCAGCACAGAATAGCTCGTTTCTGTAGAATTACTACTTGATTTGGACGATACATGCACTCGTATAAACCAATACAATGTCGTTTTACGAGAGGTGAGGATGTATCAATGTACACTAGAGATTTACAGGTATTGCTTTTGACCGAGCATTAGAAACTCGTGAGATGAAGCCAATCTTTCAGATATCTGTGCAGAACTCGGACTAGACTTTGTTCTTTCCACGTAAAGTGCTGACCAATGTCAACTCATAGAAATTTTTTTGAGTCTGTTTGAGCAATGACTCTTTTACCAATTTCAATACTCTTAGTCAAATTGGAAATATATATATATATATATATATATATATATATATATATATAACTGTGTGGGGCGTGGTGGCTCAGTGGTAAGTTCGGCGCCTTGTGACCGGAGGGTTGCAGGTTCGAATCCCACTCTAGCCGCTGCGTACGGACCTTGGACAAGTCCTTCGCTCGCAATTGCTCGTGGCGCTTCGGCGTGAAAATTCCGGCACAGTATCAAATGCTGTAGTCGGGAGCGCCTCTGAGTAGTAGTTGACTTCGAGAGGCGCTATAGAAATATCCGGAATAAATAAATAAATAAATAAATAAACTGACTACTTAGCTAATAAGAAAACAGCAAAGTCCAGTTTTTCAGTAAACGAATATATATATATATATATATATATATATATATATATTATATATATATATATGTATATATATTTATATTTTCGTTTACTGAAAAAAAGGACTTTGCTGTTTTCTTATTAGCTAAGTAGTCAGTTAACCACTTAATGTTAATGTAATGTATTCACAGATTTATATAGCGCCTCTTAAAGGAAAACTCATCAGAGGCGCTCGATGGCGACCTAACGCAGGATCGAACAAAATGGTTTTCAAGCGCTTATGAATACTCCATAATTTTCCAATTTGCTAATCAAGTTTGGTGAATAACAATGTTAAAAGCCGTATACAGGTCAAAAATACCCATTGAGAAATCATTATTGTTTTTTCGGTTTCTTCCTGATAACAAAACAGGTTCAAATATTGGTGAACTGAGATACGGCCGCCTGTATAGGCCTACTCCGATTGGCTCCTTTGTAAAGCTTTGATTCGACAATGTAAGCACGAGCAGCAGCACTTATTCTGTGTCTTTACGAATAATGAGCTGTTACAGGTAGATGTGTGTGTGTGTGTGTGTGTGTGTGTGTGTGTGTGTGTGTGTGTACGTGCGTGTGTGTGTGTGTTTACGTTCAATCAGTTGTACATAACAGGCATCAGCGCTTGGTATTGAAGCTCAAAGTTGGTGGATAAAGAGTGGACTTGAGTCTCTGTGGGAGCTGAGTGTTTGTCTTTACTCTCGACAATTAACCAGCCGTGAAACGACAAGAGGATCGAAAAGACACGGAAAAGGACTAGTAGATCATCGAAGAAGAAAGAGGAGGAGCAGAGGCATAAGGAGGAGAAGAGGAGGACGAGGAGGAAGAAGAAGACGAGGAGAAGGTAGAGTAGCGTTACGAAGAAGAGGAAGAAGACGAGGAAGAAGAGAAGGAGAAGGAAGAAGAGTAAGAGGAAGAAGAGGAGGAGGAGCATGAAGAGGTGGAAGAGCAGGAGAAAGAGGAGGAGAAGGAGGAAGAAGGAGGACGAGAATGAGGAGGAGGAAGAAGTTGGCGTTCGTTCATCTCGTGATTAAATTCCTATCGATCGACGGAGCGTGCGATGACAAACGTCGGCCGAAGCATCGTTCGTCGTTTGACGGATGACTACCATCATCATCATCACCAGCACCTGCAACTGTCCAAAGACCTCAATCACCTCCTTCTATGCCCAATACACTGAACGAACGCATGCATGCCCCTGTCTGTCTGTCTGTCTGTCTGTCTGTCTCTGGGCATTTGTCTGTGCGAAAGGGTGTCTGAGATATAATAAAGGAGTTTCTAGGAATATGCATGTTCGAGTGATCTGTCTGTTTCATATGCGGTTGCATGACTGTGCCTTTGTCTGTTTGTGGATGCTCGCATAGCTCCATCTGTCTGTCCATCGATTTCTCCTAAGGTCCTGTGAAACTACCTGTCTGTCTGTCGTACGTGTCTTTAGTCCTGAAACCGTTGGCCAAAATAATCATCATCACCAAAGTGTAGTTATTAACAAATGCGTCGCCACTCGCCAGCCATCCGTGTCTTTCCGAATTCTACAGAGTAGACTGTAGACACAACCCTTAGAGTTTCGACTTCACCACCGCTCGTGTCCCAGTATATGTCCAGCGTAATCGTAATCTCAAAATTTTCAAAGCGCCACTTAAAAGACAGTCATAAGCGCATGGGCAACAGCATGCTCACGAGCGCTGAACCGAGTCAGCGAGCCGTCCGATCGGCCTCAACGAGCACAGGTAGTCTAATCCTATTTGGCCTGGTCTTGTCCTGACTGGCCGAGCTCGTAGCGTGCATAATGTCCGAACATCGTTAAGTAGGCCTACAAAAGCGAAATAACAAATTGTCACGGTAAGCATCACCCTCTGGTTACAACTCATCAGTGGTCTGACTGATTCCAACCAAGACAGATTTAGCCTATATATAATATATATAGGCTAAAATAGGCCTACATGCATATATATACATATATATATGCCATATCTTTCTGTGTAGGCTATGCGTGATGGTCACCCACAAAAAATTCTAAAAACGTGAAACTGAAACACAGTGTCACGGCCTGGCGTGAGCGATCCTCTCATTCTTCATTGTAACTATATCTCCTGTTGCCAAACCTTTACAAACAAGTTAGTGCATACATTACGATGCAACGTGCAATCGTCACACACACCCACGTACACACACACACACCTACACACACACACACACCTACACACACACCTACACACACACACACACACACACACACACACACACACACACACACACACACACACACACACACACACACACACCTACACACACACCTACACACACACACACACACACACACACACATGTCCCAAGTAGAGAAACTATTGCCAGCATGCCCACAGGAACCCCATGTAGGACCCATATTTCCATATTGACCCCGTTAAGAGCCCACATAATCCCATATAATGTCCATGGAAGTGCTGATAGGCCCTATGGGGCACTGCAGTCGTGTTTAGTCTGCTATCTGTATTTCGGTGCATGTCTATTTCTGTCTGTCTGTCTGTCTGTCTGTCTGTCTGTCTGTCTGTCTGTCTGTCTGTCTGTCTGTCTGTCGCAATAGCGCGTTTATTTTTGTTCGCCTGCCTGACATCTGCTCCCATGAAGTGCCGGTCTCTTTCAAAGGCTACGTAGGGGTCGTCCATTAAAGACGTCGGCAGAGGGAGGCAGAGGCACACAAGTGCATGCAGTTCACATGTACAGTAGGCTACTATTATATATTTAAATACAGCCTTCAAACGGGCAGCGGTGGTAAGGATCTCACCCGATCAATTCATTGAAAAATGAGCAGAATCGAGGCCACGGTCGCTGTAGCAAATCGTAACCTACGTGCGTATTTACATTTACAGCCTGTGTTTTAAACACCAACTTCAGCCAAAGAGCCAACCAACTGTATTGCATTGATCTAATTAGAGGAGTTTTACTGGATGTGGCAGAACTGAAGTATCCCACCCAGTATATTGCACATTTAGCCCTGCAAGACCAACAGGGTAGACTAATAAATCTAAGCCATTTGTACTACATTGGAGTGCGAACGTATACTCAAAAGGAATGGGGAAGGGTAATGCGAAATTCGGACAAAAGCGAACAAGGGGAAGAATAAGTTAAAAGTACGTCATGGACCAGTGTTTAATCTAGTCCCCCTCTTCTGGGAGGGAAAACATGGATAAAATTAAAGAAAAAATCTTTTGTAAATTCGTTGGTCCCCCCGGAAAGAAGGTTTCTGGGGGGGGGGGGACCAACGAATTTACACAAGATTTTTTTCTTTAATTTTATCCATCTTGAAAAAGCTTGACTTTTCCTAATTTCATCTTCAAAAAAGTTGATGACCTTTTTTTAGTCCTTTGTCCGATTTTTAAAACTTTTTGTACATCAATTACTCTCTCAAAAAAGTTGATGACCTTTTCTTGTAATATTGCTGGCCTCTGGGGGGAACATCAATCCTGGGGGGACATTCCCCCCAAAGACGTCTAGATTACACACTGGTCATGGACGACCCATAGGTTTATCCGACTGGCATAGAAAAAATCAAGTGGATTCATAACGCACAGATGTCGTTTACCTCCGATCGACTCTTTTTAAATCTTCCAATAAAGTCCGGCGCGGCTCCACTTGACAAATATGTCCGCCTGCATGCCTCCCTTTGAACAGACGCTCTATACAGAATGCATTAGGTGCTATCTATTATTCATTAGCAACCCAAACCCTGCCAAGGCTTATCCAACTCGAAATGCTTTTGGAGTTTTGTGTAGCCTATGTACGTTCCCGAAGCGTTGATTTTCATCACTGACCAGCCTAATTTATATTAAGCCCACTGATGCATGAATAATAAAACAGCGATTGCCTGATCTTACTATAATTAGGCCTGCCTTAATTTTCCTTGTATCGGTTGTCAAAAGAATTGCTTTGCACAGGCGGCGATCTTGTTTCACAGGTGGGGGGGGACACTGTTGAACTGATCTGGACATCTGGTGAAAAGAGTTTTGAACTGATCTGCTCAAAAAAAGAGGTCAACAAGTTTTTTACCGTTTTTGGGAAAAAATTTGATGACATTTTTTGGGGGGTTTCTTCAAAAAGTGTGGGGGTCAAATGTATGGTATGTCCAACCCTCTCTTAAAGGTGGGGACCCCCCAATATCGCCGCCCATGCTTTGGCTCGACAACGACTTCCCATTTCACCGAATACTTTCATCGGTTATAGCAGTGTTATTATAGTTCAGGAAATATTTTTATTTTAATTTTTGTTTAGTTCAGATCTGATCATTTAAGCTGAGTTCTAATTTTATTTTTTCAATCGCAGCCAATTTAGTTTCAGTTCAATTTTTATTTTTAAAATCATTTGTTGTAGTTCTGCTGAAAAATGATTTAAGGTTTAAGGGGTTTGAGCCTATCTATAGTTCTGGTTTCAGTTCTACATCTAGCCTATTTTAAAATTTTGCAATTACCGGTACGCTTTAGAAATGCACGCATCTACTCTCAAAGGCTAGAAACTATAGGAGAAGCTTAAATCTAGTAAAGAATAAGTATGATAACCAAATGATAACGAAATACTGGTGATATCTAAACCTATAGAAAGTCTCAGTAACAGTACTGTAACAGACAGGACGCTTCGCAGTCTAGCCTATGGCCTATAATTAGGCCTACTGGCGTTGAGGTAGAATCTGTTCCAACGACTTATCAAGTTGTAAGTATATTCTTTAATAAACGCTAGCAAACGCACAGCGCTTTACATACAATATTACACAGAGGAATGAAAATAGAACAATGAATAATGTTAGATCAAAAATGAAATAATAGCAACAGAGCCTAACTGTACAGCATCCGACTCAGGAAACCTCGTCGGGCAAGGGAGTGAAATCAATAGGGAGAACCAGATTATGAGAACGCTGGCGAAAATCATACCCGGTCTTTAGGACGGGAGGTAGGTCATGGAGCAGGGTCACTGCGGCCGTTGTAACGACTGGTCCAGTCCTTTGCAGTGCCGGCGCTACCACAGGTCGCAGTAGGTCATGAATTTGACCTGCCTATTTTACTCTTGACCTGCCTTATGACCTGCCTATTTTACTCTTGACCTGCCTTATGTCCTGCCTACTCTTTATGCAAAGGACTGGAATCTCCTTATGTAAGGCCGTTGGACAAGTTATTGGTCCATGGAGCGTGGCGCCTCCAGCGACAAAGGCGTAGAACTTCGTGTTTAGATAGCAAATGCAATGCGCTTTCTGCGAAGAAAATCGACGAATAATTATTTTTTAATTAATAAACAATTGCTGTGTAGAGGAATTATATTTAATATATGCTGTATTGTCTGTTACAACATATATAACATTTTATTCAATTTTAAAGCTAATTTTGCAGAACTTTTGCAGTACGCAAACATGCCACAATTGGACCCACACTCTCAATTCTTTAGACGTGTGTGTGTGTGTGTGTGTGTGTGTGTGTGTGTGTGTGTGTGTGTCGAATGTTGATTAGGCCTACGGTTACACAATCTGATGGTAAGTGTCCCAACGTGTTAGCCAGGGCTTAGCCCTAGTCAGTTATTGACTCTGCTCCCAGTCTGATTCTGATCTAAAGGCTTTGCATAGGCCTATAACCAAACCAGCTGCAGTCCTCGTTGGGAGTCAACACCGTGTACCACAGTCCTCCACAAGGGGGATTTAGCAAATGTTCTTGCAGTCTCTGGATGACTGCATGGTACAGTTTTACTGACCACTGAAGAATGCATGCACAATCTCTTGACAGTTTTGTCAACATACAGGGTGGTCCAAAATAAACCGCACAATGATAAATTGATAGTACTTTAGTCAGACCAATTCAAATATAACCGTGAAAATTCACAAAAACACAGCAATTATTTTTACTGTAACATTACATGGATGGATTTCGTTACATAAAATGTTCAATGTGTCCTCCTTGCTGCTGGACAACGCATTGAAGCCGACGACGCCATTGATCAATTGCGCGGTCAATGAAACGCTGTGACAGCTTTGTCCACTCTGTGACGATTGTTTCTTTCAGCTGATCCACTGTAGTGAAACTTCTACGACGGTATACCATCTGTTGAAGGGCGCCCCAAACAGCGTAGTCGACTGGATTCAAGTCCGGGCTGTTTGGGGGCCACATGTCAGGCTCAATGAAAGAAATGTTCTCACGTCGCAGATACTCCATAGTGTTCTTGGCGGTGTGTGATGGAGCGCCGTCCTGCTGTAGGGTCCAAGTGTGGTGTTGGCATATTGCACGGATGTCAGGTAAAAGACCATCACCAAGAACGTGTATAAATAAGTAAGAAAAATGGCATTAAACATTGAATTGTTATACATTATATCAAGAAAACTGTCACTGTGCGGTTTATTTTGGACCACCCTGTATATTTAGGTAAAATTAACTTCATTATTGCTTGTCTTTATGGCCGTTTCTAAAAAAAACTTAGTATTGGGGTTGAAGTATTTATGACTGCAATCCAGAAACATGGTATAGGCTCCCTACATTGTAATTTTTTAACAATCCCCAAAGCACTTTGTTATTAATTGACAGATTCAGGTGGATGGAGAGCTGAGTTCGCCCATACAGCATGGTATTCTGTGAATGGATACCATCAAAGTACCATGCTCAGCATTGTTCAACTTCTTGCACTTTGCCAGCATCTTAAACAGTGTCTTTATATGATAGTTTCTGAGATTGTGAAGCAATGACTGATCTGTTGATAACTGTTCATTAAGTTTAACTTAAGTGTCACTCCATCGACTGAAATGTTGGTCTTTATATAGTGATCTGGAAGATTTGCATTACTTTACACCATTATTTTAGAATTCTACTACTTAATATAAAGTTACAAGTTCGATTTTTTTGCAATTCTTGATTAAATTCTTTGCAACACATAACTACAGGCCTTTTGTGCTTAGTTTCTTTATTCAACTAAGAACATTTAATACAATATAGACACAATACTTATTACTATTTCAGATCATTGCAAAACACACAAGTCATTAGGAACAAAAGTTTTTATAATTAAAGCTTTCACTAACTGAGTTATAAATTTGTACAGGATACTGTTCAGAGCCAATGCTTAAGTGTAGGCCTACCTGTGCAGACAAATGTAACAAACATGTAGGCCCCTCATAAATTTGAATCAAGCACTGTTTTTTAAATGTTTATAAATATTCTACACTAAGTATTTAAGACGGTATAACAGTCACCAACGATAACGACAATGATGATGATGATGATGATGAAATCCAAAAGCCCATGAAATGGCTCTCCTCAAAATGGTCGGCGCACAGTCCACAGCTTACAGATAGATACGCAGCAGTTCGTTTGATTAGATCTTGACGTCGACATAACTGCACCCACCGCCTGCATCTGCCAAACACGCATCGCAAAGTAAACTTTCTTACAGACAAGTAACGCAAAATATTTCATTACCAGAGTAAAAATCAATGCAATATATATTATCCACAAAATGTTTCACTACATTGATTGTACGATTGCTTTGTGGTTTGAAGATGTCAGATGTGCCATAGGCCTTAGGCTATCATACGACGCAAAAAGTGCATATTTCTAAGGTTCACATTACCTGAAATTTATTAAAACTTTTACTTATAAATTACTTATCATTTACTTTAACTTGTTACTGGGAAAGTTAAGGCAAACACAACGCAGGTTTCTTTTTTTGCGAATTAATGTCAGATGCCATTGACTGCAGGTAAACATGGGTCTATAGCTTCGCAATGCCCAACGCATGTTTCCACAATTTAGACTAGGCTACTTAAATTACAGTAATTAAAAACAATATCTATACACTTATTATCATTTACCTTTCTTGGTTCTTTGGAAACTGAAAAAAAGATAATCCTGGATTCTTCTTTCTAGAATTCGTGCAATTAATACCTGAACATCACATCGCGTCTGTAAACTTCTTTACCTCTCTCGAGACCCGTACACCCGCGACGACAGATGTCGCGACGATCTCCCCGCTGCCGGAAGTACAACGTTATTTTCACGAATCACGAGTAACCAATCCTCTAAATATAGAATCCTTGGGCCCCTATGTTGATTGAGGTTATGCTGCTTGGTGCGTCAAACTCAAAACATCAATTTCTTCGACCTGCTGAATACTCTCATGACCTCGACGCGTCCTGCTGAAATTGTATAGCTGGCGCTGTTACCGGTCTTTTGGCAATAGTAGTTCCAACTGAACTGAAAGGGTTAATGATCATATGAAGTCTGTCATGGTCGCTTCTCGATTGCCATTACCATCATCGTTGTATTTGCTGTTTTAATTAATGCGTCAAGACATCTGCGGCGGCAGCTTGCATTAGCAGACGTTTCATGGCTGAGAGCTGTCCGCTTGGCTTTTAATGTCTCGGCATCATGTAGGCTAAATTAGTCTTTCAGATTGGTAGTCTGGTTGTAAGTGTTCACATTGTTTCGTTCAATATTTCTCTATCCTTCTTGTTTCCATTTCGTTTAAGACCATTTATTTTCGTTTTATCTAATTTTAGTTCAAAATTTCTTTTTTCTTTCTCCTATTTGTTCTTGTGAACGAATAGCTAATTTTCTTCGTTTTCATGGGTGGCGATCCCAGGGGTTCGAAGGGGACAAGACCCCACCTTTAACAGCGGGGGACAGAGCATACCGCTGTCTCCCAAATTTCGAAGAAACGCCAAGAAAGGTAAACAAATTGTTTTACGTCACGAGTGCGAAAAAGTTTTTGACTTTTTGACCAGATCAGTTCAAAAGTGCCCCCCCCCACCAGTCAAACAAGATCGCCGCCTCTGTTACTTTTCATATTAGTTTTTATTATGAAAATAACACTGGATTATAGTGCTTTTGTAGGGATATCATGCCACACCTCAGGCAAAGGTGACCCAGGGTGTGTGAACAATTTTGTATCAAAACACACCAACATAGATAGGCCTACACAATTGGAATGGCTTCTTTAAATAGGAAATCCTCACTAATTTCCTTTATGCAATTGCTGATTGGTTCAGACATGCAATCAGAGTTGTAAAGAAAACAGTTGGCAAATTGATACTGATTCACATTCAAACTTCTGTGCTCAAGCAATCAATCACAAATCAATCAATCAATCAATCAATCCTTGTTTTTCACTCCATCTGATACTTATAACATACGCTAACGATTTAGTAAGTTGGTTTAAGTCAGCCAGAATTCAAAGCCTATCAAGGACTACCAGGCCCATTCGTGATTTATTTGCACTGCTTCATAAGCACCAAAAAGTCCTTCCTTAAACCAAGTCCTGTTGAAGTGCTATATATATATATATATATATATATATATATATATATATATATATATATATATATATATATATATATATATATATATATATATATATATATATATATATATATATATATATATATATATATATATATATATATATATATATATATATATATATATATATATATATATATACACACACACATATATATGTATATATACTTTGGGCAGCAATGCTCCAAAAAAAGACTGCAGATCGGCCAAACAGTATGTACAACAAGTGCATCACATTACTAGAATTACCAAAGAAAAGCAACAAACGAGAAAGCAGTTTGATTGCATAAAATAGTATTAACAAATTGAAACAAAATGACAGAAATTTTGTACTGAAATAAGTGCAGAATGTTCTTTAACATTTGAAAGTTATTGACCAATCTTTATGCAATCACCAATTACAAGAACAATTATATCAAGTGATATAATCCAAACACTGAATTTCAATAAGTAAAAATCAAATTATCAACTAATTATCTCTGCTAGACTATTGAAACAAAGTTACTGAAACAAAATTTGCATTTAAAATTAACTGAAAGAAACATAGGACCTATCTTTGAGGAGAATGCTCCTAAATATGAAATAGTTCTTTTCTGTGTAACAATAGAGAACAAAGTTTTAACCAAACATCTTATTCGCCATTTCTGAAAGAAATAGTCCTTTAACCTCATATAATTACTGCAAAATAATTAAAAAAGATCCAGAAAATGTCCAACTGAGGCAAATAATGACACTGCTCCTTATCGGCTTGGAAGATGTCATCCTGCAAACGAAAAAGTTATATTAAAATATTATAAAATATATATAAAATATATTACAATCAAAATAAAAGTATATACTGATACTGATTTTTTATTTTTGTCATTTATTGGTAAATTATATTGTAATTGGACATTTATTTAATGCCACTTCTACTAATCAGCATTTAATGAAAAACATAACTTTTATAGCACCATTATCAAGTGATTAGCATAAAACAACGATGCTAAGCCACCACATGTAAAAAATTTACTCAAAGCACCTACACATAAACCATAACTAGGCAAACATTCAACTACTCAGCTATCATTTTCAACTAAATTAAATTACTTAAGATGGTAAATTATATGCTCATTAATTAAATGCACAATGCTGTTATCAGCAGTTGTCACCCCAATGACACAAACCAACGTTCGGTTGCAGGATCATTCAACTTAAGGCCAAAATTAAGAAACAAGCAATCCAATCATTTGAAATTTGAAATTCATCTCGAGAGCTATCCGATTAAACAATGAAGAGACAATTTCACATAAAAAACTGAGCACTGTTTGAAACCAAGAATATGGTTATGGTTCATGCTGGATGAAAATTCACAAGTGCGATGAAAGGAATATAGTAGATTAGAAAATGGAAACTCTTTAATAAAATTCATTTCATATAAGAATAGCAGTGATACAGAATAAATGTTCCAATTAAAGCCACTGACCTGTTCCTGTTTGCTCCAACGACTGCCTCAAGCATGAGCTTCTTCCTCCTCATCTGTTTAACAAATTTTATAATTATAAAACATCTGGAACCAATCATTACCTACCTGCAAGAACAAACAGAAAGATAGAAGAAATAATTGCAAATGTAATCAGTTTTATACAGCACATCTCCAAGAGAGAGACACATTAGAAGCACTTCCAACTTAAATGACAGAAATCCAGGATTGAACAGAATGGTTTCAAGCACTTGGAAGTTTGGGCTTGGGGAACAACGAGGTCACCTGTGCGGCAGCAGAACACAGAAATATAGAAGGACAGACAAAGCTAACGATACTTTCTATTGAAAGTCTAAAGCCGATGCTCTAGAGAGAACCAAATGCTGACAGCACGGAACCACTGAAACATTCAGTTACTTCAACTACTAAAAGAAGTTGGTAGAATTAACATGAAGCTGCTTTCGTAATAAGCTGACTAACGACTGGAATAAAACAATGCTTCAGTGCTTTCTCACGGTTTTTATAATTCTGTGGCATTTCTGAGTGTTAACACTAAGAATGATCATCTTCAATGCTAAAATTCTATCTAAAGCCACACCTCTCGATTGGTCAGATAGCCATTTGTCAGCAATGCTCTCTCATTTAAACGAACGTAAATTTTTTATTAATTCAAGTCGCTTGCATAAGTTTTCATGATTTCAGAGATTCATCAAGTATCTAAGTCCATAATTTGGATCATGTTTGAAACTTAGATTAGAAATGTCTAGTTTCTGGGGCAAACACTGTTAACTGCTGTCCATAGGTTCAGACCAAGATGGTACTTTTTGCATAAAAGCTCGTTGTCACATAAGAATTTTACATAATGTGTGACTCGAACTTAAATATCACTTAGCACGTAAACCCATCTTTTGAAGTGTTAAGAGGACTAAGATCAAATTTCAGTAGGTTTGTATTATTGTACCTTAAGATACAAATTCTTGTTTCTTGCAACTGATCATCGATCCAGTTAGTGTACTTTCTTCGGTGAAACATATCTTGCGATAGCAAAAAATCTGACCCAAGCCTTTCCATGCATCCACTGAACTGAAACTCCTACTCTCTATACTCCAAAGCTGTTCCTACATAGTCTTCCCTACTTAGGCATTCAAAATACCTACAGAAAATTACATATAAAATTGGGTTTTACTTAGAGGTACATACTTTTAACTCAAAGTTACAAAACATACTATACTTTAGAGTTACAAAATTTTCAAATTCACTTAACTTAAAAAGAGAGATGTTTCTTACCTTCAGGCTTTGGTGAAGCAGTTCCTTCAGCTGCCTTTGCTTCACTATGTTCTGAACCAGTTTCTTCATGCTTCGAGTGCTCAGAGTGCACTGATCCAGGAGGAGCTGCATCTTGTTCATTGGCTGGATGTTCTCCTTCTTTATCACTGTGATGAGAATGGTCTGAATGCACTGATCCTGGTGCATGTTCTTCAGTTGGATGTTCCTCTGCTTTAGTACTGTGCTTGGAATGAGCAGAGTGTGCAGAGTGTGCAGAGTGTGCTGAGTGTGCTGAGTGTGCAGATCCTGCAACGGCTAGAGTCTTTTCGTCATGCTTGGAATGAGCAGACTGTGCTGAGTGTGCTGATCCTGCAATGGCTAGAGTCTTTTCGTCATGCTTGGAATGAGTAGAGTGTGCTGAGTGTACTGAATGTGCAGATCCTGCAACACCTGGAGCATTTCCATCATGCTTGGAATGAGCAGAGTGTGCTGAATGTGCTGAGTGTGCTGATACTGTGACAGCTGGAGCATTTTCATCATGCTTGGAATGAGCAGAGTGTGCTGAATGTGCTGAGTGTGCTGATCCTGCAGCAGCTGGAGCATTTTCGTCATGCTTGGAATGAGCAGAGTGTGCTGAGTGTACTGATCCTACAACCGTTGGAACATTTTCGTCATGCTCGTCATGAGCAGAGTGTGCTGAGTGTACTGATCCTGCAACAGCTGGAGCATTTTCGTCATGCTTGGAATGATCAGAGTGTGCTGAGTGTACCGATCCTGTGACAACTGGAGCATTTTCATCAGCTGGTGCACCCTGCTTCGAATGAGTTGAATGTGCTGAGGAATGCTCTTCAACCTTAGTACTGTGTTGTGAATGGGCTGAGCCAGCGTGTTCTACACCTTCTTTAGAATGGGCCGAGTGTATTGATTCAACATGAGCAGGTGCCAATTCCTCCGTTGGTTCCTGAGCCTCTCCTGAAGCCTCATGCTTGGAGCCAGTTGAATGCACAGAATGCACAGATCCTGCGTGAGTTGATCCTTGTTCTTCAGTTGGGTGCGCTTCATCATGCTTAGAATGAGCCGAATGTACTGAATGTTCTGAATGTGCAGAATGTACTGAATGTGCTGAATGCACCGAGTGTTCTGATCCTGCAGCAGCTGGTCCATGTTCAGCTGCAAATATACAAGGCATTATCATGAATCAATACATCATTACGCAGTGCAATGCGAAAATGTAGCTTGATGACTACATCTTAAATATGGAACTCTTCTGTCAAAGTTTAAAAAAAATTAGTTATCAAACTGTATCCAGTTTCAAATCAGATTGGATCTACCAATCTAATGACGTCTGGCATGAAAGGTTATGGATGGCATAAAAACTTTGCTTACAATTTCACCGTAGTTAAAATCAAGCCAACTTGGCTTCAAATCCCTGCCACGAGAGATCTTTCTAGATTTCTGTTCCACTAGCACTCCTCAATAAACTAGGCTATTAATACAGAGATCTTTCAAGATTTCTGTTCCACTAGCACTCCTCAATAAACTAGGCTATTAATACAAGTATGCACATCAACCGTGTGAGTGAAAAGATCTGATGCTAGGAGCAAGGACAGAAATTGAAGTTTGTAGCACTGCACACACATGGCTAACCTTGCAGTTTTTCACTATTCATATCTCTTTTTGCTTACAAACTTGGATTGATTTAAATTGTGGCCAAATGTTTATGAAAACACAACCTACTACATTAGGGCTGAAATGCAGCTCACCAAACTTTCTTCTCTGCCTCTTGTCCAAACTGTTTTCTGCTTAAATCAATATTCTTCAGCTTTTCCTCAAATTTGCACTTTCAATTCTCTCTCTTCAATTTCCCTTGTTGTAGCAACTATTTTGCTTTTGCTTCTCCTTAATTTAATTTTGCTAATCTGCATGAATATATCACACTGCAATTGCGAAATTCGTATAAAATCTCAAGTAATTGCTAATTCGCCCTAAAATCTCAAACTTATCAACATTGTTCCCCATTACACAATTTTTCCTTCTTCACTGTCTTAAACCGTTTATAATAATTAGTATTTTCTCATTATACATGTTTGCTCTTTCAAATTTCCCTCCTTATTCTCATAAACTATGTATCTGACTGTTTCAAAACATCGAAATACTTACAAGAAACTGGTTGTGGTGTTCCTGTCGCCTCTTTTTCCACTGGCCCATGATCTACGAATACAAAAAAAAACAGAAAATACCAATACAGCCCAGTTTTTCAGCCCTTGCCTACATACACTGCGTTGCAGTCATCTAGAACATGCTTGTACATGATTTTAGTGTCAGAAAAGAGATTCCTTACATTTCAGCTTGACTAAGTTGATGTAGAATAATTATTTCATTAATTCAGACTTGAGAGCAATCTATATACTCTTGTTATTCAAGAGATCTATATTATGCTCTTGAGGGTTTCATTTGACACCCGTTTGCTTGTTCAAAGCTTGAGTATTAGGCACCCGCACTACAGCTCTGGCTATTGAGAATGCAAATTAAAGTCATCCAGCTAAATACTCATAAACGTAAATAATATGCACATGGAGTAGACTGACCTGATAAGAGCCTGTTTTAGTCACAACGTGACTATAAGCATAAGGGATCTCGAAGTCTAATCAGCTAAGAGGAGGCCTGAAAATGGCATACATGTACTGTTCCACCTAATTAGCTTAAGTTACATTCTTTTCTTATGTTAAGACACAATGATTTAGATCACTAAAATAGCCATGTTCACAATGCTTTTGACAGGTCTTTCAAATGCACTATATAAAATTCCAGATACATAGACACAGGGCCACTGTGGCATGCACGAGTCTATGACAATTGCTTTACAAGAACCAAGTAAATATGCTAACCAGATGCTTTCGGACTAACTGCCTCCGCTCCACCCTGAGCAAAAAACAATCATTATAATTAATTAGGCTGTACTTTCTTACCAAGCAGTAACCTTATCTGGTAGCCTCTCCTATCAGTTGTATGCAAAAAGCAACATTGGTCTAGAAAGTGATTCCTGGGACAACCAGCAAAGAAATAGTGTATGTTGCAAGATGAATTCCATGTTGGTAAAAGAAATAGACATTGATGACTTACATACAGCTAAATTAAATTCACCTATAGATGACAAAGAGATAATGAACCATATATACGGTATATAAAATTAGACATATATATGGGGGGCAACCAAGCATTCACCCAATGGTGGCAACGGGTGTGAATTCATAAATCCCAACTTAGCCAAAGAAGCATAAGGATTATTATAAACAGATTGCTGCATTTGTTGTGGGCTCAAAGCATAATAAATGCAGTTGTCTGTGACGCTGTGGGTGGAGTAGGCGACAGGTTGCAGGAATCAGTTACTAATCAGTAAAGCAGCATAGAATAAAAAACTTCTTTCGTCTCAAAGAATAGGCCCTACAATAGAAATTAGTGTGCTTTCATATGCACAGGCATACTGAAAGATATCGCGGCCTTGTGTATGGTGACTGCTGAACGCTTGTCCTGCAGTCTACACAACTCATACAATGTCTGAGCAAACAGATTTGATCATTAAATGACAATGCCTGCCAGACTTAACTGACCCACGAGCCACTGTCATCGCTCCAACCTAGTGATACAACTTGGTCCAGAGACTCTGAACATGATGAGCTATCTGTCAACCATGAACAGGAATTTGTTGGTTTGGCTTCACGTTTGTATGTTGGCCCGACACTGGCGAGTCTTTTAGCTTTTTAGAGCATTGTGTTCCTAAGTGATAAACTCCACTTCTTAGTGACTTTTTACATCATATAGGCTAGTGCAGGAAATGCCCTGATTAGATTGTTCTTGAAGTGGCACTATATAAATGTTCAATTACAATACAATTATGCTGATGGTTAACTCTGAATTAGGCTAAAGTGCATACAGACTGGATGCAAGGCATATGTCAGGTGTTGTGGGAGATTGGGGATGGGCAGATGATTGGACAAATTCAGTCTTCATTACTTTTCCAAAGAAAGATGACATGAGGGGAGCTCTGAATGGTTATGATGGTGAAGTTCATATAGCAGAAAGAATTACAAATCTGCAACATGCTGACAATATTGTGCTGTTAGTGGATTCAGAAGCTGAGCTGCAGATGGTGAATTGGTTGGACCTAGCAGGCAGCAGATAGGACTATTGATTAATGTGGACAAAACCAAGATGGTAATAAATGGTACCACATGTGACATCAGGGTAGAAAGGAACTGGTTGGAACAGGGTGACACATTCCCTTATCTTAACTCACTTATAACTAAGGCCACTGAGTGTAGTAAAGATATTCGGTCAAGATTAGCGAAGGGACAGTGCATTGAGGCAGCACTGAAAGGAATATGGAAAAGTCACAACATCTTGCTTGCCACAAAGATACGCCATATGAAGGTTCTTGTGTGGCCAATGGCAACGTGTGGTTGTGCGAGCTGGACCATTAAGACGGATGATGAGGCAAGAATCAAGGCATTTGAAATTAAATATCTGCCAGATTCGCAGGGTATTATGGACTGAGAGGAAGACAAACTAGTGGATGTTGGAGACTGGAGTGGAAAGGAGTCTACCTGGATTGATCAAGCGGAGGAAGCTTTCATATTTTGAGTACGTACTGCAGTGGAGATTGTCTAGATCGAGCTGGATTGATAATGAAGTCGTGGATTGGATTACTTTTTGACTGGTCATTGAAAGAGACAAGAAACAGAAGTGGATGGAGAAGAATTGTTCTTGATGTGGCCAATCCTCCAATCAAGGATGGTTGAAGACAAGACCAGAAATATAGTGACTCACATGCAGCTAATGGGTGTTCGGGCAGTCGAGTACCCAGTTTTATGCACTCACAGCGAACTTGAGGACTTGGACCATATTTGACTAGAAACTCATATCTTTGCTATATATTAGCAGAGTACTGGTAACAGTAATATGCCTATAACATATTGTCTAATTAGAAGTAGGTTTGAAGAATCGAGGATAAGAAATTGGAATTTCTTATGCCCTTTTACATTAGCTCAGAATTTATTCCTCAAAATTTGTGATAATTGCAGTGAAATGCAGGCAGAACAACAATGATATTAGTTGAATATAAGCGCATTTAGCTTCTTGCATCTATATTAGAAAGGGAGAAAGTTTGAGAGAGGGACTTGGTCAAACTGTCAGGCAACAGCTGGAGAGCCAAAACAAAAAAAACATGAATTCATTGCCTTCAAAAAATCATGGGCTCTTTAAGTTGTTTTGCAAGGTATTTGCAAATACACTGTTCTACATATTTTACTAATATACCAACAAACGCACATGTCTAGTTATTTTAAACGATTTATGAACCACCAGGTACAGAAGGCACGAGTCCCCAAAGTTAAGTCAGCTTTAGTTAGCACTGCTCCCGATCAACAACCCAGAGGAATATTTTGTTTTGCAGTCAGATCCTTTTGTAGATGACAGACTAGTACATCAGTGTTTTCTACAAGTAAACTTGTGAATGAAATAGTCATGGTCCTGTATAGTGTGCAGTAAAGTTTGTAACACAAGACTTAAAATTTTCTGAATTTGCATAAATTTTAAAGTGTGAAGTAGGAAACTGCACTTACTGATGCTGTAGCAGGAGGAGTCCAGTCAGGAACTCTCGAGACTTCTCCCTCTCCATCACGCTTTCCATCCTTCCAAGATCCAAAGTACTGTAGGCCAGAAGAAGCATAAATGTATTTCCCAGTGCCGTGCCTGACATGGTTTAGCCACTCACCATCGTAGAAGTCTCCATTAACATAGTAGTATTTTCCACGTCCACTTCTCATATCTTCTCTCCATTCCCCTAAACAAAATCCACATTTTCAAAGACTGAAGATATTAATTCTTCCCAAGCAAGATATAAGATGTAGTAATTGGATATTTAATTTATAAGCAGCCACTTCTTCAGGAAACTCTAAGTTAAATTTCTCATTTTCTTGTGTTTAAAATTAATTAGTGATACAATGCCCTAATCAGTGAAAAGCATGCTTGCATGTGATTTAATGATTCTAATGCTTACAGCTGCTCATCAGACTATGTCTAACTATTTCAGTAACTGCCCCTGTAAGCAGCAGTACAATTTGAACTTACGAGATCTGCAGTAAAGAGCAAGGTCTAGGCTGCATTGGTTCCATGTCCAGAAATCTGGAATTGACCTAATGCTGGCTTAGGACAGAGGAATGGATCATCCCCCTACCTCTCATTTATGTACATCTCTGTCTTACCCCTTATGAAAAATGCAAGACATTACATTATCTACTCTCTCCTCAGAGCACTATACAATCAAGTGACCTACAAGAGACTTCCTAAAGCTTAATCAACTACAACTATGTTTAGTTAATTCCACAGACAGCTAATTCACATTAATTTAAGTCTTCCCTTTCAATACACCAATATCCAAGACTGGTGTATTGAAAGAAGACTTAATTATTCTATACAAAAGTATATGAGAATCTTCAGGAAGTTCTGAGTATCAGACTAGTTAACTATTTAAACTTTGCAAACAATATAAAAGTATTTTACTTTCATGCACTAACACCAGTTACAAAATCTGAAGTGCATAAGACTTCCTACCCTCATATTTGGAAGCATCAGGGTAAGTGAATGTTCCCATTCCATGTTTCTTCCCATTCCTCCACTCTCCCTCATACACTGCACCATTGGCAAATCTGTAACCAATGTCAAGAAAAACTTCTTAAACATCCTCCAAAACAAGGTTAAACAGATAATCTCATTCAGTTATTCCATAAAACATGGACTTAAGGTTTTAATCTTGGCTGTCCTCAAAGACATCTAGTGCATTCATATTCAACACAATTAAACTCATTAAGTTATAACTCATTAAGTTATACTAAATTAGAATGCAAGTGACAAAGTTATAACATTGGCATCACATAACAATCATGTAGAGTTTCATAGCTTACTGTAAATTGCACAAAACAGCTATATACCTATAAATTCCAAATCCATTCCTTTTTCCATTTTCATACATTCCTTCGTAGCTATCACCATTTCCAAACTCTGCCTTTCCCTGACCATGACGCTGATTGCGGTCATTATAATTTCCTTCGTACTTGTAATTCTAAAAAAGAAATGGTAAAGAATTTTCACAGATGATCAACATTGAATAAATAAACACAACAGAAAATTTTTAAATGTTACCCTTTTATCAACCAGTTTTGTCTATAACATTCAGTCTTGCAGTGTTGTCCAAAGTAGAGGCCCAAAGAACTTAAGTAATTCTGTGTGAGCTCTGTGTGATGAACCTAGGGGTTAAAAGCATGTGGTTTAAGTTGATTAGAATCAAACCTCTGAGGTTAAAACCATGTGGTTTAAGTTAATTAGAAATTGATGCCCAAATTAACAAATTAACTTTTAAGTAGAGTAGTACTCTCGTGTTATAATTTCTCATGATACTATGGCAATACTTACCATTCTGGTAAGGTACCATAAGGTGAGGACTACGACCTATAGAACCCATTGCCCTAACTCCTTGGCTCAATAACATGTCAAAGAGTCATGTCCTGCTGCCTACATGCAGAATTATATGGTCATCTCTTTAAGTTCACCTCAGGTTTTGCACAGTTTTGGACACAAAATGTACCCATTCTATCATCAAAGCTCAACTGCCATTTAGTTTGAATGCACATTAAAAGTCAATATTATCATCTTAAATTACCATATTTACAAATGAAGCAAACTAATTAAAACTAAAGATTGAACTACATTTGAAAACAAATTAAGCCATTCAACAACTAAAAAAATTAAAGATTTTATCAAGATAACAAATACTAGCATATCTCTGGCATTTTCTTTCAAAAGTCATCAGCATAAAATTTACTCATCAGGGCCTAGTGCAGACTGGTGAGGAAAAAATTGTATTTTCAAGGTAAAAATAAATAAATTCATACAGTGGTTGAGAAATTGTGTGTAATGGAATCAACATTATTAAGTTCTATTTAATTCATTTTTGCTGCAATGTGTGATTATGATGATGATGATGACAGGGAGCCAATGACAGGGAGCCAATGCTGGAGGTCCTGCATTGGCTCCCTGTACGGCAGCGCATTGAGTACAGGATCGCCTCGTTTGGTTGGCGATGTCAACTGGGTCTCGCACCAAAATACCTGATGGATCTCTTCCGGCCTGTGTCTGCTTCTCGGACTGCTCGAGTCCTCCGTTCGGTGGGGAGGGGAATGCTATCCGTCCCGTTTGCCCGTACTGCTATCATGCAGACCCGCGCCTTCTCGGTGGTTGGCCCGACCATATGGAATGGCCTTCCCCCTGAGCTGCGCCTACATCCTAGGTCTTCCTCTGGTACCTTCTATGATCACCTGAAAACTGCTCTTTTTCGCCGTGCTGGAGTCGGGAGCGCCTCTGAGTAGTTCCCTTGAAGTGGCGCTATATAAATATACGAATGAATGAATGAATGAATGAATGATGATGATGAGTTCTCTGCCCAAAGGCTGGTCCATTGGCTGCAATGTGTAAGCACTAATAAAAAGCTAAGCTTAAGCACATACAGTGCAACAGCATGTATTTGAGTTTGTGTAATAAGTAAATATATAGCCCTATACCATTACCAGATTGTGATAAGAGAAAATTTTGAAGAAAAATAATGAAAAATAATCACTGAAAAAATGTGTGAAAAACATGAAAACATAACATTGCTTGCAAAAATGGTCACCATAAATTGTGGTACTCCAGGCAACTGTCTGCTCCATCTATACCTAAAGCCGGCCTTGCCTTTCGAGTACCCTTGCACAACATCTGAAAATGGTTTGAGATTTTCTGGTGGTTGCATATATTGGTTACTCATTACAGGAAGCATAAACACCTTAGCTGGACCAGTCATGCGGCACTGGAAGAGACAAATTGTGTGAACAGAGGACTTTGCCATGGTTGGGCCCTTTTAACCCGTTAAGAAACACAGAGTGGGATTTTCTGATCACTGAATAGGTGGGTTACTCGTGATAGGAAGCATAAAAACCTTAGTTGGACAATTTACCTGACACTTCTAGTGAGAAAATGTGTTCAAACAGAGTTTGTCGCTGTTTGGGCATTTTTGTGGGTCCTGTAAACCAATAACTGGAATCAGTTTGAGATGTTGTGTGGATAACATAGATCGACAAGTCATGCCAGGAAGTAAAAACCTTTAGCTGGACTATTTACCTGAAATTTATAGTGAGAAAATGTGTGGGAATAGCATTTCTCCATGTTTGGGCCATTGTGGGCCCCCTTACACCCCAGTGGAAACAGTTTCAGATGTCATGGATTACCTGGGTGAATAACTGACAGTTGGCAATTGTTGATTTTATGAGCAAGTTTTGTGGAGCTATACAATACGCAATGTTTACAATAATAATATGACCTGGATGCTTTCCATACCGAATAACCATTATATCCAAATCTCAAATCAACTTGACATACGTCATCTATCTTCCACTGTTCTTGACACTATCGTATTATTTAAGCACCTCTACACATTACCCACGCTTATACATAAATAATAGGTATAGTTTATCTGAGTTCACAATTTGAAAAATGGAGAATACGCTATATGTAATGACAAGAAATTCGCAAAAATCTGAAATTTTTTACTGCACGGCCCGTTTTGAAAGCATACTCACTGCATCCATTTCAGCGGTTGCTCGGTATTTCAAAAGACGATGACCTTCTGACTAGCTACAAGGTGTAGCCTTAATAACTTTTGTAGATGGTTTATTTCGATCTTCAGTTTTTCTGATGTTATTTTAAAACGATCTTAATTAAATTTAATTTTGAACTAAAATTGAACGATCCAACCGCCCACCAAAAGGGTTGGAGATGTAACTGTGCTATGACGTATTTGCGTTCTTTATGACATCAGCAAAGATACTCGATAATATCCTTAATTCACGAGTTTGTTGAGTAATTAATTATCATGCACATAATAAGCCCGAAAATAATGAACCGAATAGAGTTAATAATTTAATATCTGTGTAATGAACAATGATGAGTCATTTTCCGGTATTTGGCTAAATTGGAAATACGGCTGTCCCCGGTCATTTCTCAGAAAACAATACTTAATCTGAGCATGCTAAGTGATTAGATTAAAACGTTATTGATCAGTCAACAATTTAAGACCTTTGAAAGTAATTCAGAGCAATAAAATAATTTATTAAAATTTAATTTGAATTTAAAATGTTCCACTCCGTTACCGTCCCTAGGCTATAGTAGATATTGATTCGTCTACAATTTCAAAATGATTTGCATTAAACCAAAAAATGTGTATGTTTCTTTTATAATAAACATAATTGTATATTTCTAAAAACAACTTTGTGAACCACATCTTCAGTATAATTTTTTTAAATATATTTTAACTTGTCCCCTGAAAATTATGTCCTCTCCGTTAGCATGTAAAAATGATCTCGTATCTCACAACCCTAAATTAGTTCTTTGGTCTCGCAACTTAACACATCTCTTCTGTGAAGATCTATGTAAGTAAGTATGTCTTAATACAGGATCTGAATGCTAAGACAAATTTCTTACAAATTTTATATTACGTACCTGATGTGTTTTTCTATTATACATCCACTCCGTTACTGCATTTTTGCAATGATTATTAATAAATTTAATTAAAATACTATTTTTAATATAACATTTATAAGCTATATAATCAGTGTAGGGGAACCCGGGGCAAGTTGGCTGGTGGGGCAAGTTGGTTGTACGGTCCTGTGAGCTTACGGGAGGTAGTGAAAAATATTATATTACTACTCAAGGTCAAGGCCATCTGTGATGACGTTTCTGCGTCCATGTTTTTGCGCTGAGAATTTTTGTGGAATTTTTGCAGAATAAAAGGTAATTTTGTACCTTAAACAAACTTTTTTCGTAAAAACTTCAGTTTTCTGTATATCCCAAGCTATTGGGAATAAAAATGTGAAGTTTGCGCAATGTTTAGCGCCGTTATCGTGGCTTTGAACGGTACGTCGGCCATGATTGAAGTTATTCACGTTGTTCCGCTATATGTGGTTTTATCCAGTCTTGTTGTCCTCGAGACCAAGGTCTCGGTCTCGAGTGCACTCGAGTTCGTTTTCAAAAGTCTTGGTCTTGGTCTTGGTCTTGAGGTTCAAGGTCTTGGTCTTGGTCTTGGTCTTGAGGTTCAAGGTCTTGGTCTTGGTCTTGGTCTTGAGGTTCAAGGTCTTGGTCTTGGTCTCGCAAGACCAAGACCAAGACCGGCTGTTAATATGAACACTCATTTAACAGAACTCAAGAATTCTGTATCAAGCCTGCGTGCATCATATGACCAATATCTATGGATGGATACAAGTGTTGTTGGTCAGGAAAACCCATTGGCAGCAGCAACAGTTATTCTGTATCAGACGGTATGATAAACCATGGGAAGATTTCAAAAGGACTCATTATCTGCACATTTACATCCAGTGCTTGAAAAGCTACTCTGTGTGTGTCAGCGACTTCAGCACCTGTAGAACGTATTTTTTCACATGGCGGAATTTTTATGAGGCCCACCAGGCACGTCTTGGTCAGAAAATTCTGAGCGAATTGGTTTTTATACAATACAAAAGGCATTTGATATAAGAGTTTGCATAAAGGACTTTTGAATACAAATTCGGATTTCTCTGCAGTTTGCATTTAAAGTTAATTTGCTTGAATAAAATAAAAGACTCATATTTTCATTAAAATAGCGTATCTTCCGAATTGACAATTTTTAGAAGTCTTAACCTGATTTCGATTTTTTGGGTCTTGGTCTTGGTCTTGAGGTTCAAGGTCTTGGTCTTGGTCTTGGTCTCGAGGTTCAAAGTCTTGGTCTTGGTCTTGGTCTCGAGGTTCAAGGTCTTGGTCTTGGTCTTGGTCTCGAGGTTCAAGGTCTTGGTCTTGGTCTTGGTCTTGAGGTTCAAGGTCTTGGTCTTGGTCTTGGTCTTGGTGTTTAAGGTCTTGACAACAAGACTGGTTTTATCAAAGATTGTCTACGGGGGCAGGACGGTTGGGGCAAGTTGGTTGAAAAAACCAACTTGCCCCTTAAAGCAACCAACTTGCCCCATACTGTTACTTTATGTTATGTTATCATTAGGCCTAGGCCTGTAATAATAATCTATATGGCCTACCAATTATGTATTAGACTAAACTTATAGAATTTATTTAAACAAGTAGGCCTATTTTAATTTTAACGCTGTCACTTCTGGTCGGAAAGACCCTACGTTCAGAAGGTCGGCTATTTCGCGGTCGGCAAGTCCGGTAGACACCTTCTAGCTAACTAGGCCTACTACTATCCTATCAAAAGCTCTTCCCATTTAAAAAATATATTTAATTTCAGTTCACAAGAATGGTTAGAAATTACTCCGGTACGTCAGAAAACCAATACTGGCCCTGACTGTGGATGGTCTTCCGTTAGCATGATTGCAGCAGTTGAAGAAGTCAAAAGCAAGCGAATGTGCCCTGCACAGGCTTCAGCTGTTTATGAAATCCCTTAAACCACCTTTAAAGCGATATCTAAAAGTTGGACCTGAAAAGTATCCTGTCAATGATGATAGATTTAAGCCGGTTTTCACTCCTCAACTTGAAAGCGAACTTTCTGGATACCTCCAAGAAATAAGCTTACGGGGATTTGGTTTGACAATTTCTCAGGTATGCAAAGTTGCATTTGATTTAGCCGAACGTAATGGAACACAGGCAGGCATTGACTGGCTCAATCATTCATGAAGCGAAACGCTGGAGTAGCTCCTCGATCTCCAGAGGCCACCATTTTTTCGAGAGTGAATATGCAGGATGCACTAATGATTGGAGCACCTCCTTCGTCATTTGGATTAGCAAATAAAAGTGGGTGGATGACAGCGGATGTTTTTGTTAAGTATTGGGAACATGTCAAACATACTCGACCAACACGAGACAATCCAATGTTATTACTGTTGGACAATCATTCTTCACACTTTAGTTTACAAGCTGCTGATTATTGCCACAAGACAACTTGCCCCATGAGTAGCGGCCTATAGGCCTAGCCAACTTGCCCCATTGGTGTATCCAACTTGCCCCATGCATGGGGCAAGTTGGTTGTTCTGGCTCATTGTTTTCTTCAGTGATTATTACTTGTTTCTTAATTATGTAAGATAAATCTGTTGTGTAGTATGAATAGTAGTAGGAATAGTAATGTTCTGGTATAAGTAATTAAGTTTCTGCTGATAACTTGCCGTCAGGTTTAAATTAAGAAAATGTAAACACCAACCAACTTGCCCCGGGTTCCCCTACCGACGATAAATGTGGACGCATGAGAGATAATATGAAATTTACCGTGCTGATACACAATTTGTCCACTCCGTTAACTGTCCACTCAGTTACCATAAATGTGACCCTCGAGGTATTAAAATTTATTCCACTGTCAGGATAAGTCGTCTACTTAAATTATCATTTCTAATACAACTTATATAACAATATATGACATTTTAAATAAATTTTTGTTTCGGCAGACTGTTTTTTTAGAGTTCACTTTTCACATTCTGTGCTGAATTCTCGACAGATGGTAACGGAGCGGAACTTTTTATGGTAATTTTTTATGTAATTTTCATGTTATGAGCAGATTTTAAAGACAACATCATAAATATTTTAATGTTTTTTTGTTCATTTGATCACTGGTAATGATTGGCTCAAATGATTTTTATTTTGTTATTTGGCCAAAAAAATACAGTCAACTTTACATTGATTAGATTTTCTACTTTTCTTTCGGTAACGGAGCGGAATTTCTTAACAAAATTTAAAATGTGATGGAATTAAATAATCATTTGTATTGTAATTTCTTTTATATTTCTTTTATGAACATTAATACTAAAAACATATTGGCATGTAAAACTACGCAGTAGGAAGCTGGCTACTATAGGGGCCTATATAAGTAGCTCATATGTGTTTTGGTAACGGAGTAACGGAGTGGACAAACATTTTCGTATAGGGCTGTTTTCTTTCTGCTACAAACTTCATAATTTTACATATTAGTGCAAAACCAAATATATATATTAGTTAAATAGAAATATTAAAGATTTGCTCCAAACAAAAATCAATGTAATTTGCAAAAAAAATTTGTTTGCTTCTTCAATTAGTAAATGTGACATATTACCGGAAAATGACTCTGATCTGTGACTCAGTTTACCAGCTTCGCCAGCTGAACAGTTAGTGCTAAGTTATGAGGCCTAGTATGCTAAATAGGTTAACTATCTTCTATCTATCTATCTAACATACTAACTTAACGCTAACAGTTTAGTCACTTAAACAGTTAGGCCTACTATAGGTAGACTGATGACCATCGAGTCCCTTCGGTTTCTTATCTAACTTATCAAACTCTTAAACAAAAGTTGCAGCTCTTTTTGGGGTAGGGGCCATAGGATTAGGCCTAATGTCGTCTATCAGGCAGATCTGCGCGTTAAACGTGTGGAACTCGATGCCACTCTCAATCAGTCTTGTTGTCCCCGAGACCAAGGTCTTGGTCTCGAGTGCGCTCGAGTTCGTTTTTAAAAGTCTTGGTCTTGGTCTTGGTCTTGACGTTCAAAGTCTTGGTCTTGGTCTTGGTCTTGAGGTTCAAGGTCTTGGTCTTGGTCTTGGTCTTGAGGTTCAAAGTCTTGGTCTTGGTTTTTCAAGACCAAGACCAAGACCGACCTAAAATTTTAAATTTTTCCGCGCCATTGCGGTCAATAACGGTCGCACCTCTGGCCCATAGCCAATAATAGATAGCTCTTGTCTGGTCAACCGAGAGCCAGACGAACTGAGTCACAGGCAGTTAGACCTTCAGCCACACAGGTAACCCCGGCAGACTGACCCCCGCGATCAGTGCGCAGGCCAGGCGCCAAAGATCTGGGCCACAGTTACACTCCTCTTGGAAATATCTTACATCATGCACCCTCGCTCTCCGTCTTATGGTTGACATCTTAGTCATATCGGGATGTGGAGTTGTAGGTCAAGTCCGTATGTGGACCTACTCTCATGTGTGTGTGTGTGTGTGTGTGTGTGTGTGTGTGTGTGTGTGTGTGTGTGTGTGTGTGTGTGTGTGTGTGTGTGTGTGTGTGTGTGTGTGTGTGTGTGTGTGTGTGTGTGTGTGTGTGTGTGTGTGTGTGTGTGTGTGTGTGTGTGTGTGTACACACGGTTTGGCTACTTTTGACCAGGTTAATACCAAGGTTAATCGTGTCTGATATATATATATATATATATATATATATATATATATATATATATATATATATATATATACAGGGGCGTCTACACCATAGAAACCTTGGAGCAAATGCTCCATACAAGAAATGGGGGGGAGATCTGTCAGTGTGTGTGCCACCATTTTAGGGGAGGAAGGAACGGGGAGGGGGAAGAAGAGGGGGAAAAGGGACGTTGCTCCAATGACTTAGGGGGGATAGACGCCCCTGTATATATATATATATATATATATATATATATATATATATATATATATATATATATATATATATATATATATATATATATATATATATATACGCCTCTGAGGAATAGTGTGGATATGATTGTGATTTTTGGGTCGTCGTCTTGGTCTTGGTCTTGGTCTTGAGGTTCAAGGTCTTGGTCTTGGTCTTGGTCTTGAGGTTCAAGGTCTTGGTCTTGGTCTTGGTCTTGAGGTTCAAGGTCTTGGTCTTGGTCTTGGTCTTGAGGTTTATGGTCTTGACAACAAGACTGCTCTCAATAATCACCTTTCAGGTCTTGCTCAGTTTCTTCGCAGCACCCCAGCACAGTGCCTTCTTAACGCATGGGCACACTGGCCAGTCACCAGGGGCCCCACGACTCTAGGGGCCCCAAATTAAAAAGACAAAAACATTATTGGTATGAGTGCAAGCTGATGTTATCTTGTTCAATAGTTTGTGTTGGTTAATTTTCGCTTTACAGTACGTTTCTTTATGTTAAAACATTCATTTTGTTAGAAAGCAAATGTTGAATGTATTGTATTGTATTTCAACACTTATAAGCGCCTCTACCCAGTGCCCATCAATCAGAGACGCTCCCAGTGCGAAAGCCTTCGGGAATAAAGGCAAGTTTTAAGAAAACGAAAAGCGGTGGCACGACCACCAGGTAGGAGTGCAGCCCGGACCGAAAGAGGAAGCTGCAAGTCCGAGGTAAGATCGGCAAATTATAAAAGATAAGTACCTTTATTTGAATTCGGGCAGTAAGAGGAAGCCAGTGAAGATGTTCAAACATGAATGTGGGAATATCGGAGAAGCGTGGAGACGGGCGATTAATCTGGCAGCTGCGTCAAAAGCAGATTGTAGAGGGCAGAGACGGACTTTGCGGAGATCAACAAAGTGGAAGTTACAGTAATCTACGTAAGAGTAGATGAAGGCATGGACAATGGAGGTGAAGACTGGGGTGGAGACAGCACCAATCACGGACGTCCGCACATGGGAACAAGAGAGCATTTGGCCCATGGTACCAATAAAGCCATAAGTTTAATTTTATTGACCGTTGAAAGTTTTATCCCTGTGGGTAGGCAGGGGCCCAGTGCATTGCTTTGCCCAGGGCCTGCAATGCTGTTAAGACGGCACTGCCCCAGCAGCACAACATTGGAATGATTGGATTAATTCGGTATGCTGGCTGTGACACAACCAACATGCACGCCTCTGTATAAAGACTAGCCTAATTGGTTCAGCCAATGTTGTCGACATTTACCTGCAGGAGTTCATAGTCGTCCTAAATTGAAATACAATAGGCCTACCTTCAACCAAATCTGAAGTCGACTTGTATGATCTCTGGAAATTGAAATTTTCAGCTGGTGTCTGCAATGTGATGCAACCACAGGCGTAGAATCTGGGGGGCAGCCGGGGCACGGCCCCCACAATAAATGTGATGAACTGTACACCCAATGCAATAAGTGTAGAATAAATAACCAACCCCCCAATATTTTGGACAAGTTTACGCCAGTGGGTACAACCAAGGCACCCAGCCTTAGCTATAGGCCTACACTCGAACCATTCATATTTTCATTGCGCCATTGTCACATAGGACCCATAGTATAGGCCCTATAGGCCTAAGTGCGAGAAATCGGTAACAATGCTTGAAGCGTAGAATGTAACTACATGTATATTGTTTAAGTAATAATTATAACAATTAAATGGGCCTAATAGTTTTAAATTCAAGTTGGTCTATAGACCTACGATTTGTTTTTTTCCTGACATTTTAACAGTTTATTTCTTCAATTCAATTTAATACTTTAACAACGAGCGTGTACTAAAATGTATGGAAAAGTTATCACTCTCTTCGTTAAAGGGCATGGGCGGCGATCCCGGGGGTCGAGGGGACACGACCTCACCTTTAAGAGTGCTGGGGACACGCCATACACATGTCCCTCTCACATTTTGAAGAAACACCAAAAAAAGTTTTTTTAACCTCTTTTTTTACCAGATCAGTTCAAAACTCTTCTTTGACCAGATCAGTTCAAAAGTGTCCCCCTCCCACCTGTCAAACAAGATCGCCGTCAGTGTTAAAGGGTTAATATAGAAGGTCTATACTTAAATTCTTAGCCTATTTCTTTTCAACACTCATCCACCGCTCTCGAATAATATAGTTGCTGAAGCTCGGTGAAAGAGACGCCATCCATCGCTTTAGGCAGACAACCTAAATTCATGGCGCCATTGTTAAGTCCTCTTTGAATTGAAAGTACTATCAACGGTTTCCCTGCCAACAAACGATCATCGGCCGAGGTATTTCGCACGAATCGCACGATGTCATGGCCAATTAAATAGTGCGGAAGACAATAAGCGCGGTCCCAACCGCAACATTGACTGCAGACGGCTGAATAAATTTGGTTGTTGCAACCATACGCGTATACCCACCACGAGGCAAGGTCTAGGAGGCAGTTGCCTCCTCTTGCTTTTTTGGATTTCAAAATTTTCCATGGGCTATACCCCGCACTCCAAGTACCCCTGCCCAAACCCCAGTTCTTGTTACGTCTTGTATTAGTTTTGATATGAACGAGATACATCTGGTAGATTTCTATTCATTATTTTAACAGTTTATTTCTTCTTTTAATGATTGTTACAAATTCCGTTGTGTCAACTGGTTAGATGAATAAACAAATATTTGATTTGATTTGAGTTTGATCTTGAATTTAAGTCTGGCTAGGCCTACGTTCCTATAGTTGCACCATGCGCTGCGTCAGATGTAGAGCGACTAAGCTTCGCGCTGTGTACAAATGAAATGAGGCAATGCTCAGTACCATATCGTACAATTACCAACGTTAAATTATTGTAGGCCCAATCGGGTGAGTTACAAAATAGACACAAGGAAGAAACCCTAGGTCCGTTAAGACTATAGTGAGGAGAACGCTATCTAGGCCTATGTAAAAAGCATTTTAAGATTACCGGGTCGGGAAGTGAATCGGAATGACGTGTGGTTGGCTCGAACCCCGATAATGCAGAAGAAACTGGCCAGTGCTCTCCCGTTTAAATCACATCTCAACTTTATTAAAACCGGCATTGATCCGATCCAAATTCATCTAGCGAAACGATTATTAGCAGATAATTAGGTGTCTCCAAAAGCTGGGAAGCATGGGCGGCGATCCCGGGGGGGGTCGAGGGGGACAAGACCCCCCACCTTCAAGAGTGGGGGGACACGCCATACATCGGACCCCCCCAAATTTTGAGGAAACCCCAAAAAAAGTCATCAAATTTTTTCGCGCGTCAGCGCGAAAACATTTTTTTGACCTCTTTTTTCACCAGATCAGTTAAAAACTCTTTTTTCACCAGATCAGTTCCAAAATGTCCCCCCCACCTGTCAAACAAGATCGCCGCCACTGCTGGGAAGGATATGTTTATTACACTCCTTATCGAATTTGTGGACTAGATAAGCTGATACCAATTGTCGGAACTCGGAAGTGACTCAGCCCGACGTTGTGGTCTGCTTAACGGCCCGATTTCCCGTATCGCGACGTTCATGATATGACGAAACCTTTGTTGGTCTGATCGTACCTGGCAGGTTCCAACTCCTCACTATAGTTCAATGCAGAATAATATATTTAGTTTAATAACCGACATATCTTCTATTGGACCTATGTGCGAATATGTTGTAAAATCTTTTGTCTATTGCTGATAGTTAGGTACGTATTACGAGTGAGTTTTTCAATATCAACATTCGTCTACATTTCAAAAGTGATGGTGATAGTCACCATCACTTCTTGATCCTGTTTAATGCGACATGACAGCGTAGTTTTGGTTTGAAGTAACCTCAAACGATTATAATTAACTGCAGTGTATTCTTGCCTGCTTATATAGATATTAGGGCCTAATAGTTGTGAAATCGAATGTAAACACGTGCTGCGTTATCTGCGAATGACCTTAAGTGACAAACATACTAAATTGAGAGGAGAGAGAGAGAGACAGAAAGAGAGACAGAGACAGACAGACAGACAGACAGACAGACAGACAGACAGGCAGACAGAGACAGAGACAGAGGGAGAGAGCAATACAGCAATACAGAGAGAGGGCGGGGGAGAGGGAGAGTGAGAGAGGGGAGAGCGGGAGCGATACAGGAAGAGGGAGAGATAGGGGGAGAGTGAGAAAAAGAGAGAATTTCCAGATATTTAAATACTGCGCCGCACTGATACTTCGTGTTTGACTCTATCTACATCCATGATTGTTTACCTTTAACTATAGGTAAGCAATTATAGGCATAATTATAATAAACTGATGCTCTACAGTTTAATAACTTGATTTTGGTATAACTTTAACTAAAACAGCACTAAAATAGTTGTAGAAAATCAAAACCGCTTCATATGGAGCCAACGAGAGTAACGACTACAACTTAGGCTAATTCCAATCAAAGTGACAGTAAGCAATTATATTTTACACAAAACCGTCAGTGTAAATTATGCAAAGTTATGCAAGTTAATATAGTGTATGGCGTTAACATAACGCGTTAACGTATAAAGAGTAAAACCTTCAAGTAGCGTGCAAAATATCATCAAATGTTGATGTACACGTAAATCGGGAACAACTTATACCAGAGCTTCAAAGTAACAGTAATAAGCAGATACTGTAGATACTATTCTAAAGGAACATAATTACGAATTAAGTATCAGCCTAACCTATTTTAAGCGTTGTTCACCTAAGAAATAAGAAATAAGCCAATAACTTACAATGTGCTCGTTTCACCTTTTTAAATTTACAACGCAACAGCAGACTTCACACTCAACACTAGCAATACCAGACATTTTTGCAGAAGCGCAGACGACATACTCGACTATATTTACGCATTTAGCCACATTCAGAGGTATACACAGACTTTAGCGGCAAGTTTAACCAAAACGTAGCACATACACGTACATTGTTTAATGATTGAGTTGCATGCGAGGTATATATAAATAACGGAGCCTGTACTGAATCGCTCTTCTAAGAGCTACTGCTTCTCAGCATCAAACTAATTGATGAAGATCACAATTAAGAAAATAGGCCATTGTGCTACAACCATTGGTTAGCACGTTAACGACGAGAGTGTAGTAAAAGCGACTGAAAACCAATGCAGCTCGTCGTTAACGTGTTAAAGTTAACCAAAATTTTAGGGCCTACTTGATTGAAGTTTAAAGTATGCTTATATCTGGTACAGTATTCAGAGTGAGTACTTTTTCATAGTTTGTGTACCATTAAAGTATACGATCACTTAAACTTGAAACAAAAACCTGTGAGTCTTATTCTGTAGCTTGGTGTAATTTCTACTGCACGTCAGTTGGTCTCGACATCGGATAGGCTTACTAAGTGAATGGAATGAAAATTGGTATCAGGATAGAACGTTGCAACTAAGATTGAGTAAGCCTGTGTTAAAAACTCTGAGAACCTGTTCCAGCTTAATGATGGTATATAACCTTAGTGGTTCTGGTTCATTGTAAATAGTCACTGGATCGAGAGTACGGAAAGTTCATTCAGTGGTCATGGAGGACATGCCTGTAATCATGTAATGGCAATGATTCTTATGTTAAATTAGCTAACGAGTGAATTTTTTACCATTTTTACCATTTTTGCCATTTTGACTGAGGTGTTCGCCCACAGGAACGATTCTTTGATATAATTTTTTAAACTAATTTTAACATAGCCCTACAGGGATGTATGTTTTGTCAGTTTGACTAATTGGGATGTAGGCCTATATATGAGTGATTCTTCTGTTATTTTGACTGAATGGGGTGGAAAATGTGAGACCTACAGCTGCTGTAGGACCACATGACATTCTTAGTTGTTGATTGATTCAGACTGTGGTGGGTCTATTTTTATATCTGGCTTATCCGGTGGAATGGATCCGTCTTCGTTGAACTTGGCTGAGCTTCCGTCGTCGTATATGCCGAGACTGTCCGTTGCTTCCTCCTGTGACTGACCGGAACTGGACTCCAGGGAACCCTGGCTCTTCGTCTTCACCGTCGAGTCCTCACTGAAAATCAGTCCAACATAGCGGTTGTACTATATCGGCTTTAAATGCGTGTGTAATATGACAACGGCGTCGCACCATGATATACACACACAACATATGTAATGGAGATGAATCAGATTCTGAAGTCACTAACGAACCTAGCAGCTGCACGCGGCACGCATTTAAGTTGCCAAAAGCGCCCACATTTTAAGGAAGAAGTGAGGAGTCAATGCTACTGTTGACAAAATATGGACAAGAGTAGACTATTGCAGAATTATATGAAAGCAAAAGAAAAATGGCAAACAATGGCGCAGCAGATAAAAGAAACTGCGACATACAAGATTTACAAGCTCAAACATGGTGGGTTTCCAAGAATTCGTAAGATGTAGAGGAGAGAGTGCTGGAAGTCAGTAGCTATAAGGTGCGTACTGCATGAATTAAGATGAAGATGGTTGGAGAACATCTTATCCTAATTACGACGACAGAATCCTGCATTTTAACGTCGGACAGTGCACATGTCATCAGCGTAGAGCCCCCGAACAGCAATTGAAGCTGCATGGGACAGCTTCAATATCGACAACGCACATCAGTGAACAAATAACGAAGCCTTAATGCGGCAGATCAAAGGAGTGGCAACCGATCGTGATCGAGTGAATCCAAAGACAGTATAGATATATGCGTCCGTGCAAACAGAAATGAAGCCCGTCAATCTGCAATTGGCAGACAGACCAAATGAGACGGATTGGCGGCGAATTAACACGTCATGGTCGATCGTATTAAGTTAGTTATTCTATGACAATAGACATCAAACAGAGCTGAAAGGGTAACTTGAGCTCTCTCCCATGGCGCCATATAAATAAACAATATATATATATTTGATAGTAGGTAAACCATGAGTGATTCATTGGAGTGAATTTTCCGAGAACCACATTGGTTAAGTTTGAGCAAGCCATTAGCATTTACATATACCTGGTACTGTTATTTGACAGGGAACAATTTTTTCAATGACTTTAGACAAGAATGCCACATCAGGTAGGCCACGCTGGATATGGTCTTTTCAATGAAGAAGATCGTAATCGTAAATTTCTAATGCACTACTCTAAGGCTATAAGCGCAGGCAAGGGCGGATCCAGGGGGGGCCAATCCGGCCATGGCCCCCCATTTGAAATTTTTCTTTATTTACACAGGCATTTTATGGGCGTTTTATGATGTTTACACAGGCGTGGGCCCCCCTCCCCCGTCGTAGACGTGGATGAGTCAAATGTACAGGACGTGGGTACTGAAGACAGTAAAAAGGTTAATGACTAAAAAAAAGGTCATCAACTTTTTTGGGAGATGGTAGGTATGTAACATTTTTTGCCCCCCCCGACAGACCTTCTGGATCCGCCCCTGAGCGCAGGGCACTAAAGCTTATTCACGAGCGCTGCGTCGTATCCAGAGTGCGATATATATAGTGGAGATCAGAGTTTGTTTGCCAGAGAGACCACAGAGAGTGGACAAGGCAGCAGCTGCTAAGGCGAGTTTGTTGAGGACGAGAAAGCTTTAAAGGCGGGAGATAGGATGGATTAGGGTAGGAATTCTTGAAGAGGTGAGAGTGGAAAGCCTGTGGGGTGACTGCGCAGCCTGCCCGAGGCAAATGACGGTGGCTGAGAGGCGGTATTGGCAGAGGAGCGAAGAATTTGAGGAATTCAGAAGGAAGTTAGAATGGAAGTTCGAAAGAAGTCGACGTGTGTCAGTTTGGGGCCCGGAATGGTTGGTCTTCCTGCGACGATGGCTTGCAAAACAGAATGATAGCAGTTGAGAAATGATGTGCTCGATACAGAAGCAAGGACTTACGTTCTGACATATTCTCCGAACGCTGGTTCCCTGTCCAGTCGTTTCTCGTTTCCATTTAGCTTTTCTTTTTTATAGACTGTAACAAATAATTCGTCGATTACCGATGTCTTTCTTACCCAAATGCTGTAGAATAGGAAATTAGAACAAAAATACATAGGCTATTTCAGTCCTTTGATCTTGGCTTAAAGGAGGAAGGCATTAGCTATAGGGTCTACTATACAGATCAGTAAATTCTCTACTCATCAATATGTAAATATATGTGCTTAGCTTAATTTAAATGCTTATGTGTCAGACATCGATCGGTGGGTCCGGAGAGATGAATCCCGAAGTACAGGTTGAAGAAGGACTTTAATGTATCCCAAACCGGTTTGCTCACGCTTCAGAGTTAGCACTTAGCTCACGCACACTTGACTTAATAGGTATTTTAGGACATTTTGTATTGATCTGTTATTTATTGCAGAAAGTAGACATCCTTGTTATATACTGACCTGGACATTGTTATACACTAACCTGGATACATTCCTCCTCGGTTACGTTTGATGACGAAAAAGGCGACCAGCCCAGCACCCATCAGGACAAGTATGCAGACGAAGGCAGCCACCCAGCCGTAGGAACCAGCTTTCTGAACCACAGCTTCTGGAAACAATAGAAATTACTATGTGCGTACATCTTTATATAGTGTGCCTTTGCGAATATGTGACCTTGTGATGGTCGCATACAACTATAGGCTTACTCTTAGAGATGCCGTCGCTTAAAGCAGGAGGCCTAATATCAGACACTCAGTCAAAACAAAATCGATAGGCAGTTAGGGTCAAAATCGGTTCCAGGTCAAGATCCGGTCGTATCTACTCAAACTTTCATACAACCTCTGGTGTCGGAAAATGGATACTAATACGGTAGCGTATAGTAGACGTGTTACCGTGTTTAAGGCCAACTCTTGTACTCTTGACGTCCGATTTCATGGCGTCTCCTTTTCTGTTCAAAGCGATTACTCGAAAATCGTACGCTCCTCCATGTTCCAGGTTCGTCACATTCAGCCAATTGTGTTCGCTCTCCTTTGCCGACTGCTTCCACTCATCAGAACCTACAATGATGCGTATTTTATTCGCCAGTTACAACGTAGACTCCAGGCAGTTTCAATAAAACATCAACGTTTTCAGTTACATTGCGTCGCAAATTTTTACATTTTAAAACGCATTCAGATATTTTCGGCTACCAGAAGAATTGCACGATTTCAAGAAGCATCCTACGTGTTCAGAATATATCAGAATTTCCTTAATTTTATCCCCTGACCTGACCTGATCTGATTTAACCTGACCTGACATGCTTAATCGCCTGACCTGACCTGATCTGATTTAACCTGACCTGACATGCTTAACTCACTTCAACTTAGTTTGCCTTGTTTAACTTACCTTGTCTTGACTTTATTTGTCTTGCCTTTCCATGCATTGTTTTACTGTTGGCTGCCTTACCTTACCAATACTTTCGAGAGGTCCAAATGCACTACACAATTTAGACATTAGCAGGAAAATTAACACAGCTATGCTTGGTTATGGTATTATAGAATGGTGGTAACCTGAAGGATGAATTTTGTCAAAGCGATTGACGGCTGCTTACCCAAGTGTCTGTACTCGACGATGAAGTCACTGCCTGGACTTCTTGGAGCTTCATCGCCTGATGGAAGCCATGACACATTGATGAAATCGTAACCGGATTCCATGGAATCGATTAACGGTTGGTCAGGCACTGCGTTCAAATGGAAATACGTTGCTTTTCGAGAACCGAAACGATACAAGGTTTGAAGAAATCAAAACTCATGTGTACCTGTACTGTAACGTAATACTTTATATAGAGCTCATTATACACAACGAATTCGTCTGTAAGTTTAAAGTTCAAATAGCTGGAAAAGTCACTATGGGCGGGCTTTCGTACAAACGTAGAAGCCAAAGAACAGAGTGTAATTCAGTTGTGATAGTTGACGCAATGTTCACTGATCTTGGTTCGTGTTGTTCTGGGGATAAGATATGACAACAGCCAAATTAAGTTCACAGCACACGGACACGCTCAAAGGCTGGTACTCCATCTGAGATGGTAGAAGGTGCTGTATCCGGACAGCCTGTCTATCCATAGGCAGGAAGTCCGTGCAGCACATGCGTTCATCAGTAGCACGCAGTTGGTCTCCGAACGTCACCGTGGTGGACAGTCGCCGCCACTCCTAAGACCCTGGTTCGCCGATGCATGACCAAACCTGGCGGAATATGTTTGTCAATGCATGGTGGACGAATGAATGAACGAAAAAATTCAAGTGGGTGAAAGGACGGGTAGATGGACTGACGGACGGGCGGTCACAGATGGACGGATGGATGGCCTTTGCGTCATCGTTTTGCGTTTGACCTATGTGCTGTTAAACCCAGATAGAGGTAAGTCTTACCGTCTTCGGAGACGGTCGTCTCCTCGATGGTCATCTCTTGACCGCGTCCGGCATTCGTCTCGGCCCAGATGGTGATCATGTAGACCGTGTCACTCTTGAGGTCACGAATCTTTCGATAGGTCAAGTCCGGGTAGGTGCTATACATATCTTTCCAGGTGTCGATCGTAGGTGGCGCTACAAAAAGCTTTAACTAATTACTATGAACTGATTAGCAAGACAAGAAAACGGATACAGATAGAAATGGAGAAAGAGTGCAAGACAAATCGTGTGGACAGACAGACAGAAAGACAGACCGAATTAAAGATAGGTCTAGATAGGTGGAGGAACGTCTCAGAAACATGGATATTATGCAAAGCATTACCTTAGAAATACTATATTGAATCGACGCTCTCGAAGAATGAGTTTGAACATTTGCATAGGCCTACTAAAGTTGTAAGTGCAAGAAGAAAATTGCAAATGTAAAGAGAGAGAGAGAGAGAGAGAGAGAGAGAGAGAGAGAGAGAGAGAGAGAGAG
>OY744603.1:43441702-43639202 GCA_963556255.1 Allolobophora icterica | reverse complement strand
TTCAAGGTCCACAATCTTCCTCGGGGAACCGAACGGAAAGGAGCAAATTCCAGATAACTGTGCAGTCTACAGAATCAATAGCCGCCTTCATATTACATAAGCAATCCACAAAGACCGCCATTACTCCCTTCTTGATAGAATCAGACTATTCAGTGAATCTATTAGAAGTGAACCTGTTCTGATCGGCAAGTCTGAGTTGTAAAAGGCGGACGATCTTTTATCCTTGCTAAGAGAACAGCTTCAAAGGCCTTACCAGATATGATAATAGGGTAATACCTAAGTAGTTCTTAAAATTCAAGCGACTTCCTTTGCCCTTGTAGACTGAAGGGATGATGTCTGTGGTTCTCTCAGTAGACGCAGAAACAGATGCATGAAAATCAGAGTGAGCCAGTCATCTATAGATCTTGCGATAGTTCAGTAGACCGTATACGTAAGAAAACACTTATCTTATCTTATCTTATCTGAACATTTATAAAACGCTTCTCTCAGCAGGGCTATACAGAAGCGCTCTCAACGTGACAGGTCCGTAAACAGGTAAGTCTTTAGGCAGCGAAGAGACGGTCTCAGGGCTTTGGTTTCGCCGTTAATTGAACTTGATTGAAACCAAAATAACGTTGCAATGTCGCAATGTTTATCACTATTTAAAAAATGCTACGACAGTTTCTATGTTTAAAATGATTGCGCTTGGCACAGTTGGCAATTAATTGTGCGCACATTGATATAACGAATTTTTGTAAGCTTATGTTTGTTGACATGAACTTGACTAGTTAAGTAAGCATACATTTAATTCTCTTGATTGAGATTTGCTTATTTTGTGTGTGTTTACAGTAATAAGTGCTCGGTTGAGCCATGCTGATCATCTGATGCATTTTCTGTTCGTTTTTTGTTTTTGTTTTGTTTTGTTTGTTTGCATTTTCTTGTATTTTCAACTAGTCCTTCACTTTTCATTCATACTATACCTCAAGGACATTATTTTCAGGACATGGTTTTGTCCCCATCATTTTCTTTTTCATTTTCTTTTTCTTTTTTGGTGCCATCTTATTACTATGTTACAAATAGGCAGCCCTAATTAAGCGGGACTTATGTCCCTTTTGGGCTTTCCCTATTGTATCCCGAATGTTTTTACATTCCGATTGGTGCCTACTGTACTTTTGTATTGAATTCGGATCAATAAAGTTGAATTGAATTGAATTGAATTGAAATATATTTCAGCAGAGGCCCAAAAAGTGGTAATGACTGTCACTACCACTTTTAAAAGTGGTGGTGTCCGGACACCACCGTCACAATAGAAAGTTACGCCAATGCTGATGATGATGATGACGACGACGATAACGATGTGATGACTGTTACTTACAGAGAGAACCACAAAGTCGGCTACAACGAATACAATGATGGAAAATGATGATATGCTTATAACGGTGCCTTGAAGTTGTGACGAGGGCTTTAAAATATGAAAAAGGATGATGATTATGATGATGACGACAACGACGTCAAAGCTAGCGATGACGATGATGGCGACGACGAGGATAAGAATGAGGAGTAGGGAAGTGGAAGAGAAGGAGATTAGGAGAAGAAAGAAGTGGAGCGTGAGAAGTATGTGTAGAATGCTGCCTGCCTGATATCCCTGGAAGAATCCTCGAATGGTTCTACGATCTTCCTTGACTGCATCCCAGACAAAGACGGCGCTTGTGTCGTTCAGAGATTCATCGATCAGATGGAAGTTCTTCGGCCGATCAAGAGGAACTGGCAGTTAAAAAAGGCGATTGATAACGACACACCGACTTAATCACAGCCGAACGAAACGGAAGTGACTGTCTCAACAACTGCCTGAACGAACGACTGACTGGGTGCCTGGCAGGCCAGCTGACTGACTGACTGACTGACTGACTGACTGACTGACTGACTGACTGACTGACTGACTGACTGACTGACTGACTGACTGACTGACTGACTGACTGACTGACTGACTGACTGACTGACTGACTGACTGACTGACTGACTGACTGACTGACTGACTGACTGACTGACTGGGAGAATGAGTCGCAGAGTGGGTTGATGAATGGGTGGATGACAGACTCATTAAATGCCTGAGTAAATATCTCACTGAACAATTAAATATTGACAAATCGATTGATTGATTATTTGTACTGCACTACATTATTGTTTACGCTGCATTCAACCAAAGTGCACGAGTGAGAACGGCTATGGTCCAGTCTCGTTCCTTTGTTAGTGTTGGCCCTTCATTGTGGAATCAGCTTCCTCCTACGGTCCGGTCTGCAGTACCATCCAGTGGTCCTGCCACAGCTTTTCGTTGTCTTAAAGCTTGCGTTTATTCCCGAGGACTTTCGCACTGGGAGCGCCTCTGATTGGTGGGCACTGGATAGAGGCGCTTTATAAGTTTTGAAGTCTACAATACAATACAATACAATACAATACAATACAATACAATACTGGCGATGTGTGCAGCGCTGCTTACAGAGAACAACAACTCAGAGGTGCAACTGATTTAAATGATCGATTAAATTACTGCTACCTACCGTCCTCTCCTGAGTACCCGATCATCCTGTCGAGGGCTCCGTGAGCTGTGCCGATGCTGTTAGCCGCCTGGACTGAGATCTCGTATTCCTCGAAGGCCTTTTGACCGTCGACGACCAGTTCGCTTTGTCTCCAGTCCAAGACCGGTCGTCGCACCTCCGTCCCAGGCAGACTCGACGTTCCTAGGCCTCGGTAAGTGACCACATAGTGGAACCCGGGTCCGTTGTGTTCCGTTCTCAGCATCGGCTGCGGAACATATCATACTGCTTGAATATTAACAGATCAGCTTTTAGCCGCGTTTTCATCATAGGCAGGTTCTTAAATCAAGTGGATTGTTTTGTTGATTTTCGCCAACACATCCCGGTGTGTGACCTGCCTATTGTCTCATGTGGCAGGTACAATTGACTGCAACCCCCTCCCATACGTGCACGCACACTAACGCACACACATACATTATTATTAGATTAAGTTTCATTTGAGTTTCAGCTTTATATACATATTCCTCGAAGCGGTAGCGACGTGCAAAACCGAGGCGTTACACATGGCTGTGTATATGGTTTAATTTCGGCTGATTTTGAGTAAGTGATCATATAATGCAAACAGACGTTGAAAGATTTCATTTAGGCCGACTGAAACAATGCACGCTGGCTAATTACGAAACTAAAAGGGTTAAAATTCCTGTCGTCCTACCTCCCAGACAATGACCAGCTGAGACGGGCTCTTGCTGTCCGTGCAGACGCGTTGTGGGTTGCGGTAGGGCTTGGCAGGCGGAGTGGTGCACAACGTCTGGGTCGTCTCGCTCTTTCTGCTCAGTCCGACACCGTTCTCGGCCACCACGTGGAACGTGTAGTTGGCCCAGGGCCTCAGCTGAACGCGGGCCGAGTGTCTGGCGGTGGCGTTGACCCTGGCGCCCTCCTCGTACTTCCCCGGTTCGTCGTGGCTTGTGTTGAAGTAGACGATGTACCCTGAGATGGGATCGTTGTTGTCGTTACCCGGAGTCCACGTCACCTCGGCTGCTTTCGACGAACAGCTCGTCAGACGAATTTTTCTGGGTGGATCAGGAGGACCTGGAGGCAGCCCCAAATGAACACGAAATAATCTGGAATCGCCGGGACAACAGAGGCGAATACCTTTGTAATAATTCTGATGTAGTTGTAATGCTAAAGTTCTCAATTTATTCTTCAACTCTGGTCCCCTCCAGTTCGCCTCTTCCAGCACAGATCCCGCTGTACCCTATTCCATCCCATCTCATCTTATTCCATCCCATCTCATCCTATTTTTCACCTCATCTCATTTAACCCCATCCAATCTCATCTTCTCTCGTCGTCTCAGACTAATCTAATAGCGTCTCATTGTCGCCAGTACCAAGTCGTCACTCGACTCTTGCCAAGTCCTCGGCCGTATGCATCCAATCCTTTTCCAGAAGACAGTTAATTGAGACGACTAAATTTATCTGAATTGAACTTTTCTCCATTTAGATTTGTTTTGATTTGGACGACATTCAACCGAAACGCAGGGCAATGAAGTAAAAACAGAAATAGGAATGTAACAACGTTGCATATATACTCGAGTAGTAATCGGATACCATTTTGAAGTTCTACTTATCCTTGTAACCAAAATACTTTTAGGCCCATATTTACTCGGATTTGGACATCTGGAAAGAAATCATTATGATTTTATAGCACTCTGTAAATTCAAAATTGGCTCTAAACCTGTATGAACAATAACAGTAATTAGGAAACAGGCGAGTTTTTTTCATACTGTAGGGTAGAATTACACATGAAGGATGCGCAGAACTTAGAGTACAGAGTTATTGCGAGATAAGGCGATTGCTAAATATGTTGACTTAGATCCTAGATGGGATTTCAAGGCTCATTGGACGTGAGTTTCACGTGTTTGTAAAGGCTCTAAGACGACCTTACAATGCCTGAAAAAGCGAGGAGATAATCAAAACTGGGTATCGAGTGTCTCACTCACAATTTAGGCATATTCTGATTGCGCTAGAATCATGATAATAAACTAAACTCCTTCCCAGCCCAATTAACAATATCTCTGATGTACATGAATGCAGCGCTTTGCGTGAAGTAGGTCTACCTAAAACACGCCATATTAAGCGTGTTAATGCATGTGCACATACTAATGCTCTACTCAATTTCTATGAGTATATTAGGCCTATGTATCACTCATCGATCACCTACGGCATAATTCTATATGCAACACAGCACCACGCCTCTAGTACTCCTACTCTGACTCATCTGATCCTCCGCCTTCCAATTCTTAATCGCCCAAACGACACCCTCCTTAACAGCTGCTCTGCCTCCTCTTTGGACCTGACCTCCTGGAAACCAAACTCGGACCTCCGTTGAACTACTCGCTGGAAAAACCCTATTTGACGTAGAGCTCATGAATAGGCTGGTGCCCTGCGCTTGGCCTTCGAGTGGCGCTTTAGAAGCTTGGAGATTACAATTACGATAATATAGATATATTTAGTCAAGACAATGAATGATTGAACAATAGTAAGAATTTTTAAACGAATAATATTTGCCTTCTATAAACTTACTTTAGTTACTTACATGTAAGTTTAACCAAATGCACCGGACCTCAATAGGGCCTAACCAGTTTATGCATATTGCTTATCAACCCATCGTTATATGCTGGAGGTATGTCTATCAATGAGACACCGTGGTCAACAACCAGATAATTATGTCTTCAAGAATCCCATAATAGGCGACGGTACCCAAACCCAGATAAACACGTAATAAACTTTACGAATGGTGCTATATAAATGCGTGTTTATTAATTTACATTGCATCATATCATCGATGGGGGTACACACGTGACATTACATGTATTTCTGAACAGATAGAGATGCGTGTCTACTCACCCTTAACAGTTAGTTTGGCTGTGTGTGAAGTCAAGTCCAGTCCGTTCGACGCTCGACAAGTGTAACTGCCGAAGTCGGTGACCTGCACGTTCTTGATGATCAGACGTCTACCGCCATCTTCCACATAGAACTTCTGATCGTCATCTCCACCTGGAATGACTTTTCCATCCTTACTCCACTCGATCTTTAGACGATCCTTTTCCGCTGGATCTGTGGAGGCATTGCACCGGAAGATGACGCTCTCACTTCCAGCCACAACCAACTGATCTTCTGACCCGTCCATTATAGTTGTCCGCTCTGGAAAGAAAAAAAGATATATATATGTATATGTATATGTATATGTATATGTATATGTATATGTGTGTGTTTGTGTGTGTATGTATGCTTATATGTACTTCTTTCTAGGCAACTTCCTCAGCGATGAGGATTGCCGAGTTTCTGCAATATTTCTGGATTCGTCTGTCTAGACTCTTCCAATATCCGTTGACAGAAGTCTAGGTAAATCATGGATTTTCCTCGGGTTATTTTAAGCGATCGTAGACTGCGATGCTATTACATGTCGGCGCCATAGAAGTTATTGATTTGCTTGGGCTGTAGTTGGATATTATACACTCTGGATGACGGAAAATGGCAACAGTATGCCTATACTGGTGACAAATATTGCATTTGAGATTTTAGAAAACATCGACAATAGGCCCTACTGAATGCACTTTATTCAGGCTTAACGAATTCAAGGGCACCTTCCAGAAACCTGACCTCTTACGAGGAGAACGCCACTGCTGACTTCACTTCCGAATTTGTTGCTGATTCGACAGAAGAATGTGTCTTCGTCATCTCGTTGCGCGTTCTGAGAATAATAAAACAAGCGACTTCAAATGCATGGACTAACACAAGCATCCTGTATAACGAGGCCTATAATCATATGTACAGATATGAACGTATGATTGGTCTATATCGCTCAAAATTAATAACTAAAGAATATTAGACGCCTACGGGAAATTTCCCTTTCAGCGGCGCTATAAAAATTGATTACAATTACTATCATACAACATAGAGATGATATATAGCCTAATAGAATATTTATGTAAGTCAGTCCCAAGATTTAGCGTCATCGTGTAACAACAAGAGCCGTTGACAATTTATAGAGGATAAATTTTTACTTAAGTCTTATATCAAGCAAATCAGGTAATTAATTAAATAATTAATGTAATTTGTAGCTTCTGGCATCAAACAGGTTGAAATTAACTAGGTTATATATTTCATGGAACTTCCCATCTTTAGCTACCAAATAATTTAGGCTAAACGAGTTTATGGTCCACGTCGCGTTCCACATGATCAAATGTATTGCTAATAGATCTGGACATTAATATTATGTTGCGCCTTCAGGCAGACGTTCCTCGCCAACCAAAATGAAGGCACAGTTCCATAAAAAAAAGAAATCGATACTTCTTATGCACGCGAACGATGCTCAGACAACAGTAAAAGACTCTAAAAGACTATGAAGCGAACCGATCAGCCTGCAATGAGACAGACTTTCTCTCGAAAGCTAATGAATTGATTTGAGAACAGAGGTTATATGGTGGTGTTTGGGAGTTGGTGACTGCGCGGGCGATAGCATTCTGGACTGTTTGCAGGCTTTTTGTTTGAGAAGAGTCGATGTTGTAGAAAAGGGAATTACAGTAGTCGAATTTTGAATGGACAATTGAGGTGGCTATTGTGCAGGCGGTCTTGTAATAAAGTACTGGGCGCAGTCGACGAAGCTCACGAAAATGCATGTAGCAGGTGCGGGATAGCTGGGTGATGTGGTCGGTAAAGGAAAGGTTTTTCCAAGTTGAAGAAGATGATTCCAAGATTGTGAACAAAAGAAGAGGAAGGCATTATGTAGGCCCTAACTATAATTCGTAGCTTCACCGAACCCAGACTTGACTTGTGTAGCCCCTATGCTGTGTTCGACCAACACATCATTGTAGGCCAACTGAATTTTTCACAACACACACACACATATATATATATGTAGTGATAAATTCAGTAATATATATATATAATATATAACCTCTCGATACCAAAGGCCGATGTTATCGCATTTACGCGTAGAGCGCAAACATTTCCATTCTATGTTAAGCGCGACGCATCGAACGACAGCCTTTAGTCAACAATTTCTGCAGCGTCTTCTCTTATATGGTGTGGCACGGAGGACGTAGTTTGCCTCCCACAATAATTATTTATTGCTATCGTATATATAACAACAAGGCCGACGATCGCTCGTCCGTAGGGAAGAAGCCTTTCGTGTAAGCGGCGTCCTATAGTAGTTTATTGGATGGGAAGGAGTGTTATAACACACCGATTTAGAGTTGATGACAGGAGTCGAATCTATTGATCGAATCTATATATAGATTCGACTGTTGTCGAACTTATATATATATAATATATATATATATGTATGTATATATACGTTCGAAAACAGTCCAATCTAAATGTTGATTCGATATTATATATATATATATAAATTTAAATATATATATAAATATATATATATATATATATGTATATATATATATATGGCCTACCCTGATGCTGAGGTCACCGTTCTCCATGATTTCGAAACGTCCGTAGTCGACGACACCAGAGACAGCTGCAATCGTTGGAATGACTTCTTCCATGTGTTTCCCTCTCTTCCACTCGACCGTTGGCTTCGGAGCACCGAACGACCTGCAGCTCAAGACGACCGACTGACCAACCGACAGCCGAGTCTCCTTCTGCGGCGCCGATACGAAGCTAGGTGGATCAGCTGGACAACGCACACACCGACGAATAACGAACCTCTTTCTACTCTAAATTCCATATTAACTTAATTACTATAATATGCAAATTCATCGGCGGTGTCGACTGTGTGAGACTGTGAAGGTGCGAGTCTGACTTTCATATTGGAAATGGGCTATTAAAAGAAACATGTAGGCTAGGCCTAGTACGAGTTTCTTCGGATGCTGAATTTTAGAATTCCCTCCCTGTATGTGCTCGACCTGCTCAGTTAAGACTTATCTGTTTCGGACTGCTTATCTAGCATAGGCTGACTCTCTCTCTGTCTCAACGCACTGATCTTCTGGATGTTGACATGATTATGGTTTGACTTTGGTGTGTCATCAGTTGATGCCTTGTACATTAGACACTGGCGCTATAGAAGTTACAGATTAGTAACTAGTAGATTTATAAATAGTTCAGAATTGTATTTCTCGTTAAATAAAAAAATACTGAAATTGCTTCATAAATAGCTGTGCATTTCGAATGAACTGAATTTTAACTCTCTTCATTAATTGACTTGGAATCGAACCGAGGACGCTGATGAAGACGTTGGCGAACAAGTATCCGTGCGTGTTGGTGGCATTGCACTGGATAACCTGAGTGTCATTCTTGGTGACATTGTCAATCCGAAAGAAGTCTGCACCGACTGACCTCCGCGGATTCTTTGAAACATCTGAAAGAAAGAATAAGAGAAGAGAGGTATTTGCTTTGACAGTAAGATATCCGTCCTTCTTGTTTCATTATTGCTGAGGTTTGGGCGATATATTTTGGAATGGCATTCCTTCGAACATGTCGAGCATACGTCACAGGCACGAGCATGTCTTTGATTTCAATCATACTTACTCTCTAGCGGAACTCCATTAATAGACCAAGTGATCATTGGCTTCGGAACTCCGTTGACTTGGCATGAGACAGTTACGTCATCTTCTTCCGAAGCGATTACGTCATCCGGTGCTCTTCCATTCCTCCAATATGGCGAAGCTGGTTAACAAGGCAAACAGAGTTAAGCTATAGGGTTATATAATTATATGCCTACTAAATAAACAATTACTTCATCCTCTAGATATAATGAAGCTTGACCAGACTAAAATATGGACTGCAACAGTGAGGCCTGCTTGTAGCTGGTTCGGACATAGGGCCTACGTCATAGTTGGCTAAAGCTTGGCTTGATCAAACCAAAGATTTTCTTGAAAGAATTTTATTGGGTTTTACGGAGTTGAACCATAACATTAACGTAAAGCATTGTCCTACCTAAAGCTAAAGTAAATTCTTAGACAATGGGCACAAGACGACGCGTAAAGTGACTTTCTTTAACATGTCCTGCGACGCAGATATAGAAACTAGTTTGAGGCTAAAGACAAGTAGGGGCCTATATTTAAGAGAATGAATTTCTTAATCCATACATTTTATAAATTATTTTGCTCACACTCAGTTATTAGATTGAAATTCCGGGCAAGCCGTTACCAAATTCTTGTTGTTATATATGTTATATATGTATGATTTGTCCAATTGTAGCAAAATGTGCATGGTCGTGCGAAAGGTGGGTGGGCAAGGGGACATTTGCCTCCATGGATTTTGCAAATATTTTACAAAAATAAAATCTTTGGATTATTATGATTATTGCAACAGTCCCTACACAATTTTCAATGCAAAAAACACCTAATTATTTTGGTAAGTCGTTGACCATTATTTATTTTAAAGTTGTCACGTGTTCTGCGTGTTCAATGTTCATGGATCAGCTTTTTTGAATAAATTCTATACAAAACGTCATTTTCTAGAAACATTTTGCCTCTCCCTAGAAAAATTTTGCCCCCCCCGGAAAATTCCTGCGGACGCCCATGCAAATGTGTTTCCTAAAGAGAGCTCGGCGGAAAGCAGAGAGGAAGTAAAGAAGAAGCGATGGACATATGACTTACACTCTACGGCGAGGATGATGTCTTTGGTTGAAGAGTCGATTGTGTTCGTTCCCTCGCACTGATAACGTCCTGCGTCGTCGAATTCAGCGCTGGAGATGACCAGTTCCTGTCCGTGGCTCGCGTACTCCACTTTTTCGGACATCGGAGCGTCAAGTCTCTTCCAGGTAACTCTTGGCGTCGGACTGAAACCAGAAACGCAAAGGTTGGATCTCATCCTATTCATAATCATTAACTCAAAATTTTCTAAATAGGACGCCTACTTAAGCTTAGCGCAAGACAGCCGTTTATTCATGTTTAGTTCTGTGATCTTACTTAACACTTCAAGATAGTTCAGGGCGAACTGAATCTAACCCAAATTAGTCCACTTTCATCAAATAGCCCACAATCAAATCATGTTCAACCTAAAGCTAATGGAATCACAGTTTTTAGTTGTACTGAACGAACTGTTTTGTGTTTTACACTACCTATGGTCAGGATGTAAAGATCGCAAGACTGTTAGGTCATCATAGAACACAATGATAGAGTCTACAATACATGGCTCTGAGTAGTTTCCTTGAAGATGCGCTATATAAATTCTCGAATGATTGAATGAATGAATGAATCGCTATCAACAAAACAAATATTTAAATCTAAGCTTAGTTTTTACACGAACTCGCTGCATTTACATAAGCCACAATGATGATTCAATAACAGAGGTTGGACTACATGATTATTCTGCAAATCAGACATGAAATCTGTATAATTATAGGATTAGAAAATCTGCGGATTTACGATTCCAATCCTATTCGACGCAGAAGTGCATGGGACCTACGCTCTTACCAATGTAGCTATAACTGGGAGTTGATAGAGTCAATGGATCAATGAAATCTGATATTCTATAAATCTGTGTTTCTCAGCTGCTAAACTGCTACTAACAATCCAGAGAAGATGCATTTCAGTTTCTTCGTCTGTCCTTTGATGGCGACCTCTGGAATCGGTGAAGAGAAGACGAGCCTCGGAGTTTCATGACGAGGAGAACCTACGTCAAGGAGTCAAACAGAAGCCACATGGTAAAGAGATATTTGTTTAAGAAATTAAATATTTCGTTCTTATACAAAGCAGAGACATACAACATCCAAGTTCTCTGTTTTTCTGCATGCGAATTTAATCTATGTCGTATTGTGGACCGAATCCGTTTTCTGCAAACCAAACGAATTTTGCACCTGATCATGTCTGTCTGATACCGTGTTTAAGCGACATAAAAGGCGCTATATAAAAGCATGGAACCAATTAATAAAGGCTTCAAGCGATAGGCGCTTTTGTGAGCTACTTCAAAGCGCTGTATTAAGTACTTGGATGAGTACCAGATGAGAACCAGTCGTACTCCAGACGAATACGTTAGATACATCAATACGAGTGTGATTCTCGCACTATACATGTAGTTACATCTAGCTGCGTCATTTTCAGATCCCGGATGTTAAGGATCAAATCAGTGTATGCATTCTTTGAAACAGCTTATGGCAATAGGGGAAAGATTTCGCAGGTGCCTCATCAGAAGACAGCTCGATACTATTAATTTATTGATCCTACCATATGGCTATTTATTGATCCCTCCAGTTTTTTTTGTCTTCGTAATTTCTGCTTCACGCATCTCCGTTCCAAAAACTTATTTCCACGTTTTGTTCTATGCAGTGCCAGATTAACTATGGCGCAACTGGCGCACTTGCGCCAGGCCTTCTTTCGGGGGTAAAAATTTAAAAAAACATTGAGAAGTCCGATTATCCGATCGAATTTGTTTATATAAGTCACAGTCCGGCTTATTTAAAATGTTTAATTTCTAAAACAAGCATTGCATATAAAATTTGGTGGCATTATAAAAACAGGCCTTCTACAGTACTACTACTATAATGATGACGTACTAAATTAATTGTGTACTGTAATGATGACGTATAACGTAATCAATTTATGCGCGGATCGACCACATCACCAAATAAAATATAGAATATTATAGATATGCGTACGGTACAGACGACACAGTGTATGTTCCATGTAATATTATTATCTACTATTTAGTGTTTATGTAGCTGCTTATTTCTTTTTTAATTTTAATTTTTAAACAAATAAAATAAGTAGGCCTAAAGAAAATGAAGAAATTTGAGTCCGGTTGGCAGAAACGTCAAAGAAAACGCGAACTTGAAGAGGTAGGCAAACAGCAACGTGGTAGTATTGATAAATTTCTGGCAGTGAAAACACGAGAAGTGCCGCAATTTATAGATGGTGTCGATTCAGAAATTGATCGACGTTGTTCGTTTTTATATCGTGATGATAGCAACAGCACTGAAACAACAGAGTCAATAAATTCATTTGTAGAATTTTATACAGCTGATGTAAATAACGAACTTTTCAACGAATGGATACAATGGCGCTCTTTTTTAAAACAACTTCCATCGACAGAAACAGGTACAGCAGTTACTCCACAAAAGATGCTGAATATAATGTACCGCTATAATCTGAAAGACGGCTTTCCAAATGTTTGTATTGCACTACGTATTTACTTAACTTTGCCTGTAAGTAACTGCAGTGGAGAAAGATCATTCAGTCATTTAAAACGCATAAAATCATCTTTGAGGTCAACAATGGGCCAGGACAGATTGGCAAATTTAACTCTTTTGAACATTGAGTCGGAAATCTTGACAGATCTTGACTTTCAAGATATCATTGATTCTTTCTCTACTTTAAAAGCGCGAAGGAAAGACTTTTAAACTCGACGAACATTTTTGAACAGTTGAACTGTAACAAGTAAAATTAAAAAATCTCCTATGATCCTATCACAGCTTCATTTTGTGTTCATAAATTATTAAAGTATGTTTTTCTATATAATTAATTTTTTCCCCATTTTTTTTTGATAATTTGATTGGATAGAGGGCCTACTTTAGTTTTGTTGCATTGTTTGCGCCAGGCCTCTAAAAAGTTAATCCGGCACTGGTTCTATGCATCACCGTATTTACCTCATAGAGATGTGCTTATTACATCGTATATGTGAGTCCCATTAAAGTTTAAAAGAGCAATTTGATTAGACTAATTGCCAGACTGTAGTTGCATATTCTTGGTCTATGTACTGTATAGATGTTTATGCCATTTAATCAGTTCATTGGGTAGACCTTGGGGGGGGGGGGGCTCCGTAGAGTAATGGATAACACACTGGCGTGAAGTGTAGAAGGTACCAAGATCGAAACCCGTAGCCCTCCATAAGGTTTACTCAGCCTTCTACTCGCTAGATGGCGGCGGTAGTTAAGTGAGTGTTAGGCCGTGATTGGCGCCCTGTGTGGCTGCCGTTAAAATAGTTGTATTCGACTCCTGTAAAACTGTTATCATGTGCTTCTACTGTTTACATGTATGTAAGGCGCCCTGCGTGGCTGCCGTTTCTACTACATGTATGTTCACTGTACAGCGCAGTGCGGTTAGCAGGCGCTTAATTAAAGAAAATATATTATTATTATTATTATTATTATTATTATTATTATTATTATTTTTTTTTTTTAGTCCCGAGGTAAACATGATCCCTCGGGCGTCACAAAAATTTGTCAGGAGACAAAAGAAAACTAATTATTCTGGAATGGTTGCATCTCCTCCGGATCGGGCTCGACTAGAGTGCCATGAAAAGCCACCGAGTTAAAACGTTGAATGATGATTGAGAGGCGTTGCAGCAAGAAGCAGGTCTCCCTATTGTCTCCTGTTGTCAGTGTCAGATTGCGACCCAAGTCTGTTAAAAAGTCCAGGCCTATGTTGCCAATCGGACCTAAAGTCTCAAAAGCCAAGGGCACGAAGAAGTGTGTGTTTAAAAGAGCGCTGTATTTTGACTTTTTTCTCTCTGTGGCTAGCTCGGCTGCAGCACCCGCTGTCGCCGCTGTGGCTTGAATATACGACGGTGCAAGGGTGTCAGCCACCGTCGCGTCCCACACCAGATGGCGGCCTGCACGCCATGGAATCATTGTCAGGCCGTCCGGTCTTCTGCCATCTGAGCGTAGCAGTCCAGGTGGTTCTTTGATGGATGGGATGCCTGCCCTTGAGAGAGAGCGGTAAATGATGTCGTTGATCGTGCTGTGTCTGGCAGCTCTGCCAAAACCAAGAGAGCAGGACAAGCCATGGCTGCCTCTGGCGTCAATCCGAGCGCCGCACGCACATGTGTGTGGTTCGCATATTGAGGCACCGAGGCGTAGACCGACCGCAACCCTCACGTCCTCGTTTTCCAATCTCAGTCCGCAAGCTGTTATTGGTAGGGCATATAGCCAATCACTAGCGTGTAGTGAACAGACTGCTTTTAAACGTGAGATGTTGTATACGTCTGTTGTGTCTTGAAACAGTGTGTTGGCCGTCTGTTTCAACAATGGCTTGTCCCATTGAGCCTGCTGATGTGACTGCATGTTCTCTGCGTCGTCAATTTCCGTCTTGGAGATCCATTCGGACTTCATGGCTAAGAAGTGCGCATCCGATGTAAGCTGGATGGAGGTTAAAATGAGGGTTTGGAGGGGGAGAGTGCCCGCGGCTGAAGCCAAGAAGGCAGGAAGCGCCAGCGATGACACCCTCCGTATGCCCAGACCACCCATCTTTATAGGTAACGAAGCCTGTGTCCATTGGTGGTCATTTAAGGAGATGTTCAGGATCTTCTCCAATCCGTGACGTAGTGTCGAGTCGTATGTCTCTAACTCGGAGTTTTTATCACACGGGCAGCAACGCAGAACGTGAAGAGTTTTTGGCGCCCCCAGTGAGCACCTCAGGATCAAGAGGGCATCCTGTCTGGATATAAGAGATAGTTTGTCCAGACTTTCCTCCAGTTCGCTGATGCGGGCTTTCAGTGCTTGTTGTAGTGCTACCTCAGGTGAGAGGGGGGCACCGAGCAGTTGGGCCTCATCTTTCTCGGTGTATCTAAACTCCCTCAAGGCAGAGTAACCGGTGTTTCCCTTATCGTGAGCGATCACCTCGCATTTGGCGCGATTCAGCGTCAAACCCATAGACGAGCAGGCTATCTCAATGGTCTCGACGTCAGCTGCAACCGTCTCCGCCCTTCCACCCAGGGTGAGATCGTCGAGGTACCCGAATGATAAAGGTGATTTCATCTCTTGTAGACAGGGCTGCAGCGGCAGACAGAAAAGCAAGGGTGCCAGTGGGTCACCTTGTTGAGGGCCCACCCGAGACTGAATTGTATAATCGCCGAATTTGAGCGTTGATTCTTCTGCATAGGCTTGATAGCAATATGGCGCCAGGTCTGGTAGGATCTCGATGACAGATGCCAGCATCCGGCCCGGTAGAGGCTGTTAAAGGCATTGGCGAGATCGAGTTTCACTACTATGTGGTCATCATCCATGCTTGAGAGAAATCTGCGAGTTGCATGAACCGCTGCTTCGCATCCACCCGACACTCCCACGCCCAGCTGTTTTGGAGAAAGATAGGCCGCTGCTTGGTTGCAAGCGTACGTATTGGCACATTTTGACGTCAGTCTGCGCCAGTAGTAGCCGATGGCTATTGGGCGTAGGCCTCCTGTTTTCTTTCGGAGAGCAAAAAGAGTGCCGCCGAACAAGAGCGGACGAATCTCAACCGGGCATTTTCCTGCCAAGAGCAAGTTGACCAGCCCCGTGATGGCTGAGAGCAACTCAGGTCCAGCTTCCTTGGTGTTGATCATCTCCAGTATGTGTTGCGGTTTTAAACCGTCGGGGCCGCCTGCCGAACCTGGAGGGAAGTGACGAATCTGGTCACGCACCATCGCCTCAGATGTCTGATAGGCCGCGATCGAGGGAGAAGGAGTGGGCATTAATGGTCGATCTGGAGGGGGTGAAGGGTGCTTTGATCGTAGTTCCCCGAGCGTTGTCTCATTGATCGGGGCTGGAGCATCCCCCGAGCACAAAATTCGTGTTGCTGCTCTTATATTGCCCTCCTCTATCTTGGCCGCCACCGCCGATGCCAAGGTGTGTTCGTTATTGGTCAGCCTCCTGCTTGTTTGATTGATGGCTGGTCTGTCTTGATCGAACAGCTCCCTCGATTTGATGGGTAATAGTTGCTTGAAGTCCGTTATCCGTCTTCTGATACTGGATGTCAGGTTGTGCCTCCTGCCGCCACGTGTAGGCTGTTCAAAAACTGTGGCTGCAAAGGCCAGGAGGTTAAGCCAACTTTCAACTTTCTCTGGGTCTAATAAGATGTTGTTAATGATGTCTGTCAGTAGCTTTCCTGAATCAGATCTAGCCCCTTTCGGAATGTGTCTGAGCAGTCTCGATGAGATATTCGGGTGCTGTAACTTAGATGCCTCCCTTCCAGACGGTTGCCGTCCTCCCGCTGGCGCCAGCCCCCTTGGTGACTTCACCTCCCCGCTGAGTGAAGGTAGGTTGATTGGAGATGCCGCCGACGCACACCTCTGGTCCTCCACCGGCAACTCGTTTGATCCCGGGCATGGATCCGTTCTAGGGCCGTGGAGATGGATCCTGCCGTCTTTATTGTGAAGCTGCCTAGTCGTTAGGCATACCCTGCAGACGCCCTTGGCCTTCTTCGCCCTCTGACTGGACGAGGATCCGGGTCCGGACCCCGGAGTAGGAGGGACCTGGGACGAGGTCTGTGAGTAGGTCCGTCCCATAAAATTGCTTGGATGTGCACAAGATTCGTGCCTAAATGCTCACCGAGACACGTAGCGTGAATGAATTGTTGAAATCGCGCTCATGTATGGCCGCATGGATATCTAGGTCAGCGGTGGGCGTTGCCGCCTGTTCAAGCGTGGCTGACTCGAAAGCCGGTCCAAAACGGTAGCAAATATGGTTAAAAGAAGAAATAAACTTCCAACCTCACTCCAACAACAAACACTCGGGTTGATAGTAAAGGCTAATCACAATGGCTAAGAGAGCACAAACATAGCTAGACTTCATAAATTAGATAAAACCAAGACTCTCGTCAGAACGAAAACAAATGGCCGCCATTCGGGGAGATGGCCATTATTATTATTATTATTATTATTATTATTATTATATACTTACTAGCAGATCTCTGTGGGTCTATTTTCTGGTCGTCTCCCTGGACGAGACTTCGTAGCTCCGGATTGAAGACGACACAGACGTAGGACAGACCCCCTCGGTGGTCTTCCGGAAGGACGTTGGCGAAATGTAGGTTGCCTTTTCGATGAAATAATCACACACACAATACAACAGATTCGATGAGTTTAAGTAAAGATAGGCCAACTATTTGGCCTATACATGTAGTTAGCCGATAACTTTAGTCTGCACCAGACCTAATGATTGTGTGATAAAACCAAAGGACTCTGCTCATCACTACTGTGTCCCACTTTAATGCTCGTTTCCATTTGCGATTTGTATAAATTTATTACATCATATTTCATAAGAAGAGCATCATGCGACTAGAAGATGTTTTCTTCTGCGAATCTTCAACATTTAGACACCTCTAATATGCAGTACAGAGATTAAGACTCCTCAGCGAACTTCGTACCTTTGTAGTCGAGTGAGATGCGGTCGTTGGTTTCAACCGCCTTCAACTTGGACTCCTTTCGATTTTCGCCCCAGTAGACAGATGCCGCTGGGAAGCTGAATGGCGGACTGCAGTGCAGAGTCAAAGGTCGACCCACTGAGATCCGGTTCAACTTTGGCTCTCGAACTGATGGAAAAGGTTGGAGCTCTGTTTGCGCATAATCCACACATGCAGACTATTTAGCTCAACACGGAACCCATAGGTACAGCAGCAGATGTATACGTTAATAAAATGACTTGTACAGCGTCAAGTTGGGCTACAGATTATTATCCAGTCTAACTTAGCGCTGTGTAATTTTATTAATTGTCATCAGAAAACATTGACCACGATTAAGTCCAATCGAAGTCCAGACAATTAGTATTCTAAGTCGGACTGTATCGGCGTATTTACATAGGCCTGATACTGGTAAAAAAAATGGATTGGATTATATTAAATTGGACAGTTATATAGATAGAATAGTATACGAAGTAGTAGCAGGCCTACATTTTGTTCAAGAGCATTGAACCTTGGCTTGGGCATCGATTTTGCATAGTAGCGACCAGCGACTGGTCCTTTAGATAAATAATAGTACGTTGGCGTTATAGAAATTCCCATATAGCTATTATGTTTGGTGTCTTTGTAGACCTGCCATTCTCAGCACAGTCTTGACAGTTGCAGCGACACCGTATCTGTTGGAGGCGTAGCATTGGTAGATTCCCTGGTCGGTTTCTGTAGCAACCTCCAGCGTCAGGGTTCCATCATCGGCCGCCGCAGACAGCTGCCTCTCCTCGAGGTCTTTCTCGTCTTTCGTCCAACGGTACCTTTACACACCAAAGAGCAACTCCACTTAAACGGTGGCAAAGTATTTTTAGAATATATCGAATATAGTGAATTTAATCAATTTGGTTTGATACACGTTGTATTATTGTGGGACTCGATATAGTTTCATTCGCTGCGGTATAGTAAAGTACAGGGAATGATGATATAGAACATTATTGTATTTTAATTCACTATATTTTTTCTGGAGCTTCATGCTAACAGCTGTAAAACCAGCACATTTTGAAGCTACTTGTTGAAACGGGAAAGTCAGCAATTCAGCTGTCGCCTGCTCATCGGTTGCCGAGTAGCTGTTGCTGATGTATAGAGCGGTGTTTCCGCAACAGGGAGAATCGATTTAACAGCGGACCAGATTGCAAGGAAGAGCCGTAATGACCATCACACCGCACAATGGACTTGCGGTTGGATGAACATATTCAGGAGTTGATCCAGTCAGATACTCACAGGCGCACTCATCGCAGCCGTATACGACTCCCAGGATAGTCAGCGCAGCTATCAGACAAAGAGCATTAGTCGATGCCAGATCATTGTGGCTTCTCGCTATCTTCCTCGTTCCATTCCGAAAAAGCGATCCATAATAGGCCAAACAAAAGCTTTCCCTTTTACGTGGAATCCCTCTCCGGGGACCGCGCCACTACGATGCAAACCGTAGATCTTACGAAGCAAGCGCTGTTGGAATCTTCTGGGAGCGCTACGTCAGCAAGGCGCGCGGGAGCCAGTACAACTGGCGGTTGCGTTGCAGCATCTATGGGCATCGCGGCGGTCGATGGCTGCGGTGGTTGTGAGCGACGAGCATCTTCCGGCCGCTCGGACAATCAACTCTTACGCCCTGCCAGCTGGGTATCACAATCATCATAATTTATTGTGCTCACGTTGCAGACCGACGCTGCACGGATTGTAATGGACCTGGCATTCTCGTTATCGTTGTGTATCTCCGACGCAAGAACGTTTAAGACCGGACGGAGTATAGAGCCGATCGGTCGGTCGGTCGGCCGCCAGCTTTAGTATAAAAGTTGTTTATTCAGCAAATGATTCATTTCTCATTCGACTTGTGGGCGACCTAGACTGAGCTGCTGACCGTGGAAAATGACGCTGATACATCAACCTAATCTACACTGACTTCTGGTAATCCACAGACCAACAACCGTTTAACTGAAAGCGGTCGAGAACGGAGACGAATGCTTACAAGTGGAAGCGTGAAAGAACTTCAACAATGAAGTGGTCATTGGAGAAGTATTTCAGTTGCATGTTTAGCTTCAGTGGGAGTTAATTGTTCATTTCTAACTCAGGCCCAATCAGAACTCGACGATCATCGGGTTCAGGTTGTTCTGATTCCGATCGATTTTCTGGTTTTGCCTTTTTATACTGGCTTTTGACAGTTGATTCTTTTCAAAATGCAAGTCTAGTCTGGTCCAAGATTCATTTTAGCATCCGCCATACTATAGATCCAATAAACACCGCCCCTTCCAATCCGATCCAATCCAACATCCGACACTCGAGCTAGGCATATTCCAACGCCCGTCACTTGAATCTTGATCCGTCCCACCGCCCATCACAACTTGATCCATTCAACCAACGGCCATGGATGCAGCCCCAGCCACTCTTCCTTTTTTGTCGCATAGACCGACGTACGACAGTCAACCGTCCCTGCGTCTCTTCCCAAGTGTCAGCGTGCGACCGTCGGCGGCGGCGGCTGCCAACGCAACGACGCCGCCGTAATTAGAAATTCCAGCGTAGATGACGTCGGTCGACCGGGACGAACGAAGCTACGATCTAAATTATTCCTCTCCGGCTTTTCCGCTTCTACTGCTCATTGCGTATTCCGTCCGCTCGACGTCCACTCCGGGGATTCGGCCGAACGCGAAGCGACGGGCGAGAAGTGTGCTTAGTAATTAGCGCACGTTTTCTCTGCCGGGGCCGGAACAAAATATTCCGCTTTGGTAGCGATGAAAAACCAGAGTGACGACGTCCCACAAACGAGCATAGAATATTATTTATATGGAAACGAAGGCTGCCTGTAGGGCTGGTCAGCGCTTACACGCAAACACATTAGTCAGCGCTTATTAAGCTTTTAGATACGCATAGGGCTTAATTTAATATTATGAGCTACGAAGACAAAGGCAGAAACACAAAGAAATACACACACAAACATGGAAGGAGGGTAGGCCTATACACTGTAGAGGGGTCGATGTTAAAAATTCCATAAAAAAGGTCGTATATGGTTAAAGAATAGAACTGAACTGGCGATCTTTACTGAGCGCAAGTATAATGCAATTTTGTAAACCACGAGTACCGTACACCAGCCACGTAGGCACCAGAATGAAAACTCGGAAAGGATAAGGAGATTCCCGGTTAAAGAATTTCAATGCATTGAATGATAGAAAGCCTATATATTTATGCATACCATGTTTTGCTATAGGTGTAAAGTAGTTTCTTTAACCACCAGAGGTCAACTGAGGGGATAAAATTACCCCAACGATTTTGGATTAGGGCCTACTGTAACTGGCTCTTAATACATGTAGGATAATTAAAAGTTCTTAATTGATAACTTTACCCGTAGGCCCCTATTTGCACATAAATAAGTTTGGATGGTGAATTAATTACTGATTTGATTATATTTTAAGAAACAGACGACTATTATGGCACAGAGGCATTTTTCAAAATCAGAAGCAACAAGATTGATTGGAGAATGGACGAATACTGACGCTGACGAAGATTTCTCTTCTATTTCCCATCTGTACACGCCATTTTAAGTTTGGTGATTGATAGCGATAAAAAATGCCATGGACAAAGCGGTCGTGTTGATCGAGAAATGGAATCTGGTGACTGTGACAATGATAGTTGTTGAATATATAGCCAAAGACTGCATGGCCAGGCTATACAAACTTGTCCCCATGACTCGACAACATATCCTTTCAAACTGCATTTGGGGGAATAGATGAATGGTAACACCCTGGCCTGAAGAGCATTAGATCTTGAAAAGTCGCGTTTCGATACGATAAGCCCCTTCTAGGTCGACTCAGCCCTCCACTCCCTAGGGGCAGCGGTATAATGAACAGGCGCCTTACAGGCTGCCAAGACGTGTGTTAATTAAGATCTTGATAAGTGTACCGTCTTGTTTCAATTGTTTCAGTGTAACTTACTGCAGTTTGTAAGTGAGCTTGTCAATAAACACTATCATTTTTATTTGGTCCGAAGTCATATCTCCAACAGAGCGCTTGAACTTGCAGGCAATCACACTGCCGAGAAACCATGTCCAGACACAACTGATGTACGTGAGAGAACGATGTCACATGTGTTGTAGGACAAAGAATGAAGGTCAACAACAAATGTTCCCAATGTTGACGTTTCGTCTGTACTTTCGTCGACCGATCGAATGTACAATACATACATAGGCCGTATACGTGCATACATTGTTCGTGTCTACAATTGCAATGCCTGTGGAAGACATGTAGGAGAGTGCGGATGACTAAACAAGTGAACACGATAATGTAAAGACATCCTTAGAAGCCACTTTCATTGAAGATCATTTAATTACACAATGTTGTCTATAATAATATCTTGCGCTTTGTTATAAAACAACGTACACTTTCTACAGTTGTTTAAGTGATTTCACGTGTGAGTAATACTACCCAGTAAATTTATATATACCGTATATATATAAATATATATATATACATATATATATATAAATATATATATATATTGTTAGCTTGTTAGTCTAGAGGTGAAATGTGAGTTAGAATGATATGAGAAATGACAAGAAAAACAAAGACTTTCGCAATATTGATAAAACGTATATTTACACTATGTACATAATTGAAACGATACTCACACATACAAGACAAACGAAACGTCAAAAGACAGACTCTCCGAGAAGACGCCTGCACAAACTCCACAAAGGAAGATACAACTCGAGAACCGGCAATTAAACATGAGTAGCGACCACGCAGGGTACACTCTCTGAAAACGACCACAAAAGGGTACTTACAATGCGTGACACAACCAGTGCACGTCTTACGCCTTACTTAACTAAAACCGGTCTCTCTGTAGACACAAGAACACTGCTATATATAGCCAACGAGACCATCCTACTTCTAGCTTCAAACGAGGTGCGTCTTAACTAAGGTTAGAAAGTGCACGTGAGGATGATAATGGCGGGATGGCTGTAGGCCACTCCCAACAGACCCCCCGACAACGAAAAGAGGAAACATTAAAAGTGTTTCCGACCATGCAAAAACTACAAATGTACCTGAATTGAAACTATCTCTAAAGTTCATAACATATCAGTCCACTAGAAACGTTTACAACACAAAAAAGAATCATCTATGTAGGCTTAATGCAAGAGACCGACAGTCCGTAGAAATCTATGGAAAGTTCGTATATTTAAACTGAGGGGCGACTTAATATGTCTGGTAACACATTGTCACGACCACGCCGATGCTTAATGTTCAAGGAGTATTGTTGGAGTTCAAGACTCCATCGCAAAAGTTTCGCATTCGAAGGAGCCATGCGATTTATGAACTGTAGTGGACTATGGTCCGTATAGACAACCACTGGAGCGGAACCAAAGTACACGCTGAACGCGCGTACACCGACCACCAGCGCAAGTGCCTCCTTCTCAATTGTCGAATAGCGTACTTCAGCCGAACTCAACTTCCGACTCAGGTAGCAGACCGGATGTTCAATCTCGTCCGTTATCTGAAACAAACAACCTCCCAAACAGAAGTACGAAGCATCCACAGCTAAATAAAAGGGTTTGTCAAAATCTGGCGGTTTAAGTATAGGCCGCGAAGCCATCCTAGACTTCAAATCAATGAATGCATTCTCAGCCTCAGGAGACCAAGTAAACCTGTGACCTTTCTTAAGTAACAAAGTAAGAGGTAACGTTAACTGAGAGTAATGCGGCAGAAATTTGCGGTAATAACCAGCCAAACCCAGAAAAGATTGAACCTGCTTCTTATTTTCAGGACGCGGAAATCTTAGCAAAGACTCGACCTTCTGCATGCGTGGCTGAATAGAGTTCAAACCAATATGGTGACCCAGAAAATCTATCTCTGCATTAGCAAAGACACACTTCTTCAAATTCAATGTAAGTTTAGCGTTAGCAATGCGTGTTAACACTCTTTCCAAGTGAGATAAATGATCATTCCAAGAACCACTGAAAATTATCAAGTCATCCAAATATCCATCACAAAACTCATCTAAACCATGCAAAAGTTTCGCAACCAAACGTGAAAATGAGGCAGGTGCGTTTCTTAAACCGAACGCCATGTAGCGCCACTGGTAATGACCATGTGGGGTAACAAATCCAGTTAAAGGGATTGATTTACTATCAATCGGAACTTGCCAGAAACCACGTGTCGCGTCAAGCTTAGTCAGAAATTTGGCTTGTCCAACCTTGTCAATTAACGATTCTACACGTGGCATCGGAAAAGGATCGGCTACCGTAAGCGCATTCAACTTACGAAAGTCTGTGCACAGCCGCAGAGACCCATCCGATTTAGGTACAAGTACAATAGGCGAAGCCCACGCACTTTCGGACTCCTCTACAATGCCTTCTTCAATTAGGCCTTTAATCTCTTTGTCTACCTGTGCCATACGCTCAGGATGCAACCGATAGGCTGTCTGCCGTACTGGTCGTGCACCAGGTATCAACTCAATACGGTGTGCAATAAGTGAAGTCTTGCCAGGTACATCGCTAAACACACCCTTAAACGTACTAAGCATACCCAGCAATTCATCCCGTTGCACAAAATCCAAAGGACTATTTGCGACCACCTCTTCTAATTTAGGCGACTCAGACACATTCACACTTGCAGGCACAACCAAACCGACATCAAGTGTAGGTGTACAATCAACACGCGACTCATATTTCTTTATGAGGTTAACATGCACAACACGTTTACATTTCCGTCTATCCGGTGTGGCAACCAAATAGTCAACAGGTCCCAACCTTCCAAAACGACATATGGGCCAGAATACTTAGCCTCAAGTGGCTTTCCAATCAACGGCAAAAGCAACAAAACCTTCTGTCCAATTTCAAAGTCAACAGCTTTTGCACACCTATCATACCATTGTTTAGATTTTGACTGTGCAACTAACGCATTCTCATTCGCCATACGTACAGACGTACGAATTCGTTCACGCAAATCTATCACAAAGTCAACCAGATTTGTCTTACTCACTCCAGACAAAACATCATCATTCAACCAACTCTGCTTTATCAAACGCAAAGGTCCATTCACACACCTTCCAAAGACAAGATCAAAACAACTGAAACCTAGTCCTTGTACAGGAACTTCACGGTAGGCAAATAGAACCCACGGCAAAATTTGATCCCAGTTGCCAGGAAAATCCTCAACAATTGCCTTAAGCATGTCTTTCAACGTTCTGTTAAATTTCTCGCAACACCCATTACTCTGAGGATGATAGGGACTAGTTTTCAACTGCACCACACCACATTCTTGCAGAAAAATTTGCATCAAATCAGACATGAAGTCAGTGCCACAATCCGACAAAATCTCAGTTGGAAACCCAAACATTGTGAACACAGATATTAAGCATTTCGCTACATCATGTGCTGTGTGGTTTCTCAACGGAAACGCAAAAGGATAGTGTGTTGACAAGTCAATAACAGTAAGTATGAAACGATTTCTCGTACCGTCACACACACTTAGGGGTCCAACTGTATCGATTGCCAGGCGGGAAAAAGGTTCCGCTATGACAGGCAGATTTATCAGAGGTGCCCGAGAAGGAGGTGCCCCCTTACCTAGTCTCTGACAGACATCACATGTTCGACAATAGGTACGAACAGAAGAATTAATGCCAGGCCAATAAAAATGACGCATTAAGCGGTCCAAAGTTTTCTTCACACCCAAGTGACCACTTGCAGGGATATCATGAGCAACGTACAATAACTTAGCACGCAACTGCGTAGGAACAACAATTTGCGTATACCCTATATCATCAGGCGTATCTAAATCCTTCCACTGCCTCACCAAAATTCCGTTGACAATCGAATACGATTGGCGTTCCATATACTGCCCATCCCTTCGTTCAACCAGCTGATACAAGGGAAACAAAGACGTATCGGCTTTCTGCATATTAATTAAAGTCTCGCGCGACACTACATTGGTTAAATCAGCATGCACTGCAGTAGACTCTTTGAATAAGGCACTCAAGTCTACATCTAACTGCACATTTATATCAGCAGAATTATCTTCTACAGATTGAGTATGCGACACAGGTAAAGAGCCAGAATCGGTCAATTTAGTTTGAGCGCGCGTCGTCACTCCCACATTTATCTCATCTTGTGGACTATCCAAGTCGTTACCAATTAGAACGTGAATGCCAGGTGGCAAATGGTCTACCAACCCACATAAGATAGTGCCGTTAGCAAATTTAGACTCAACTCGAATTTCAACCAAAGGAACACGAAGCGTGACACCCGAAATACCTCTAATAAGGCGAACCTCACCGGTGTCACAGAACTCATTAGCATGCAATAATTCCTTGCTAGCCAAGCTTTGCAAAGAACCAGTATCTCTTAACACAACAATATTGCGAGAAAGTCCAGTGGGCGTATACACATAGCCAGACGAACAGAATGACAAGTAGCCAGCGTCGACCATTTTAGTCGGCCCATCCTTCACTTGTACAGACATATCTACGCCCGTGACTAATTCTACATTCCTAGGATTGGTGTTCTGCTGAGCAGCGAAATCCCGTTTTGACCTCAATTCTGGATGTAATTTGTAACATGAAGAAACCCCATGATTAGATTTACCGCAGTAAGTACAAACAATCTGGGAGTCAAATGACTTGTGAAATTGAAATTGGCCCTCTTTACGGAAATTTTTCGGCGACCAATGGGCTTTTGCTCCACGACCCGAATCACGACCAAATCCAAAATTTTCCCGTTTTTCATCATTCGAATGCAAGACAGAAGCATGAGCAGGGAAAGGCTTATATAGAATAGCAAATTCGTCTGCCAACTTCGCGGCGTCTGAAACTGTCGCGGGCTTTTTGTCAATTATCCATCTATGGATTTCAACGGGCAAGCAAGTCACAAATTGCTCAAGTTTAAAGACTTCAAAGGCCTTAGTCAAGTCATTAAACGCATTTTCACCTTTCAGCCACCTTTGAAAAGGTAACGCCAAGCGGAAAGCGAAAGCAGAGTAAGTCTCCTGGGCACCCTTAACCAAAGTTCTAAAGCTCTTCCTATAGAATTCCGGCACCCTAGCGAATGCAGTCATCAAAGCCTGTTTTAGGGTGTCATAATTCTTGCAGCCCTCAAGAGATAACTCCGAAAAAACCTGTTGGGCTTTACCAGTTAATTGAGGGTGTAACAAAGCAGTCCATTTATCTCTTGAAAATTTATGAATAGTCATAGCCTTCTCAAATGAAACAAAGTAATGCTCTATGTTCGTCTCGTCAAATTTAGGGACCAATTTGATGGCAGAAGCTATGCGAAACACATCTTTGTCCTGTTCGGGACCTGGGTTCAAAACCTTAGCCTCGATGCGCTTTAGCTCTAACTCATATTGTCTCTGCCTCTCTTTGTCTTCGCCCTCTGCTCTCCTCACTCGTTCTCTTTCCTCCATCTTCAATTTTTCCTGCATTTAAGCCTTTCTGTCCTCAGCCTCTCGTTCTCGCCTTCTGTCTTCAGCCTCTCGTTCTTGCTTTCTGTCTTCACTCTCTATTCTCAATTTCTCCAATTGAAATTCTCTGTCACTATCTAACTTCGTCAATTCAGTCTTTTCTACCGCTTCCCGAGACCCAATCTCCAGCGGTCTAACTACAAAATCGAACACTTCCTTTTCCTGCGTTACAAATTTAGCAAGAATTTTCAGCATTTGCCTCTTACTCATGCCTCTAGTGTCCTGATCTAATTTCTCTAATTCAAGCTTTAATTCATCAGCCGACATATCGATAATGTCGTCCAAACTCAAAGGCTTAGTCACCGGAGAGTGAAGGCCACTCCCAACCGGAGAAACGGGTACCGAAGTTTCAGACCCAAAAGTAGCCATTGTCCAAAGTCGTACACACAAAAACGTGTACAACCACAAAAACCGTCAAATACACAATCCCAATTTCCAATTTTACAAAACTGAAAACGGTAAATTCTTAAGGACGAGGCCCCATATGTTAGCTTGTTAGTCTAGAGGTGAAATGTGAGTTAGAATGATATGAGAAATGACAAGAAAAACAAAGACTTTCGCAATATTGATAAAACGTATATTTACACTATGTACATAATTGAAACGATACTCACACATACAAGACAAACGAAACGTCAAAAGACAGACTCTCCGAGAAGACGCCTGCACAAACTCCACAAAGGAAGATACAACTCGAGAACCGGCAATTAAACATGAGTAGCGACCACGCAGGGTACACTCTCTGAAAACGACCACAAAAGGGTACTTACAATGCGTGACACAACCAGTGCACGTCTTACGCCTTACTTAACTAAAACCGGTCTCTCTGTAGACACAAGAACACTGCTATATATAGCCAACGAGACCATCCTACTTCTAGCTTCAAACGAGGTGCGTCTTAACTAAGGTTAGAAAGTGCACGTGAGGATGATAATGGCGGGATGGCTGTAGGCCACTCCCAACAATATATACATATATATATATATGTGGGGTATAGGCTTCTGAGGGCTGAAGCACTGTAAACACGCAACAACGTGCTTTTGATGGTACTTTTGGAAACCTTTATGCAGATGAATGAGTTTGAAACTGCTATGATGAATCGATGATGGACCATATGTAGTGCTACCTGTTCTAATTAATTTGTCTACTTTGCATAATTCGACATATTTAATTCAACTAAACCCTGGAGATCATCATAGAACAAACTCAAATTCTTTACAAAATTCGATGATGTTTGCATAGATTCATCCACATATATTATTTAAAATACAGTTGCTTGATATTGGTCTTAACATTAGCAATTTGTTTAATGAGCTGCTCACGCGTGGGCTGGAGCACCGTTAGCCAGGCATGGAAGAGTGACGGTCTCTCCAACTTTGAAGATTTTCTCTTGTGGACCCTGTTCTGTAATCACTGAAGTTTTCCGAGCTGGAAAAGAACAAACAAAACCCTCATTAGAGCAACGAATTCCCTTTTCTTCCTCCTTCCGAAGCTCTGGCCATTTAGTTCTTCCGTCCTGTCGTATTTCAATTTGACTGTTCCCATTCCTCTTGTTTTCTCACTTTCTTCCAGTTTCGTGTCTGAGCCATACGTCTGAGTCCCGTCCTCTCCATGCGCCACTCCAGAGCCTTAATTTTTTCTCTAAATCTGTCCGTTTTCTCTCTGTCTCTGTCTCTGGCTGTCTGTCTCTCTCTGTCTCTGTCTCTCTGTCTCTTTCTCTCTTTTATCCACATATATATCTTGTGTAAACGAGTTTACGTAGCTCATATATCAGCGCGCCTTTGAGATCAGAGGGAGATACAGAGACAGACAGGCAGACAGACAGACAGACAGACAGACAGACAGACAGAACACATATATCGTGACTCTATATATGTATAGAGAGACAGATGGAGAAAAAGAGTGACAGAGAGAGAGAGAGAGAGAGAGAGAGACAGACAGACAGACAGACAGAGACAGAGACAGAGACAGACAGAGAAAGACAGAGAGACAGAGAGACATAGAGAGCGGAGAGAGAGTGGAATGATAGATGAAGGTCGATGAAGAAATTCGTTGTCGTCCGCCCAACCGGCCGACGAACGGACGGACGGACAGACATGTTGACTAAGCGTTGACTTCAAAAGAACCGACTTCCACTGAATGGCTACTGCTGCTGCTGCTGCTGCTGCTGCTGACTATGTATAGGGAGTGAGCGAGTGGTTGGGTGGTGGACGGACGGTGGATGCCAGGAGACGGATGATGGTAGGCGGCAGAGATGATGGAATGCCGAGGCGGCACTGATGAATGATCGCTTTGCCATCAGGTGCATTTTAGCGTAAAGAAATCCGACATCTGTCATATGACTTATCAAAGCCGATCTTGAAATGATCTCAATTTCCACCAGCATGACATCGATCTGCTTTTATTTAACTTTGTGCATTTATATAGCTCCAGAAGTAATTCACAGAGCATTAAATGATGGCGATGAACAATTGCACGTTAAGAACAGTCTGTCTCCGTATAGCAACCTACTGCAGCTCAGCGCGAGAATGCAGTGTAGCCATTTGGCCAATGGTGTGCATATGTTAAAGTAAAGGATCTACAGAAGTGAAGTTCCTAATGGGAACTCAAGCCTTGGGTAGGCGCTTATGTTCTGTTCCTAGGCTCTTGAGAAGTGGATGAATGCCAACGTCTAGGATAAGAGATCTGTGCATCGCAATATCTTTGCTTCAGAGCTAACGACGGTTGGCCTACTGCTTAATATGTAGTGACAGAGAAAAAAGTGTGTGAACAGGCTCTAAAAACAGTGTGAATGTGAATGTTCACTTTTATCTATCCCAACTGTAGGGCCTCGACCCTGCTGATATTTCGATGAATTGATGGGTGAGCTCCTTCACCACCGTTGCCTCTTGAATGGGTGCCACGTAATTTAAGGTCCTCTTGTAGCGAAGAATCTCTATAAGCGTGGCTCGACACCTAATGTCGAGGTCTGACCAACTGCAATGCAGAGACTTCCTGCAACATTTTCACATGGGTAGAAAAATTGTGGACATACGCAAGACTGTATATAATCACTGTAAGAGTTTATTGTTTCGAGATCTGAGCAGTCCCAAACTAAGATTAAGTGCACCTCCAGACAAGTACCCAGCGTTTGGTGAGCAGTGCTTGAAATGTTTAAAGCTAAATCATTTCTCGGCAGTCTGTCAATCTTCAACTGCTTATAATAAGTTGAACCAAGTGCATGAACCTTGAACCACTAGTCATCGCAGTCTTTCGAGCATTCGCCTCAGTCAGCGCAGATCGAGCAAAAAGTCTTAGTGTAGAGAAATATGACGGAAAGAATGAAAATTCAAGAGCCATGCAAAACAACATCTTTCTCAGTACGCGCCTTAATGGAAAAGAGACATCGCAATGGTAGAAAATGTCACTGGTGTTCTGGCAAGTCACTCGAAAGCAGAAAATATTGTCGCTTACAACTTTTCCTTTTAAAAGCCGTTATAGAAGGTATGACGAAAAGTCTATGAATCGAAATCTTGGTCGCATCCAACAAACCAAAAAATATGGTTGGTATGTCTAATACTATGAGGGCTGAGACAGGCACGTGGAAAAGATCAAATCTCGTGTACGTGAGTACACCGACTTAAAGAATATCAAAATTTTCGATATGTCAGGGCATAGGGCTCAGCATACGTTAGTCAACCATAACAAGCAAATTATGTACCTAACAAGGAGCCAGTGGCTTATCTAGGGGAAGCGACCATTTTCAGAAATGTAGGGCCTTTTCACCTGATCACTTCCACAGACTCTCGTGTGGAGGACGAAGATGACACTGTAAGAGTAAAGACTTCATGCAGTCATTGACACAAACATGGAATACCCAACAGATCCACACCAGTTTTGTGACAAACCTGTAACACCTGAGCTAGTAAGTGCTCTACTTGACTTAAGTAATTGTCAGCTGGGTCACAAAGATAAATTTGAAAATTTCCCAAAAGATGAAACTAGATGTCATTCCAGTGCTAATTGGTATAAAACAAGTGAAAAATGATCGTGGAATTGATCGAAACTGGCTGGTTTACTCATCAAAAGCTAATATTATGGTTTGTTTTGATTCTTGGCTTTTGCTAATCGTTAGTGAAAGTCACAGAAAGCAGAGAAAGAACTTTTCTTACAAATTCCTTTTGTTTAACGATAGAACCGTCTTGTCTGGTCTTCTAATAACAGAAAGGAAGGAAATAGAAAAATAGAATGATTATAAACCGTTTCATAGATGCTGTTCTGTTTTGGGGAACACAGGGTTTGGCGTATATATTCATAATAAATGTAATTAATTGAAATTATTTATTTTGGTAAGTAAGGCCTTTTTTATGTGCTCGCTCCCCCATGAGTTAAAACCTGGCTATGCCACTACATAGGCTGCAGATGCCTTACGCGCTTTTACAGTGGCGCTATAGAAGGTATCAGAACATAGCAGAGCTCCTGAAGAAGACATATTAATCTTAATGAAAATACAATTATGACGTTATAATAGAGTGACGACGTCATTTGTTACTACGAGAAGTGTGTGCGTGTGTTTTGATAATAGCGTAGTAATACTTGATTTAATTTTGAGGTTTATGTGGTCACATAGACCCTACTAGTATTCGAATGTTCAAGCGTTTATCAAAACTTACCCCAACTTTTTGGATTTCGGTTACCATGCTCCAAGATTTCAAAATGGAAGTTACCTAATCCCCACTTCTTGGAATCGAGATCAGGTGACTTTACCGTCCACTTTCTGGACTAGAGGTTACTATTGTCCAGCTCACCGTATATACCGTATACATACATTCCCATTACGTTTGGCGTGACTTGGCATCCGCCAAAAACTTTTGAAACTATCTGTAAACAATAATTAATATTGGATAGATAAATTGGGGAATAAATGAATGGCTACCAACCACTCTCCATACCCTCGGGTTCCAACTATTTTATGTTAGAGTATCTGTTAATGCTAGACATGAATTTGAAGAGTCAGATTCTTTTGGCCAATGAAAATTGCAAATGGCTTCGTCGCGGCGAGCAGTTATATATATAAAAGAGCTAGCAGTCTGACAAACTGACTGCAATCGCCTTTCAAATAACTCTCCGAATGCGGACAGTGCGATGCAATCCTCAGGCGACTAGAGCTTGACGATCAGAGTATATGTTAACACACCGCCGTGTGTGTTAGCAAACCGCATCTACCTCGACTCCAAAAACAGCCACGTTCTTTGTTCAAAAGTGAACCCTACGCGGGTTTAACCAACGTGTGGATGCTTGGTACAGATCGACGCATTCGAAATACTTTCCGTTTCCAATACAAGACTGGATTCAATTAAAAGAGATCCAACATACTCTGACAGGTTAAAAAACGAGTTTTTAATCAACCGTGCACGCAATCATTTGCCCACGGACATCTTTACAGTTTGAAGTCCGCTAACCAATGATGGCATGGCGGTCGGGCAGCTATGACTGTCCCACGCCCTGGGCTGCGATGACCTATAGGAGTATATCTATGGATAGAAAGTTCCATGACTTTTCCGGTGAAGCCATCTGATCCGAGTTTTAATACGTCATTCCAAAGGGTTCTCTGACTTGTATTCTTCTTAGTTCAGTTATTCTTATTGATCTGTCTAAGCTCAACAATGCAGAGTAAATAGGCTAATATATTGATGAAGAATTCATTAGGCCTACAGAGTAAACAGTAGGCCTAACGCGTCCTTAACGTAAGCTAGCTGTTGAGGTTGGACTTTAAAGTTTCAAATTTCAAACTTACGGGTTTAAAATTTCAGTAACAGAATCAAACAAGTAATTGAACGGAACACAATAACTATATACAGATTACAGGCACATACAGACATAAATATACAACTCCATGACATCTAAACTCTGTCCTATTGGTGTGATCTTACCTGCACGACAGTTTAGTAGAATGCACTGAAATCAATGTCTGACAGAACTTTTATGTAAAAACTGGTGACTCTTCTGTTAGACGTTATCAGAACAATGTGTTTTTACTGATTAATGTTCTGTTCTTAATGACGCCATCATAAAGCTATATACAATTCAATCAATAGCAATCAATAATTATAAAAGTTTAAACTAGACCTAGAAAAGAGAATAATCATATCAATAATAGTGAAATAACATGTATAAAAACAATAACAGGATAAAGCAAAATAATTAGCAAATTACACTAATCAATCCACTAAAGTTTTAATGTTTCTATACAAGACCCTGGAAATAAAATTTCTATTAACCTTTAGAGGCAATAAGAAATCATGTTGCCTGGGTCTTAAGCTGTGAGAACGCTCAACCACAGGAGGGAAAATAGGTCTAAGTACATGGATTGAAGATCGGATGACAGATCGAAGTAGGTTTAAATCAGCATCATTAACTAATTCATCTACACCCCGAACATCAGGCGAAGGATATCCCATTCTACACATACGAGCAAAAAATCTCTTCATTCTGGCACAATCGACAGCAGTAGCAAAACCCCACCAAGCTGGAGCAGCATATAGAAGTCGAGCAACAGTAGTCATAAAAGAAACCATATGTAATGCACTATCAGAAGACCATGAAATCTTAACACTTTCAAAGCATAGAGAGAACTAGAACATGATCCTAACGTCTCACTAACATGGCAGGAAGCGCGTAGATCTTCAGTAAGAATAACCCCTAAGATTTTCAGAGAGGTAACTCTGAGCACACCACTAGGCGGAGAAGGTAGACCTAAAAACCCACGTCTAGCAATAAGTAGCTCTTTAGACTTAGAATGGTTAAGGCGAAGGTTGCTATTTAAAGCAGGAGATGCAGGGGAAATAACTTTAGCGACTGGCTTTTACTAATCGGTAATGAAAGTCACAGAAAGCAGAGAAAGAACTGTTTCTCACAAATTCCTTTTGTTTAACGATAGAACCGTCTTATGTGGTCTTCTAACAACAGAAAGGAAGGAAATAGAAATATAGGATGATTTTAAAACGTTTCATTTGGGGAACACAGGTATTGGCGTATATAATTATTCATAATAAATGTAATTAATTGAAATTATTTATTTTGGTAAGTGGGGTCTTTTTTGTGTGCTCGCTCCACATGTCTTGAAACCTGGCTATGCCACTACATAGGCTTTATGCACTTTACAGTGGCGCTATTGAAGGTACCAGATTGTTCTTTAAGAACATAGCAGAGCTCCTGAAGAAGACAATAATCTTAATGCAAATACAATAATGACGTTATAGTAGGGTGACGACGTCATTTGTTACTGTGAGAAGCTTATGTTTTGATAATAGCGTATACAGTTTAATTATACCTGATTTTATTTTGTGGTTTATGTGGTCACATGGGCCCTAATAATATTAGAATGTTCCAGCGTTTATCAAAAATTACCGTACCCCAGCTTTTTGGATTTCGGTTACCATGCTCCAAGATTTCAAAATGGAAGTTACCTAATCCCCACTTCTTGGAATCGGGATCAGGTGACCTGACCGTCCACTTTTTGGACTAGAGGTTACTGTTGTCCGGCTCATCGTTTATACCGTATGTAAAAATTCCCATTAAGTTCAGCGTGGACTTGGAATCCGCCAAAAGACTTTTGAAACTATCTGTAAACAATAATTAGTATTGGATCGTTAAATTGGGTAGTGAATGAATGGATCCCACCCACTCTCCATACCCTCGGGTCCCAACTATTTATATAAGAGTATATCTCAATACTAGACATCAGTTTGAAGAGTCAGATTCTTTTGGCCAATCGTTTCGTCGAGGCGAGCAGATATATCTATATATCAAAGAGCTAGAAGTTGTCAAACCGGCTGCAATTGCCTTTCAAATAACACTACGAATGCGGACGGGGCGATGCAATCCTCAGGCAGCTATAGCTTGATGGTCAGCGTATGTTAACACACCGCCGCGTGTGTTAGCTCACCGCATCAAACTTCGACTACAAAAATAGCCACGTTCTTTGTATTGTTCAAAGTGGACCTTACGTGGGTTTAACCAACGTGGATGCTTTGTACAGATCGACGCAATCGAATACTTTCCGTTTTCCAATGCATGCAAGACTGAATTCAATGATACTGAATTCAATGAGATCCAACATACTCTGACAGGTTAAAAAACGAGTTTTTAATCAACCGTGCACGCAATCATTTGCCCACGGACATCTTTACAGTTTGAAGTCCGCTAACCAATGGTGGCATGGCGGTCGGGGCAGCGTACGACTGTCCCACGCCCTGGGCTGCGATGACCTTAGGAGTATATCTATGGATAGAAAGTCCATGACTTTTCCGGTGAAGCCATCTTATCCGGGTTCTAATACGTCATTCCAAAGGGTTCTCTGACTTGTATCCTTCTTAGTTCAGTTATTCTTATTAATCTGTCTAAACTCAAAAATGCAGAGTAAATAGGCCAATATATTGATGAAGAATTCGTTAGGCCTACATAGTAGAAAGTAGGCCTAACGCGTCCTTAACGTAAGCTAGCTGTTGAGGTTGGACTTTAAAGTTTCAAATTTCAAACTTAGGGTTTAAAATTTCAGTAACAGAATCAAACAATCAATAGAACGAAACACAATTACTATATACAGACACATACAGATATAAATATGCATAGAAGTAAAACATACATAAACAGAATTACCGCATATCCAGTTACAAATAGGTTTACAAAGTCCTCGATAGCCTGCTATGCACCGTCACATCGCGTAGAATTTTAAGACATTACTCCGTCGATCGCTCGAGACCCTCTCTGTCCGTGTAGAGGAACATTTTCCCGAGGTGGGACATCTTGGAACGTCTCACATATAGGATTGTGAAGCTCACTCATATCACGGTTTCTGAGTTTCGATTTGACGAAGACATCAGCAGCAGGACATAAGTCACACTTGCTTATAAGGTGCGAGTCCCAGTGCAACAGTCTAACAATCATTCGATGTCAGATGGTGAGTGAGTGCCGGATGTAGGCTTGGTGAGGGCCTGAGGCCCTAAGCTGTATAGACCTAATGCTTGGAGACCCCTTGTTAAAAAATTACGCTTAAGGTCTCACAAAACTTGAAAGCGTGTGAATTTTAAGACATTTAAAGTGAAGAATTCAAATTATTTTCAAATGAATTCATATACTCAGGTAAGGTGGAATTTGCTACACCAGCCCTTTAATTAAAAAGGTTCTACATAATATATATGTATAGATATATATGGATGTCCAGCAGGCCTCTTCCAACATCTGGGGAGGGTCTGAAATCACTGCTCGCACATACATATATACATACATACAAGCATATAGGCCTACATGTACAATACGTAAGGCCTTGAGATGGTCTTGGCCACCCTCGTATAGCGTGCGATGTTTCAAAACGCCCAGAGTCTTCTTGCTTGAATCATCTCCAACACTCAGATGTGCATCGTGTGACGGTCTTATTTCAAAATGGTGACATGTGCTGTATAGGGAATGTGCAGTATCTATCTGAGACACCACTGTTGGAAGGCAAATAACTTCGTTTCTAAGTCTGTGTTGCATACAGGAGGACGGGCAGTATATAGACTATGCCTTAAGCAGGCATATGCAATATGTTGCATATAGCATATACAACTCCATGTCATCTAAACTCTATCCTATTGCTGTGATCTTACCTGCCAGTACAACAGTTTAGTAGAATGCACTGAAATCAATGTCTGACAGAAGAACTTTTATGCAACAACTGGTGACTGCTCTGTTAGACGTTATCTGAGCAATGTGTTCTTACTGGTTAATGTTCTGTTCTTAATGACGCCATCATTTATGGTAGCTTACAGAGAATCTCTGTTCTATAGATTGGCGCTATATAAATTTTCATAATAAAAACAATTCAATATTGTTATGTGAAAACTGAGTCTCTTACTACTTTTGACATATTGAATTGTAAGATTTTATTTCACTTGAAAAGTACGAAAGGTTTGTCTGAATGTTGCATTTGGCTGTTTCTGTGGCTTCCCTTCTTCGATATCGGCCAGGACCGTTCTAGAACTGGGCTAGCACATCGGTTTTGCATAGTAGCAATCATAGGCAGCAAGGGACGTGCTAGACAATTATTCCTACTTCCAGGCGTCACATGTGAGAGGCTAAGAGTAGCCTACTATCGTTTCCTTTTCGCCAACTACACAGACAGACAGCTGATGGGCGGCAATTAATCAACGTAATCGTAAACTTCAGATTTCTAAAGCGTTACTGTTAAGCTAAACGGAGGGAACCAGCTTATTCACGAGCGCTGCGGTCCTGCGGAGATGCACAGGTCAACAAACCACTAGGCAAAAGACATTAAATACAGTTGACTACTTCTCCGTATGTTATAAGCAACAGTCATAGGCTATATATTCTGGTCATGTGCTTCCGGACATTGGCATTACTGAGGATTCACTGATAAAAGTCTATTCAGCTATCAGTTACGGTAATGAAAGTTATTTTTGTAAGACGTTTCATCCTCAACAGAACTGCTCTATGTTAAAGTGTCGCAGTTCTGAACACACTCAAACCAAGACAAGATAAGACAATAAAATGTTTATATTATTTCGTATGACGAAATTACTTCTTAATTCTTTCCTAAAAATGTCCTAAATATTTCCTATGACGTATTAGTAATAAAATAAGTGGGTTAAGTGATCAAGGAGACTTGCAAGTATTGATCAACCATCAAACGACTCAGGCCATCCAGTTACCTGATCAGCTTAACTTAAAATCGACAATTTTAAATTCGATTACGTTAAGTTTTACACTTCTTCTGTATCATGTTTAATTATGGCAGATTTATTTGCTGATGGCGGAAATTGATGATAGAGATAACACAAGAAGAGCATTCAATTTTAACTATCTGTGCAAAAGTCAATTACGTGTTTCGCCATTAGTTTATAAGTTAGGCCTATAATAGTTAACCAGTGCATAAACATTGGATGTTTTCTCATCTTCAGATTTAAACATAGATTGCAAGTCTTCGTTCGCCATGTTTCTTTATAAAAAAAAGTAGCTATTTTCTGGATTACCATCCAATCGGAACTTTAGCTTCGTTCTAGGTGTGAAAATGGGCGATAGACTAATTCCACAGCGCAGCGATAATGCAATGTGTTATTTTGAGCAAATTTAGTGACAGATAGCGATGGAGAGCGATGGCCAAAAGAACAAAAATAAATGCAAGGTAAACAGAAGGATCGCAAAGATGAGAGGAGAAGATTGCAATGAATCATGATGACCATCAATTGCGAACACTGAAACAAGTGAGGAATTCTGCTGTATTATGAATGCACTTAAGACTCTCCACGAGATCCGAGAACAAATCTAAACAAGATCTTGAGGAATCGCTGATTTATGACGCTGATATAGACTGAATTTGGTCTATTGATCCGAACAAGGACACAATAAACGAAGATGACACAGGAAGATTAAAGGTATCCAAGATGTGGGTATTGTTTACAATGGCTAAAGTTAGTTTGACAGAACACAAATAATAATAACATTTGGCTTCTCGTTATAATTATATTAGGCCCTATAATGAAAAGTACACCGAAAAGAGAAGGATCCGAGTGGCTGACCCCTCTCCAAAGAGGGATTAATTCGAGCCTGAAGGGAAAGAAGAAGAGAAGAATGAAAAGTGAAGACACCGAAGACTATAGAAGATCGTTAGGCCCACTGACCTGCCTATTGGGTTTGGTTTCATGCGTCATAGGCCACCGATGCCTTGTGCATCAGACACCAGCGCGATAGCATTAACTAATTAATAATAGAAGAGCAATGATGATTTTGGACTGAATGGTGATTGAAGGAAGGTTAAATTGACTTCACTGAAAACGTGGACATAGCACCACATGGAAAGAATGAAGATAGAGCTTTAAGGTTGCGTTCCCCAATAATAATGGTCTCGATGTCTGTCTGTCTTTCATATAGCGCCAGTGTTTTACTCTCTGTCATCCACCCCTCTAATAAGCTAAAATAGACTGTCCGTCTGTCTATATGGCTGCCTGTATTTTCAATCAGTCTGACTTTTTGTCTGTATGTGTGTAGACCTGTCAGTTAGATGGCTGTCGTTTGAGAAAAGAGTTTGAAGGCTCTCTTGGCTAAAGTGCCACAACAATCACAGCAAAGAACAACGCCTGACTGTTTTCCTGCTTATGTGATTGTCTGTCTGTTTATATATAACCCTACTTAGTGGGCATATAGCCCTTTTGGGTTACCATTTGTCGCCAAAACTTCCCTGCCTTTTTTTGTACACTGATTTTTGTTGTTGTTTTTTTTTTGGTTGCAATATATCCTTGATTGATTGATTGATTAATTGATTGATATCTTCCACTTCCTACTGAATACTAGTCTGTGGGTTCGTCTGTCTTGCAGGCTGTCTAATGTCTATCCATCTGTCTTTATATTTGCATGCATGTGCGTGTGTATGTAGGTCCTTCAACTCTTATTAAGTAAATATTAGTCTGTCTGTCTGTCTGTTTGTCTATCTGTAGCCTACTGACAGAGCCAATCACACTTTGCCACTATGCCACTTTGCTATCATTTCTCACGGGTAATCAGCGAAGACTTGTGACAAAAAGGGTCTTTTGTGCTCAAGACCCTGTGGGTTTCAAGGCATGCATAGCTCACAAGGCTTCAGAGACAGAGATAGGCCCAACCGTTTCAAAAATCCACTTACCAATTGGCATCAGATGTCCTCCGTGAACCGTCAATTGACAAAAGCATGTCGTCAACCAAAGGACAGCAAACGCATACTGCAGCATCTTTGTACGATACGTCATTTGTTCCTTTGTTTCCTCCGATTTCTTCCTCTCTTCTGATTCCTTCGTTTCCTTTGATTTAGTCTTCAACAGTTGCAACAGAGGCAACTCATGAACAACCTACGATTCCACAGGCGTCCGCAAATTATCTAGCGCCATGTCGATGACGAGCGAACGGCCGATGTCCGGTTGTGGTCGTTGTTTCTGAGCGGTCAGTCGGTCGGTCGGTCGGTCGTTCGGGAGGGAGGATGGGAGACGGAGAAGGCGACTGGCCGCTGACGGCGATCGAATCGCCGGCGGCAGCCACCACCACCACCACCACGCGCACCCAGAAGACACGGCCCGGCAACGGATACGGATTTACGGTGGAGCAGAGGACGCATCGACCAAGCCAAATCCCGCTTGAGTCATACATGATCCCACTCCTTCTCCTCTGCATCCGCTTCCTCCTAATCTTGTCCATCCTCTTGTCGGTTCTACTTCGTATACCTTCTTCCATCCTGTTGCCCCGTCTTCTTGCTCTTCCCCACATTTCCATCTCCTCCACGCCTTTCCTTCCTTCGCTGCCATTACTTCCATCTCCTCTGCGTTCTTTCTCTCTTCACCAACGTCCATCACTTTCTCCATCTCCTCCACTTCCTCCTTCGCCTTCTTTGTATTTCCGACTCCTGTTTGTTTCTCTGTACTCCTCGCGCCTTGTATTTATCTGCCTTCCCTCCCTTTCCCATCCTCCTCCTCCTCCGCTTCTCAATACTGTCCTGTTTAAGATATCCTCTTCTATGTCTGTCCTCCGCGTGACAGGCCTTCGCAATAGTAGATGCTGAGCAGTGGCAGATCGAGCAACAGCCTTCATCTTATTCGCATAAATGCATCAATTGCTGATATTGCCATATATATTATAGCATACAAGAATATATATGACCATGCCGGATAGTGTTTCTTACAGCGTCTACATATATATATATATATATATATATATATATATATATATATATATATATATATATATATATATATATATATATATATATATATATATATATATATATATATATATATATATCAACTCAATTTTATAATCAATCCGTCTATATGGGGAGCGCGATCGTCTAGCGGTTAGCGTGCTAGACTGTCAATTCAGGGTTCACTCCCTCAAGTCAACAATTTGCACTGATAGTTCTGTTCCACAATTAATCCACATGCGCCCCTACCCAACTCAGACTTAATGATTTTCACTTTACACTGTCAATGGAGAGATCACGTGACGAAGGAGAGGGCTGGTCACTCGCCTTCATATGCCGAGGTCAAAGAAAACAGAGTCGCTGACACTCAATATCCTCTAAGGTCTAACTTAATGGACTGATCCTCTCTTCCATTCGTATATATAGGCTACACTTGTACATGGCTAAGTTGACGTTTAACACACCAATAACATAAGCACAGTTTGTAGGGACCTACAGTTTGTATACAGTCGTCAGTTGTTGCTTGGAATATATGTAGGTTTTTTAAGCACAGGACATATCCCAATTAATAGTTCTGCGTTAATTTACTTCATAAATCCATTAAAATCACTTCTACAGCATCGTTATCATAATGTTCAAGACATAAAATCGCAATTAAAAATCGTAATCCATTGGCGTAGACCCTATCCAGGTTGAAATCCGGTCGATCAGAGAAACAAGAATCAGACACTGAGCTCGTTTGTGTGACAGTAAACAGCAGACAAAGACAATGATAAGCAGAACGATGAAATGTCTATCGTTATCGTATTATAAATGGAACAACAGGTTGCGGACAAACAGGTGGTGGCTTGGCTGATAAGCATGAATTAGTTCATCCGAAATAATACCGAAAAAGTAGGAGTAGCAGACAAGTGAAGAATAAATTGATCCACGTATGTCTAAGACGATAAAGATGATACGTGATTTAGTCATGTATCATTATTCTCTATGCAAGGAGAACGAATAATCGCTCTATGCATGTTTGATTGGTTTCATAACGAAAGTCTAAATGACGCACCGAATCTCGAATCCCGGATGCAGAGGTGAAAGGTCGCCGATTCGTTTGATGGCGACCAACACGTGACCGATCGTTTGCCAGAATAGGACTATACATAGCATACATACTATTAGCACGCCAGCGATTATTCGTTCTCCTTGAGCCAACCGTCATCGGCGAAACATTCATAGAATTCGTTGCAAATTCACACCAACTGTGTCACCAACGCCGCATTACTCAGCCTTGCAGATCAGTCCGGGTGTCTATCTGTCTGTCTGCTTGCGTCTGTGCGTGTCTGGGTGTGTGCGTAAGTGAGGATCGATAAGTGAACGGTCAGGAAAATGTACGGTCATGCTGCGGTCATGGCATTACATCAGTCTTTTCCGCCGCCTGTGTTTTGATAATTGCCCGTTGGTCGAGGTCTTCGCTGCTTCTGGTTATTCATCCCATGTCTCCGTGGACACAAACGATGCACACAGGCATTATTAGAACCTCCTCTCTCGTAGAACATGTATACGCAGTCCATAAAATGTCGAGTAGATTAGGCTATATCATAATATATCATTCGTGTATGCGGTCATACAATGAAATGATGGGCTACAGCTACAGACTTGTGTCGTTTTAAGTTATAAATAACGTCCAATTTCCGTTGCTTGGGTAGTCAGAGTGAGCTTGTAGTTATGTCCGGGGCCGTGACTTTGGTCTAAAATGTGTGGGGGTGTACTAATTTCTTCTCCATTTTCGCTTATTACATTAACATAACATAACATAACAAGGGTTTTAAGTGGTTCAGAAGACGTGTAGTCTGTGTTAGAACCACTGCAAATTTACCTCGAACTCTTAATAGCCCAATTTTCCTAGCTTCTTCTTAAAAGCTGTTATAGTGTCCACTGAGACAGTACTATCGTCCAAACCATTCCACAGGTCTACAACTCTTGCACTAAAGAATTTCTGCCCTAATGTTCCCTTCGGCCTCTTAAATAATTTATACCTGTGTCCCCGAGTTGCCCTGTTCGGTGCTAATTCAAAGAACCTCTCCCACTGCAGTGCTTCCTTTCCAGTGATAATCTTATAAGCTTCAATCAGATCTCCTCTGCTCCTCCTTTTCTCCAATGTTGTTAGTCCACACCTTTTCAACCTTTCTTCATAGCTCAGATCCTTGTAGCCCCAAATCATTTTCGTAGCTCTTCTTTGTACTTTCTCCAGTTTTTCCATGTCCTGTTTCAGGTATGGATTCCATACCTGGATGCAGTATTCCAACTGTGGCCTAACCAGTGATTTGTACAACCTTATTATTATATCTTTGTCTCTGGTGACTATTGTCCTTTTTATCATACCTAAAGTTGAATTAGCCTTTTTTGCTGCTTCAGCACATTGCCTTGAAGGTTTTGCACTCTTGTGCATAATCACTCCCAAGTCCCTTTCTTCATCACTCACTTTCAACTCCGTGCCCCCCATTTCATATGAAAACTCGTTGTTTCTCCTCCCCATATGCATCACTGAGCACTTTTCCAAATTGAAGAGCATTTGCCAGTCTTGTGACCATCTGAACATTCTTCTTAGATCTTCCCGCAGTATCTCTGCTTCTTCTTCATCATCCACTGTTCTACATAGTTTTGTATCATCCGCAAACTTAGAGATTTTAGATAAAATCCCATCGTCTATGTCATTAATAAAAAGTACGAAAAGCAGTGGCCCAAGCACTGATCCTTGTGGCACTCCACTTAGCACTGTCGTCCAGCCAGAATGTTTATCACCTATGCCCACCTTTTGTCTTCTACCTGATAACCAGCTTTGAATCCATCTTAGTACCTGCCCTCTAATCCCACCTGCTTGTAACTTTTTGGCCAGCCTTACATGAGGTACTTTGTCAAATGCTTTGGCAAAATCTAAGTAAATTACATCTACAGGTTTTCCCTCGTCAATCCTCTCATAGACCTCGTCAAAGAACTCCAACAGATTTGTCAAACACGAACGGCCTTTGGTAAATCCATGTTGACTGCCCTTTATAATATCATGCTCATTCAAATGTTTCACTATGTTATCCTTGATAATTCTTTCCATGACCTTGCACACCACACTGGTTAAACTGACTGGTCTGTAGTTACCTGGTTCACTTCTATTTCCCTTTTTAAACAGTGGCACTATGAGTGCATCCTTCCATTCCCGTGGTACCTCTCCAGTCTGCATTGATTTATTGAAGATCTGGGCTAATGCCTCTCCAATTTCCTCCCTCACTTCATGTAAAAATTTTGAATGGAGTTCATCTATGCCCGGACTCTTGTCGGTTTTAAGTCTTTTCAGTTGCTCCACCACATTTTCCTTAGTAAACAGTACCTGTGTTAATCCCTTCTCGCCACAATCTACAAATGTTTGTTTGGGCTCAGGTACATTTCCTAATTCTTCTAAAGTAAACACTGAGCTGAAATATTTATTGAGTACTTCAGCAGCTTCCACATCATCCACTATAACTTCTCCCATTCCTTCTTCTTTTTTCAATGGCCCAATTCTGTCTTTCCTCTTCTGCTTACTTCTGACATAGTTGTAGAAACTCTTACTATCCTCCTTTACATTCCTCGATAACTTCTGTTCAAAGTTGAAACCATTTTGGGCATATTACCCTGCCAGTAACTGATTATGAAACGCTGATGAGCCTACCTCCATAACGGAATTTTTTTCGTTTATGATGTCATCTACTCGTTTTCGTTTTAGAATAAATTCATCCATTTTCCTTATCAGCAAAATCGGAACACGTCGTGTATAAGTCAAAGTCAACGACGTCTTTAATGATTATATTATGTAACGGATGCAGCTTTCTTCAGCTAGCCGGCTCGGATGTATTTAACCAAGGACAGTTATTTTTATTAATTGTGATGGGACTGAGGGGTGATGAGTCATATCAAGGCCGACAATATGAGTGTGGGTCCATATACGGATTTGTACATGTAACTGTTGAAGGATACAGAAGCTTGCGCTTTGACCAACATCTCCACATCCCGTTATGACTAAAATGACAACCATAAGACGGAGAGTAATTAAGGGTGGTGTCATATCTTTCTATGAAGTGTAGCCGTGGCCCAGATCTGTGGCGCCTGCGGTCTGGTCAGTCTGTCGGGTGACCTATGTGGCTGAAAGTCTGCCTGTCTGACTGCCGGTGACTCAGTTCGTCTGGCTCTTGGTTTACCTGTGTATCTAAGTACTTTCGTGATTTTGTGTTACTTACTCCTCACTCTATCATACATACACGAAGCAAGGCGGAGACTGCGTTCTCTGGGAAGGCACAATAATAAAATATTGATTGGCATCATAGATGTTAAAAATGTTTTTTTCGTTTTTTATTTTCTCCCAAAAAACCTCGTTTTTTTCGTTTTTTATTATCCTGTCGTTTTATTCCGTTTTCTTATGTAACTTTATTCATTTATTTATTTACTGTCTGTTAATGTTTTTCAGTTTCTGTTTAATTTTTGTCTGATGTCCCTTACGTTGTCTCCGTACTTTCAAGGATTCAGCTAATTTACCTCACTATTTAGCCTACGTCATCATTTGAGAAATAAATACTTTATGAAATAGCACAGTACAAGAAATAAAATTATTTCTAAGTTATCTAAAATACCAAAAGAAAAGGGTGCGGAATGGATTCACGTTACTTTGATAAACAAGAAAGACAAACTCAGCATTGGCTAAATTGAAATGCATTTACTGTGAGAAAGTTTACACTATAGGCCCTATAGGCCTATAGGTCTATACCTCCAAAGTTTAGTTTTTAATTGTGTTAGTTTAGTCAGATTGGACTTATGTGAACTTATGTTTACAATTTAAATTTGAAATAAATGCAATATTTTTAATTTCTCAATTTCTTATTAAACCAAACTTATAAGAAATAAAATTATTGTTGTAGATTGGTGTTACTTAGTGTTTACTAATAAAGTTGTGTTATTTGCTGATTAAATTCTGTAAACAAGGTTGTTAATTTTAAAATGCAGTAGGGCCTACAAGATGTGAGAAAGTCAAATTATTTTCTTTTGTCGTTTTTTTCCGTTTTTTCCGTTTTTTTTAATTTTTTTGAGAAAAACGGCGTTTTTTCCGTTTTTTATTTAGTTTCTATCGTTTTTAACAACTATGATTGGCATATTGTTCAAACAGTGGGGAGTACGGTACTCAGTCCATAATGTGGGGAGGTACGGGCCCCCTTCGTACTCCTCACAAATTAAGCCTATGGTTATGTCCATATTTTACTGTATAGTCGGCATCGTTTGCGCTATTCGTCTCCAGGCTGCATCATGCGAGTAGGTACGGTGTAGCCCGAAGTTAGTGGGTGAAGATCCGCCTCCACCGTCCGGGTCCATGTGTGCCTTGGTCGTCCCATTCATTTCTTTCAGCTCATTGGGGGACCTGAAACCAAGGCTCGAAGCACCCTATAAGGGAACCTATACCGGTATACCCATATATTTAAAATAGTCTGTGTCTTTGAATTTGCCTCTGTTTATTACAAATGTAGGTCTTAGCCGTTCAGTTGGGCGACTCAGGCAGTCGCACTTGAAAACTTAAAACGACAATGTAATTTTTTTGACTGGAAGAAAATAATGTCTCCATTGTTGTTGATTTAAATATTTTATTGACCTTGTATATGCTCGCTATAGTTTAGAAAATTAATTTAACAGTTCGATCAAAATTCGAAAATCTTTCGAAAGTTATCAATGCATGCAGTTATGAAATGTTTATAAATGATGTTTTTATGTGCAAGAAATCAAGACTATATCCGATGTCCTCTTCAAGGAAAGCCGTATTCAGTTGGATGTATCAATCTATACTGTTGCTTCATATTGTAAAAGAATAGACTCTTAGTTTTGTACATAGGGCTGAGAATAGAAGGCCGATGTGATTTGCTGTGAGCGATACACTTGAAGTCAAGATCGGAAAGACAACAAAGAGGCCGCGGAGCGAAGAGAATGCAGAATGTATTCCAGAAACTTGACTCGGCCGCAAAATCTCTCCATCATCCGTGTCGAGGAAAGAATAATGGTCAATTAGTGGCCGATCGGTTTATGTACATTCGCTTCTGAACGGTTTTTTGATTGTATGTATCAATCAAGCACCCAGAGGCTTTTGTTTTGATAAAGCGTGATTTGAGTGGCGCCTCTTGTCCACTTAAATAAAAGCAGCTAAAGCAATAATTATCCCTGAGCCGAGCAGAGGTAGAGACGAGAATTTCCGGGCGGGCAACCAAGCAGCGTCTCCCTGGTCTTAGGAATTGTCAGATCAATACTTTGCAGGTCTTTTAGTCTAGACAGAGGATCAGTGCATCAAATAGCTTGGAAATAGATAAAGGGTCCACAGATCGTAAATATATAGTCCTGTGAAATACATAGGCCATCGGAGTACATCAAATAAGGTCTCAGGTCTAGGCAAAGGACCAGCGGCTTCGCTATAGTGAAGTTCATTTTATACAGGATTTAATCTAATCAAGCCTTCAGATTTCTATAGCGCCGTTGTGGTAATGCTCAAGAGATCAGTCGATAGTTTCGTCTAAGAAAACCAAAAGAAACTTCACAATGATGGTCAATTAGAAAGACAAACTTTGGACAGACAAGACGGACATAAAGACTACTGCTAGGAATTTTGCCGTTTTTACTGTCAAATCACTGACAGCAAATGTACACAACAAACGACCGTAAGAAACAGCGGACCGCATATTATGCTAGACCGTAATGGTCGTATTACAGAAATACGACCATAGAATGTTGCAGTCAAAAACGTGAACGTTGTTTTTTGAAAAAAAAATTACGGTTGTTCGCCGTGTGTTAACTATTTGCAAAAGTAATTTTACGGTTAACAACCGTCCAATTAATGTTTTAACTGTTGCTCGCCGTATATTATCTTGGAGATTTCTGTGCATGTCACAGGCCAGGTTGGTCGTTATTCGATTTCTGCGACACTTCGCTTTTGTCTAATCGCGGCAGCTGTGTAATTTATAACATGTTGGCGTCTACGGATGCTAAGTTTGCTTACCCGACTTATTCTTCTACTTCTTTTGCATCGGTTACTGCTTCTACTACCAACACTACTACCATCACTACTACCACTACTACCACCACGACTAGGCCTACTACCAATACCACCACGATCACTACTACCTCTAACCATGGGCGCCGACTCTGCGAGGCCCGTGAGTGCCCAGCACCACCAGAAATAGGCCATGCGAGGCCCGCCTATGTCTGGGCACCACCAGAAATCAGTCCGCAAAGAGCCCTTTTTAGAGATTATTTTGCTATTGACATAACTTTGTTTAGGCCTATTATCAGTGCTTTTTTCAGCTGGAACGCGCCGGAACGGCGTTCCGGCACCTTTTTATTTATTTTAATAATAAAAATAATAATTTAGTTATTTTAATTTAATTTCAGTGTTGTTAACTGTTTTCAGTGTTTATTGAGACCCCTCCCAACCCCCAATGCTGTTTTCTCGGGATTTTAGTCCTTTCATCATTGTTCAGTTCCGGAACCTATTGTTCAGTTCCGGAACCTTTTTGTCTAGAAAAAAAACACTGCCTATCATTTTATTCTGTTTATACCGTTTCGCAATATGTTACTAATGAAAGTCAATATAAACTTTAGGTTTGAATTAGTTTGCAAGTGAGTATACAATTTGATGAAACTATAGGCTATATCTAGCCTACATGCCGTTACAAATTGCCTGCCTCTTGCTTTTTAACGCATTTTTTCGTGTAGGCTACAAGAAAGAGGTCCAAACAATTTCCCGCGCTCACGCGCAAATGAATGTTGACCCAGTTCAAGTGTCCCCTTCCTGCCAAACACGATCGCCGCCTCTGTGTAGATTGCAGTGCAGATTCTACTGTCAAAATGATAATTTCAATAAGTGTGTCCTAACCATATCCAGCAAAGCAAAATAGAAAATCCAAAAAGTCATACAAATTAAGAATTGACACTGGATGAGAGAAGCGACGTATTTGTAATTTGACATTAATTTGCCATTATAATTATAAAACAAAAGAATTGAAAATTGATATTGGAGAGAACTGTGATATTTCGTAGCATTCTAGCATTGTAACCAAAAAAACCTCGAAAAATTTTTTCGCGCTTACGCGCGATAATTCTTTTTACTCTCTTTGGGCACTCACACTTTTTTGGTCAACTCGGCGCCTATGCCTCTAACATACACAATGCAAAGTCTCCACAAAACAATAATCAACCAGAGATTTAATTGCAACTCTAACTTCACGTCTGTATGCTTCATAATTATAGCCTAACTTCACAGTTAGATACCTTATAACAACGAGGTCTTAAATATTAGGCCTACGGCAGAAATTTTATATTTTAGGGGAAATTACCGTTAAACTTTTAACGGTAATTGACATTCAACTTAGACGGTGAAATATATTCAGATGAATGCAATTTCTTACACAGACGAATAGACAGTGACAAACAAAACAAGCATAGCAATGATAGCATGTACATAAAGCTGACACGAATACCACTGGAGACACAATTAAGGGCTCTGCCACTTATGCTAGGTCCACTTTCTTACCTACTCAGCTGTTGCTCCCTTCCTTCGTTCCTTCCTTCGTTTCTTCCTTTTCCCCTCCATCCCTCTCTTCCTTCCTTCCGTTGTCGTCTGCTATTTCCTATTCCACCACCTCCCACTCTTCTTTAGTCCTTTCTTCCTAGCGCACTCATTTCGAATGCCATTCTCATCCAGTAAACGAATTTCAGTCAGTCCAGTCTCCAAATGCTGGTCTAACAAGCTCGCAGAGGATGGGTTCAAACAGAGAGAGACAGATACAGACAGACAGACAGACAGACACACAGACAGACAGACAGACAGACAGAGTGAGAGTGAGACAGAGAGACCGGCAGATAGATATAGAGAAATAGAGAAATAGATAGATAGAGAGAGAGACAAAAACACATAGATAGATAGATAGATAGATAGATAGATAGATAGATAGATAGATAGATAGATAGATAGATAGATAGATAGATAGATAGATAGATAGATAGATAGATAGATAGATAGATAGATAGATAGATAGATAGATAGATAGATAGATAGATAGATAGATAGATAGATAGATAGATGATAGATAGATAAAGATAGACAGACAGACCGACACACAGACAGACAGACAGATAGATATAGATATAGATATAGATATAGAGAGAGAATGAAGCAATAAGACAGCTACACAGAGATAGACAGAGACAGGGAAGGGTCGGACATCGGAAGTGTACTGTATGGACAGGAAAATGGAAATGGAGGGAAGGCGTTTCCGCAGCAATATGGATTTTCGAATTGCATAAATCGACTGAACAACGAAATAATCACGCAAACACACAGTTGGTTCCTAAAAGCCACAAGGTCCCGTAAGACACACACATAGACACACGCACAAACACTCATATACACATACATACAAACAAACATACATGCATCCATGCACGCGTATACATATATACATATACGGCAGCGTGAGGGCAGAGCAGGGAGACGAAGCGGATGGAAATATATATCGCTAGAGAGAGACATACAAGGAAAGATGGAGGAACATCAGTGACCGTCCAATGGATTAAGGTTTTCGAATGGAGTTGGTTTATAGAGAGGACCAACGATCGATGTCTTTTGTGCATTACAATGGAAGTTTCCGGATAAGATTGGATAGGAGGGAGCGCGAGGGAATAGGAGGAACAGACGGAAGGAGGGTTAGACGGAGGGACAGAGGGAGGGACGGAGAGAGGGTTAGAGGGAGGGACAGAAGGAGGGATAAAGGGAGCGCCTAAGAAAGGGTTAGAGGGAGAGACAGAGGGAGGGCGGAGAAGAGATTTATTTATTAATCTTAACTTTTATATGTACTTTGTTGTACGGTCATTGTGGAGCCGAAACTCGAAACAAACTTCTTCCCCGAAGTGACTTGAATTCCAGTGCTTTCAGTTGACAGCCCAGCATGCTAACCTCTAGGCTAACGCGCACAGTCCCACTGTCGCTTGGATGATCAGGTGGCGATGGAGATGACTGATCGAGGCTAAGAATATGAAGTCGCTAACACGTCATACCCATGGCTATACTCTTCTAGGCTACTCCTTTTCTCCTTCTTCTTCTTCTTCTTCTTTTTCTTTTTCTTCTTCTTCTTCTTCTTCTTCTTCTTCATCTTCATCTTCATCATCATCATCTTCTTCTTCTTCTTCTTCTTCTTCTTCTTCATCATCATCATCATCATCATCATCTTCTTCTTCTTCTTCTTCTTCATCATCATCATCATCTTCTTCTTCTTCCTCCTCCTCTTCCTTTTTCTCTTCCCTCCTCCTCCTCTTCTTTCTCTTCTTCCTCTTCTTCGTCCTCCTCCTCCTCCTCTTCTTATTTTTCATCTTCGTCATCACCTTCTTCTTCCTTCTCCTCCTCTTCTTCTTCACCTGCCTTCTTCGTCATCTTCATCTTCGTCTTCTCTCTTCTCCTTCTTCCTCTTCTAATATATTATACTTCGGTTGTAGCCTGACCTGCAGCACACAGGTATGAAATATAAATAAGTGCTACCCAGCCATGCATTCATAGGCCTATGGACTGTGTCTTGGAATTTGTTGAGATGGGTGAAAGCGGGCGGACAGTAGACAAGCTCTCGACAGAGAATTTCCCACTAGACGTCGAATGCAACAGGATTCGAACCCCGGCGGACACAGAAGACAGACGACAGCATAATATGCACCAAGGCCACGTACAAAATGCGAAGGCGTTGCTATAGGAGACGTAAATTAGTTTAGAGAGAGAGAAAGAGAGAAAGAGAGAGAAACGGAGAGAGAAAGAAAGAGACACACACACACACACACACACACACACAGATAGAGAGAGCAGTCGACAGATGAGCTGCTGATTTTAGCACAGAGGAGGTATGAGGTGAGTACGAGAAGGCGGCAGCATCAGCAGCCGATGCGAAATATGATGAGGAACGAAGGAACATCGGAGGAGGCGTCTCGGCTGCTGAGTCAGGCGGCGACGACGGAAGATCGATGAGCAAAACACAGAACGCAGAAACATGGAGGAACTAAGGACAGACAACGAACAACAGATAGACACGGTGACATGGAAAGAGACAACAAGCAGATAGACACGGTCACATGGAAAGAGACAACAAGCAGATAGACACGGTCACATGGAAAGAGACAACAAGCACATGACACATAAGAGAACTGAAGCAGAAAGACAGGCAGACAGGCAAAGACCAAAACCGAGATGAATAGTTAGCGACTGGATACCTAGAGACAGGAAGAGAAGAGAAAAAAACGGAGAGAGACAGAACGAGAGTCACAGAGACAGAAAGACACAGACAGACAAAGCACGAAAGCAGGCGGACATTGAGAGACTGAGAGAGACAACGAGAAGCACATCGATGAACAAGAGAGAGAACCCACAGATACAAAGACAGAGGCAGAGGCAGAGACAGACAGAGACATAAAGACTGAGCCAAGTAGCTGTGGTCGGTAGTAATATATTTCTCTGAGGTCGGAGGTCATACGTGGCTTCAGTATAGAGCTCCTGCGTCGCAGTCAGAGGCCAAGGGGAGAAGGTCGTCATCGACGTCGACGCGAGATGTAGACGAGGCGCCTTTGAAGGTGACATCGCTGAAGCAGCTGAACAGTAATTATAACGCCAATCAAGAAGCCTTCTAAGCGCTAACCAGCACTTCCATCGCTTGGCCTCACTCTTGATAGGACTAACTATGCAAGCGCTGAGCGACAAAAATCTAACTGGCCTCATTAATTCTTGAATAACATGCTGCTCGATCCGCGAAATGTTATGTTCATCTTTGGTAGAGACACAGGCGTAACTTTGTGTAGAAAGTAGGGGTACCAAACTTCCCATCGTTTTCCCTTCGCGACTGTTAAATAATTACAATGGGGCCGTTTATGCGCATGCCTAATAACAATAATAACAATAATGATAACAATAATAATATGTATCTGATAGGCTATGTTTCTATGTCAAAAAAGGTTTCGTGGCCCGAGCAGGTCAAATATTTGAGAGTTATCTTTTTGCTGGTAGCAAACTGAGAGGCGATGTGTTTAGTAGGCCCTAAAATCGCAATTTTACGCAGCTATAGCAACAATATCTTCAATAACTCTTCGGGTTTGTCGAAGCTAATGCAGCTTCACTTGCAGCAGACATATAGGCCTAGGCCCAGTGCATATTTTAAGGAATTTTGACTACTGGGACAAAATCAGCCATGGGTTGGAGAAAGTCGCCATGATCTGGTCGAAGAACTTTTTTGGAATAAATCTTCAAAAAATTACAACTTTTAGACTTTTTCTAAAAAAAAATTTAAAATTCATCTCCGAAAAAAAGTTGATGTCAACCCAATCCTTCCGTTGACAATCCTTCTGATTAAATCCTTGTTCTCTTCGTACTTAACGCCTATTTAACGTTCACTTTTGAACACTAATTCTACGTATAAGTATAACCTGAATTAATCAGCAACACAGTTTAATATCTTTTCATTTTAATAAGAAACAAACAGACAGAACTCAATTCGATTACAACTCAACTAGTCAGCCACACTACTACAGCGAACACACTCGAATTCAAACTTCTCTAGTCAGCATAATTCTTCGCGCCTCTTGACACACCTGTCTTCTGTGCGCCTAAGCGAACTCTAATAATATACATATAGCGCGCCGCTGCCGAGATTGGCCGGCCGCGCGTGTCACTAAGACTATACGTTATACATCTATCATATATACATATACACGTGAAACTAAAGTAAACGCACTAAATATATACGCTAACATCTCGCACTGCAAGACTGTACACAAAACTCAGTTCACATTACCTCCTTCCTTTTTCTGGAATTGAGCAAATTAAATTTCAAAATTTGCGAAATTACCAAAATACATGAAACATATATATATATCTAACTAATTAATGAACAGTCTTACGATTACTTATAACCTTGACAAACAATCAGCAATAACATTCAATCTGCCCTTCTTGTACTTCACCTCAACATCAAAAGTTTGTAAGGCTAACGCCCAACGCACAAGTTTAGCAGACTTAGACATTGACTCAGTCAAATATGTAAGAGGATTGTGATCAGTAAAAATGAAAATTTTTGATCCAATTATAATTTCTTTTAACTTGTTTAGAGCCCAAACAATAGCATAGGCTTCCTTTTCCACAGTAGCCCATCTCTTCTGGGTATCAGTTAATTTCTGACTGATAAATGACACAGGGCGTTCTATTCCCTTGTCGTCCATCTGTGTTAAAACAGCACCGACTGCAAAGTCACTACTATCGCAGTACAAATTGAATGGTTTTCCCACTTCAAAAACATATAACACTACTTTGGATCGCACAGCCTCTTTAAGTAAATCAAATGCTTGCTGATGTTCAACAGTCCAATCAATCTTATCAGAAACACGTTTACTAGTTAAATCAGATAAAGGTTTCGCAATCTGTGCAAAGTCCTTAATAAACTGTCTGTAATAATTAAAAAATCCAAGCAGTTGCTTAACTTGCTTCTTAGTTTCTGGGATCTTCAAATTAGTCAAACTTTCAATTCTGTCTGGATTCATCTTTATCTTACCAGACCCAACCACATGACCGATAAACCTTACTTCAGACTTACCAAATATGCATTTTTTCAAATTTAAGGTAACGTTATGCAATCTCATTTGCATCAAAAATGCATCTAACTGCTGTAAATGAATTTTCCAATTGTCAGAATGCACAGCAATGTCATCAACATACGGTTCTGCAAAGTCACTTATAGGCTGTAAAACTAAATTTATCGCCTTAACAAAAGTTCGGCCTGAATTTATCATTCCAAAAGGAACACGAGTAAATTCATACAGTCCATTATGTGTTACAAAAGCTGTCTTCCATTGATCAGATTGTTTTACAGGACAAGTCCAATAAGCACTTCGACAGTCCAAAATAGAAATCACATTAGACTTTCCAACTTTGTTTAAAACGTCTCTGACAATCGGCATCGGATATTTACAATCCACTGTGAATGAGTTAATGTATCTGTAGTCACAGGCAAGTCTCAAAGATCCGTCTTTCTTTTTAACAATAACCAAAGGGCTTGCCATTCTGCTCGATGATGGTTTAATAATGTTTGTTTTTAACATTTCTTTGATCTGACGTTCCACTTCTGCTCGATAAATCAAAGGAATTCGGTATGCTGCAAATTCCTTTTCATCCTGGTTTTAGTTCAATTTCGTGTTCGACCAATGTACATAATCCGGGTTTTTCTGAAAATCTGTCACAGTATTTGTTCAAAACGTTCAACAACTGTTCTTGCTGAGTTACTGTCAAATGGCTAATTTGTTCAGGATCGAGGTTAAGTGAATTCTTGTCATCTTGAACCTCGTTCCTCATTGGTAATTCAACCACTGAACCAAAATCTTCATCTTCTTCAACGATTAGACCACAACTTAATGCTCGAGTAACATATTTTCTGATCTTGTTGGCGTGAATTATTTTTCGACCATTTTCACCCATATCGACTAAATAAGAGTACTTTGATCTTCGATGTATGATCGTACATGGACCATGCCATCGAGAAATAAGTTTGTTCGTTGACGTTGGATACAAAACTATGACTTTCTCACCAGCTTCAAATTCTTTGTGCTTTGCTCTCTTGTTATACTGATTCGTGTATTGTAATTGCTTTTCTCGAGAGTAGGATTCTGCAAACAATAATGCTTTCTCCATATTTTCTTTGAGTTCTTTTAAATACTTTTCTGGTTTAACTCCAACATGAGGTGGTAAGTTTATTTCTCTAGTCCAACTCTCTTTTAATATTGCCAATGGTCCTCTCGGAATTTTTCCATAGACAAGCATATATGGTGATACTCCAGTAGTTGCATTCGGCACTTCTCGTACTGCCCACACTGTGAAAGGAATTATCTTATGCCATTTCCTCGGGTTGTCTATTATCACATGATGGATCATCTTTTTAAATGTCTGATTCCATCTTTCTACTAATCCAGCAGCCTCTGGGTGTCCTGGTGTGTCGAATCTTGGACTACAGCCCATTAAATTGAGAAATTCTCTTGTCAAACTGGCTGTGAAGTTCGTTCCTTGGTCACTTGTAATCACTGACGGTACACCAACGTTCATGAACAGTTCCGTCAACGCTTCACACACAGCCTTCGCTGTCAGCGATTTCAATAAAAAGATTGTAGGCCATCTGGTGCACGAGTCCACAATGCATAAACAATACTTGTGACCTGCAGCAGATACTGGATCGATCGGGCCAACGAGGTCCATCGTCATTCTCCTGAAGGCGACCTCTTCTCTTGAGACTGGAGTGATGGGCACTCTATCCATCACCAAACTCCTTGCCTTTAGTTGACACTTCTCGCAAGACTTACAAAATTTCACAATGTCTCTTCTCATCTTTGGCCATACAAAAGATAATTTTATTCGTTCTCTTGTTTTCTCTTCTCCTAGATGTCCTCCAAATACCGATTCATGCGCCAATTCCATCACTTTAATTCGTCTCTCTTTTGGTAACACTAGTTGATATATCGTCTGGTCTAATATCTGATATTTCTTATGTAATAAACCGTTGATCACACAGAATTCAGATTCTTTCTCTTGTGCTAACTTCCACCACGGCTTCAACGATTCATCCTTTCTCTGTTGCTCTTCGAACTTCTTCGAATCGGCAATCTGCACCTTTTGTTCTTCATCCATCTCTTCATCTCTATACAAGTCTCCTATCCCCACATCACATTCATTGTCTTCTTCAGTTTCATTTAATGTGCCATTCTCGCATGCAACCATCTCTTGCTCATTCATCTCTGATGTTACACCATCTCGCGATAAGCTTCGTTGCTCATTACTTTCGTTTTCCTCATCACTTGAACTTTCAGTTTCACTCTTCTCATCAACATCTACCATTTCCTGTTTCCGACTCTGCGCTCTCGTCATTACATTTGCTCGTACACTCACATCTCCTTGTATCGTTTTAACTTTCATCTGTGGTACGGCTTTTAATTCGGCAATTATCTCTGGATGCAACAAGAATCTTTCTGTACTGCCCATCTTTGCAATACTAGCACACATCAAGGTGACATAAGGTGTAAGTGAACACTGGATTTTACGCGGAAATCCCTCTTCTTCCACGTCACTACCACACAGTCTAACATCGACTTTCACTAACTTCGCAGGAATGGCATCTCCTGCCACACATTGCAAATTCACTTTTCCAATTTGTTCCACCTTCATGCCTTCCAGTAATTCTTCACTAATCACCGGAATCTCTGCTCCCGAGTCGCTCAGTGCTTTGACTTTCACTGGCTCTTTACCGTCTACTGCACGAATTTCAACCTCGACATATTGCAAGAACGATTTCTTCAATATTCGACTGTCATCTTTTCCTATGACTTCTCTCTGAATTTCAGCATCCAATAGAATTTCTTTTTGAATACCACATTTCATTACTGACTTTACTTCAGTCTCTTGGTTTTCTTGACTCGCGGTTTGATTATCTGTATCACTAACCACTTGAATCAAATTCACCCTTGTGTGTTCTTGATTTCTGCTAGAACTAGCTGCTGCCACGGAACTGGACAAAATTTAACCAAATGTTTGTCTGAACCACAGTTGTGACAACGCTTCACCACCATACCTCGTTGTTCATTGCCTTCATATCTCTTATACTGCGTAAACGATGTGTTGCCTTCCCTCTTGGCAAACGGCGCTGACGATTTGTTAAATCCCTGACGACCAAACGTCACTTCTCTGGTTTCATTGGGTACAGGGACATTAGCCTTGACTTCTTTACCTTTAAACTGATTCCCTGTTTCTGGATTACTTTTCCACTTTCCACTCTGGCTTTGGTTTACGGAACGTTGAGAAGGATAACTGTTTATATTTGGAAATGCAAACCCAATTCGATTGTTTACATGAATGTCTGCTAGGTCTGCCACTGCACTAGCTTGGAGACAGTCAGTTCCTTCCTTCGACAATACAAACTGTAGTGGACCTGGCGGTAAACATTCTTTTAGCTTATCCACTACCAGCAAATCAAAGAGCGTATCATACTCTCTGTTCACGTTTCGACTTCTCACGTAATAGTTTAGCAAGTTCTTCAGTCTTGCTGTAAACATCGTATAAGTCTCTTCTGTCGTCTTCTTAGCATCCACAAATCTGGCTCTGTATTCTCTCGAGGTCAATTTAAATTCTTTTAATAAGTGCTGCTTGACTCTATCATAATTGTCTAGATCATCGTATGACAATCTATTCAGAACGGTTCGAGCTTTCGGCGTCATCAATGGTAGTAATAATTTCACCCAAAACGGCTTTTCCACAGCAAAACTGCGAAATGCGTTCTCGACTGTTTCAAAATATAATGGCACCTCCATCATATCAGTTGGCATTTGAGGCAATACATGCTTCATTGCATCACCTATTTTCTTAATTTTTGACACCAAAGTTTCACTTTCTTGCTGTTTCCTTCTTTCTGCTTCCCGTTCTTCTCTCATTTGCGTTTCTTTCAATGTCAATTTTGATTTCTCCAGTTTCAGACGTTCCTGTCTTTCTGTCTCTGCCTTTTCCAAACTTTCTTTCTGAAATTTGAGTTCTTCTTGTCTGATCTGTTCGGCGCGTTCTAACTCTAACGTTCGCGCTTTTTCTTTTTCTTCTTCACGCATTCTCTTTGCTTCAATCTGTTGCTGACGAACCTCTTCATCACTTTTTCTAGCTCTTTCAAATTCAATCATCTGCTCCAATCTTCTTCTTTCAGCATCTTCCCTATCTCTTTTCAACTGTTCTAATTGAATCTCAAACTGATGCTTTTGCAATTCCAGTTCTGCCTTACGCACTTGTTCTGCTTTATCTTCTCTCTCTCTCTGCAAGCGCAATTCCTCTTGCCTTGCAAGTTCCGCTTTCTCTTCTTTCTCTCTCTGCAGACGTTCTGCTTTCTCTTCTTTCTCTCTTTGCAAGCGCAATTCTTTCTCTTCTTTCTCTCTCTGAAGACGTAATTCTTCCTGTCTTAGCTCTTTCTCTTCTTGTCTCAGTTCTTTCTCTTCTTGTCTCCGTTTCTCCTCTCTTTCTTTCTCTTCTTGTCTCGTCATCATCATCCACTGCATCAACATCTCCATAGACATAGGCGCAGGAGGTTTTTCAATAGCCTTTTCTACGGCACCGCCAACGGCACCTTCTTCTTCGACTTCTTCTTTAACCCACACATCGGCGAGTTCCTGCATCATGTCACCACGTGACATACCTTCTAATTGTTCGTCTTTAAAACCGGCTTTCAACAAACGCTGTTTTAGCCTTTCCGTAGACATCTTCTTAATATCTGCTTGTCTTTCAGCACTTAGTTTCTCCATCTTACTTGTTTACTTTGGTGATTTCTCTTTTAAAAGAAGTCACGGTTTTTCTTAGTGTGTGAATCGATAAACAAACGGGATTTCTTTTGTATTTGTTCGTGGAAAACAACGAAATTTTTTATACCGTTTCCTCGTGTTCCACCGTCGTTGATATCGTAAACTCGTCACACAGCACACAACGCGTAGATTCTTCTAACACCGTCGTAGATTCTTCTAACACCGTTGTAAATTCTTCAATCACCGTCGTAGATTCTTCTATCCGCCGAAGGAGGTGATAACGTGAATTTTAATCCACCGTGAGTTTATATCCACCGTGAGTAATTATTCCACCGTGAGTATTTATCCACCGTGAGTTCTTATCCACACCGACGCTGTTCCACCGTGAGTTTTTATCCCACCGCTGCCACCAATAATGTCAACCCAATCCTTCCGTTGACAATCCTTCTGATTAAATCCTTGTTCTCTTCGTACTTAACGCCTATTTAACGTTCACTTTTGAACACTAATTCTACGTATAAGTATAACCTGAATTAATCAGCAACACAGTTTAATATCTTTTCATTTTAATAAGAAACAAACAGACAGAACTCAATTCGATTACAACTCAACTAGTCAGCCACACTACTACAGCGAACACACTCGAATTCAAACTTCTCTAGTCAGCATAATTCTTCGCGCCTCTTGACACACCTGTCTTCTGTGCGCCTAAGCGAACTCTAATAATATACATATAGCGCGCCGCTGCCGAGATTGGCCGGCCGCGCGTGTCACTAAGACTATACGTTATACATCTATCATATATACATATACACGTGAAACTAAAGTAAACGCACTAAATATATACGCTAACATCTCGCACTGCAAGACTGTACACAAAACTCAGTTCACAGTTGATGACCTTTTTTTTTAGTCATCACCTTCTTTTACAGCTTTTCTCGGGTTTCCCAACCAATAACAAGGGGTCATTCAACAATAATGTCATACCTTTCTCATTATACTACTGGGACAAATCTTTAAATTCTTCCAACATTTGTCCCACTAGTTGTACTTTATACATACATTGCCTGGGACAAATCGCTCTGACTACTGGGACAAATCCTAACACTACTGGGACATTTGTCCCACTAGTTATACAGTTAAAATATGCCCTGCCTAGGCCTACCCTTCCAGTTTTAAGATAGGGCTCACTATAGCAGTGAGGTTTCCCAATCTCAGCTTAGTATACAAATGTTATTATGGTTATAGTTGGTGTTATTGTTATTATTATTATTATTATTATTATTATTATTATTATTATTATTATTATTATTATTATTATTATTATTATTATTATTAGCCTATTATTATTATTATTATTATGACGGTGATGATGATGATGATGATGACGATGCTGCTGCTGATGATGATGATAATAACGGTGATGATAAAGCTTTATAATTTTTTCCAGTTTAGAGGGCTCATATGAAGGCTTTCGTCCGAGAAAATAATAATGGGCATTGTTTCTTCTGGCATGAAAAGTTGGATCTATGGTATCCTCCAATCCAAAAATTACGCCTCTGAGTGCAGGTCTTTTATCTCTAGATCTAGTGGGTCCAGATTGCGCACATTGAAAAGTTGAGGGAACTATTCCATGAAACAGAGGGGAAAGAGCTTTTTCTGAAGAACTTAAGAAGACTTCAGTGTCATCAATATATCCGATTATATCGTATGTTCCAGTGGGTCCAGATTGCGCACATTGAAAACTTGAGGGAACTATTGCATGCATGAAACAGAGGGGAAAGAGCTTTTTCTGTTTATGTTCCAGTTAATAATTTGACAGCGTATATATATACATATATATATGTATATATATATATATATATGTGTGTGTGTGTTTGTGTGTGTGTGTGTGTGTGTGTGTGTGTGTGTGTGTGTGTGTGTGTGTGTGTGTGTGTGTGTGTGTGTGTGTGTGTGTGTGTGTGTGTGTGTGTGTGTGTGTGTGTGTGTGTGTGTGTGTGTGTGTGTGTGTGTGTGTGTGTGTGTGTGTGTGTTTAGGCCTATATGTATTTACTGTGGTTTTACTACCGGTATATATGTTGAATCGTCTATTATAATTGAACCGACTGTGAATGATAAAAGCATCATAGATTCTAATGGTGTTCCGGCAACTGGCAACGGGAAGTTAGTTAGGTAATGGAATCTGAAGTTAGTTAGGTAATGGAATCTGAAGTTAGTTAGGTAATGGAATCTGAAGTTAGTTAGGTAATGGAATCTGAAGTTAGTTATGTAATGGAATCTGAAGTTAGTTAGGTAATGGAATCAACAGAGAAGACTAAGAGGAACCTGATGCCGGCTTTAATTTCTGACATAGGCGGCGATCCCGGGGGGTTCGAGGGGGACAAGGCCCCACCTTTAACAGTGGAGGACACAGTATTACAGTTGCCCCCCCCTAATTTTGAAGAAACATCAAAAAAAGGTCAAATTTTGTCGCCTCTTTTTGAGTTCAAAAGTGTCCCTTGTCCCCTCCCACCTGTCAAACAACATCGCCGCCAGTGATTACTGAATATGTCAATCCGAATGTCAGACCACGACAATTCTCTCCGTCTAATCAGACAACGGAACTCGTCAATTCACTGCCACAAACAGGACACAGTTATCGATCTTCTGGAAAAGTTCATTCCGCAAGCCCCGATTACTTTGGCTGAATCGCTTAAATCCGATGGAAAAGCTATTTCGTCAGAGTCCATTGACTTACCAACCGACGCCATGCAATGCAGACTGCGTAAGTCGTGTATACTATATATAATGTCTGCATCGTCGTCGTCTCTACATTATAGATAAAGCTGTCCGGGTTTCTGCAACCGAGTTTCGCCTGATCGATTGACGTTTTGATTGCGTCTGGCAAAGTGAAAAACTCGGCGCCAAACAAAGTTACATACAACTGATGACGAGCCGTTCACGCATATATACATATATGTATATATATGTTACAGGGAATGTGTATTTTCAGGGAATATGTATATTCCCTGAAAATTTCAGGGTATATGTATATTCCCTGATTCACTCAGGGAATGTATACATTCCCTGAAAAAACCAGGGTATATACATATTCCCTGAAATCTTCAAGTGATTTCTATACACATTCCCTGAAAGCTTTCAAAGACACAGCGACATAAAGTCAACAGTAGGCCTAGTGCTTAGCTAGGGTTATAATTGGTCGCTAATTGGAAGGTTCTATCACTGCGTACCTCCTTTGATGCGCAAACGCCCATTGTTCAATAACTGTACGTAAATATAAGATCAAATCTTCAGAATAAACAACATCTCACTTCATAGAAGAAAGGTTTTAGTAGTAATCAGTGTTATCACTGTTGAAAAATGAAAAACCTAAGCTAGAACATTAAAATAACCAAAGAAAACCCTAGCCATCGGTTTCCACTCAAAACTGAAGTCTCACCTTTTCAAATACTCCTACTCTGACTCATCTGATACTCCGCCTTCCAATTATACTCGCCGTAAACGACACCCGCCTTGACAGCTGCTCTGCCTCACCTGATCTGGTACTCTGGAAATCGGACATGGACCTCTTTTGGACCACTCTCTGGAAACCCCGTGATCTGGTACCCTGGAAATCGGACTTGGACCTCTTTTGGACTACTCTCTGGAAACCCCCTTTGATTTGGTTTGGCCTCCTGGAAATCGGACTATGAAACTCAAAAAATAATTTCCTAAGTTTTGAAAAGGGCAACAGTTTACTTCCAGAAAACTTCCAAAACAGTTCAGTCTGAGTCTGCAGTCTCCTTTAGTCTTTCGACTAGTAATATTTTAAATATAAATAAACTAGTATAGCATGCATATTGCGCCATTTATTTATTGACCTCGACCATCCACCGTTTAAGAAATTGATTAAATGAATTTTAAAACAGGGTTTAAATAAAACAAGAAAAGCCAAAGAAAAAACCAAGGTCCAAGAAAACCTCCATTTCCCAAGCTCTGATAAAAACTCAAGATCAATTATAACCCTAGCTAAGCACTATAGGCCTACTGTTGACTTTATGTCGCTGTGTCTTTGAAAGCTTTCAGGGAATGTGTATAGAAATCACTTGAAGATTTCAGGGAATATGTATATACCCTGGTTTTTTCAGGGAATGTATACATTCCCTGAGTGAATCAGGGAATATACATATACCCTGAAATTTTCATGGAATATACATATTCCCTGAAAATACACATTCCCTGTAACATATATATATTTATTTATTTATTTCGGATATTTCTATAGCGCCTCCTCAAGTCTACTACTACTCAGAGGCGCTCCCGACTACAGCATTTGATACTGTGCCGGAATTTTCACGCCGAAGCGCCACGAGCAATTGCGAGTGAAGGACTTGCCCAAGGTCCGTACGCAGCGGCTAGAGTGGGATTCGAACCTGCAACCCTCCGGTCACAAGGCGCCGAACTTACCACTCAGCCACCACGCCCCTCTCTCTCTCTATATATATATAGAGAGAGAGAGAGAGAGAGAGAGAGAGAGAGAGAGAGAGAGAGAGAGAGAGAGAGAGAGAGAGAGAGAGAGAGAGAGAGAGAGAGAGAGAGAGAGAGAGAGAGAGAGAGAGAGAGAGAGAGAGAGAGGCTACACATACGTACATGTCGCCCAAATATAGGCCTACTGATGACTGTACGTTTAGACCCCTATAATATAGTTCGTAAGCTTATATTATAAGCTTACGAACGCATAGTCAGTTGTAAAGCAATTTCATTTAGCGTCGGGTTTAACATTTCTTGTGTGGGTTTAACATTACTTGTGTATGTTACAGGCAGTTTGTAAAATCAAGGATTTTGTAAAATGCCTAAAATTTTTAGGCAATTTGTAAAATCCCTAATTCTCTCAGGCACTTTACAAAATCCCTGGAAAACCAGGGATTTTGTCAAATCTCTGAAATCTGATGGCGAAAATTTGAGTATTGATTGCAATACTTTTATAATGACATTTATTGTGATGGTGATAAATCTTAGGTGGCCCTACATAGCGGGATTATTATCCCTTCTAGGTCTCCTTTTGTTGCAAATGCTGATACTGTTATGTTGATACTGCATTGTTTTCAATCGGCTTAAATAAAAAGATTTGATTGATTGATTGACTGATATGTTTTGTGGGTCATTTTCATTTTATCCTTGTAACAAAATGCCTATAGTTATTTAGACCATGCCTATTCTTAGGTATGAACGGTTACAAAACAATTACCAAGACGTACTAAAAGTTATAGTGGTAATGGTCTTAGTGGGCACTGTATTAAGTCCATTGTCTAAAAAAGGGCATTGTACTTATTCTTGTCCATCTTCTTATGTTAGCGAGAACAGTGTACATGATATAGAGTCATGGCCGGCGACGATCCCGGGAAATCGAAGGGGAAAATATCCTCCCACCTTAAACAGTGGGGACACAGTATACAGTTGTCCCCACATTTGAAGAAAAACCAAGAAAGGTCAACAATTTTTTTTCACCTATTTTTTGACCAGATCAGTTCAAAAGTGTCCCGTGTCCCCCCCCCATCTGTCACACAAGATCGCCACCGATGCCTGGAGTCATGGTTACAACTCTAAGCAAGATCTGGCTCCTTAGCCATCTCTATTTATTACAGCAATTAAAGTTTATGTATCGGCTAGGTCAAATTCGTTCACTTCTACTGTTGGTCCTGTATGCCAAGGGGCTGGTACCTGGAATTGGAGCCTCTAGCAATCGCGGCCGTATGGTGATTGTAGGCACTGCTCGTGAGCAGCCGAGTGAGTGATATAGGCTGCAGGCTCAATCATAATCCATGCTAAAATTTTCTGACTGTGGATCGAACGACTTTATGCATTAAAGAAATAAGGTTGTGCTTATAGCCTACATATATTATACAGTCAAACTGCGTAAAAATTTGCATCTGGACGCCTGACATTCAACGTTCCTGGAAAGTATCTTACTCTCTGTCAGGATGAACTCACAAATAGGCCTATAGCACCACTCGATTTATTCAGTATACTGTTGCACAGTTGCAGATCTATCTGTTTCCGTGTTGCTAGACAACCAAAGGGCCTAAATTATCGACTCACACTGAAATGTGTTAAGCCTATCTTTGAACCAATGGACCAAATAAATTTCATTTATTCAGTCATGTAGTTAAATATTGGGCTGCGTTATATTAGATTCAGATGAAAAGCAGAAGTTGCAAGAGTGGAGAGTCTAGACCGTCATAGGAGACTGGATGGTGGATCTTGAGGTTTTCGATCTGGCTCTTAATTATCACAGTATAGGCCTAGGCAAGTGCATAAGTTTCTGGACCACGTATATACTTAATATTTTGTTTCGCAGCAGACAGATTGTGATTCTAAGACAATCTTATACTAACGCCAAGCGTAGAGTTCAGTGTATATATACCATCTGTCCCCGTATAATGTGCTACAAGGTCGAGCACTGTCCAAATGGCGGGAAACGGTAGTCGATTACAGTGACAGCGCTTGCCTTGTAAAGCGTAGCGTACTTCGCAGAGAGGCTACCCGGGCCACTCAGTGACGTCGAAGTTACAATTACACTGAATTTCGTGAATATTTGGTAATCTGTCCAGCACATAAATCGTAATCAATGTGGCTTCCAGAACCGCAGAACGCTCAGATAAACGCAGTGCATGAGAAATTGTTGGCCGTTGGGAGCTTAGCCTCAGATCCTGCATGAGGGAAACGGACTTGATGTGCACCTGCATTAACATCTAGTAGATAGTAACAGTCTTGTTGTCAAGACCTTAAACCTCAAGACCAAGACCAAGACCAAGACCTTGAACCTCAAGACCAAGACCAAGACCTTGAACCTCAAGACCAAGACCAAGACCAAGACCTTGAACCTCAAGACCAAGACCAAGACTTTGAACCTCAAGACCAAGACCGAGACCAAGACCCAAACAATTCACAGTCGTATCCAGACTTCTATTCCTTACTCAAAATTGTCCAGTCGGACTATACTCGTTATTTTAACGAAAACATGAGTTTTTTCTATTATTCAAGCAAAACAACTCTAAATGGAGACTGCAGAGAATTCCGAATTCGTATTTACAAAAGTCCTTCATGCTAAATGTTATTCCAAATGCCTGTTGAATTTTACAAAAACCAATTTGCTCAGAATTTTCTGACCAAGACGTGACCTGTGGGGCCTCATAAAAATTCTGCCATGTTAAAAAAACACGGTCTACAAGTGCTGAAATCGCTAGCACACAAAGCAGCTTTTCAAGAATCGGATGTAAATGTACAAATTAATCATGAGTCTGTTTTGAAATCATTCCATGGTAAATAACCGGAAGTCAAAATAATTGTTCAAAACAACAGTGAAGCCTCATTCACACCGTGTAAATACCAAAGCAATAACTGTATGAGTAATAATTGGATAAACTTTTAAAATTCTTGCCGTTTGTTAAAATTAATGACTGTTCATATTGACAAAAGTCTTGGTCTTGGTCTTGCAAAACCAAGACCAAGACCTTGAACCTCAAGACCAAGACCAAGACCAAGACCTTGAACCTCAAGACCAAGACCAAGACCAAGACCTTGAACCTCAAGACCAAGACCAAGACCAAGACTTTTAAAAACGAACTCGAGTGCACTCGAGACCAAGACCTTGGTCTCGAGGACAACAAGACTGGATAGTAACATCTAGTAGATAGGTCGTAAAGCACGATAGTCGACTCAGTCGACTCGAGACTCGAACAGGAAGCCAGAGTAGCGTTTTTCGCACGTATATTTCGTTATATGCGAATATTTTTGGCATGTTGGCTACACATTAAATAGCAGCACAATTAAAGGCGGACTGGATTTGACGGACCCCGAATTTTGGCAGACGACGCTGAGACTGGCAATAGGCCAAGCACTCATGATTGATGAATGAGTGAACGAGGGTTTATGCAGCGTTGAATAACAGATTGCACTGTACGACCCGTATCTGGCATAACTGGTAAGCATGATCTGCCATATGGTGGTTAAGTAGGTTTCTATTCAGAAGCACACCCAGGATGCAAACCACCGACTGTTGATTCCAGTCTCAGAATCGCGACATAATCGATTCCTCATCAAGTTTTGGTCAAACTTGACAAATGCCCAGCTAATTATACATCGCCTTTCCCAGATTCAACTGCAGCCGATTTTAAGACATCCAAGTATATTGAAATCTTCTACCACACAGTGTATGGCAAAGGGTCTTAAATTTATACTACAAACCATACAATACTTTTATTAACAACTTTAATCAACCATGTATAAAATCAGCTTAAAAGCTCATGTTCAAATAATTAACAAGTAAAAAAATCCAGAACATTAAAACATCTTCATAAAAGGAAACACTTTGAAATCATAGCACCAGATCATAGCAAAGAAGTCCAATATTCTCCAGAACGCATTTAGCAACAGATTGCTGTAGGAAGCACCATACATGTTCTAAAACATCAGATGAAGCACTTCTAAGTAGAACTGAGTTAGATCAATGGAGGCACGTTTGCTGTCTCGCATAAAACTAGAATTTGAGGCGAATTATATTTGGGCTTTACGTATTGAACATCTTTCAAACACATTAAATGTACAAAGCATTACAAAAGGAAACACACTGGCACCTTGTGATGAATCCTACAAAAGCATCTATCTTTTTCACATATTATGCTTAAATAAACATACTTCAAGATGCACTGTATATGCATCAAAAATATATATACATACACACATATATATGTACATATACATATATACGAATGGGGCACAGTAACAAATGATTAGAGTGCTCATCTTGTAATGCAAAGAATAGGGATTTAAGTGTCAGCTGAGGAAGTAGCTGTGCAATTGATTAGCATCATGGATGTCCTGTTGTACAGAAGAGTGTACACTTCTGAACTATGGAAGAAGAGTAATATCAATATTATTAATATTATATACATATACATATCAATATTATTAATATGATATACATGTATTAGAAAAACAATCAGTCAGTAATTACTATGCAAAAAGGATTTAAACACTGTTATATAACTGATGAGGAAATTCAGTATATTTAAAGTAATGCAATCTGTTTGTGAATCAATACTGTTTCATAATACTTTTCAAATAAATAAGATCCTGTATCTTTAATCACTATACAGTATACACACTACAAAGGAAGGTGTCTGCTAACAGCAGAAATAATTCACACAAAAATTCTTTTCTTATATCCAAGAATAGTTCTACAGGCCAAAAAATGTATCACTTTGATTAACAGAGAGCAACAGATTGTTGGTTACACAACAACAGGTTGTTGTGTAACCAAAGAAGGCCACATTGTCATTCTGTCATAAGAGGCTTGGTGACTGTTCCTGCTCTGTCGCTGGACCAACTGCATGGAACAGTCTTCCTGGTCATGTGAAGAATGCATCATCTCTGGAGACATTCAAATCATGGCTAAAAACCTATCTCTTCAAACAGTTATATGACTGCCATTGAACTCATGTACAGCGCCCTTTCCTTTGGCCTCGGCTGAGCTATGGCACTATACAAATTGTCTTATTATTATTATTATTATTATTATTATTATTATTATTATTATTATTATTATTATTGCACTATACAAATCGTCTTATTATTATTATTATTATTATTATTATTTTTATTTTATTTTTAACTTTTTTTTTTATCGCCCAAGGTAAAAATAATCCCTCAGGCTCTTAGAAACTATCTGAAGAGTTTTGTTGTTCTGGAGTTAACGGTCATCTTCACCGGAAGATGACCGTTAACTTATTTGAAACCCTTGGTCCGATCAACAACGAAGGCTTAGCTTTCCTTTCGGACCTGGGACAAAAGCTCTGTTCCGTCACCGGAGACCCATGGGAAACTACGTTTCTTTTCCAACGCCTCTCTCTAACAATACAACGTTTTAATGCGATAGCGTTCAGAGGCACTTTCCCCAGCCAGGAGTTAGAATAGGGCCATTCCGGACTTATTATAAGTTACATTAATTAATATTGAAGTCCCTGAGGGATCCTGTATACATCGGGGCAAAAAAAATAATAATAATAATAATATTAATATTATTATTATTATTATTATTATTATTATTATTATTAACAGCAGTTGTTCCCAAAATTTACAATCTTTTCACATGGATAAAACAGCTCTGTCAAAACTATCCTGCAGAAAAGTTTTCCTTTCTGAGTTCTATATTTTCATAATTGTAATTGTAATCTCCAAACTTCTATAGTGCCACTAGCAGGCCAAGCGCAGCTAACACTTTCTCAATCATCGGATATAATGTCACAACCAGTAAAAATTGCTTCTTGAATCTCAAAATTCAAATTCATTCCTGAAAACGTCTATGAATAACATAATTTGCTGCTCGCTATAATTAACAATTTTAAACAACACAGAAATAGGAATAATGACACCAAGACAGTTGGACATGAAACTAATGAACCTTCTGGTTGATAGGTGGCAGTGATACAGAATGAGCTGACACCGTCTTGAACTCCTTAACTGAAGCCGGCCGTGAGCTGAAGGCATCCAATGGCTCAGACATTGCTTTGCTCGAACTCTTCCGAACGGGTGGAAGAGAGCTGTGTACTGAATGTGAAACTGCTGTCGATGCCAAATCCAGGTTCGGGTCTTCCGCTGTTCGCTTTGGTTCAGTTGTCTGAACGGAATCATCATCCACATCCACATCGCTTCGGGAGATGTCTGAAAGGGTGGACTCCGGGGCAGGGGATGAATTGCTTGAATCGGGTGAATCAGGCAGAATAACTTCTAGGTTGACCTGAGTTGGTGGAGCAGAGAAACCACGTGAACCTGAGGCTGAGTTGAGAGCTGATGTACCTGACCTGAAACAAACGATTAATTGTCATCTACTGTCGACTGAGTAAGAAAATGTCTAAAATATTTCCAAATCAAGAGGGATTGTCATATCTGGAGGGAAAACACAAAGAAATAGGAATGCAGCTACAACAGGACAGCAGAGGCAGGGAAGGGAGTGGAACAATCATGGCAGTGAAGAACAGATAGCACAAATTCCTCTAAACCATCTCAACCAAGTTTGGTGATTATGCAATGATGATGATGAAATCATGATAAACTAACTATTAACTATCCCCAAACATTTGCCAATCTCCATGGAACTTCACTCAAATTTTAAAACAGAACTTGTGGACTGTCTTGATGAAGTTGCTCATTACCATGTATGTTAACCAAAATGTGGATAGCAATTGGTATATTAAAGAATATTCTTATCTTTAATGAATTTCAGGAGCTGCTACAGATGCAAGTAACCGAGTTTGTTACCTTTATCTGCCGTTTTGCATGCAAACACATACACTGGACTATCTTCCTGGCAAATAAGGCATCAGACTCAGGATGAATTTGCTGTGGTTTCATTCACTGGCACTGGTGCGGCCTACATCATGGAGCTATGAATATATGTAATTTTTCTGCACCAGACCACTGATGATTTATTGAGCCTGAGGGACTTTCTGATCCATCACCACTTTGCATTTATGTGGACACATGATGCACTTCTTGGGTCTCACAGCTCAACATAAGTCAATAGCTTATCAAATCTGTCTGATTTGTCATACAAAATGACAAACTCTGGATATCCACCAACATTTCATCACATTACATGACAAATCTGAAAGTTCATGACAAATACGGTACTATGACAGCAACAGCCAGACCTCATTGGTAGCTGCTGACGGGAGAGTCGTAGACTCCCGGATAATGCCTCTTTTGCAGCACTGTGACGCCTTCGTAGGGAATCCTCTTCCTAGGAAAGCAACAGAATTATGCCTTCAATTTTCATTTGTCAGCATTTCGTCACTTGCTGTCAAACACTCAACTTCCTTTAGATCAGCAGTCACAATTCATTACCATATAATTCAAAGATTTCATTATGCACAATCGATGGTTGCCTCAAAACAAAATCCCATTCTATAACAACATCTTTGGAAACAACCAGTCAGAATACAAGAGATCATAGAAATCTCTAGAGTTATGAAGTGGTTTGTGCTAAATCAAGACAAGCAATGGCCTCCTTTCTGTACCACACAGGTAGTAGCATTCAAAAGTCACACGCAATGTCACAATCCATCTAACAAAAATGTTCTTCATGTTTTCTAATCCACACTAAATGGTTAGCAATGCAATTACTAACAGTTATCAGGACTTCTATGAGTTAACTGCGTAATTCAAGTCGAATTGAATCACAACTGAAATCCAGTTTACTATGCTTTCCTTCACACTTCCATTTACTAATGCAATTTCAGAATCATTCTAAAAAGACATTTGATTTTCCTTTACCAGACAAAAATGATGCCACTTGCTACTACTGTTGCAAATACCAATATCATTATCATAATCTTAAAAACCCGATAACATTATGATGAATAACAATATCAGCCTGTTAGGTGCCCGCTTATTTTACAGCTGCCCCCGACGGAGTGGAAGGCTGAGTCGATGTATAGGGAGCTTACGGGTATCGAACCACATCTTTCAAGATCTGATGTTCTTTGAGCAAGAGTGTTACTGTTCATCTATACCCTCTCAAGTTTACAAATAATGCATACAAGTTTAAGCCATCATTTAAAATATTCTTGAATGTGCTCCTCCTCTCTACACTTACTAAAGGATGTTAAGAAAGATGCACCGTTCACTTGTATTGAAATGATATTGACTGACAGCAGAGCTTTGACAAGTCTTAGTGGACAGGAAAAGCAGATTGCAATTGACCAGAATCCAATTTGTAAGCCAGTGATAAACGACATACTGAGGCAGAGATGATAACGATAATGACGATGATGATAATGATAGTGACGTTGATATTAAAGAAGCTTATGATGATCTTGAAAATGACAAAAATGTCACTGAATAAACAGCATCACATGTATACATTCATTCATTCATTCTAAGAATTTATATAGCATCTCTTCAAGAGACTTACTGATAAACAATAGTAATGAAAAAGAAAACAATCTAAACCATGCAGACAAATTCTGAATGACTGACCACAAGTCCTCGGGCAGTGAATCCTGCAATGGATGATTTGGCCTTTGCTCTTGCGAACCTTGATCTTGGGCTGCCATGAAGACTTGGGCGTGACCACGTGCGCTTCGGCATTGGTGCCGAGTGACCTCTTAAGCCAGAAATATTGGCCATTGTGGTCAAACGACTGTCCATGTCCAGATGGCTATCCGTTAACGAGAAGCCAGTGTCTGAATGGTCCAAATTTGAATCCAGTAGACCCAAGTATTGCATAACCAGCATTCGCAGGTGACTGTATGTCTCAGTGATGTCATCTGTTAAAATTATTTAAATAAAAAAATGACATTAAGGCCAAAGACTAAATTTAAACACTAACATAATACTCAGTACAGCTACTGATTTTCTATTAAAGCCTACAATAGCATCTCTCTCTAATAACAAGGAGAACCAATTGATTATATATGTAACTTGTTCACAGCTTTTATATCTAGTATTGTATTATATTGTATTTCAAAACTTATAAAGCGCCTCTACCCAGTGCCCACCAATCAGTGCGAAAGTCTTTCGGAATAAAAGCAAGTTTTAAGTCAACGAAAAGCTGTTGCAGGACGAACTAGTCCATTTTAGTCAAGTGCCAACCCATACCATCCCCTTTATGGCAAGAGGACTATTATTAAGTAATCATTCATAACTCACTTCCATAGCAAACTGTGAATCCTAGGGTGGGGTACCAATAGAAACCAACAATTCTTTTGAGGTTTCTCAGAGTAGAGAATGCTCTCAGATCTTGGATTGCCATTGTCCTAGTGCTTCAGACAAAATATTCTTAAAGTTCCGAATCATACCTTCAGAAATACGATTGAGGAGCACAGTTGCAGACTGCTAATGCAATTATCTCTGCATTTGATATCCAAATAAAATCATCATCATATAGCTTTTCATGGGATTAAAATAGAAGAAATGTAATGTCACCTGAGGAAATGGTGACATCAAAAAATCCTGGATGGTTTTGATTGTAGCCTCGATAGGTCTCCACCCTGGCCAGAGTTGCTCTAATCTGAGGCTCACTGTACATGCCTTTCCCAATAAGGCGTCTTTCAAAACTGTCATCATTTTCTGGTAAAACTAGGATGTACCGTGGCTCCAAATGACTGTTTTTAAGTGTTAGCACACCCTGAAGATAAAAAATGAAATTTTATATAATGAAATCACTATACCGATATAAACCTCATTCCTTAGTCCTGAGTTTTATTAAAGAGGAAGATTTTTAGGAAATGCAACACACTCGAAAGAGCTACACACAAAATGGCGGTGGTGGCTGAGCTCTTGCTTTGTAAAGCAGTATCCAGTGTTAAACCTCTCCACAGAGCATCACTGCATCGGCACATTGACCAAGCTTTCAATGCACAATTGCTCATTAGTGCCAGTGAATTATTTCTTGTCATTAATTAGTGGCAGTGAAATAAATAAAAAGGCATCCAACAAAACAATATATGTGAAACATTTTGTATGGCAGAAAGTCTATCGAGTGCTTTGTGTGTTACTGTTCTTTATGTGACTTGCATTATTGAAACAGGGAATCTTAATAGAAGATGTGTGAATGGGTTGACCAACCTCAAGTTCCATCTGAGTGATGCAAGCCAAAGACTCTGAAGCGACTGCCTCAACTGCTTGTAGGCTGAGGCCATAGAGGTCGCCCTGATACGCGTACGTCTGTAGGAAGACACCCTGAATAAAGATCACACGAATTAAGCATTTATAAATCAAATGTTACCAACAGTGTTAGCAACAATTATATACAGTACAAATAATCATCAACTTCAAAGTTATACCCAAAAGCGACAAATGGCAGATTGCTTTGTATCATTCCTTCACCACGAGAGACACCCAAAACAGTACATGGGGTGTTGGTGTTGATGCAAATAAGCCTGAGTTGACATATACTGGAACTGTTGAATATTGTGTCACTTTAGGTGAATAGAAATAGAGAGAATAATGTAAAAAAATGCATAAATGTAAATGTACACATTTTCTATAGCGACCATATGGTCATAACTCTGCTCCATTTTTTATGAATTGATTGGAGAAATCCTTCACCATCGCTGCATGTTTGATAGAGTAAATAATCTCATTGACGTTGTTGTGTCATGAGCTAAGATAGAAATATATTCCACTGACATCACGATATTAGGCCCACACCATGTTTGATATTGAGTAAATAATCAAAAACTTATATTATCCAAACTCTAAGGTAATGCTGTTTTCAATGAGTCTTAAAATAAATGTTTATGTGTATTTATTGACTCACATCTCACCTGAAGGACCACATAATTCATGTACCAGCACTTTTTCATAACCCTTACATTAATTAAGTCTAAATTACTGCATGGGAAAAGGTCAAAAATTGTCTACTCAAATGTAACTTTACATAGCCTAAATTATTGTCTTTTAAGCTACAAGAAGCAGATACAAATGTGGCTGTAACCAGTACAATGATGTTGCACATGATGTTAACACTGGCATCTGATATGGTTTATTTATTAATTATTAATTAGTAGCTTCTATTGTACCAGTGTCTTAAAACTACCTCCTCCCCATATTGACTGAATGATATTAGAATTCAGGAAAAGCTCACAGTTCATTTGTAGCTAATTAACACCTAAAGCAATGGACAAAGTTTCTACTGACAGATTTGAGGTAACCAAGAATTCCTATTAAGTGGCCATCTGTAAAATTTAATAGGTTTAATTCAATCAACACTGATGGTCTCTCAAAGGCCAAACACAATTTACCTACGTTAGAAGACCTGAAATGAGGTATTCCATACATCATAGAAATAGTGTGTCATAATCCAAACTATAACTACTGGTAGGTTTTAGAGGAATAATACATAAAGCTATGATAATCGAGTAATTACAAAAATTTAGCCAAACCATTTTCATGAGGTCTTCAAATTCTTCTGGTGTCACAAAGTGGTAGTCCCGTGAATGCATTTCATTTGGCTGAGGAAGTCGGGTTGTGTGTGACACCCTAAAACAAGGAAGCCACACATTAGATTGACTCAGCACATTTCACCAGCTCTGCAGCATTCACATAAGAGATAATAACAATAGGAATAATTATAAGAATGGTTTTATCACAATGTTACATGTATTTTATGACATATATTAAATGTATAGCATGTGTCTGAAAAAGAAATTCAGTTTAGGTTCAGAAAAATTTAAAGTATAGAACTTGCATTGAATATACGCAAAATTGTGGAGGTTTGTCTGAGTAGATATACAATTTCTTAAAATAATTACTTTTTAAAACTAACTTACATTGATCTTAAACTCAAACAGTATACACATTATTTAGTCGAGATGATAACAGTAAATTAAACTGTAAGAATTGTCATGAAAATTTAGAAAATAAAACTGCCTTGGAAAACAACCTTACACAAAATAATCAATAGCAAAAGTAAATATTTTCATCCACATTCTTCAACTCACACAAAGCCAAAGTAGTCAGGAAATTCCTCTGCAAGTTTGTGGGCAAGGCTTTTCTTTCCAATTCCGTTTGGCCCAACAAGAACAACCATTGGGTAAGGTGTGTCTGACAAAGGAAGGGTACTGTAACAAAATTAAAATTTAAAAAATTAACCTTATGTAATTACCTCTGATTTCATTAGGTTAAAATAAACACATAAGGAAAATATATGAACAGCCAAACAGTCACACATACAATAGAAATAGACAAACAGACAGGCATATGAACAGCCTGAGAAAGAGAAAGACATACAAACAGTAATAAAATATATGCCCAAAACAAAAGTATAAACTTCAATTTCTAAAGCATTACCTAAAAGCTAAGAGCTTGTTTACCAGCGTTGCATTAAGTCAGAACGGTTGTCCAGAGACCCCAAATGAATCCGGTTGCTAGAAAGACCATAGAGAGGAGGTAGAGAAGCTGAGGTACTTAGAAGGTGCTATATTTAAGTATCTTGATACATACATACATACATACTTACTTACATACACACATGCATACATGCTAAGGTGAGTTTGGTGTAGGTTGAGGAAGATTGGAAGGCAGAGGATCAATTGAGTGAGGATAGGAAATTTTGAAAGAGGTGAGACTTTAATTTGAAGTGGAAAGCCTCACAGGTCTTAGATAGAGAAGCCTGAGGCAGACGAGGATGAGCGAGTGATTAGATTAACCACATTGATAATTGTACAATGGAGGTGGAAAGGAGCTGGGCAAGAAGCACATGTAAAGTCGGGTACCACCTGCATAAAAGATGGTGGTCGACAAAAGGGGTTCTATGAGATGGCTCAGCAGTGTGGTATACAGGATGATGAGACGTGACCCCAGGAAAGAGCCCTGTGTGTTACCATAACAGAATGGGGGTGGGATGTGGGGTGCAGAGACACAGACAGAAACAAAAAATCCTTATACACAAACATACATATAAAACAGAGACTGTGTTAGATGAACAAAATGTGGCTCACATATCAAGCAGTCTTTGTGGCTGCATGAACGAATAGACGACATGCATCATGTGATCACGTGCACCGATGTACTCAGCCGAAGGGTCAAAGAAATTTGTTGCGTCCACCTACAACCAAAATCATTACAAAGTGCTGTATAAATTATATTAAGCCACACATCAATAAAAATGAAAAAATTCCACGCACGCACGTAAGTGCTATATATATATTCATTCCAGATTGACACTATGTAATTGTCTCTATTAGTTTTTGACACCACATGAGGAAGGATATAGCGATAATAATGCTCATATACATGTAGTAAAAACAGTAACAGCAAAGATAACAATGATGATCCTGATTATGATAATGATGATCCTGATTATGATAATGATGAATTGATGCTTATGGCAAGATGATTATGAAGACAAAGATGATTATCATGGAAAAATCTGATTTAATCATATCTTACATAATACTATCTGATATAATCCAATTGAATCTGATTCAAATCTGATAGCATCTCATTTCGTCAGATCCAGTTGAACGATGCATAAGAATACTACCTTCTCTTTGATGGTCACTGGCATCATGTCCACTTCACTCAGTTGAGGAATGGTAACGATGACCGCTAGACGATAATCCGGTATCTCTTGGACGGGGTTTTGCTGGAGGTTTAAACTTCGAAGTAAATGGATCTGTTTCAGATTCCCTAATTCAGCCAAGTCTATTATCTGCAAGTTTAAACAATCATTTCTGATTAAGACATGGTTTCCAAATAAAGTATTAAGACCCTTTTGGTATTTTCAATATTCATCAACTGCAGTTCAAATGTAATCAACCAGTATTAACACATTGACCGCCACCTACGAGTTATCTCGTAGTTGAAATGTTTCCTGTAGGCGCCACCTACGAGTTATCTCGTAGTACATTTTTCAAGTGCCTTACCCAAACACTGGCGCATGCGTAATAATTCTGCTGGCGTCAGAGTGACGTCAGATGTTTCCCGCGTCGAAACGCATGAGAAAAAAACTGTTTCTTTTAGGGTGAGGGCTAGAATAACTTTTAGTTAGTGAAAGTAAGTAACTGGAATGGCGAAACGAAGAATGAGTAGTACGGAGGTGTTGAGGGCAATAAATGATCTGGATTCGTCAGAGGATGATGATTTTGACTGCGATGATAGTGAGAGAGATTCAGATAATAGGCCTAGTAGCCCGGACTCGGACATAGATGCCAGCCAAGGCATGTGTAATACATCTGAGGCAGCTGCAATGCCTGATCCGAATGACTTGCCTATTGGTCCACAGGACCCTGCTCCATCACGACAAACTCCTCAGAATGAATGGATAAATCTAAGTCATACATATGAGCCTCCATCAGACATACCATTTACTGACATTCCAGGTATAAATGTCATTTTGGGATTATCTGAACAGTCACAGCCTATTGATATTCTGAAGGTGTTTCTAACGGATGACATTGTCGACATGATGGTGGTTGAAACAAATAGATACGCTGCAAAAGTTATGGGTGAAAGTACCATGAGACCACAAAGCAGAATGCGTAGTTGGACATCCACCAGTGCATCTGAAATGCATAAGTTTCTTGGAATTCTTTTTGAAATGGGTATGTAAACAAACCGACGATTGAAGACTACTGGTCAACTGACCCACTGTTGGCAACTCCACTGATCAACAGCATAATGCCTCGCAATCGTTTCGAGATATTGTTGAAGTTTTGGCACTTTGCTGACAATACTGCTTCACCTGAGGGTGATAGATTGCATAAACTGAGGGCAATGATGGATGCACTTCTTGATCGCTTTCAGGAATCGCATATTCCAGATAAGGAATTATCCATTGATGAATCCATGGTTTTGTGGCGTGGCCGCCTACTTTTCAGGCAGTACATTCCAAATAAAAAACACAAATACGGTGTAAAGCTGTATCAGATGTGCGATGCCAGTGGTTACACATGGAATGCGCTAATATACTCGGGTAAGACGGATGCACTAGCTGGCTTAGGTCACTCGGAGTGTGTAGTGATGAAGCTAATGGAGAAACGCCTTGATTTGGGACACGAGCTCTATGTTGACAATTATTACACGAGTGTCCCACTTGCCAAACAGCTCTTGCAACGAAAAACTCTACTGTGTGGCACTCTACGCATGAACCGCAAATACCTGCCTGAAGCAGTCGTGAAGGCAAAGTTGAAGAAAGGTGAAGTGATCATTCGCCAAAGCGGACGAATTGTCATGAGCAAGTGGAAGGACAAGAGAGAGGTTCTGATGCTTAGTACGCATCATACTGGCAAACTGGTTCCTGCACCTAGACTGAACAGGAAGAGAGAGGTAGTGATGAAGCCAGATTGCATTCTGGACTATAATAAATATATGTGTGGCATCGATCGCAACGATCAACTAACATCCTACTACAACCCATTGAGGAAATCGCTAAAATGGTACAAAAAGATCGTGCTGCATCTACTCGACCTAGCCATGGTCAATTCCTATATCCTGTACAAAAAGTTAGGTGGCAGAAAGCAACAGGTGTGGTTCAGACTGCAGATTATTAGAAGTCTGCTAACTGATGATGCACGACCGGCAGCCATCATCGCTGACAGAGTGCAACCTTTCGTTCGCAACAAAACATCGGACATGTCACGCCTATACGGACAGCACTTCCTTGACTTGATACCAGGAACTGACAAGAAGGCTGCCCCTACAAAGCCATGTGTTGTCTGTTCCAAGCATGGTGTACGAAGGGAGTCACGATACTTCTGCAAGACATGCATGGCAAAACCGGCTTTGTGTGTGGTACCGTGTTTCGAGCAGTTTCACACCAATGTGGACGTGTAGAAACAGTAGGTGTAAAATACCAGAGAAACTGTTTTTGATGAGCATGACATGTTGTTTTTGCATTATAATTATGAAAACAAAGTGAACAAATAATTATTTCCATAAATATCATATTGTGAAAATTTCGCATCTTTGGCTTGGCGTAGTGGTTAAAAAAGCCGTGGCGGTCAATGTGTTAATCAACTTCTGAAAGATATGAACAAATCTATCACACACAGCGCAGCTTAACATTTTCGCAGCCCTATGCAACTGAAATTTGTTGGCCTCTGATCACCACAAATCATGATCGTTGCTGATTGAAGCTTAATGTGGTACATTCATAAATCATGCCTCTTGTGTTATCTAGGCCTATACAAAAAAGAAAAACAATTTTTGCGACTAAAATCTAACTGCCCATGAAAACCAGATTGATTGATCTGCCGACTGGAATTCTCACTGAGATGCCAAATCATCATTAATAAAAATAAAAACTTATTATAAACAGCCATCATCAAATTTGGCAGCCCCAAAATTGGCGGCCCATAAATTTAGCGGCCCCCAAATGTGGCGGCCCTAAGCGGTTGCATACTGCCTAAGGCCGGTACCGATCACACATAAGCCATTTTAACAGTCCAACATCCAGTTCAGAGGTAAGAAAAAGGTTAAGTAATCACTTCTTTATTACATATCCATATTGAAATTAGTTCTCAGAGAATTCTGTGAAATGGTGGTCTGTTGTGTGGTAGCATGCTTGGTCTGTGATCTGATGGTTCTAGGTTTGAGTCCGCTAATCAGACCCAGTGCAACGACCCTACAGAAATTGTTTGGACACATTTGCCTCTGTCACCAAGCAGTAAAATTCAGTGTCTGCACACACTGAGAAGTAAATGCAAAGTCCTGCAATGCACTATCCCATATCAAAGTCCATTGGATTTGTCCATTACTGGCTCAAGGGCCAAAATATTTTTAAAAAATTGACAGTTACCTCATTTTCTTGAAGGTCCAATGATTCCAAGAAACCAACACCATGCAGTCCATTTAGACTTTGAATCTTATTACCAGCAAGACCAAGTTTCTACAAGAAATTATGTTGCAATTGTTTTTAATTTCTTCTTACGTGAACATTATCTAATTAAACATTTTTTATCCAGGTCAAAACTCTCATAGGCATAAATACAAACTTTTTTATGAAATACTTCATATTGTCTAATAATACTCTACAATGGTCATAATTAACAAAGGAACTGTGAAAATTTTTATATATTATTACCTCTGCATTTATTTAAAAGCACAGAAATGCAACCTAGGCAAAGAGAAAAAATATTGTGTGCCACTAATGAACTCTCATCACTGATTCTTAATTACAACATACCTGCAAACGTGGTAATAATTTTAGGTTTCCAATGTTTGTAATTTCATTGTAACCCTATAAAGGAAACAGGCAAGATAACACTTTCCACTTAAGCACTAAAATAACAACGGCATTCTAAAAAATCTGGTAAATTTGCAGAGATATGCTTAAGTCTAAGCCAATGAACTAATCTGTAAAAATGGACAGACTTAACGGGTTAGCACAATAAGAAAGCTGAAAAGAACAAAACCCTAACGAGATTAAAGAACCTTAGCATCGTGAAAAGTTTCTATTAAAGAATAGAAATGCATAAAAAATTGATATACTGTAGCAGCAGACAGGGGCATCCACACCATAGAAACCTTGGAGCAAATGCTCCATCCAAGAAATAGGGGGGAAGATCTCTCAGTATGTGTGCCACCATATTAGGGGGGGGGAAAGGAACGGGGAGGGGGGAAGAAGAGGGGGAAAGGGACGTTGCTCAAATGACTTAGGGGGGGATAGATGACCAGTTAGTGAGATTGTAACTAGAAACCTTTAAAAATCATAATTCTATACTTGCCAAGTTCAGGTATTTGATTGGCAAGTTGTCAAGTCCCTTGATTTCTTTGATCTTATTGTGGCTTAAGTTCAGTTCAGACAAGCTGCTACAACCTTCAATTCCCTTGATCTCCGAGATCTGATTATCTGAATTGTTCATATAAGAAAAACTTAACTAAGTGCCAGTTGACATATACTTAAGTATCATTATTTAATACAAGAAACAAACAATCAAGTATTCTATACCTTTAATTAATACTTCTTGAAAAAGTTATACGTTTTAATCTGTTTCAATAAAATATTTAGAATTCTATAGAAACTATTTGTTTGGTAATAACTTGATTTGACGAATTGTTTAGCCGTTCAGTGAGGTTTTGTCAACTGTCAGTTATCTAATCTTCAAATTGTTACTTATTATGAGACGCCAACTGTCAATTTGTCAAAACTGTCAATAAACTTGTTGTCAGTAAAGTTGTCAATAAAGTTGACTATTTAAAAATGCTTTTGCCAATCTGATCTAATTCAATCCATTTAAGTAATATAGACTCATTTAAATTAACCACCAACAAACACCAGTAACAATTACAATAAGTTTACCAATAACAACATCAACAAACTCCTTCAGCACCTCTGACAAGTCTTTGAACAGGTGCTATATAAAACATAGGCGTAGACTCTGGGGGGCAGCCGGGGCATGTGCCCCCAATAATTGAGGAGCCAGGGCAATGCCCCCAAAAAAAATCGAGAGGAGAATTTCTTCAAAAATTAAAATATTATGTTTCAATATAGACAAATTTCTTCAGAAACAGAAAAACAGAGACACAGAACTGAAATACTATCAGAAATTCATAATGAAAACAAAGATTTATTTTTATCTTCAATTTCTTCAAAATGAAACAAATTTACATGTAAACAAATCGCCCCATTTCATACACATTAACGTAACACCGGAAGCCTCTGCTGACTGTACAGACCAGAGGTGAAAAAAGTTTTTTTCGGAAAAGAAAACCACAAAATTTATTTTTGTTTTGTTTTTTTGTAAAATAAATTTCTTATTTTTGTAAAAGTTATCTTAATAACATTGATTTAATGATTTTTTATTTTCGGAAATCACAACTGAATGAAACTGAGTTGGAGCCCTTGTTCATGCTATTTTTCATGATTTTTATGATCCAAAATCCGAAAATCTTAAAAACAACAAAAACTATAAAAACAACAAAAAAACAACTTTTCATCTGGAAAAAACTTGTTTTTTTGCCCCTCTGGTCCAGACCCCTTGCCCCCCCCCCCAATATTTTGGACAAGTTTACGCCAGTGTATATAAATCTGTTATTAGAAATTGCAACATCACCAGGGAAAACAGACAAAAAGACCAGCAATACGAAGGCAAATGAACCAAGTAAAGGATACTGTCTAATATTAGACGCTGAAGACAGTGATGAGCTGACAGGTCAGGAATTTCCACAATTTTGTTGAATGACAGATCAACATATCTGAGGTTATGTGGTGGCACAAATCCAAGCACAACTTTCACACAGTTGTGTGAAGCATCAAGACTCAGTAAGTACGGCATACCCCCAAGACAAGACAAGTCTAAAAATCACACAATTGTTATACGATTAGACACATTCCAAAAAGCTAAAAGAATTTTGTTGCTAGTATATAGTAGAGTAATGGATAACACACTGGCGTGAAGAGCTGAAGGTACCAAGATCGAACCCTGTAGACATCCGTTAATTTAAGGTTAATTCTCCTTTCCACTCGCTAGGTGGCGGCGGTGGTTAAATGAATAGTAGACCGTGATTTGGCGCCGTATGTGGCTGCCGCATAAGCAGTTATATTCGACCCCTCTAAAACTGTTATCATGTGTGATTCTACTTAATACATGTATGTAAGGCGCCCTGTGTGGCTGCCGTTTCTACTATATGTATGTTCAATGTACAGCGCAGTGCATTTGCAGGTGCTTAATTAAAGAAAAGATTATTATTATTATTATTATTATTATTATTATTATTATTATTATTATTATTATTATTATTATTATTATTATTATTATTATTATTATTATTATTATTATTATTATTATTATTATTATTATTATTATTATTATTATTATGTGTGTTTGTATGTATGTAGAATGCCTTGGGGAGGGGAGATGGTTGAATGGTAACACGCTTGCACAAAGATAAGAAGGAAGCAGGACCTGCTAGCTCCATAGGTTATTATAATACAAAGTGCTCTGAGTAGGAGATTAACAAACATTAAGAAGGCTAAGTGATTAGAGACAATGTCTAAAGTTCAAATTCAAGTCAATTAAGAGACATTCAAATTTATCATCTAACCACCTTATCTGCAAATAATCAATTAGGCAAAACGTTGACAACTATACGTGTACGATAATGATTTGTTGTCTGGTTTTGACTAAGTACTTCTAAGTACTTTAACAAAAGATTGATATGACAAGCATCATTAGCAAGGTAACTAACAATACTTGGGTCATCACTTATATCGATACCTTAGATAACAAGCTGACATAAAGCAGTAGTAAGGGCATAGTTTAGGTCTAGTGTCGAAATCACCTGTGCTAAAGTATTCACATATACATTATAATAATAATAATAATAATGATAATGATAATGATAATGATAATAATAATAATAATAATAATAATAATAATAATAATAATAATAATAATAATAATAATAATAATAATTGTTACACTGTAAATAATGTTGAAGTCCTTGAGGGATCCTGTATACCTTGGGGCAAAAATTTATATAATAATAATAATAATAATAATAATAATAATCGACCTTTTCATGACAAATTGTTCACTGAGTGACGCTGAGATGGCGCTTCAGATCATTTAATCATTATTGTTAAGTAATAATAATAATAATAATAATAATAATAATAATAATAATAATAATAATAATAATAATAATAATAATAATAATAATCTTCTTATTAATTCAAACTGAAAATTACGCAGAAATATTACATTGAAACAGACAATATACTGGGCATAATGTATATTTGTATATATACATACTGTATGCCCAGTAAGTGTCACAGAAAATTTCTTATAAAAGTACCTTCAATTTCATTATGTGAAATGTTGATTTTCTGCAGATGAACAAATGTTTCCAAAATACAGATGTTACGCAGTCCACACCCCTAAAACAAGTAGACAACTAACTTAACGAATTAATGTTCCAGTCTTGAAGATCATTGTGTTCTGCAGCTCATGGGTGATCTTCTTGTCCCACATGACTCAAGCTAGACATCTATTTTCTCATCTATTTCTTGTCCATTGGTCCGGTTTAGAACCGTGTTCTGCTGGAAATGTGAAAATGTTTCTTGTTCATTAACTGGAACATTCTCTGCTAAACTTAAAAGGCGAGCGGACACTTTCAGAACTGCTAAGCCATGATTCATTGCTTTTAAAAAGTTTATATAAAAAAGGTGCTACATAAATGTTCAGATACATATACACACACAAACAAATGACCACTAGCAGTGCCGGCCTTAGGATATTTCGGGCCCTGTGCAGAGTATACTGTACGGGCCCCCATGACACAAATCAAATTGTTTTTAATTATCAATCATATTATTCTAGTAGATTGTTAAGAAGTACAAGTAAAATTGAAAGTTAAGATATTATACCGCTAATATATTTTGAAACAAACTAAACTGTGGTACTATTTAACTTTTATTTATTGACAAAGAAAAGATTTAATTGAAACCATAATTTGATTATTAGGGTGTCTTGTTCATGTTAATTTTCTGGGACATTTTCAGGGCCCCCTAAGTTGCGGGCCCTGTGCAACCGCATGGTTTGCACACCCCTAAGGCTGGCACTGCCACTAGGACATAGGTCTTAAACACAGTAACACAGCTAGCAGTTCTCCAGTAGTCAAGATATATTTCAAAAGCTTAAAAGTGACTCCTGCAGGCACATGTCATAGATATCAAAAGCTATATTATGGCTTACAAGCACTTACTGCATATCACCAAACCAAATTTTATTTTTCACATCAAAAGATGGGACATAATAGAGATACTGATAGATTAGCTGCTCTTTCATCTCAAATTCTTCCATATCTTTTCTCAAAGACTCAATCTCACACTGCATGAAATATCGACTATAAATCATCTAAATTTACTTTTGATGTGAATTCATTAAATAGTGCATTACACTGTCTGATTAAAAATAACAATAAAAATGTATTCAACATACAAATCAATTTCAAGCTGTCATCTACAATTGAAGGGCTTGCAGCAATAACCAGGTATGTCGGATTTTTTGAGTTTTGGGAAAATGGCTTAAAAGATTTGACACTTCAAACTGTTGTATCTAAGCCATTTTACGAGATATCGACAAGCTGTTTGAAACACCGTCTGAGTTGTTATTGTCTTTCACGAAATTGTTACATAATGCAATGCAAAAGATAACATTAATGTTTTTTTCACGACATTTTGCTTCATACCTGGTTATTGACACTCAATAACCCAACATCGCCTGCTGTTAGTCGACAAACCTTATTCTTGCCCCAAATGGTGACTAGAACACAGTACAAATTAATCGTGCAATAAAAAGGTAAGTCATCATAGTTACATTACAGTAAGGAAAAAATAACACAAAATCAGTGAATTGTAGAGTAAGTAACAGTCAATAACCGAGTATGTCAAATAACCTGATTATCGCACCGGTTTTAATACAAAGATTACTAGAAAAAACGATAATTTTTGTTATCATACCGGGTTATTGCACTGGAGTAATGCTGCCAGCTGCTAAATACCATATGTCGACAAACTTGTTTATCCAAAAGCCAATTAAAAAATAATCAGATTTGCACCAAATTTGCAGGGTATATAGAATACAATATTCCAAGCACGCTGGCATACTTTTTCACATAAACCAGGTATGTCGACATACCTGGTTATTGAGGCAAGCCCTTCAATTGCTGAAAACAAGGTTCAGATCCTACTTGATGTAAAGGTCAATCCAAAAGGAACATGAGTTCCACTACGCGGATTAGGTCTACTTAGTTTCAAAAGGATTTACACTACAGATTACAACATTACACATCATGCAACAATTTTAAGTAAAATTTACAGCAGTACAGAGCATAATAACTGCATCAGTTTGGTAAATGGTGCATAGTGAATTCAAATCAGCAAGGTATTTTTTGCACTCAATACTGCATTAGCAGCATGAAGCAATCTGAAAGCATATGAAGATCAATAGATATCAATCCAAAAGCCAAGTACAATCGTACACGGCTCAGAAGAAACTGCCAAGTAAACATTTTGCAACATAATTAAACATAGTTACAACAGCTAAAAGCTGAAGCACTGTTTATCACTAAGCCATCATGCCACTAAAAACAATCAGCAAATAAATAACATAAATAATATTATAAGTTAGGAATAATCTAGTTTTTTGAGTGTTGAAGAATTGTAGAGTTTAGTCAGAAGTCTAAGAAATTATTGTTTTATTCTCTTCCCTTTCTCAATCTCGCTGCACTGCAGCCAAACAAACTGACAAACTGCCATCAAAGTTTTAACCAAACCTTCTATTTAGAAACTTCTCACTTCTAGACACTAACATCCTCTTCTAACAGTTTAAAATTTTGTTTGCAAAGGTTCATTTGAAAATACTTACAGAAAGCGTCAAATGTAGAAATGCTTGTTTAGTACCATCCGCAGACCATCCTAAGTTAGAAAGGCCAGAGATGACCGTCGTTTCATCCAGAACATCATGTGGCTGTAACAGACACTGTTGAGAATCATTTATTAGCCAAAGGAACACTAGTGTCTTCAGTTCAAATTCAAATGTGCTTCCTATAATTGGACATTTTAAAGGTACAGGGTAGTTAAAAATGTTGATGGTAGGGATAACTGTAGACGCAACAGCCTTATGGTCTTGTCCGTCTGACTGTCTGTTTGGCCTTGTCTGTCTGACTACCTGTCCAGTCTGTGTCTGTGTTTTCGACTCCAGATCCTCTTATTTGGTAGATCCGCCATGGTTGGCATACATCAAAGGACTTATTCCAGTTCTAAGTAAGCCTGGTTGCCGATCACTCCATAGCGTAGACCATGGAGATTACAGGCTCCTCGCTAATCCATTTTGATGTGAGCTCATCAGACTTTCTCATGTATCAGACCTTCCTCTTGGATCAATCTTCCAAACTGTTTCAGTTGATTTGGTTCACAACAACCCTTTACCTAAAGCCACATATCACTCAAAACTGAACTCTTCAAACTACGGTATACTGTCTATATTTCCTTCTTCACAGTTCATGCAACCTCTTTAAAATCACTATAGGACTTCACTGGATCGCTTTGCTTAGCATTTATAAATTTTTACTATGGCACACGAGACAAACCCAGCAACCTGGCTCTAGCAGATTTGCTTCACTCAGTGCTGGTAGGCTCACCTCCCTGATGCAGTTCTTTTCTAGTGCTGCAAAATTCCAGCTATTTAGATTTACATGTCTTCCATCTATTTCAGAATCTGTATTTAACCTTAGATCAAGCAAGGTATACTAGTTATGGTCTTGAACCTTAAATTCTACTGCCTTTTCCAGACCGCCTTTATTCAATATCAAGGCCTCAGATTACCATACAGAAAATGTCTTCATCACATGCATTACAATTTATTAAAGGTTTACAATCTATATTATAGAAAATTACATTAATCATTTAAAAAAAACCTTTAAATATTTGCTAAACTGAAAAAGTAGTGTAATAGAAACTATCAAAACCAGGAATAAGACCTGATCCAGTACAATGACTTTCACAATAAACAGAGAGACAGACTATGAGTTCAAAAGCAAAGTCCTAGCTGTTCTAAACTATAAGATAAAACTAGAAGCTAGATGAACTAAAACTGGTTGGAACGCACACAATATACATGCTACCACCACATCAACACTACAGCAAGCCATCATCATCGTCGTCACCACCCATCTCCTCTTTCTTTCCCTTGCTACAGCCTATTTGAATAGGGGCTCGGATGAGTGAAAGTACGAAAAATCTTGTGTTAATCGAACACCGGCAATTTTAGATTGCCGGTGTTGGATTACCGTAACACAAGATTTTCATGCAACCTCTTTAAGAAACCATTAAGAAACAAATTGTGCTAGTGCAACACCATTACTGAAAAAAGGTTCCGGAACTGGACAGTAGGTTCCGGAACTGAACAATTATGGGTGGGCTAAAATCCCGAGAAAAACAGGATTGGGAGTTGGGAGGGGTCTCAATAAACACTGAAAGCAGTTCACAACACTGAAATAGACTTACAATAACTAAATCATTGTTTTTATTATTAAAATAAATAAATTATTTTTTAGTAGCTGAAAAAAGGTGCCGGAACGCCGTTCGGGCTGAAAAAAGCACTGTTGTGTACTCTAAAACGTGCCTCTGGCCATTCATCGTAGCTTTGGTATTGTCGACAGTAGCCGTCTTCGTACTCGTTATCATGACTCCGCTTTACGGTTCCATCGTACATAATATTATACTCATCAGCTGGATTGCCAAAACGAAGATCCTCCACTGAAAGAAAATCACCCTGAGATGAAAATAAGTCCGTTAAATAGCCCGTTTCTCTATCGGATTGAAACACAGCACTCGTTTCCGCCATGATTGTTTGTCATAGCAACGAACAGCACAGAACATATATATCTCACATAGGGCCTGCATAATTAAAAGTTTTATCGCCTTGCCAAGAATACTAAAAGCTTCTTGCCGCCTTTACCAAAATGACGTATTTCCGCACATTTACTGCGCATTTTCAAATTCATGCAAAATAGGGGCCTACTAGAGATTTACTATGTACAATATGTAACTTATTGAACTATACGGCAGGGCTGTAGTCGAGGGTATACGCGAGTATACAGCGTATACTCACCTCTAGAGAAATTTGAGAGCGAAGGCCTATACTCAGGGCTCTAGACGAGGGTATACGCGGGTATACAGCGTATACTTAGCCTACCTCTGTAGAGACCGTTTAGCCACTGAGCAATGAAATTTTGAGAAAAAAGAGAGGTTTTGAAAGGTTTTAGGGCGAATGACTAAAAAAAAGGTCATCAACTTTTTCAGAGACGAAATCGTAAAAAGTCAGAAAATTTTTCAGAGAATTGGTAAAAAGTCTGAAATTTTTCTTCGACGAATTCCTAAAAAAGGTCTTCACATTTTTTAGGGTCACACCAGCCCTAGTGACGTCGCTGCTCACCAGTAGCGTATACTCACCTCAAATATTACCACTAGGCCTACAGCCCTGCTATACGTGTATGTACATGTATAGGCAGTGGCGTCACTAGAGCTGGTGTCACCCGGTGCGGTAAGTCATGGTGTCACCCTAAAAAAAATTACCTTTTTTCTTTTTTTAGGAATTCGTCTGCCGACAAACTTTTACTTTTTGAAGGATTTCATCTCCCAAAAATGTTGATGACCTTTTTTTTTTTTTTTTTTTTTTTTTAGTCATCCGCCTCTTTTTTGACTTCTTCATCCTTCTTTTTCCGGTCTCCAACCATAATGCCACTACCTCTTTTCCTTTCACAGGAATTCGCCTCCCAAAAAAGTTATCGCCTCATCTTAAAAAAAAATTTTCATTTGCTCATCTTGGGTGTCACCCCCCTCTGAGGGTGTCACCCGGTGCGGTCCGCACCCCCCGCACCCCCCTCGGGACGCCACTGTGTATAGGGCCTACAATATTCGTTCATTTTAAATACAACAGGCAGAACGCTGTAGTTTACGTAGAAAATGTGTAGTATGACGACTAATAATTAGGCTAGTATAGTTTTAGTTCAGTAGGCCTAGGCCTATATGTTTTTTAACAAAATTCAAGGAATTAAGTGTATCGAATCTTTATCTGGCAGAGTGAAGTTAGGCCTAATTTGTGCATCGATCCTTTGTTTGAGTTTAGTATTATGCCCCGAAACCTCTGGCACCGGCTGAGCCCGATACAATCGAGACCCGAGACTTTCTCCTAACAGTCAGAAACAGGGACGTAACTTTGGTCTAAAATGTGGGGGTACCAATTTCTTCTCCACTTTCACTTTTCGCATGGAGACCATCTCTGGGAAAGCACAATAATAAAATATTCATTGGCATTGTTTAAAAAGTGGGGGTACGGTACCCCCAGTCCAAAAAGTAGGTCCCCCACAAATTACGCCTATGGTCCGAAACAACATCGAGAACTAGATAATAAAATCAATTAAGTCTTCGAGACGCGACTGGGTCCAAGACTATCAAGAGACAAGACGAGACTGAGTCTGAGACGTTCATAAAAATAATTGTAGGCTATACTAAGTTCAAAACTATCATGAGTGTTAAGAAGCATGTTCAATGAACGAAAAATCTGTTCAGTGAACGAAAAATTAAAGCGTCAGGGAAATGAATCAATATTAAACAAATTGATCTTTGAAATCTGTGTGCAGGCCCTATAGCTATACTGACCATGGGCGGCGATCCCGGGATCGATGGGGACAAGACCCCCACCTTTAACAGTGGAGAGAGGAACAGCATACAGTTCTCCCCTCCCGAAATTTTGAATTAACGCTAATTTTTTGACCAGATCAGTTCAAAGTGTCCTGTGTCCCCCAGCTGTCAAACAAGATTGCCGTCTGAGCCTCTGCTGCTGACTTTTATGTTTCCTCGTCTTTTCTTTGGTTTTCTGGCAGATTTTCTGGCAGATTTTCTGCCTTCTGCTTCCAACTCGGTGTCGCTGGATGCAGAAGATGTCGTTTTTATGACATCACGATCTTTTTCTACATGAGCCTAGTATAGTTCTTCAGCCAATTCACAAGCGCTACGTCAAATCTGTTAGACTAAAGACCGAGACATCGAGACATCTCATCTGTTGGTCGGGTAGCATACGGACCATACACGGAGACTTGAAGGTCGTTGCACCCATTCAGACGGGCAGCGGTGGTAAAGGAGGTCACCCCATCAATTTATTGAAAAATTACCAGGGTCGAAGCAATAATTATATCGGGTCGCTATAGAATAACTTGTAGGCCTACATGTATTAACATTTATCGGCTGAATTAAATCGGGCTGATAGACGGACATGTCTTCCTATCGTGTCTCATACTGTATGACCGCCTTTGTTAACAGAAACATTTACTGTGTCTTCCACCATGCCTGTATTTGTTTAGCCTCTGTCCGTCTAGCACTCTCTCCTTGTCTGTCTTTCTTCTGTTTCAGAGCCTGTATGCCTGCCCGACTGGTCAAATAGCTTGAAATAGGTCTTTTATGCATATATATGTGCAGATAGACAGAGAGGTCCGTGAGGTCCCTATAGGGCTGATACACTGTCTAGAAAACATTTTATCATTAGAATGCTCCACGTAGGAATTTGAACATTAATTGGATTTAAATTATTTTTTTCTTTTCCTATTTATTTAGGATGCTTATGCCTGTGCTTGATATGTTCAGTTTCTTACACTTGTATTAACCCGTTTGTTAGCCGCAGTGCGTTTGCAGGCGGAGTATTAAAGTCCATACTTACTTACTTACTTACTTACTTACTTACTTACAAGCAGACATGCAGACAGAATTTGCTTAGGCTGCAGATTAGGAATTATAGGCCTAATCGTTGCAACTTTGCCAATTTGAGCCTAAATGGTGAAATGCATACGTCTGTCTATGTCTGCATTTTGTATGTCTGCATGTATGTGCCTATGCATGTGTATCAAACAGACAGACATATTTTATAGACTTACACACATACAGATATTTATACAAGAAAATTTCATACTGCAGCTTATAATAATAACAAACGTTGGAACTTTGCCAAAGGACAAAATGACGTAATGATTGCGTCATCCCATTGTATGGATCGTTGGGTTTGTCATTTGTAGCTCAGATCGCGAAGGAGACAGATGTATTCAAACATTTTCAGAAAATTTAAGAAAATCTGCAGTTATTCATCGAAGTTCTTCCGATTTATACTCCGCCAACTCCTGTTTCGATCAAATATTCGTCGAAGGCTATCAGGTAAACCAAAAATAATTACATAAAAACGATTTTTAAATCGAAATTTGCAATTTAGCGATCGACTTAGCGATCTGCAGGCTACAAATCTCGAAGTAACGTCTTTTTTCGACGAGACTTAGTTACCTCTGTGGCGCCACAATAGGCCTATAATTTGTTTCTCGTAGTTTTTAAATTTAACTGTTTTACTGAAAAAATAGTTAAATTATTGTATTGTATTGTTTTCGGATATTTATAAAGCGCTTCTAACGGGAGGGCCATTCTGAAGCGCTCCCAGTGCGAGAGACCTCGAGAGAAAAAGCAAGTTTTAAGAAACTTAAAAGAGGAAGAGACGTTACCTGAGAGAATAGAAGAACGAACGGACAGAGGAAACTCATTCCAAAGAGCAAGGCCGATGGAAGCAAAAGACCTAGATTGAGCCAGAGAAGTCCTGACCCGGGGAACGAGGAGGTCCACATTGTCTGAGGAACGAAGAGGACGAAGATAATCAGCAGAGTGAGGGCGATGAATTAAGTCACATAAATATTTCGGAGCAAAGCCAAGTTGAGTCTGAGAGATGAGGATGAGGACCTTGAATTGGATGCGGGCAGAAAGCGGGAGCCAGTGGAGTTCTTCTGCCATAAAGGTGGTGATATGAGAGAATCGAGGAAGACGGGCAATTAGTCTAGCAGCAGCATTGATTGAGAATGGACTGAATAGGAGCAAGACGGACCTTGGGAAGACCAATGAGGAGGGAATTGCAGTATATATAGGCCTAGTCAACTCTAGAGCAGACAAACGCATGAGTAAGTTAAATTATAAGTAAGTGAGACGTGGTGATTTCTATAACGCTACAATAAGTGACCTCGGCCGAGAGAAGGGACCACTTGTCGCTTTCTAGATTAGCCAGAAAATGCGTTTTACGCTAAACCATGAATATTGATTTTTGTGTCTAATTAATCAATCTGTAGCTCGGACTCACGGTACTACAACGAATCTTATGCTACTTGATGCGCTAAGGCTAAATTTATGCATTAATGCATCTGGTAGAGACACATTAAATTTTTTATGCGATATCCCGCCAAATGATATTTTATATTTTTGTGAAAAATGTGCATAAATTATGGGCCAAACGCTCTGAATTTTTTTCCTCATTTTACTTAAGGTGTAAGCTTGTGGAAACTGCCAATAAGTCCATTTGCGACAAGTGCATGGTCCCTTCTCTCGGCCGAGGTCACATATATTGTTTAATGTTTTATATTAAGTGTTAAAATTTAAAATTTTTGATATATTTTTTATTTCAATTTTTAATTTTGTTTTATTTTTATTTTTCATTTAATTTAATTTTTAATTTATTTCAATAAGTTTGTGAAATTTAGTTGCTTCTTTAGCGGCACCTTATATTTTATTTTGTAAACTTTTTATTTAAGTTTTTATATTTTTTGTTTAATTTCTTAATTTAAAATAATATTTTTATTTGTTATTTATTTGACTAAGTTATTGAGACTCAGTGACTTTTATAGCAGCACAATTTTTTAAATTAAAACATTTTCTATTTTCCTACAGCATGTTAGAAGGCCTATTTGTCGCTTCCTTCGACCCGAGGAGGATGGTTGCTCAGCAGGAGGTGAATGTTAACTTATTCTTAATGTTTCATATAATTATCAGCTGATGATGGTCACTTAATTAGGTCTAATGAAAGGCCCTGGAGTAGATAGCAGTCCACTTCTTAAACTCAACTGCTTTATGTAGCACCACAATATTATTTTAAGCTGCTTCACTGGAAACGCATTTGCGGTTACACGGGAGGCACTTTATAGGCGTAACACGTTTCTTTTTAACATGAATATCTTATCTAAAGCGGTTGGCGACATGAACCGCAAAATCATTTCTAATAGCTATCATAGTCGCTATCTCGAGAATTCTACAGCTTCCAAAAAAACTCGTGACGGGATCGTGACAGGATCGCGATATCAACTGTTTCTTATAGCATGGCTTCCAAAGGCAGTTATATCGAAGTTTTCAGTGTAGTGAGTTACCTTTTTCTTACCTGAATCGTTTAGGCCTAAGCTCATTCTGTAGACTTGTTTTGTCCATTTATTTATTCATTCATTCATTCATAGATTTATATAGCGCCTCTTCAAGATAACTACTCAGAGGCGCTCCCAAATCCAGCACGGTCAAAAAGAACAGTTTTCAAGCGGTCTTAGAAGGTGTAAGAGGAAGAACAAGGAAGTAAGCGCAGCTCAGGAGGGAGGCCATTCCATATGGTCGGGCCGACCACCGAGAAGGCGCGGTTGTGCATGGTAGCAGTACAGGCAAAAGGGACTGAAAGCTCTCCCTCCCCCTCCGAGCGGAGGACGCGAGCAGTCCGAGAAGCCGACAGGAGCCGGAAGAGGTCTACCAAGTAAGATGGAGCGAGACCCAGCTGACACCGCAAACCCCGGGGGCGATCCTTTACTCCATGCGCTGTTGGATAGAGAGCCAATGCAGGACCTCCATCATATAGTTTGACACATGGCCATAATATGGTAGCGAGCAGCGGAGCGCAAGATGCGGTCAAGGCAGTTTAGGCATGCAGATGGGAGGCAAGAGTAAAGAGACAGGCAATAATCGAGACGAGCTGTGACGAAAGAATGCACAGGTGTGGTTGCAGCTCCTGTTAACGGAGAGCGAGCAACAGTACGAAGCTGAGGGAGCTGGTAAAGGCAGTAGCCGCTAAGGCGATGAAGGTGTGGCGCAAAAGTTAGTTCTTGGTCTAGTAGAATGCCAAGGTCACGGACCGAGGCAGAAAAAGTAAAGCCAGGAAATTCTGCGATGAGACAGAGGAAAGGTTGAGTTTGCCAATTGCTGATGGGTACCCTGCCACATGAATTTAGTCTTTGAAGGGTTTAAGCGGTGGCGGTTTGACGCCATCCACATCTCCAAATCAGACTGTGTCTGGCCCATAACCGCTACAGCAGAAGCAGCACGGTGTGACGGGCAATGCATGCATGCCTGCGTATCATCTGCTTGAAGCTGGACTAGGGCACCATATTCCGCAAGGAGCAGGGCAAGGCAAGAGGTGCATATAATGTACAGTAGGGTCCAAGGACGGAACCCTGGGGCAGACCATATGGGACAGGGGCCCACCGAGACCTAGTCGAGCCATGAGGCAACGATTTGTGACACAAATTACTTATCCAAATAATGTTTTCCTTGCGTGGGTTTAGCATAATCCTAAAATACATCTTTCTAAAAGAGAGAAACTAACTCTGAATTAAAATCCTCTGTTTTTGTTAAATGTTTAGGGTGATTCTATGCAGAAATTACACCAGGTAGACTCTGGCAGTACTCCAGTGAATTCAGAGTCACAGTTGCACAGGATTTCACACAGATGCTCACATCACCTTCACGACAGATGTGCACCATAGCAACTTTTAACAACTTAAAGGACAAAGATTCAGGCATAATCCTAGCAAAAGCCTTTAAAAACGCTATACATGCAAGCAGCTATTTGTTTAAGAAAACAAAAGCTAGTGGAACTGAGGAAACTTACCGTGATCAAACAGACAACAGAGACAAAGACACTAGAGAGATGAACCTTAATCAAGGTAACATAGAAACCACACTTAGTCAGGAAGATATGTTCAACCCGAGCTACTCGATACTTCAACCACAGACATCAATACACACTGATAGGCAAACCTACAATAAACATATAAGAAAAAACATACCTTCTACATCACAAAGACCACTATTCAGTCAAATAGTGGCTAAAAATACCTATAAACCTCAGAATCAAGGTTTCCTACACAGACATCATCCCTCCACCACCAGAACCAATTTGGTGGTACCGCCATCGGTTGGTCAGTCCGGAGCTGAAGGACCACGTAAACCCTGGCAGAAACAAGGTAATCGAGGTCCTACTACGATGACAGACCCTCAACCGAAAGATTCCAGAGCCACAACAGGCACCCGCCTTGAACTTCCGAGGACCGCTGGACCTACTACGAACTCATCTCATCCTCCGATCCACCTCCCTAGGACAGACCCAGCGATGGAACTGTCCACCGATGTTACAGACGAACCAGGGACTTCTGACGGCCCCGCGTCGTCCTTGAACGCCACGGGAACCACACAAGATCCGATTTCTTCTCATACCTGACGATCTTCGAATGATGGACGCAGAACTGGTACTACTGGAAAAGTAACATTTCTTGATTTAAGAAAACGACATAATATTAAACGTAAAATTAGATCGGTATTAAATAAAAGATTCTTAAAGAAAAAATTAACTACTTTGGAAAATTCTTGCATTACTAATCTATCCTCATATGATTTAAATATATATGAGACTATGGTTTTGAATAAAGGACTAGGCTTCGTGTATACAGAAACTAATACTAATTATTTAAGACGGAATTTAGACCTGGTAGATACTTTTGAAAGGAAACTCCAAATTAAACTATATTTTAAAAGTAAAGAGGAAAAATTAAGTAAAATTAATAAAAACATAACTACTCCAGTAACTGATACCAATAATAGGACTAAAATTAAATCGATTAAAATTGGTTCTAATTGGCAACCTCCTAAACCAAACCCATCCATTAATGCTCTTTGTAGTAAATTAAAATATGAAATTAAACGAATAACAAAAAACTATAAAAATACTCCAAATTTGAGCATTAAAGAATATAAAGCGCTCCAAAACCTTAGAAAAAATAATAAAATTACTATCAAACCTGCTGATAAAGGAGGAGGTATTGTAGTTTTAGATACTCTTAATTATGAAGAAAAAGTATTAACACATCTAGAAAATAATTCCATTTATTGCAAAGTCTCTATGGACTTCCTTGAAAAAGAAAATTTGATACATAAATATCAAACGCTTGTTCAAGAACTAAAACCATATTTAAATAAACGACAATTTAACTGGCTTCTAGATATTAAAAATGATCCTGGAAACTTATATGGTTTACCTAAGTTACATAAAATTGGAAATCCAATTCGACCAATTATAGCACAATGTACAAGCCTAACTAGTAAACTACATACTTATATACAGCAATTATTGAAAATAGGGGAACTCCAGATTCCCAACCTTATAAAAGACACTACAGATTTTTTGAATAAATTAAATCAATATAAAAATCAAATTAATGAAGATACTATCTTAGTGACTATGGATGTCGAGTCCCTATACACAAATATTCCGATAGACCTAGGAATTAAATTTATAACTGAACATTACCTTAGCACATTAAAGTGCTGGAAGCTGTATGAAATAGATGTAAAACCCATTCCTATATCCCTTCTAAAAAAAATTCTGGAATTCACATTAAAAAATTGCTTCTTTACTTTCAATGGTATATTATATAAACAAATGCAAGGCTTAACCATGGGAGGGGCTTCCTCTGTACAAGCAGCCAACATTATAATGTATAAGTTTTTCCAAAACTTTACTAACTCCCATCCCGAATTAAAATGGGACCATTTTCGCTTTATCGATGATCTCTTTGGCATCTGGAATAAACCTCTAATTGAACTGGATAGCTACTTTAATATACTCAATACCTTTCACTCAAATTTTAAATTTACTATTAATAAATCAAAATGTGAGATCCCTTTTTTGGATGTGAAAGTCTCTATTAGTAAAAATTCCTTTAAAACTAATATATATACCAAACCGACCGATAGGAAACTGTACTTAAATCATAATAGCAATCATTCTTCACACATTAAAAAAGCAATTCCATTTGGCCAACTCCTTAGACTTAAAAGAATTATCTCGGACCCTCTAGATTTAAAAACTCAACTAAATATTATGACACTGGCTTTTGAAATTAGAGGATACCCTGAAATTATCCTAAATGAAGCTATCCATAAACTAGATCATATAGAAAGAAATACACTATTAAAATATAGAACTTCACATAAAAATATAAAAGATAAACCTATTTTAATACTAATCTTTGAAAATAAATATGAAAAGAAAAACATCCTTAAAAGGACATTACATAAAATGTGGACAGAATTTCTTGCCGAAAATCCAGAATTACAGACCTGTTTTAATGCTAGCCCAATATTAGCCTTTAAAAATGGGAGAACCATCAGAAATACTCTAATTAGTTCTAAACACCCAACACCTTGGTTTAATAAAACTGACATTAAGCAAAATAAAGATTCTTTAGACATAATCAACTTAGATAACCTCCTGAGCTTGTTAATAGAACAATAGCGTTATTCCCTAAGGTGAACATATTGGATAAATGAGACCTGACCATAATATATAATGAAGTGACATCTAGCGAATGGTTAACATGAATTTATAATCTGGATCCCACTAAGGTGTACACTATAGATAAGTGACATCTAGCGAATGTTTAAAATAAACTTATTACCGATATCCCATAAACTAAACTTTATAGATAGTTTCTTGCTTCGGCAATACATATACTATCTTATATTCTAAAAGTATCGGAGGTTTTGTTCGGTATGGCATTCATTAATGTGAATGTTACAGATAGCATCCAAGAAAAGTCCTGCTCAACAACCGCCTGGAGTTCTTCTACCATTGACGGCGGACAGGATCCGGTCGATTGGTTCGACCACTACCACGTCTTCCTGGTGTTTTTGCATCCACGGACAACAAGGAGTGGTGTCGAACTCGGTTAGATTATCACCCCATGTGTCTGGTGTTATTCAACCTTCACGTGGTTAGGGCACTGGTGATGTAGCAATCCAGCTGACAAAACAAGAACCTTCACAATGTGAAAAAACTGTGAAAACTGTGAAAGAAATGAAAAAAATGTTAAATAAGTGAACAAACAAAAAGCCTTCACAACGTGAAGGAATGTGAGATGTATCAATCCCACTGATTAACCGAACTGGACATTCTACGCCAAGTTCACAGTCAAGTGGATTTGAAGAAATGTCGCCTTCACTGTTGGAAGAATCTAAGAAACCCACTTTTCTCTTTGCTGGATCTCTCGATAAATCAGATTAATCAGTATTGAATATGAATGGAGGGGTAAGAGAAAGGAGGCGGAGGAGGAGGAGAATGCATGTCTTCTGCTGTGGTGAATTTTGGTTCGAGTGTCCAGTTTGACCTTGGTCTTTACAAAAGACAGGAAAAACGAAGTGGAGGGAGAACATCATTTCCACACAGGTCTGTGGCTGGCTTTTTTTGTTGCACTTACCGATCTATGTCTTTTTCTGTGATGTTATTAGAGTTGATTCTGTCCTGAATATCATGAACATTTTCTTAGTCAGAAAATGAATATGAATGCCTTTTCCATTCTGATTTTGTGGTATGAATTTGTTTTAGTGTATGTGCATATTTACTTATATTCAATTAAGTATTTATGCATTTTGAATTATTAAATGCCCTAGAAAGCTGTTAAAGTTGTTTTGAGACTACATCCCAATGCTACAGCAATGTGATATGTTGAAGATAGAGTGAGAATATAACATTGCATGCATTTCTATACGAGGCTCATATGTCCTACATATAGGTTTTGATGTATTGTATTGTATTGTATTGTATTTGGATATTTATAAAGCGTTTCTAGCGGGAGGGCCATTCAGAAGCGCTCCCAGTGCGAGAGACCCCGAGAGAAAAAGCAAGTTTTAAGAAACTTAAAAGAGGAAGAGACGTTACCTGAGAGAATAGAAGAACAAACGAACGGAGGAAGCTCATTCCAAAGAGCAGGGCCAATGGAGGCAAAAGACCTAGATTGAGCCAGAGAAGTCCTGACATGGGGAACGAGGAGGTCAAAACGGTCAGATGAACGAAGAGGACGAAGAGAAGCAGCAGAGTGAGGGCGAAGAATTAAGTCACATAAATATTTCGGAGCAAAACCAAGTTGAGCCTTAGAGACAAGGATGAGAACCTTGAATTGGATGCGGGCAGAAAGCGGGAGCCAGTGAAGTTCTTCTGCCATAAAGGTGGTGATAAGAGAGAATCGAGGAATACGGGCAATTAATCTAGCAGCAGCATTGATTGAGAACGGACTGAAGAGGAGCAAGACGGACTTTAGGAAGACCAATGAGGAGGGAATTGCAGTAGTCAAGTCTAGAGCAGACAAATGCATGGACAATTGAAGTGAAAATTGGAGATGAGAGAGAGCGACGGATAGCTCTAAGGCGCCTTAGGTGAAAATAGGAAGTGCGAGTGAGTTTGGAAATGTGTTCAGTAAAGGTGAGAGAATGTCAAGGGTCACTCCTAGATCACGAACGCTAGACGAGAAAGTTAAAAGCGGAAACCTTTCAGACAGCACAGCAAAGTCGAGTTTTAGAAGTTGCTGAGGAGTGCCAAACCAGATATATTGGGTTTTGGACGAATTAAGGGAGAGGCGATTGCAAGACATCCAGGTATGAAGATCATGAGAAAGAGTTTCGATGCGCTGAGCAAGAAGAAGCTGAGAGGAAGGAGGCCCATGGACAAAAGCCTGGACATCGTCAGCAAAGAGATGGCCTGAAGCCCCATGGATGGGGAGCAGAGAGGGGATACCGGCCGTGTACAAAATAAAGAGGAGAGGGCCTAGAACAGAGCCCTGCGGAACACCCAGTTTGATAGGGACCCACAGAGTTCTAGATTCACCGGAGATAACCATCTGAGTGCGATCAGACAGGTATGACCGGAACCACTGGAGAGGGGGGGGGCCCTTCAGACCGCAAGAGGTCTCAAGGCGCTGTAGAAGAATGGTGTGGTCAACCATGTCAAAGGCTGAGGAGACATCATATAGCGCCAGAAGAGTGAGTTCAGACCTATCAACAGCTGAATAAATTTCAGAAAGCAAAGACAGGAGGGCTGTTTCAGTGGAGTGGTGAGCCCTAAACCTGATTGAAAGGGAGGTAGAAGTCCAGATTGTTCCAGATAGGGAAGAAGTTGAAGAGAGACAAGGCGTTCAAGGGTTTTGGAGAGAAATGATAGATTAGAGATTGGACGGTAGTTTTGGGGAGGTTTGTGTCAAGATTGGGCTTCTTGAGTGAGGGAAAAACAATGGCCCTCTTTTGCGAGGCGGGGACACAACCTTCAGAGAGGGACCTATTAAAGAGATAAAGCAGAAATGGGGCAAAATCGTCTAAAATGTCACTAAGAATGAAAGGGGGAAGAGGATCTAGTTCACAAGAATTTAAATTAACTGATGAAAGAACTGTACGAAGGTCCGAGTACAATATGGGTCGGAAATCGTCAAAAACAGAAAACGTTGTGGTAAAGGTCGGTGGAGGAGCATCCGATGTGGAGGCTCTAAGTCGATCAGTCTTTTCCGTGAGCATAGTCAAGAATTCATTTGCAGAGAAGGCAGGAATTTCTGAAGGGCGAGAAAAAAAACGTTCATCGGTTGATGCCTTGTGCATTAGATACCGGTGCGATAGAAGTTACTAACTACTACTACTGCTGCTGCTGCTGCTGCTGCTGCTGCTGCTGCTGCTGCTGCTGCTGCTGCTACTACTACTACTACTACTACTACTACTACTAATAATAATAATAATAATAACAATAATAATAATAATTATATAGGCCCTAATGAAACGATGCTATATAAATTTGCAATTATAATTATATCAGTACTAAACAGAATTGCTTTTATATATTTGTGTGTATTTATGTATGTATGATTGTTTGCTTTCTTGTATCAAGCCACTTAATATAGCACCTTTTAAGTCGGCTACTTCACAATGGCGTTTCACGCATGACTATCTAACTCATCTAGATATTTAAGTGTATTTTAATACATTTTGGAAATGTCTACTGAATAGAGCTAAAAGCAACAGCACGTATGTAAAGCTGAAGACTGTTCCTAGAGGAAGATCCGAGTCATGATAAGATTCAATGGGCTTGAGTTTATATACGGATCGTGTCGTATCGTATTTGGAGATTTGTATAGCGCAGCTCACAGCAGAGGCCACTCAGCAGCGCTCCCAGTGCGAAAGCTCCGAGAGAAGAAAATGGTTTTAAGCATTGAAGGGGATGTAGGAAGAGATCCGGAAAGTAAGGTAACCCGTAGAGAGGAAGGAAAGGCATTCCACAGGGAGGGTCCTATGTTGGCAAAGGATCTAGTTTGAGCTAGAGTAGTCCTGGAATTCGGAACAAAGAGGACATGCCGGTCGCGAGAGCGGAGAGGTCGGTGAGAAGCTGCAGAAAGAGGGGGGCAGTTGAGGTCCCTGAGATATTTGGGAGTAGTACCCAGTTTAGACTTAATGACAAGAACAAGAACTTTAAATTGAATGCGGGCTAGGAGAGGGAGCCAGTGAAGTTGATTGACCATAAACGAAGAGATATGGGAAAATTTAGGAAGACGAGCAATCAGTCTGGCGGCAGCAGATGCGAGGCACCTGTATATCTTCCCATGCAGTTGAGCGCAACGATCGCAGACCTGGTCGACTTAAGACTGGAACATAAAACTTCTTGATGTATGTCAGTGTGACGCGGACCAGCAGGACTCGCCCCAGAAAAGACTTGAATTTTTCTGTCATTTTATGTTACTATTTTGTCATAACGTGTAATAATAATAACCATTATTTTACTGTGTTTCGATAGGTGCCTTTGGATTTTCTGGCCGCAAGTTTTCTGCATGAGGAGGATGGGCGATGGGATGTTTGCACTGTGGCTCCGTTTTGTCGGGATTGTGTGGGGTGTGCGGTTCGATTTGTGTATACTTGAATTTAGTTTTTTGTGTGTATGTGTATTTGTTTTTTGTGTTTGTATTTGTTTTTAGTTGTTTTTTATAAGTATTTAGTTTTTGTATTTGTGTTTAGTTTAACGACAAAACAAGCAACAAAGCAAACAACAAACGACAAAGTAAACAACAAAGTAAACAACAAAACAGACACGAAAGCAAACAACAAACGACAAAGTAACAAAATAGACAACAAAACAGTCAAGACAAAATAAGCAAAAACTACACCCCTGCTGAGCCTCTGGCGTGGCTTTAAATCCCGTAAGCTCATAAGGCAGGGGGGCCCCTGGCGTGGCTTTATCTCCCGTAAGCCCTTTGTGTAGTTTTTGTGTTTTTGTCTTGTTTGTTTTGTTGTTTATTTTGTTTATTTTGTCGTTGGTTGTTTACTTTCGCGTTTGTTTTGTTGTTTATTTTGTTGATTTTTTTGTCGTTTGTTGTTTGTTTTGTTGTTTGTTTTGTCGTTAAACTAAATACAAATGCAAAATCTAAAATTTCTAAATGCTTTGTAGTGTTTTGTTTGTTTTTATTTTGTCGTGTGTTGTTTGTTTTGTTGTTTATTTTGTTTATTTTGTCGTGTTGTTTATTTGTTTGTTGTTTATTTTGTCGTGTGTTTGTTTTGTTTATTTGTCGTGTGTTGTTTGTTTTGTTGTTTATTTTGTCGTTTGTTGTAACGAGCCGAGGGATAAGAAGCGGACTGATAGTAGAGTTGATCAGAAGGGAAAAGTTACAATGTGAAATCATATCCCAAATCATCAAGGAACAGGAGGCTGCTAGTGCACAACCGCTACTCAGAAACTAAACGAGACACAGACGTTGGCACAGAAGTTCTTCTTTTTATGTCTGTGAAGAACGGTTTTTGTACTTATAGGTAGTCAATTAACAGTTATGGGAAGGCAGACTGAATTCTACTTCTCTGTCAAGACGCTTATGGAGGCTTTTAGTGCTGACAAAAACAAAATGACTGGTATTCTTCTGACAAAGATTGTGGTTGAAATTTAGCAAATGTTTTCATTTATTGGTGTACAACAAACAGAAACTAAAAGCAGTTATTCATTTATTTATCCACTTATTCCTTTATCCATCCAGTCATTCATCCATCTATCTATTCATCCCTTCACTACATTCGTTCAATCATTCGTTCATTCTTTTAACTGTCGATTCGTCTTTTCTTTCTTCCTTCCGTTCGTTAACTCGCTCATTCATTCAGTCAATTCAGTCATTCAGGTACTCAGTCGTTCATTCATTAATTCATCTATCCAATCCTTTCCTAATTTATGCATTCGGCGAATTAATGTAGCTACTCTACAGATGCGTTTGGCTCTTAGTATATATCCATTCATTCATTCTGAGAATTTGTATAGCGACTCTTCAAGAGACCTGCTCAGGGGCTAGAACTACTTTGACTAAACGTGCTAACCTGCATTGAGGAAGTCCCAAGACAGAGCAGTGAGGCGTCACACTGTGGAAACGGTCACGGTCAGCTGAGTTTGCCACCAGAACGACTTTATCTGCACTACATGTGGGAATAGGCCTATATGTGGAACATATGGCCACATTCTTCTATGGGCTTCAGATGCCCTACATATGACATCGTTATCGTGTTCGTTATAGATGGTATGGCCATTGGCCATACATGTTGTCTGCATAGGCCTTATACACGTTTATTTCGTTCCGGGTCTGTAAGTTCGGCCTAATTCTCGCACGTCTAGATGAATTAATGTGCCGGAGTTATTTCTAAAATCGTCCTCAGATTTTGTAATCTTTGGACGCTGTTTTGAAAAGTGGTCCTATTATTAAGAATCGGTCTACCTCTAACTAATATAGCCCGACTTGTATACGTATATGTCGCCTGCTATTACTGATTCGGTGAAACAGAGAGAAGGAACCCGAGTCTTTGAAATAATGGCATGATTGTGTTGTTCAGCGAACCATATAGCGAGCTCGTTCTGTTGAAATCCTGTTGATCCAGCAAGACGTATTGGTTTCTCCTCAGCTGGGTGTCTGTCGAAAACACTGATTTCAACTGGTGCTAGAATACTCCGAGACATCTATACACCAACTGTAACCAGGACTTCCGAAGCAGAACTTGAAAGCCAGCGTAGTCCAGTAGCCAGAATAGGCCAAATTCTGACTATAGCACAGACAATTGCTAGACCACCTTATGTCCGTTTCCCACGTTTTGTTGTCCCATATGGGCAGTTGTGGCTCTAGGTTTTCCAACAGAGGGCAGATGGTCAGAAGACCCGAAGAACGCCTGTTTGATGCCTGGCTTCGCTGAAACTGAAGATGCTCTAGCATGTCTTCACGTCAAGTCGTGTTGACAAGATATCTGTACTGGAGCTACATGAATTCTTCACATCAACAGCCTCTAGTTAAGCAACATTTGGAAACATAATCACTTTATTTAAAGTAAAACATATAAACTATACACAATATATAAATTTAATGACAGTGGCGTCACTATGCGGGTGCAGGCCGCACCGGGTGACACCTTCAGAGGGGGTAACACCAAAATGATTGCCTAACAAATTTTTCTGCAGAGTTTCAGCAGAAATGTATTATTTTTAAATTAACAATAACAGATAAAAACCAAAAAATTTCGTAAGCCCAGCTTGCTTGTAGTGGGGTGACACCATAACTAACCGCACTGGGTGACACCAAGCCTAGAGTGACGCTACTGCTTCATGAATTAATTAATAAAGTGCAAGTTTACGATTCCACAAAGCATCCATGTTAATCGACTCTGCACGGACAGATTCAATCGACAGCTTTGCTATACTGCGTAAACGAATGCCATGGCATTAGTGCTTCGCAGAAATGTTTTAATTAATTGCAGAGCAGAAAGGCTTTGTTCACAGGCAGCTGATGTTACCAGCAAAAACAACGGCTATGTTTAGCAGTCCGTGGGCCTATATTTCATGAAAAACATGTTTATGTGGTTCCAGGAAACAAGCCAGGTCTAACTTTATAGCCATATATCGGGTGCAGATGAACCTGGACGCTGTAACAAAAGCCTGACTTAGGGAATTTCATGGCTGAGATCTTAAACATTACTGTTACACAAAATGCAAAAGAATCAATATTGTCATAATTTAAGAAAGACTCGTGTTTGGAATAACTGATCGTAAGTAACTTACATGTAGACCTAAAGGCCTTAAACCAATAATAGATCGGGTAAAATCTGGGGAACACCGGGGGCACAAATTCAGTCGAGTGCGCTGGCCCCTTTTGGCCTCCCTCTAGAGCATACGGGGTTTCAAAGAATGAATTAATAGTCATATCTAGTAGGCGAGCTCAGTAGCGAGCAAGTGATGTGGATGGTGTGTTACAAACGATTAAGCAAAGTGGCAAGTTATGAGGCATCCATCAATGTGTGACCATTCGGAATTTATCAGGACATATACTTGTGGTGGTCAGACCACAAGGGTAGGCCTATGTCTAGATTTAATCAATTATTATTTTATTTAAATGGCCCAGTCATCATCATCATGAGTTCCTGGCGCCAGCCATTTGGCGGCGATGGGTATGAGTAAATTATCTCCAATATCCTCGGTCATTTGTCAAGTCCACTGCTCGCTTTAGTGATGTTATGTCTTCAAAATAGTATCTATCCAGCGTTGTCTTGGTCTGCCTTTGTGTCTTTTTCCTTCGAATCTTGCATGTATTGCACTGAATGGGGGATTAGGTCAATTGGCATTCTCTCTACATGTCCAAAGTCCAAACCATCGGAGTCTTCGCTGAAGGACTTTGTCTAGCAGAGTTGTTTGGATACCTAATGATTGTCTTATGTCATCATTTTTTATTTTCTGTATTCTTGACATCCCTGCGATATTCCAGCTCATTTCTGCTGTAAGAATTCTTTTCTCATCTTGCTTTCGCGTCGTCCAACGTTCCGATCGGTATAGGGAAACCTGTCTCTAATGCCACCGTGCATAGGCCTATATTCGTAATAAACAGAGATTATACAGTTGACGTCAGTCATATTTGTCATGACGGCGTCGTTAAATATGCGCCCCCACGCAAAAATCCTGGATCCGCCGCTGTTTCGGCACCAGGTATTTCTTTTACCCGAGACAAAAAATAATGGACGAGGAAAGTACCTAGTGTTCAGGGATACATTATCGGTGCGATTTAACAGACAGTTGATAGGCCTACTCGATAACATTATTGTTTGTGCTACATACATTTTGTATTGAACAAATACACCAACTCGCCAAAAAATTAAGCGTAGGTAGTGTAAATGCATGAGACAAGAGAACTGAAACAAGGTTTTCATTACAAAGGTGACACAAACCGATGACCCAAGTATAATATCGTTAAGCTAATAGCAAGATTTGAACGCAAAGACTTCAGCCACGATATATTATCATCGAAACCCATGCACAGCCAAACTTCAACGAAAGACAGTGTCGTATCTGAGATTATATACTACATATTAGATAGAGTAGACCACGTAGGATCGTCCCCGCTCCAGGTCAGTGAGATACATTTTCATGCGTTTATTTCATAACAAGGCCAGTGTTAAATCACGAATCCTGAATAGGAGAGAGAATGACTAAGGAAATATAGCAAATCAATTATCAAAGTTCAAAGGAATCTAGCCTATATTAGCACGTAGAGCAAGTTCCATAACTGCTGGCAACATGGTTCAAGACTGAAGCGGAGTAGGCCTAAATGGTTTTAGTCGACGTGGTACCACCGCAAGAAAATCGAGCAGATTGAGCACGCGCAGATTCAACTGTTTATGCAGAAAGATGTCATTTGGATTGCCCTCATCCGCAGAAGGTTTAAGTTATTACTAATCTGAAACTTGGGCTTTCTTGGACATCACGATTGAATGAACGATTTATTGCACAAAACAAGGGGGAAGTGGGGCAAAGGAATACACATTTCGTAGAGTCAAAATTTATATATCTAATCAATGGAAAACAATTCCGGTCCAAGTACAATTTCATGCTTCTACCATCCATAGACACCTTAGTAAGGAAAAAATTTGAAATTGTACAGATGTTTTTTTGGAAATTGTGATTTATTGGAAGCTATGCATGTATCACTTTACCCCGCCATTTGGGGCAAAATGAAACAGGCGTATCTGTTTGCCCCATTCACCGGGGTAAAATGATACGCTATTGTTATAATGTAGGCTACAGGTAGGCCTATCAAAACCAAACATACCAATTATACCAAACATAATTATTGTAATGACATTATTTCTAAATAGAGCTATACAGCGAAGTAAACATAGCAAAGTAGGCCCTAACTGAAAATGAAACTGTTCTTCTATGACAGTCTGCATGTAAAATAAACAAAGAGCAAAATAAACATGGCAAACTAACAGAACCTGAAACTGTTCTCTAGCCAAGAAAACTAACACTCGCCGCAAACAAAGTTACCATTGGCGTCATGTTTATCTGTGTCCGCGCAATCTTCATGGCACCAGTTCTTGCAGTGGTGGCACTGAATCCACTCTTCCACTGGTGGTTCGACGTAAGGTTCGGTACAAAAAATGCATTCAATATCAGATGTCTTCTTAGAAGCTGTTTTCAAACAGAACTTGGCAGCATACTTTGAAGCAGACCTGGAAGCTGACTGTGGAGCCGACTTTGAAGCTGACTGTTTAGCAGACTTTGAAGCAGACCTGGAAGCTGACTGTGGAACCGACTTTGAAGCTGACTGTTTAGCATACTTTAAAGCAGACCTGGAAGCAGACTTTGAAGAAGATTTTGAGGAAGACTTGGAAGTAGACTTTGATGCACACTTCGAGGTTGACCTTTTTTGCATTGCAGCTTCCTTTTTTTGTTTCTTAATGTTATCACTCTGAAATTTGTCAACAAGGATGTTTTTGAAGGGTGAACTTGTTATGATCTCCGATTTCTGTGCTATCCTTTTTCTACCATTACCCTGACCAGAGAATGCTTTAGGCAATGGTGAAATATCAAAAATTGATACTCTTTGAACTGTTTGCAATTGAGATTGTTCAAGTTCAAGTTGCTGTTCCTCGACAGGTTCAAGTTGCTGTTCCTCGACAGGTTCAAGTTGCTGTTCCTCGACAGGTTCAAGCTGCTGTTCCTCGACAGGTTCAAGCTGCTGTTCCTCGACAGGTTCAAGCTGCTGTTCCTCGACAGGTTCAAGCTGCTGTTCCTCGACAGGTTCAAGTTGCTGTTCCTCGACAGGTTCAAGCTGCTGTTCCTCGACAGGTTCAAGTTGCTGTTCCTCGACAGGTTCAAGCTGCTGTTCCTCGACAGGTTCAAGCTGCTGTTCCTCGACAGGTTCAAGCTGCTGTTCCTCGACAGGTTCAAGTTGCTGTTCCTCGACAGGTTCAAGTTGCTGTTCCTCGACAGGTTCAATTTGCTGTTCCTCGACAGGTTCAAGCTGCTGTTCCTCGACAGGTTCAAGCTGCTGTTCCTCGACAGGTTCAAGTTGCTGTTCCTCGACAGGTTCAAGTTGCTGTTCCTCGACAGGTTCAATTTGCTGTTCCTCGACAGGTTCAAGCTGCTGTTCCTCGACAGGTTCAAGCTGCTGTTCCTCGACTGCAGGTTCAAGTTGCTGTTCCTCGACAGGTTCAAGCTGCTGTTCCTCGACTGCAGGTTCAAGCTGCTGTTCCTCGACTGCAGGTTCAAGTTGCTGTTCCTCGACAGGTTCAAGTTGCTGTTCCTCGACAGATTCAAGTTGCTGTTCCTCGACAGGTTCAAGCTGCTGTTCCTCGACAGGTTCAAGCTGCTGTTCCTCGACTGCAGGTTCAAGTTGCTGTTCCTCGACAGGTTCAAGTTGCTGTTCCTCGACAGGTTCAAGCTGCTGTTCCTCGACAGGTTCAAGCTGCTGTTCCTCGACAGGTTCAAGCTGCTGTTCCTCGACAGGTTCAAGTTGCTGTTCCTCGACAGGTTCAAGCTGCTGTTCCTCGACAGATTCAAGTTGCTGTTCCTCGACAGGTTCAAGTTGCTGTTCCTCGACAGGTTGATTTGGAATGTTCTGTGCACAGTTTTTTGCGTTTTGTAAATATGCAGGCTTTCGAATTATTACTCGAGTTGCAGATGGAGGCCTTGGCTTGGTGATCGCAGGATTACGGGATGTTCGCATAGGTCTCTGCACACTCATTGATTGTTCTTTGGTGGCTGCTGAGGTTTCCGCTTGAGAAATTCGATTGCTGGCTTTCCTCTTTCTCGTCGGAATCTCTGCTTGATCACTCGCGGTTGCTTTCCTCTTTCTCGTCGGAATCTCTGCTTGATCACTCGCGGTTGCTTTCCTCTTTCTCGTCGGAATCTCTGCTTGATCACTCGCGGTTGCTTTCCTCTTTCTCGTCGGAATCTCTGCTTGATCACTCGCGGTTGCTTTCCTCTTTCTCGTCGGAATCTCTGCTTGATCACTCGCGGTTGCTTTCCTCTTTCTCGTCGGAATCTCTGCTTGATCACTCGCGGTTGCTTTCCTCTTTCTCGTCGGAATCTCTGCTTGATCACTCGCGGTTGCTTTCCTCTTTCTCGTCGGAATCTCTGCTTGATCACTCGCGGTTGTCGTAGGCCTACTAGTAGAACTTGCTGCTGAGGTTTCCGCTTGTGTAACAACCGATGTATTTGGATCGGCATTTTCTGTCACTGAAGAAGGAGCATAATCTTCGTCGGTGAAGATATCCGGGTTGTACGGATGAATTCCTGTTGACGAGAAACCATTTACAGCCTTATCTACAGAAGCACATTTGCCATACGCATCACCAAATATGGCTGCTACTTCGTGCATCGTTATGCGTTTTCCAGGGTTGGAAACAAGCCACTTGTCGCAACCTCTGCTGTAAGCAGTTTTGAGCGGGCCAAAAAAAGTACGATCTAGTGGCTGAATTTTATGGCTTGTGTGTGGAGGAATTGAAAGCATAACTATGCCGTTTGACCTTGCAAAGTTCACTGCATCTAGTGTTCTGTGACTGGCATGGTTGTCAAGCAGTAGAAGCACCTTTTCATTTTCACTTGAATGAGAATGTATTTGAAAATGTCCGAGCCACTTGACAAAAGTGTCGCAATCCATCCAGCCGCTCGGCACTGCATAGCCCTGAGAACCAGGCGGACTGCCCTTCATCAGTGTTTGAGCCATATACTTTCTTGGAAATAAGAAAGCAGGTGGGATGTATGTGCCTGTTGCGCTCATGGCGCAGACTATGGTAATATTTTGCCCTCGTTCTGCGCTCGTCAACTTTCCAACTTGCCTCTGAGTTTTTTTTGCAAGTATTTTTCCGGGTTTTTGCACAGTACTCAACCCACTTTCATCCATATTGTAAATTCGATTTGGTGGAATTTTTTCGGTTTCCAAAACTGATTTTAATAGATTATAAAATTTGCCAACTTGCACCCTATTGAAACCGGTTGCACGTGAGAGAGAAGTCGCCTCGGGTGTTCTTAGTGAGATCGTTTTATGTCTCCGCAAGAATCCACTCATCCAATCTTTTCCTGCTAATTGCGTCACCTTGGAAAATGGAACATCAATGTTGTTTCTTTCTGCAAGCTGGAAGGCTAATTGTCTAACATCTGTCAAACTTAACCCATAGAATCGCTGCTGCATGTCAATTATGTACTGTACCAGTTCAGTTTCATATTCCTCATTCAATGTACATCGAAATCTTCCTAACTTGCCTGGTGTTTTAACTGTTTTCATGAGATGGTGCCGTATTGTGGCGTGTGGTATCCCATACGTCTGTTCAGCTTGTCTGAGGCTTATTTGATTTGATCTAATATCTGTTATGGCTGCCTGCATAGTTTCAAGAGTCCACAATGCCATATCAGTTTTGCGTTTGTAATTTCTTACCATTTTCAATCTGAAAGTATAATGTAATATCTGTTTAGAGTTAACATAAATAATATTTTTAGGCAAAATAATAACCAAAGATGATTTCTTTGGTTGAAGTAGCCTAGGATGTCTACAAAGGAAATTAAGAAGGGAAAAGGTCAGTTGGTGCAATGCTACAAATTTTAGGTGCAAATACCTTATATAAATCTCGGGAGCAAACTAATATTACTACATTAGGGCAACAAAACAGCCTGGGGCAAAGTAATACTGTAGCAATACTATACTGGGGCAAAACAATACGGCATGGGGCAAAGTAATACTATACTGGGGCAAAACGACACAGCATGGGGCAAAGTAACTCAGTTGCGAATCACTTTGCCCCAAACCATAGGTAGGCTGTTCTCGGGGGGGTGATAATAGAAGAGGTCCGTGCACGCTAGATTACGAAACACTAATTGAAGTGTGATACGTGTCTTACTAATAATTTGTTTACTTACCCGAAATGTGTCCAATATGGACGTGATGATCGATTTGCAAGCAAAAACTATATCAATATTGCAAATGACAAAATATCTATTTTCTTAAAATAAGAAACAAAACATTTTTTGGCCAAGCATATCAATACTATCACCTAAGCCGGAAGTGAGTCTATAAGGTTTATAGATTGGCTGGTTACCTGTTTTCTGGTTGTATAAATTTCTATAGCGCTGAGTTTCTTTGCCTCGTTGAATCTCTTTGCCCCACTTCCCCCTATTAGGCTACTATTATAATTAATCAGCCAGTACTGTGCTTTAGATGTATTTAGTATTCTCCATGTTTGCTTTATAGACATTATGTTTCAATTATTATGGTGTATGCCGTTTCATATAAAAGAAAACATGGCAGCTGAACCCCTAAAACCGAACTACGTCACTGCCCCATTGTTTACTCTACAAAACCCGTTGATTTCCATGATTTCCTCTCGCTTGCTCTGCTTCTATGCCTGCTCTTGTCGACACAGGAATTATGTTCGATGTCAATCCTAAACGATGTTCCGAACAGTAGTGGTCTCGTCCACAGTAAATTCTAATTGCTCTTGGTGCTGCTACAATTGCCCATGCATCAACTGCTCCGTGTGTATGTGTGTAGGAATGTACGTGCGTATGTATGCATGCTTGTATGTATGTGTGTATGTATATATGCACGTATGTATATATGTGTATGTATGTATGTAGGTATGTGTGTATGTATGTATGAATGTATATATGATGCTATCTCATATGAATATCAGCTGATTTAGGGTTTAATAAAAACGAAACGCTGGAATCTAACCAACCTCGGGTCCCTCTGTCCTCGGTCTTCAGCACGTAGGCCTACGTGAATTCAAGGCCAAATATATACGGACAAATTTCTTCTTGTTCCAATCTGATGCACAAGATCGAATTCAGCAGGGTTTGCATCGGTAATCCAAGGCATCGCTGAGAATCCTCACAGCATCATAATTCTGGCCACGACTACAAGATCGTTATGCATGCCTGCATCAGCAGCCGATGCCTCGACCAACAGGCCCTAGTTGCTCAACAGTAGGTCACCTACATGCTTACGAACCATGCACGCGCGTGCCTGCATGCTGCATGCATACACCGTGGTCCGATAAAAACGACTTTAATACGTTCTTTCTGTCAGTTGTAAAGAAAGGTCGTTCTGCTCTTGGATTGCGTTTCTTCCTGAAAAAAGATTTCAGCGTTTTTTTTTATAGGACGTTAGTCAACTGAAGCATTCAATAATTATTTTCAATAAATTAGAGATTATCATATATCCCTTACCTTATATACTCTACTTTATCTTATCTTACCTTAATTTATCTGATATCGTAGTCGTTCTCGAATCTCATTTATATGTTCGTAGAATTCCGCTCACGTGCTCAATGGGGAATTTCGCTGCATGCAATTACAAGGTCACACAGAGCCTATTAGGTAATAGGTCTGTTTTAGAAAGACGTGCTGGTTAAGCGCATAGGCTAACTTGGCATAAGCGATTTGCGTCGACTTTCATCTCAGCATAGTAGTGTGGCTTATAACCCGTAACTGGCAATTCTTTGCTAAGCTTAATGAAAGCAGAAAGAAAAGTTTGTCGAAATAGCCTATTAAGCAATAGACGCGCTTCAGCCGAATGTTCCTCAACTCAAAGACTACACCTCTGAGGACTTAATTACCGATTAACCTTTTCCATAAAATATGCAATTACTTTGCAATACTTTATTGTTATAATTTCCCATTGTGTGTTTAATAAGATAGCGAATTTATGAAGCAGGTAAGTGATCTGTGGTGGCTGGCATGTTAAGCCACTTTGAACAGGTCGATTCGCGAGAGGGCGGTTCAGCAGAGAGACACCCGACTTGTAATTGTTACTACGAAACTTCGAGTGAAACAATGTTACTGTACCGTAGTCCCCGGAGTCAGTCGCTAAGAAATTGCCGACTGACTTAGCGACTTAGTCGACCGGCTGTAAACGTTGAAACCAACGTATGTTCAACGCGACGTTTCTCTTTATACATCTTCGATGAAATAATTGCGTGACTGGTTTTGCTGCGCTCGTGAATATACTGGTGTCATGCGCTTGGCCTTCGAGTGGCGCTTCATAAGTTTGGAGTTTACGATTACGATTACGATTCCGACTTGAGGGCTTAGCGGCGGCGGATGGCTGCGATTCCGGTTACTACTTTACAATGTTCCTTAGTGCAGCTAATTTTACGATAATCAACATAATTTTATGATGATGGTAGCTACTAAGTCTTAACTTTCTGGAGCTCAGGTCATCGGAATTATCAACTACATGTTTACATGTACAACCGTGTTGCATCGTTAATACTTAAGTTGAGTTAAAATGGCTAATGTATTAGTGGTTGGTCAGATTGAACAATCGTTTATTACGAATAAACTTTAATGGCTATGCCTATGCTTGAGCCATGAAATGCTCTCTTGTTTCCACGAGTATACTGTTGAGCAATTGGGCCTATACGCGCCAAGCACCAGTGAACAATGAACGTACGTCAGTTAGGTTGCCCTGTGTTAGTGACTGACATTTGTACATTTTTCTGTTTGTTTATGCATTAGTACTATTGTTTTTGTCTTATAAAAACTCTATGCATGAGTAAATTTTAGTTTGTTTTTCTGAGCACGGTGTAGGTAAGCCTTCCATATACGTCGGCGCTTCGATTAATTCACTGACTACAGGTGCACCTGCTAGAATTAACGATTACGCGCCGTAATTTGTAGTTCCTAGGCAACGCAGACGCGGATTCATCGACTGAAGCCATGCAGACGATCGACGTATAGACCTCTGCCACCGTATGCACGTGTATACCTGTGAAAGGCTGGAGAGAGACAGACAGACAGACAGACAGAAACAGACAGAGGACGGAGGAGCCACACAAGGTAGAACGAGGGAAGCGGATGTAACGCAATCGGGAAAGAAAGAATGAAGAGGGAATGAAAGAGAAAAATAAATAAAGGTATGGAACTGGGGTCTGGAAGTAGAGAGAGGACTGCAGTAGGAAGAGCAGCTTTGGTTGGATAATACTTGGATTCTTACAAAATTGGGCAAGAAGAAGATATATGTGTGTTTTACCAGGGAGGTACCAGCCGCTGTAAAAACACAGATGAGATAAGGAATCGAGATAAACAGCAGTATAGGCCCCTAAAGGCGAAATATTATATGCATAAGGGAGCAAGAAATTGGTAGACGAAGGAGACGAAACAAGAATTAGAATAGGATGAATGAAACCTAAAATCTACATGAATTGAGAAGAGAATGGAAGGCAGGAGTATCATTTACAAACATCAAGATTTTCAATTCATCGATTATAATATTGGGTAGGCCTATGGTGTGGAGGAAAGACAGACTGGAACCCGGCTATGTTTGATTTCTTTGCAGACAATGGCTACATGTTTCTTTCGGTGAAACTACAACAATCTCGACCGATTTCTCTTCAAAACAAAGCAGCTTTACGGAGATTTTCTTTACAATTCGCCAACAAGCCAACTATTTGCATATAATTATTAGATTACATGCGAGAAACAGGTCACCGTCTACAAGTTGCTGAACGAGTAACATTCAAGATCATTTTTGCTAGGACGAGCCTCACTGGTCGAAACATTAGCATACAAGTTAACAATGAATGAATACATAAACCAATTCGTCAGTAGGTCAGACGGTCAGTCAATAAATTCAGCAATCAGTCCATCAATGAAAGAGGCTAAGAGCTATTGGGGGATAGAGGAGTGGATGATGGAATCATGGACAGATTTACTATCATTCTCTCAAACCAACAACCCACCCACCCGCCCATGTATGCACGTATTAACAGCATTTGCAGCTGCATGGTAGCCAAAATCATTACTGTTTCTCCAGATGTTGTATGTCAGCGTTTGATACTGTACCTGGAAGAAACAAGAAACAAGAAACTTCAGGCAATCATGGACAAATTCAATTGAAATTTGATGCACCCTGATCAAATTTATTTTTGTCGTCGTGCGCATAGAGGCAGTTGCAATGAGGCTTCACCAAAAGAGCACTTGAAGGCAGGATCTCAGAGGGGAAAATAGGACAGGTTAAGATACATGTAGAGATGGATGAACTGAATAATTGATGGATGGGTTGGTGGATGGATGGATGGATTGATGAATGAACGGAAAGTGGACGGATGAGTCAATGAGCGGATCGATGGATAGAGGGATAGAGAGACGGAACAAGGGGAAAAAAGAGGATTCATAGATTGATTGATGGAGAGAGGGAGAGATTGAAGGATGGATGGATGCCCTGATGAACGCGTGAATGAACAGACGGGCGGATGGACGGACGATGGACGGATTGAATCGTATCGATGATGTTATTGATTGAAATAGAAATGTGCGAATCCCCTTATGATCTTCACCTACAAGCAAATAATTGTGTGGTGTGAAACCTATGGGTTTTGTAATACATATTAAAAAGTAATTCCTAATTTATTTCTCAATAAATGCATTCACTATTTTTTATTTAAAGGAATTATTAGAATATTATTTTAAAATCCAGATTTTAAATAAATACTATATATGCCAGAGTTACAAAAAATGATACTCGCTAGGTGACGCTACATTGGAATGCGCTGCCAATGAGCCTAACTGTGTCGCTTAACAATTTCTACTAAAACATTCATGTATATAATTATGACTAAACAAAGTGAAGTATGCACAGGTTCAGAAACTTCCCGTTTCTTTGTCTCATAGACAAAATTTTCTTCCTATTCCTACATTGTTCTTATCATTTTTTGGTAAAACGTGATATTCAAAATGACTTATAAGGACTAACTCACCTTAGTTTACGATTCGAATTGTTTATATAATCTACCATACAATATACAATTTAGATTAAATCTAAATCTCGATCAAGTTCAAGGACGGCAACCGTCGAAAGGAAGTGGCGATTTCTATAGGCTCCGTTTCGGTCACTGCCTGCTCAACGAGCAACTTCATCGCTGGAAATTGCGACACTTGCAACATCCCTGAAACCGTGCTACATTTCCTCATTCAGTGCCCTAACCAAACGACCTCTGCAAAAAACTCCTATAGATGAATGTTTCCGCCAAAAATTGATCAACGGTATTCGGACAATATTAACACATCCGAACTGCCTGGATATCTATATAAATAAAGCGAGAATTCTGTGTGTCTGTCTGTCTGTCTGTTTGACCGGGCTTAACTTCTACAATTTTGCACCTTTTCACTCGAAACCTTCACTACTGTGTCGGCATCGGCATCGGACACCCAGTGGAGGGGTTCGCGTACCCCCTTTTCACCGCTAACGTGGTGAAAATCACCAAAAACTCTACCCAACCGACCGTCCATCACGCCCCAGCAAAGCGGTTCTATTTATGGCGCCGGTATTCCCCAACGTCATTAATAATGCGCATAACGACGTTGTTTACTTTCGCACAAAATTTAATTACGATCGATTCGAACTATATTCATTGTTTTACAGCAAAATTGTATGTTCAAAGACTCTGCTTTACTAAGGGCAGTGACGGCTACATTTCTGGCGTTTTCTTTAACCCGCCAACGCCGGGTTCACCCTCTTCGACTGCGAAGCAGTCGGTCCACGGGAGACTGCGAAGCAATCGTCGCCACAGGGCGACTGCGAAGCAGTCAGTCCACGGCAGAGGTCGCAATACGCCAGAAGGCGTACCGGTATACAATGCGAAGCAGTCTCCGCTGTACGTCAGAAGGCGTACACAAGACTGCGAAGCAGTCTCCCCCACAGGTCGCCTAAATTTCTTCCTTATTCGCTACACGGATTTAAACTTATTTATACCTAAATTTGTTGCTTATTCGCGACAGGGATTGAAACTTATACCCCCGGGCAACGCCGGGTAAACCAGCTAGTTGTCTATAAATATCTTATAGCCATGCAGAAGACCTTGTAGAAATCTGACATGAACTTTGAAACGAACATTGTATAGAAACCGTATAATTAATCACTCTCAGACATTATTATTAGATTCAGGTTCTAAACTCTCGCTCAGCAACGCCCTTCGTCTTTGTTACGGAGGCGTCGTTAAAATAGGCCTAAATAAATAGATATAGGCCTACAATTTAGATGATCTTTATTCATTTTGGAATTTTCTTAACAAACGAATTGATTTTGATTCAAGTCTGACTTGCAAAACTGCTAGCGTTGAAATCACCTGCTTTCAAATTCGTTGACATGAGTTTTCAAAATACGGATTAAATGTTCAACCCCCACCCCCGTCTTCTTGCTACAATACCCACACCTCATTAAATAGACGTTTTCGGTACATAGGCCCTATTCCAGGATCCAAAAGTTGGCCACCGGGTGTTCACCGTGTCCATATGGACGCTCACAGATTCCGTGCATTCATAAAGCTTAATAATTACTCCAGTTTTTCATTTTAATTATTAGGCTATTTCTATTATGCATTTATATCTCATTGGACCGGATATATATTCACTTTCACGTTGTTCTGTCACCCAATTATCAGTTTGGCAAGGTAAGACTTCAAGTCTCTCTTCAGTGTATGCGTGGTTCTGCTTCAACAGTCTTGACATGACCCCTGATAAATCTGAGGCAATCATGTTTGACTCATGCCAACGACTACGTTCTTTTTCTTTTCATTCCAGTGTTGACCTTGCTGGCACTGTTGCTCCGGTATCAAGAACTATCAACAGGCTTGATCGCTTGGAGTCACGTTGGACAGTAATCTCACATTCCAACCCCAAATAACAAACCTTTGTAAATCTTGTTTCAACCACATCAGGGCAATACGTCACATAAGGTCTGCCTTACAGAGGAAGTGTCACAGACCATAGCCTGCTCTCTTTTCTGCTCTCATCTCGCTTGTGCCGACTCGATTTTTGAAAGTATATAACAGCTTGAAGTCAACAGGCTTCAACGCGCAGTGGCGTCACGAGGGTGGTGCGGGGGGTGCGGACCGCATCGGGTGACACCCTCAGAGGGGTGACACCAAATTGACAAAATCACTGTCTAAGAATTTTGCAGAGTTTCAGCAGAAATCAGGGACATGAAAGTAAGATGACGAATTCCTAAAAAAAGGTCATCAAATTACACCTAAAGCTGAAATTCTATGCTAATTTACTTTTTTGAACCTTTTAATGAGAGTGAAACCATGACTTACCGCACTGGGTGACACCAGCCCTAGTGACGCCACTGTCAACGCATCTTAAATTCCCTCGCTCACGTAATACTGTATCTACATCTATCTTCTGGAACAAACTCATGAAGTCAGCTGCATTGGCTTGCTATAGAATTCAGAATAAGAGTAAACTCTTAACGACGAGAGTGTACTAGAAGCAACTGGGAAACCAATGCTGCTCGCCATGAAAGTGTTAAGCTGGCCAGGCCCATCTAAAGTCACTACAACGAATAACCCTATCTACCTTCAAGCACCATTATCTCCTTATATAGCTCCCTGCAGCCTTCAGTCTTTGGAAATGGGCTTTGCTAAGCCACTATGCATAACTGCTATGAGTTCTCGTGCATTCCATGTTTCCGCCACAAGGAATTGAACCAACTACCAATGTTTCTCCAAAGCTTGAGCAGCTCGAACTCTTCTTCCGTCAAGGAACGCCTCGAAACTCACTATTTTTCATTACATAGCTTCAAGTATCTGGATGTCTGTCTAACTGCGTTGGGGGTGTCGGTGGTGGTGATGGCGGCGGCGGTGGTTGTAGTGGTGGTAGCGGTTGTGGTGGTGGTAGCGGTTATGGCAGAGGTGGTGGTGGTGGTGGTAGCGCTTGTGGTGGTGGTGGCTGTGGTGGTGGTAGCGGTTATGGTGGTTGTGGTGGTGGTGGTGGCTGCAGCGGCGGCGGTGGTGGTGGTTGTAGTGATGGTGGTGGTAGCGGTTGTGGTGGTAGCGGTTTTGGTAGTGATGGTGGTGGTGGCGGTGATGTTGGTGGTAGTGGTGGTTGTGGTGATTGTGGTGATGGTGGTGGTAGCGGTTGTGGTGGTGGTGGTTGTGGGGGTGTTGTGGGGGTGGTGATGGTGGTGGTGGCAGACTGCTTTATTGATGGAACACTCATACGATGTATGATTGACAAGAATAATAATTGAAACAAAGTTATGCATGCCAGCAAGAATCGGAAGTTTATTACACGTTCTTTGGCGTGTGGTTTGTAATCGGTGGTGGGGGTTGCCGCGGCGGTGGTTGTGGTGGTGGTAGCGGTTGTGGTGGTGGCTGTGGCGGTGGTGGTGGTAGCGGTTGTAGTGGCAGTGGTTGTGGTTGTGATGGTGGTGGTGGCGGCGGCGGCGGTGGTGTTGGTGGTGGTAGTAGTGGCGAGTAATCAAACTTAATTGATGCACAATCACAGTTTTAGAAATGTGCGTTACGTGTGCTTGAAATCTGTATACATATTTTAATAGTGCAGGAAATTAAAGAAATTCATGAATTAGAGTGGTACTTGAGAACTAGCCTAGTTCAACTAAGCCTACGTGACTAGAAGTCTGTGATTGCACTGCAAAATCTGCTCGGATTAGAAATGAGCTCCAGAACTGCATCTATAAAAACGTTGTACGACATTTTCGTTTGGTTTACTGAAACCGGGTGATTAACGACGTCAAGGCTTTTCTGCAAATTGGTTATTCATCCGAATCCCCAATGTCATTCTGATCTTGAATCGAATATGTACTTGTTTCATGGCTCCTCCAGCAGTCCAGTCCGAATTCCTTTGTAGTGGAAATTGGGCTTGAAACTCACAGCAGTTTCGTTGCTTTATGCGAGAAAATTAGTATTCATCCAGTCACTCTACGACGCAATGCAATTTGAGACAAGTCTCTACTATGGCCCGGCTTTCGCCGGAGGTCCGTAACTCGAATACTCGGCTATCCGAACGAGTATTACCCGGATTATCATGGCCATTAATCCGTTAGGCGCGGATGACGATTACCGTGTGATTCGCCCGAGGCGCGCAGTGATCTGCATTCCAAATTGTCCAGATTGAAAATGGCAGTCTGGCAGGTGCGTCGTTGAGTTGATGATGTGTGCAAGCGTTGAGTATAACTCGAGACTAATATTGCCTTTCATGAATACGTGTGGACTGAATTCTGATATTTGCCTCTACGATTTGTCTCATTCCGTTTAGAAACAATTTAAGAAGGATGTTCAAAATATATTATTTGTCGTGTACGTTTAAGCTTGCTTAGTCCTCGAGCCGAAGATTCACTCACTTTTGGGAACAAATTTAGCTGAAATAAGGTTCTGAACAAGATATTTAATCAATTATGGGATAATCTAGTACGCTCTATTATACCTAAAATATGTCTTTCGGGCTTTCAGAAAGGCATCATAACCTAAAAAAATTATTATAATAAAAAAATCATTTAACGTTTTTTAAACTTATACCAAATTCCAAACCCCCATGGCATAAATATAGTACACCCACAGAATCTAGAGATCTAGAAAATCTATCACCTTATTGCAATACTTACAAGTAACTATCTTCCATTTGATTCAGTTAACACCTGGAAACTCTAGAAATGTAGCTTCTGGCATGTTTGTATTCATAAATTTGTTCAATTATAGAACAAAATTTTAAAATATTTATCTATATAAATAAAGCGAGAATTCTGTGTGTCTGTCTGTCTGTTTGACCGGGATTAACTTCTAAAATTTTGCACCTTTTCACTCGAAACCTTCACTACTGTGTCGGCCTCGGCATCGGACACCCAGTGGAGGGGTTCGCGTACCCCCTTTTCACCGTTAACCTGGTGAAAATCCCAAAAAACTCTACCCAACCGACCGTCTCTCACGTCCCAGCTCGCCTCTTCCACTGCAAAGCGGTTCTATTTATGGCGCCGGTATTCCCCAACGTCATTAATAATGCGCATAACGACACCGTCCCTCACGCCCCAGCTCGCCTCTTCCACTGCCAAGCGGTTCTATTTATGGCGCGGGTATTCCCCAACGTCATTAATTATGCGCATAACGACGTTGTTTACTTTCGCACAAAATTTAATTACGATCGATTCGAACTATATTCATCGTTTTACAGCAAAATTGTATGTTCAAAGACTCTGCTTTACTAAGGGCAGTGAGGGCCAGATTTCTGGCGTTTTCTTTAACCCGCCAACGCCGGGTTCACCCTCTTCGACTGCGAAGCAGTCAGTCCACGGGAGACTGCAAAGCAGTCTCCCCGACTGCGAAGCAGTCGTCGTCAGAGGGCGACTGCGAAGCAGTCAGTCCACGGCAGAGGTAGCAAGACGCCAGAAGGCGTATACAAGACTGCGAAGCAGTCTCCGCTGTACGCCAGAAGGCGTACACAAGACTGCGAAGCAGTCTCCCCCACAGGTCGCCTAAATTTCTTCCTTATTCGCTACACGGATTTAAACTTATACCTAAATTTGTTGCTTATTCGCTACAAGGATTGAAACTTATAACCCCGGACAACGCCGGGTAAACCAGCTAGTATATAATATTTGAATAACAAGCGAGTTATTTGTCTTGGAATAAAATTGCTATATTGATGGAACGCTCATACGACGTCTGATTGACAAGAGTAATAATTGAAACAAAATTGTGCATGTCAGCAAGATTCGGAAGTTTATTACACATTCTTTGGCATGTGGTTTGTAATCGGTGATGACAGGAAATTTGTGACATTGTGAATTGCCAGTAGAATCAGAGACAAAGTATAAGCCTGAGAAGATGGATCGTGACAGTTGAAAAATTCATATATATGAAAATATATATATACACGTGCGTATGTATGCACGCATGTATGTATGCATGCATGTATGTATGTATTACGTGTGTACACTGTGTATGTATGTATGTGTGTAACTGTGCATTTGTGCGCATGTATGTATGTATGTATCATTATGTATGTATGAGTGTCTGCTTGTATGCATGTATATGTAAAGACACTTAATATAGCGCCTTTTTAGTACCTCACAAAGTGCTTCACGCATGGCTATCTCAGAGATCTAAATAAGTGCGTCTTAAGACAGTTTAAAAGTGTTTCCTGCACAGAGCCAAATGCAGCAGTACAAAAAAGCAATGGAAATGTCCCAAGAGGATGATGGTCCAATACTTGAGAAAGCACGACGGGCTTCAGTGCGGAAGTGTGGTATCTGCATACCACCCCGGCTAGAAGAGCACAACAATCGCCGACCCGGTAAACTTGAGACTGAGCTCCGTACTGGAACTTTGCCGACAATTGAGACACGAGTCAGCAAGATGATCTCTAAAGGAATTTCGCTAGGCAACAGGAAGCCAGTGTTGCGTCTCACGCATATGTTGTGATGCATGAGCATGACTTTGTGTCGTAAATGCAATTGTAATTATTTGTTTGAAAGTGAAGGCTTTAGGTGCAAGAAGACTTCCAGGCACGTGAGCCAGCGACCCGAAAGACCCGATCGCCCGTTTTAATTTTTTTTGCTGGCACGAATACATAGCGGACTTTGATGATCGCAGTAGGGACCTATTAGGATAGTCCTAGAGCGACCTGCAAAGTTTGAAGTTGACTCGTTCCCAATTCTGAGCCCCTGAAGCTGATCTCATACCTGGAGCTTTTCGCGCCTTGTGTGTTATCGGTTATACTTGTACTCGTTAAGCTCGTGTGTCATCTCCTAATTTACTTAATTTTTAGCTCATGGTTAGTTGTACTTAGTAAAATAGTTTTGTATGTTGATGCTCGTATTTCTGGACTACATTTTTTGGTCTCATTTCGTATGATATTTTAGTATATTTTACCTATTCATTATGGATAATTTCGAGGTGTATAATTATTCAGTTGAAACATCTGACATGAGGTCAATAAAATCAGTTGGATTTATTTATTAAGAAGGTGATTTCTGAGATACCTCGGTCGAGTATTATTGCTGAGCACAACATTTTTTTAAACCTGATTTTCAAGAGAAAGAATTTATAGCTTTCAAAGTACGTATCACCTGAAGTAAAGCATCTGATGGATGACCTTGCAAAGGTTTACTTTTACTACCACCGTTACCATTAGGCCTACTATCACTCTTCTGGACACTCCTAGATCTCCTTCTTTTAAAACGTTCTCTCGTCATCAGCATGTTTTGACGATCTCAGTTGTGATGGCTCTGTCTGAGTTTGGACTGTCACAGATTCCTTTGCTAATGGTTCGACCACCAAATGAATTAATGAAGAAGGGAAATAATGAACAAATAAACGAATGAACGAAAGAACAAAGAAACTAACGAATGAACGAACGAACAGAGAAATGAACGAATGGACTGCATGAATGACCAGCGAACAGACCAAAGGAACAGAAAAACGAACAGCTGATAGTCAGAGGGTCGCTGCTCGCATCTGTCGGGGTGAGGCCTTCGGAGTGCGATCGCAAATTTGGTCGCCTAAGACTGATCTTCCAACCTCAGGAGATGTTTTATTCATGAGAGCTAGTGGATGAGCGAGTAAGGCAGTCGTGATTAATTTACCCATGGGCCTTTGGGGCAGTAGGCAGTGGATGGCGTGAGGTGGTGGGTGCGTGATTCAAGTGTAAATAAAATCGTACCGATTGTGATAAGATTCAGGTCTGGTTATAGATTAGATTTAGAGGCGTTAAGTTGCGGGTTAGGACCATCCTTTGTCCGTAATAGAGTTATACAGAATGCCGAAAATGCAATGAAGAGCCTTAGAGCAAATTTCAGTTGGCTTATTGTTGCTAGCAGTGGGCCAGGATTTAAGATTCAAAGTTTTTGCTACAGAATGGCGACAGTCGAGTTATACACAGTCGTGTACAGAGCTTAAAGGGATTATATATAGTCTTCAAGTTCACCTTGTTTCCCACATTTGCCACGCTTTTACAAAGCCAGTACAGTACAGCCTACCAGTATTAGTACGATCTCTATATGAAATCTCCCTACCATATTCATGCAACTTTCAAAACAAGCAATCTTTATATGGACCGATTATAGAGATGTGTACAAAGAGAGAAAATAGGAAATCCATTTTGGAATATCATCGTATGGGCTTAATGGAGCCCTGTTTATAAGCATAGCGTTGCTTTTGGGGTTGCAGTTCTCTTTACACTACCTTCACGCAGATGAATGTTACATCACACATTGACAGCGTCCTAGCAAAAACCTTCAGAATGCAATGCATTCCAACCAGTTTCATTCAGTCCAGCATTCGATCACGTTCAACTTTGCATTTCGTGACATGAAAATGTATCCTTCGATTTTTATAAATCCACTATATTATTTCTTATCCCATTTGATGCTATTTATTGGTTCACTGCCAATCAGGCACGATGTCCGTCGTTACGCGCTCTTTATTTGATTTTTATAGCGCTAAGTATCCGTATGCCGCCGGCAGTAGGTTGATGACTGAGGAGCACGGCTAAGGCCCTGGTTGCAGTTACTACTACATCTGAACGGACTGGCATTTTTTAGATTTGAAGGAAAGGGATGAAGGCAGGAAAAATGAAAATAGAGAAGGATGGAAAAGGATGGAGAAGTGGAAGGAGAACGAGAGGGAGGCAGGAAGAGTGGGACAGAGGGAGGAAGAGAGAGAGAGGAAGGAAAGGAGGGAAGTGGAGGCAAGAAGAGATGAAGAGCTGGAACGCCGTTGCATTAACATCACCTATAGTCTGTTAAGCAATCTCAAAATAGATACACAATTATAGGTAGGAAGTGTTAGACACTTCATTTTCCCAGCCTTAAAATATATTTTTAGATAGTCTTCTCCTCGCTGTGTGTTCTTCCCACCGATAGTATACCGTCGGCGTACTCACTGGTTCGCAAGGGACGCTAGTAGAACATTCATATTGAAACATCGCTCTGTTCTGGCAGGAATTTAACCCCACGACCTTTGCTTTAAGAGTCCAGCATCATATTAACAGAAACACCGTCGAGCACCCAAATATACAGCATTAAATCATTCCACGTGTTCCCTCACTCCTTCACTCCTCCATTCGTTCGGTCAGTCAATCCTTTGTTCGTTTCACTGCTTTTCATTGTTTCATCGTTTATTCGTTTATATGTTCGTGCGTTGTTTCCTCTGTTGGTTTATTCCTTCGTTTGTTTGCAGACTGGTAGAAACGTGACTTATCTATCTACAGCGTTTTCCCACGAACAATCATTATATTCCCCATGCCCATGCTGCCACCCACGCGCCCAAACAGACACACTCCATATTCGATTAATCCGATCCTATAGCGATAGATGTAGCCTCGCAATTCCCCCGCTGCTGCAGTCATCCCTCGGTATACAGTTGACTGATAACAACTCCAGTCATATTGCGCTCACTTGCAGCTATCGTACGATCTTAAAACTCCGCCCTTTCGGCCGAGCTACCATGGAATCCTTCACACGTACTTTCGAACCAAAAACTCGGTTTCTTTATGTGCAAGAATATAACCGCGTGTTGGACGGCTGAGTTTCGAGTACGCTTCCTTTCACATAGGAGTCTGTGGAAAGCCTGGAATTTGTTGGAATGATTTTGAATACGGGAGGGAGACGGAGGGGTAAAGGTCAAGGGTCACACACCTGGGACGTCGTCGGAGAGAAATTCATCTGGATATCGCAAGTCTCGAAACGACTTCCGGGCCAAGACGGGATGATACTGATCGCGATCCCAGATGGCGCTGTGGTCGTTACGGATGTCTGAAATCGAAGGTCCCCATCGGCTGTGCATGAACGCATTAATGCATCAATGGCGCCGCCAGCTCCTATCGCTATCGTTGGCTGGGCTTCTGTGTGTGCATACAATCGGGTGTTGTGCGAATATATTCACATGTATAATTATCTTATCTATCTAAATTAGTATATATATAGGCTCCAAATATACTGTATCGAGAAAAAGTAGGCCTAACTCTTAGGCAGTTCAAATAGCTTGAGCAAACATTCATGAAATTAAAAATGAACCGAGAAGCTTCTTTCCTCGCTTATTCACTATTAATATTTTGAATGCCTATAGAAACGGTCGCTATAAATATGGCGTCACATTATTTCGCAATCATTTTCGCTAACGCAGCCGATAATGGCTTTCTGGGAATGATCGATGCTGCATTTGAGCAGTGAGGAACTTGCCTTCGTGCGTGTATCCGGCCCAACGACGAACAAAATAATCCACAGATTACACAGAATGCAGTAACGCGCGGTTGTGAATACTCGAAACTGTCAAACCGATGCTCAATAATCTCCATGCGACGATAATCGATTATTTCCGCTCAGTGTTCGAGAATCTCAAATCAATACTCGAGAATATCCATTCGATAGGCCTACTTCAACTTTTTCAACTCGATCTATGCCAGTGATGGGGTCTCGAGACCGCGCTCTTGGTCTAGAGACCATTTCGAGACCGAAAAATGCGGTCTTTGGTCTTGGTCTTGAATGTGCCGGTCTTGACCTTGTTCTTAAAGGTGCAGTCTTGGTCGTGGGCGTCTGGTCTCGCTCATTTGCCTTTGGTGTCGGCCTTGGGTGGGAGAGTGGAGTATGGAGTATTTGTTAAATGTTGTTGTCGATATTTGCGGTCTTTGCTATCATTAGTTTTTGCATCCCAGCAACATTCGAGAATGGCGTTTACGGTATTGGTCTTGAAGCCTAGGTCTTGGTCTTGAAACGCAAGGTCTTGGTCTCGGTCTTGGTCTTGGACCATGTGGTCTTGGTCTCGGTCTCGGTCTTAGATATTTGGTCTTGTGCACAACACTGATCGATTCTGGGCGAACGAGTTTTTCAAAGCCATTTTCGTGGATCTCAATCCGATACTAGAGTTTTTCAACTCGATACTTGAGAATTTCTGTTCTATATTCGAGTGTTAGCTATCTCTACTCGGAATTTTCTACTCGATACTGGACTTCCGAAGAAAAGGAAACCTCGCGTATACAGTTGAGCCGACCACAGTTTAAGAAACACGAACATACAGAACCCCTGGGTTTTAGTTGTCAAAACAAGATCTAAGGTCGAACATTTTACAGATTGCCGAAGTACACGAACGCAGGTCAAAATAATAATTCAGGTAATGTTGTTAATTTTCCACAGACCGACGAGGTTTCCACAAAGCATCGTCACAATATAACGTCAAGTAATATGCAACGATATCGCCAAGTGCTGTCCTTTCCCAGGTTGACATTTCGGTATCCGCAGCTTAATAGCTAGAGTCTCTCAACCTGTTAAATTTATGATGTATACGGCAGTCGCTGAGAAGCAACTTCTTCTTTATGTTCTCTGCCCACCGGCAGGTTCGTATGACCAATGACGCCATCGTTCTCTGTCTTGTGCTCTTCTCTTCAGTCCACTGTATCCTTCTTCTTTTGTCATCATCCAGTCTAGCAGCATTGCCCTCGGTCTTCCTCGCGTCTTTCTCCCCTCCATCCTTCCCTCCATCATGTCTCTTAGCAGTGTCTCACTCCTTAGGATGTGCCCGATCCATTTCCTTTGTCGTCCGCGTATAGTACTTATGAGTGATCTTTGTTCTTCTACCATTTGCAGGATTTCCTCGCTAATCGTTTATTCTAGGACCTCAGACAATCTGTCGCAAGACCGAGTCCGCGCGAATCAGTAGCATATGGTATTTAAGACAGGAATCTTTAACGATTCCTCACGGGAATGCCTATTGCTGCAAACCAAGGTTCTGTCATGAAACTCTCTTCTGTAAATATTTTCGCTGTGTAGAGTCGGTGATTGCTTACAAATAACGACGTAAGCCATGTTTTCCATAGTGTAACGATATTCCTTTGATCCCTATTTCTCTGTATTTATTGTGAATTTTATTGTATATAAATTTATGGTGTTAGGTTACGTTTAAGTACATAACTATATATGATTATAATTGTATAATGGCCAGCATCAGTGGACATGATAAGATTATTTGAAGCGATGGGAAAGATTGCTTACCGGTATACTGGATTAACACGGACTCAGTCGAAGAAGTTGGTCGACTGGTCCGGAGCAGACGACTTTGTTCAAGCGCGGCTCGAGAACCATGAAATTTTTTAAACCGTCAAACGAGGAAGAAGCGGCGAAATGGAAGGACGATTTGTATTCAACTTCAGATCGATTTGTGGCGAACTGTATAGATACATGTTTATCGTGTGACTTCGATCTGTATCGACAATTTTAACATGGCGTTTAGGTTGTGAGATGGTACGAAGTCTAAGAAATAGGAAATCAGTGCTAGCGAAGTCGTTGTAGCGATATTTTGAGCGAGAAGTGACATGAATCTAAGACGATTTGCATCTCGTGCGAAGTTGATACACTGGATCGAAACCTGAGTTTAAAAGACTTTGATCGCTGTCAGAGTCGTTTTGGCTGAACGAGGCGGAGAAACTATCGAGAGGAATTGTTGTGAAGACATGGGCTTCCGGAGAGGGCAAGGGAACATTTCCCCCTGATTTTGCGCATATTTTACAAAAATAAAATCTTTTGATTATTATGTTCATTACAACAGTCCCAACACGATTTTCAATGCGCAGAATCTCTTAATTATTTAGGTAAAGTCCTTGACCATTTTCTTTTAAGTTGTCACGTGTTCTATAGGCAAAACGTCATTTTGTCCCCTATAGGAAAGTACGTTATTTTTTTCTATAACGTAGACCCTACGTACTCTACGCGTACGTTATTATGCCGTACGTTGGCGTAGCCTACGTTGACGCCAGTTCACGACGAAAATAAAATACATAACATTATGCAGAACAACAGTCAATAATAGTTGGTGATTGACGGTCGTAACCAATTTTAACCATTACATCAGTCAGTCTACTCAATGATCTCTACTTGTAAACTTTTACATTCCAAATTGCTAATATTCTGTCTAATGTAGGCCCTATAATAAAGAAAGAAAATTAAGATTTTACGGCACACTGTATGATGGTCAGTGCCTTCATCTCACTCGAAGTCTGACAATATGCAGACTAGAAAATCGTTCAAAATCTGTCTGAACACTTGAACGTATAAACGAGGAAACGACGACTGAAATCGACAAAACTGCGCATTCAGCTGAAGAATATGGACACTTATGGTTATTGAACGTGAAAGCACATAATTCGAGTCTACAGTATGTTATGTATGTATGTGTGTGTATATATTATATACGGACGTGTGTATATCTTTGCGCATATATATATATATATATATATATATATATTTAATAATATATATATATAGGGTATCGGGCCTATACATAACATGCGTGTTTATAATATGCAGAAATATGTTCGACTTGACAGGGAACAAGAAGAAACACAAATCAGAGAACAGAGCAACCGTACGGCGCGGTTTAGTCGTCGTCCGAGCTATAGCGCCATTCAACGGCGGCGTTCCTATAGCTAAGACCACCTATATATTACGCAGCCTGCTAAACTACCGAATTTCTATGCAGTAGAGTTGGACGCGATGCTGAGCTCATGCATATATTATGCATACATAATTTACATATGTACAATATATATGTACGTGTGAATACATATAAATATATATATACACTATAGTATATATATGCATGTACATATATGGTCAATCAGTGGCATGCAGTGGAGGTCCAGCAGTATGGTTGGTTGGCGATTGGTTGCAATGCGAGTCACGATTCGCGTTCAACTGCTACTAGAAGGGTGTTCCTGCTGCAACTTAACGACGCCGAAGCCGAAGCAGACGATCATAGAGCTGAATCGTCTGAGGTCGAGGCCAGTGTTGGCGGGAAGACATCGTAAATTGGCGGGCACTTGCATTCCTTCCAAGGACCGGAATAAGGCGCCCTTTCAGCAGATTGTTTACGGCGAGTGTTTTTTGTCTGTGAAGCGGTGATTTAAGGTCGGCAATTCTATCTGGAATGAGTTTTAGAAGTGCGACAGACAACTGATGACGCAGAAGTAACTGCTTGTTATGAATGAATAGATGACGATTGAAGAACATGCGAGGAACGACAACATCGGGACTGATGGCCAATGGTTAGTCAAACGATAAAAAATTAAATAAATACACACATGCATTCCTAGGTATATGTAGATAGGTAAATAGATATATAGATATAGACAGAAGGATGGATAGACGGTCGGACGAAGGGACGGACAGAGATACAGACGAGAGAAGAAGAACAAAGAGAGAGAGAGAGAGACACTGCATGGAAGTATACTCAGGAAGAGAATGGTGACAGGATCTGACAAGACATGGTATGGCTGAAAACAGGTCGGAAAACTAACAAACCCTCGATGTTAGGCAGTTCAGGATGATATATTTGAAGGTATAGTCTGTAGCAGAGTGAGATACTGATATAAATACAGGGAGTGCATGAGCTTGTTCTGCGGACACATGGCATGCAGTGGCGCAATGGTTTCTACAGCGACATGGTTTTCTAAAAGAATGTCACGGTTCGCTTGGTAATTCAGCTGTGAACCATGCACGCAGCGGGATCAGCCACAGACCATGTCTTTAATCTTTCGAGCTCATCACTTGCTCGCTATCTGCAGGTTGCTCTTCGGAGAAACTGTCCTGTACAAAATTAAATAAAGAAAATGAAAATTTGAATGCAGGCATACATAGGCCTACATACATTTATAGTTTGTACATAAATGAATTGCCTATAGGCAGGTATACATAGATAAATAGATATGATGACATCTTGTCGATGGTTTGTATACGTCCAACAGGTGGCTTACCAATTACCATCCTATAAATAATGAAGTGATTATTCTTTTCTACGTTGCATTTCTGCTGAATGGTTTTTGTCTGATTGACTGAAGCAATCTATGCTTAGATTTTGAAATGCCATTGATGTTACAACGGTAATTATTTTGTCGCTTGCATCGTAGAATAGAGACTTTGTTGAAAATCTGTCGTCAGACTCCGTTGTAACTCTTTGACGCATTTCGAACTTGATTCTGGACTTCAACCTCATATCACCTTAAAAGCGAAAATACTGATCGTGGGAAGAAACTGAATTCCCATTTTCTTGGGCAGCCAACACCGGGTCTTCCGAAGGAAACACCCGATGCTATCAGACTATAACCAAGTAATAACCATTCAGAGTCTAGTATAAATGAATGCGTAAATCTGGAAACGAGGAAACTAAATTCTGAAGTACTTAGGTACTTAAGAACTAATTGAGTACATTCACTCAGGAAACAAAACTCAGTTTGGAGTCAGGACTTCTGCTTCATTTCAGAGGTTCTGCGATGACGGAACAGCGAAGTTCATTTACAGACCGGAAGTAGCGATGAAGAGGTTAAATATGGCGATCAGAGGAGAAGCGACATCTGCCGTCAGACGAGTATTCGCGGCTGTCTTTCTACTGCTGGGTTTCAGCGCATTTTCTAAAGGTAGGAATTTGGAAATTAAACCTCTGTTAAGTAATGTTACATAAAATTATATGGGCACGGTCAAGATCGCGAGGATTTTTGGTTGTAAAACCAAGTTTCACTCATTTCAGTAGCCTACATTTCATTTCTGCACTGTTAGTATACCGCCAAATGTTATCCAGAGAAAGGGCCAATCCAGCCTCAGCGGGTCAATACGACCCTTTTGGATTGACCCTTCGACTTTTGCATCATTTATTGGAAGATTTTGAGTTTGTACTAGCTAATGTTATTGTGATATTTCGGTGTTGATGCTCTGTCAATAGAAAAAATTACTTGATTTGAAGCTTTGTCATCATGAATAATCTAATCTAATATGGAATATTCTAATTAACGACTTCTGTGTTGCCGCTATTATAAAACGCAAGGCATCAAACGCTGGTAGTAGCCTGAAGTGAAACAAAGTCGTAATTCATTAGACAAGTCTAACCGAAGTATCAGATCAGAGAAGCCTGCAGAAGTTAACGAGTGGTATAGCAAATAAAAGCGCCGTGGCTAAAATGACCCAAATAACGAAGCAAATTCGGAATGATGAAACGAAGAAAGAAATGTGGACGAATGAAAGAAAGACAAAGGAAGAAAGTATGTATGAACAAATGAACTATCGACCTCAAAGAAGCACGATAAATGCGCAGATAATGTCATACAGTGTGTTGTGTGTATGTTATGTCCGATGCAGGGCTGCAGGTGGATGATGTCTAATGTGAGCTTAGATGGCGTTAATAACTCCGCCTGGATTATTCATGACACAAATGATACATCGAATAAATGAATAATATATATATATATATATATTTGGTTCCCTGTATACATAAGTGCGAAGAACGAGCCTCTTGTATATACTGCGTTATCTGCTGTGTTGTGCAAGTGTTGGTTAATGTGGACTTTTGAGAATTACGTTGCTTTTCAATGCATCCGTGCTATGTCCATTGGTTGCAATCATACGGACTGATCACCCCCTTGGCTGTCGGTCTAAATAAATAGGCAGATGAATATTTTTATATACATACATAGGCTTATATATATATTATATATATATATATATATATATATATATATATATATATATATATATATATATATATATATATATATATATATATATATATATATATATATATATATATATATATATATATATAAGCTTATATAGGCCCTACAGTGATGAGTAAAAAACCTCTGAAGGCACAAAATAGTTTTTTTTAAATGCTTTTGAAATATTTAAGCTATCACTTAAAAAACCTTTCACTATACTTTCAAAGCGTCTTCTATCTTTGACATAACAGATTGGGAAAATAGTTCAAAATATTTGAAGTGTTTAAGTTGTATTCTTACTTACAGAATGTATTACGTTGTTTCCTTAGCGGAACTGTCTTTAAACCGTACGTACAGTCTAACTAGCTAGATCCGAGAGCCGTATGAAGCGGGCTGCGTTCTTATTGGCTAGATCCCATGGCGTCATAAATTATGCTTCATTCTAATTGGCTGGCTCCCTCGGGCGCTATGACTAAGCCTCAGATTAGCGCCAGCGAGAAAGTTCGTCTGTTCGATTCGGCGTTGTCGTCTGCTCGAAACACCCCAGACTGCGTTTGGCGCGGATTAATAAATAAGGCGGCAAGCATACGCCTACGTAGCAGCGCCCCAGGGACGTTCTCCACAAAGGCACAGCATAAATCTATTACAAAAATGTATCCTTTTAATAAGCTTTATCGATGGCGGACTGTAGCTGCAATGAGGCTCGTGACAATAGTCTCCTCTTCGGATTAGCATAAAACGACGTTTTTCTCGAGTCACTTAGGCTTTGGCGGAAAATTTGCTCCGACGTCATCATCGTTATTTCGAAAGCGCTCGGAAAGATGGAATAGCATGGAACGGAGAATACGCGGAGACCATAAACGGATGGAAAGCTAAAGAAAACGGGGAAGCTTAATAGATAGGAAGGCTGGAGAAGCTTAAGCGCTGAAGACCAATGTATTGTATGCGAGGGTGTTGGCTAAAAGCAAACGACTTGCAGTGGTGAATGGAAGAAAACGGGTCAGTCAATCGTTGTCCTCGTCTCCAGTCATCGTCTGCCTCACTGCGGCCCCCATCGGATAAGTTACGATCCAACCAACTCAACTATAATCCGTTAACGTGTTTTTTGGGGTGGGAGTAGGGAAGAAGGGCTGGAGTTGAGCGAGAGGTATAGAAACGCACAGAGTGAGAGGTAGAAAAACAAGTAGGAGACGGGGTATAGATGAACAGGAACGTGCAGGCTCCGGTCAGCAAATGAAGGAATAGAAGAAATGCATAGGAGTGATAGATAGACGAAATGAACAGACAGAAGGAGAGATCTATAAGAGAAACAACGAAGAAAAAGAAGGACGTCGTCAGGCAGAGGGACAAGAAACCGAACAGGTAGAGGAAGACAGATAGATTAGTGAATGAGCTGGACGGGGCTAAATCTGTGAGGGGAAAGAGGGGAGAAATGAGGGAAATGAATAAGCACACATGCAGATCCGTTATGACACACCTTGATACAGATAACATGAAGCAGTAGACGGAGAAGGACATAGAGCAATCAAATAGCATCCACATGCAGTAGACGAGAGATGGAAAGGCAGCGAGTGAGAGTAAGAGACAGAGAGGCAGAGCAAGGTAGAGTGACAGCAAGACATACAACCACAGACAGAGGAAATGAAGTCTACACAGACAAGCAGCGTGATTAGCAGACGCCTTATACACAGGTCATTGTTTCTCTGGTCATAATACACGCTCCATTTTCCCCAAATACATCGGACACGATAATCCCTCGCGCACTGCTTTACCGACTTGTAGAGTATTTGTCTCGAGTACGCACAGGAATACGAATAGGGGCAGAGCTCAGTCTTCCGTACTTGTACTCTTAATTCCTTAGTTTCGTCGGGTTATATCATATGCGAAGAACACATGCAGACCTGTCGAATCCTTTGCCTGTAATCATGTCCTTTAAACGCGTTATGTCTATTGCAAGATGAACCATGCAGTGTTCAAGAATTTATAATTTATAAGTACACTATTAATAGGCATGGGCGTCCGGAGGGGGCAAGAGTGGACATTTGCCCCGCCGGATTTTGTGCATATCTTACAAAAATAAAATCTTGATTATTATCATTTTACAACAGTCCCAACACGATTTTCAATGAGAAAAAACCCTTAATTATTCAGGTAAAGTCCTGGAACATTATTTATTTTTAAAGTTGTCACGTGTTCTGTGTTCATGAACACGGAACACATGTTCTGTGAAAAACGTCATTTTACTTCTATACAAAAATTTTGCCCCCTCCCCAAAAAAAAACAATTGTTGCACCCCTACACAAATTGCCGCGGACGTCCATGTTAATAGGCCCTATAATTATTTCTACTACTACTACTTCTTCTTCTTCTACCACCACCACCACCACCACCACCACCACCACCACCACCACCACCACCACCACCACCACCACCACCACCACCACCACCACCACCACCACCACCACCACCACCACCACCACCACCACCACCACCACCACCACCACCACCACCACCACCACCACCACCACCACCACCACCACCACCACCACCACCACAACTCTTCCAAAATCTGCTAATATTAATACCACACCATCGCCGTGTCACCTTTATCATCATTATATGGGTGTTGCTGCTGCCTTTGTTGCTGTTGCTATAGTGCTAATTGTTGTTGCTAATGCACTGGTGTTGCTCGTTACCGTTACCGTGCTTGGGACAATGCTCTCCACTGGTAAACAAAACCGTGTAAGCGATTTAACTAACAAATGGATAGTTCATAAAGCTGCTGTGGGTAATTTCCGGGTCTGTTGTTAGCGTGTGCCATGATCAAATGATATATCGCCTTCATAATTCAGGGCTTCATTGACCAACACCACTCATTAGCCAGCGCCTCTCCTGATTGCGAGGATTATATGCCTTTGTCCTGCTACTTGGAATTCATCGAACAAACCCTGTAACTGCCAAATAATAGGACACAAGCTTGTATCCACCTCCCATATAGGTGGATTTATGATGGTTTATGATACGTATGGGCCGCGTAGACTGACAAGTATAGAAAGCCAGGGATATCATGTGGAGCTCTGGAATGACAATTTGTGCCTTGCCCAATAATTGTTGCTGCTTCAGTAATACTATATACGCTGCTTGTTCAGCTGATCTTTTTAATCAGTCATGCCAATTAAAAAGATCTGCGTGAGATACAATGTAATCAGGTCAGCATATCCATTTTATGTAAATCGGTCAATTCAATACGGCCCATATAATATGCATAGTCAGGTCGTTTTCATCCATTTGTTGTTAAAACATTCAGCAAAAACATTCATGGTCTGCTTCACCAATATTTTGTTAGAACACGATCAGCTGTTCCTATCTGGTGGAAATGGATATCTATTCCCGCTTGGGCACTTAGGTTAAGCACCAGATTTAAAACTGTCAGAATAAAATTCGTTTCTTTATGCATATGCAGATTGTCACGTGTCACCTTTGTTGCCAGGGGCGTCTACTCCATAGAAACCTTGGAGCAAATGCTCCATCCATAAAATTGGGAGGGAGAGATCTGTCAGTGGGAGGGGGAGGAAGGGGAAGGGGGAAAGAGGAGGGAGGGGGGGAAGTTGTTTCAATGACTTCGGGGGGATAGATGCCCATGTTTGTTGCTATGGTTACACTGAATTTGAGCAACGATAGAAACGACGTTACTTCAGCCAGTCAGTATTTCTGTCTAAAATTAGAAGTGCAGAGGTTCTCAGAAAGACCTTCTTTCTGTGTCTCGATTCGGAAAGGCCACGTGACGGAAAGTCGTTTTCCAAATTTATCGCCAGGCGTCACGCGACAAACAAACGAAAAGTCTTTCGTCCACTGCCAACCCTTCTTGCACGATTCTCCTCAGTCGAAGCCATCGACTGGCGTGACAAGAGGTCAGAAATCTCCCATGATCCATAGCCAGCGTTGACCAAACGTCATCGTCCCAGCCAATCAGGACGTCCGTTACGCTCGCCACCGCTAGATGGCTGTCTATCCAGACCGGAAACGCGAGAACGAACGACTTCCGGAGTCTGATACTCGGCGGCTACTTTCCTTGAACTGCGAAGGACCATTGTTATTTGTTTATGGCGAGAACATGGAACGACATTAACGGCGTATTGTCTCTCCTTCTGTATCTGTTTGTTTGTTTCTCTGACTCCTTGCCTCATCCGTTGTTAACGTTCTTCGTGTTTTTTGTCTGTGTGTGTGTCTCGGTCTGTCTGTCTGTCTGTCTCTGTCTCTTTCTCTCTCTCTCTCTCTCTCTCTCTCTCTCTCTCTCTCTCTCTCTCTCTCTCTCTCTCTCTCTCTCTCTCTCTCTCTCTCTCTCTCTCTCTCTCTCTCTCTCTCTCTCTCTGTCCCTGTCCCTGTCTGTCTGTCTCTCTTTATCTTGGTGGCAAATAAATTACTTACTTACTTACTTACTTACTTACTTACTTTATCTCTAATCCTTTCTCTCTGTGTTTCTACGTCTGAATAAATCACTCCTAAACACTGTGTTAACATTTCTTTCTATGTATCTGTCCCTCTTGTTGTATCCGTCTGCGTTAATCTTTCTTTGTCTGTCCTTCGTGTTCTTTCTCTCTATGCACTTCTAATGCTTCTGTAGCAAGATATAGCGGCAAGTTTTGCTTCGAATTTCCCCGGTTTCTTAGTATCTGCGCATTCCGTGCAAGGCAGAGTTTATCTCTTTTTACCCATTTTTCTGTGTTAAAAGACAGAGATTGCGTGTACGCGGAAACGCAGAAACACACAGCAGTGTAGAAAGTGTGAAGAAAGGCAACGAGACATAAAAACACGAAGAAGAAGAAGAAGAAGAAGACGAAAGAAACCAGAGGGACACGTGCATCCATCACATGTTTCGCTAACCATGCATTTTCTATCCTTTTATCTTTGTTGCTTTGTCATCTTTTTCTCTCAAGACAGAACTGATCTTTCTGGAACGAAAATGATGCCAAGTTAAGCGCAGGAATAATGTTTTCCGAGAATCAGGCCTCGTTCAGGAGATGGAAAGATGGAAAGATGTCTCTGATGTTGTCAGATTACTATGTGTTTTCTCTCAAACACCATAAGTGATTGAGTTTTTGTTTTGTTTTTCACATCCTTCTTGTTTTGTGCTGCCAATGTTTGGTGAATTAAAGATCGATATTGACGTTATGGAAATTGTCCACAGATGGGAAAGACGCTGAAATAGGAAGCGTGGGAATTTAATAAACCCAAAGGAACGTCTTTCGTGAAATATTTCATTCTTCCTTGTTTTCTTTCTCTCTTAATATTCATCCTTTAATCTGTTTTACTTCTCCTATGCTTCTATCTCTCTTTTTCTCATCCCAACTCTGCGTGTGTTTCTATGCTTCTCTCTCACTATGTATGCTTAAATATGCCCGCCTGGCTCGGTCTCCTGGTTTTCGGTGACATTGTTTTGTTTTACTTCCGTTCATATTTTTAGCTTTTGTTGTTCGGCCTGTAAATTATAGTTCTCGCATTCTGCTGCCTATGTTAGAAACAAATAGCCCAAAGTCCCACGTGTAAATATAGGCGCCACCGAAATAGACATAGAAGCACGCGATAGACAATACGTCGTCAATTGTGACTCTTTCTGAATTGATGAGCGTCCAAAAAAGACAGTTTTTAAATTATAGGCCACACTGAAATAAGTCGTTTACAAAAAACGACGCAGTTCCTGTTCTTACCGTACTCTGCCATTTCGACAACGAGGTCATGCATGCAAATCTTGTTCATCTGTTCCGCAACTGTGACGGACACGCGAACGCAGCTTATTTCCAGGAACTGAATCCGGAAACAAGAGTCCATCGAGCACAACATAAATTGATTTACTGGATTTCTATCAATCTTAGATCGGTGCCAATCAAGCGAAACATCATTCCGTTGTTGTGGCGAAGTTTAGTCGACTATGTTATAAGTAAGTAAGTAAGTAGCCTTTATTTGTATCTGGCAAGCACACATTCATTACGTGTATACAATGATTACATGCATTTTGAAAATACATTATACACGTATATAACTCATCACATGTATCCATTATAAAATGATTACATACATTTTAAAAATAAATTATAATAGGAGCAGATTATAAAGTCACACATGCACAGCTAAATATAATTGAAGATTCATCGCCTAACAAAGCTGCTTTTAAACAATTGAGATTTAACAAGAAGCAGCATGAAAAGATGTCCTCTCTTGCGAAACGATTACATGTCCTTACGAGAAGGTAGATATATTCGTTTATTAGAATCAGGATGACAAACCGCATTCTGCACACGTTGTAAGAACCTGCCTGTATGTTTCATCGGAGGTATCTTTCAATCTGTCTGTATGGCAGTGTATGCACTGTGCTTGTGCTTACGATGCCGCGTTTAACTTACTGTTTAAGTTTCAGCGTTGTTCAAACTTTACTGTATACGTGCTCCGAATGTCGACATCATCAACTACAAGTCATTGCGCGTCCGCTAAGAACCGGGAACAAGAACGCTAAAACTATTTCCGGATCTCGTCGCTCTTGCGTGAGTCAGATATAACATTGACGACGTCAGGCGGCGGTTTTTCGAACTGCCTCGCACACTCTGCAGGAGATGCGATTATTTAGCGCTTCGGGTGCGAATTCAGAGCCTCAGAACTGGCGGACAGACGGACAGACAGACAGACGGACAGGGGGACGGACAGAGGGACGGGTATGAGATGCATAGATGTCGTCCAAATGACAAACCCGATTTGTGTAATTTGAGTCTGGATCGGCGTCTGTCTATCTCTGATTTGTGACTGCAGCGTTTGAGCGTGAAACCTGCCAATTACTCGTCGGCGTTCTGACATAGAAGTTTGGTTCAACGATACTTCGGGATGATTTGAGAAGACGAATATGAACAGAACACAGAGAGAGATAGACAGACGGAATCTATGAGGCTGGGAGGAATGCACCGAAGTACAGGCTATGAATTGAGTTGATGAACCGCTGTTCATTAAAAGCGACATCTCTTTTAACGGCGTAAAGAAACGATTTATATTCCTATAGGACAGGGATGGCGAACCTATGGCACGCGTGCCCAAAGTGGCACGCGTTGAAATTTTTAGGGCACGCGGAATTCAGAGCGTCCCCAAAATTCAAACTTAGAAATACAAAATCCCTGTAGGCCCTAGGAATCCACAGTTTCTTTGTTGAAGGATTTAATTTTAAGTAACTTCATTGAAAACGATCTTTGATATAACGTCTTTAATTCATTTTTTACGCTTGTTAACTAAAACCTATATGAGAAAAATAATTATATACTGTGCAAATTTCCGAGGGGCACGCGACGGTATTTTTTAAAACGATTTACCAGTATTTTGGCACGCACCTTAAAAAAGGTTCGCCACCCCTGCTATAGGAAGTATTCTTACGAATGATCGTCTGTGTTTAATAAGCGCTCACAGTAAGAAATAAAAGGGTATACGGCCTAATAGTGATGTTAATGTTTAAACGATTCTTCCACATGGCTCTCTACCATTCTTTCCAACATCCCTGTTTCTCTATAAATTTTGTGTGCATTTGATCATATTCGTATCTTTCTGCATTTATTTAATCTAATCTAATCTAATGACTTCTATAGCGCCATAATCATAATGTCCAAGACATTCCACCTGTGAATAAGCTGGTTCCTGCGACTTTGCTTTTTTGGGCGGTGTACACATTTCGAGGTTACGATCAGTCGACCGTCACTTGAAATCGCAATAGAAATCATGATCCGTTGGATAAGCTATCTGTCCTAACCAATCTTGTAATCTAAGGTAAACCAACCCCACCGCCACCAATCGAATCCAATCTGAAAACCCTCATAGCTCCATTAATCGTATACGGGAGCACCAGTCGATATCCACGACGTTCGAGAGACCGGGAGACAGGCTGCAGAGGAAAAGCATTCCAAGAGAAATGAGACTAAAATAACCCAGAAGACCTAAACGATATCACAGAACTAGCAAAGAAGATAGAAACAATTAGCGATTTTCAGAGCATTGGACCAGTAAACAAGAGCTTGGGAGTCCAGTAGGCCTACTGTGTTCTGGCTCGGGTACAACAAGGGTCAAGGCGTTTGAGAAATGAGTTGGCTATGGAGAATATAAGTTGGCTCTCCAATGTGTATTACTTCGTAAAGTCTGAGACGATATTTAAACTGAACTATTTCAGTTCGAAGTGAGTGCAATGGTTACAGTATGAGCTAATGTGTTCTAATATTGGTATTTTCATTATGACCCTGGCCAAGGACATTTACGACATTTATTATTTGTCAAAATTTGTCTTTCTGACGCCGATTATAAGTGAGTAGGAGTAATCAAGACGAGTAGAAAGTAAGGCGTTAACTAGTAATACCAAGACATACTCAGACGTACTGAGACATATGAGGATTCATTCTGCAGATATCTCGTGTTGTTTTATCTTCTATTGATCCTTGCATCTACTCTCTTTCTCTTTCTTTCCTTTCGCCAAACTTCCAGTTGTCTTTCTTCGTCATATTCCTTGTTTCGCTCATTCTTAGGCTAATTTGCCCTATGTCAATCCTTCCATAATCTGTTTGTCTCGAGATAACTGTCTGCAGTCATGGCTGAGTGTCGTTACTGTTTACGTTTGCCTATGTCTATGTCTGCCTCGATGGAATCCATCGTGCGCCTATTTCTGTGTCCATTTCCCTTTCCCTTCTTCCTATGTAGGCCTATCCGTCTCTGTCCATACGTCTGTTTGCTGCGTCTGTATCCTTCTGCCTCTTATCGGGGTTTCTGTTGATACGGAGTGTCAGAATGAAATGATCTTTCCGTTGTGATTGATCGCTGGTCATCGAAGCGAAATATTTCCAATTAGTTTCTCGCCGGTTGTTTTCATGTCTTCCATTTCGCTTCGCCAGAATTCCGTTGCGCTCTCAAGTTTCTCAGAGGCGAACAGAAAGAAAGTAAGACGAATGCATCGAAGGCGCAGAAAGAAGAAGCGGAACAAAGAAAGAGAGACAGACACAGACATCGTCATATATAGCGATAGAAGAAAGACAGATGTAAGATAGAACGATAGCGAGAGACAGACAGACAGAGACAGAGACAGCGAGAGACAGAGAGAGACAGATAGAGACAGAGAGAGAGAGAGAGAGACAGAGACAGAGACAGAGAGAGAGACAGAGAGTGACAGAGACAGACAGAGAGTGGCAGAGAGACAGACAGAGACAGACAGAGCGAACGACAAAGAAAGGAGACAGAGAGAAAGCGATATGGAAGAGAAGTGAAAAGCGTCAACAGGACAAAGAGGTTCACGAAGGTTTGACAGAGAACGACCCATTGTTGACATTGAAATCATTCGGAGCGTCATGAGAATGCTTTTAATGGCCAGCTATTGAGAGATCCTGCAGTGATTGTATCCATACGATTGTTATCCCGTCTCTTAAGTATTGACTGCTATAGATAGCACATCAAAGTACCATTAAAGCTGTTCAGTAATTGACATCAGGTGTTTATCATGATGATTATGTGAATAGTTGACATATGCCTACAGTTAGTATGACGCCTTTGAAAGAAATTAAATGAATATATACGGACTTAAACTATAGCGTATTGCTGGCAATAGAGAAGTAGCCAGAACTATTTACAGGTCAAACTTTGCTATACATAATTATTACCAGTTAAAGGTTAAACTTTATTTTTGTTCCGAAAACAAATTGTTTTTTTTTATTCCGGATATTTCTATAGCGCCTCTCGAAGTCAACTACTACTCAGAGGCGCTCCCAACTACAGCATTTGATACTGTGCCGGAATTTTCACGCCGAAGCGCCACGAGCAATTGCGAGTGAAGGACTTGCCCGAGGTCCGTACGCAGCGGCTAGAGTGGGATTCGAACCTGCAACCCTCCAGGTTGCAGGTTCATCTTCGTTTCTATCTAATTGTTTGGACGAGTCTGATGCAGAACACATTATTAAAGGACGACGCTAATCTGACTTTCAATTATGTATCAACAGCGTGAATAGTCGAGAAATTCTAGAACACAACTTCTAATGTTCCCACAACAAATCATCAACCATGCAGAGTGTCATATGAACAACATAATATTGTTAATAGTGAGGTTAAATGAAATCAGTTTTTTCCAAAGTGGCTGCGACGACAATCTATATATACTTATGTGTCAACTTGGGTCTCAAAGATCGAGTAGTCTAATAGCACACGAGCGGAAGATGGGTTTAGATACCCATAATTTAATTTGCCCTATAGTTACACAATGTCTAGTCAATCGGTTCAGAGGTTTGGGATTTACAAGAGGGTAAATATACTCTACCTTCTATTAGTAAGCAAATGGCCGTTTACGGTATGTAAGTAAGTACATTCTTTATTACTACCAAATGCTTATATCGCACTTTGGTTTATATATAGTTTATACAACATTGTTGTCAAAAATGTTTTCCTCATTAGATTGTTACTGATAGTATAACAGCTGCTCTGTCGCTCAGCCTGTGGTGGCATCTCTTAGAGACCTATACTGACTGTAAGCGTGACCGAGTTGCAACGATAACTATAGTCTTGTTTTATTTATATATATATATATATATTGTCAGATGTCCCTTATAGTTTTATATATGTCGCTCGATGTTTAATGTAGAAAGAGAACAAAACGGTCGTTTTCAACATAAAACTTCTTCTTTCTTTTCTCTAATCTCCGTCTGAACTCTACACGCCCCCTTCGGGCTGCCTTATATAACCTTTGAAAACCACACTCAGACATACACCAAACAACACTCAGAAACATCTAACAAGTCCATCCTTAGGACAAGCAACCAAACACACAAACATACTCCCACAGAGTCTCCTTCTCACTCTTCGACCATCCCTTCTATTTCTCTAATCAACGACACACACACTCCCACAGAGTATCCTTCTCTATCTTCTTCTTCCTTCCCTTCTGTTTCTCTAATCGTTCAACATATAAAATATTCATATAACATATTCATATAACATATCCCCCCTCTTACAACAGAGGAAACCAGTAGGTTTCCGATACAATGCAACATCATTAAATCAAACCTAATATACAATCAACAACCACTTTGTTACACTGATAGTAAGAAACAATGCACACCGTAGTGTATCATTCGAACGCAAAAACTATTCAAACGATTTCGCTTATCCTGTCACATGGATCAGGCAAAACATATTCGCTTATTTTTCATTCAAAAGCACGTGGTACTAGCATATCTGTTAATACAGACTATAACAAATAGCTACAAAGGCTGCCCTCACTAACCTATTGCTCACTGCCCATTCGAACATAACCATCATAAGAAATAAGGCAAACAATGTTATATCAGTCGAACCCATCAAAAACTATTCAAAAGATTTTGTTTTATCCTGTCACATGGATCAGGCAAAATATATTCACACATTTTCATTCAAAAGCTCGTGGCACTAGCAGATCTGTTAATACAGACTATAACAAATAGCTACAAAGGCTGCCTTCACTAACCTATTGCTCACGGCCCAGTCGGACATGCTATGTCTCCAAACTCTTTAAAAAAAACAGTGCTCTATGGCAATAATAAAAAACAACCTCTGCCACAGGTTCAAAATAATAAAGCTCCTCTCACGGGCATTCATTATAACAGACTAAACCCACCAACACTTCAAAACCTATCTCTACTTTCACTAGAAATAAGCCGCTATATTCCTTGTTTCTTCCATGTTACCAAGAAAATATGATGCTCAAACCTACTCTTGTAAATTTCAACAGACTGTCAATTTCAACAGACTGTAAATTTCAACAGACTGATTCTATACTTCACCTATTCAGATAGAACATCAAACGTATCTTATAACTCCTTAAAGACACCTCATGAATAAATGAAAAAAAACTTCTGTCTATCTAAAAATGTAAAATAACCACACGGAGCTATTGAAATACTAAATTCTCCTTCAACCAAACTATTAGCAAAATAACACAGCAAGCATTTTCTGACTAGTTCACCTAACATTCCTGAACTCTTATCACTCACCGATTTAAAAAAAAACCTATTAAAAAAAACTTAGTCCATATCACACGAAACTATTCAACTAATTATTTTCGCATTCACAACTACACATATCTTAGTCCCAACCACCGTATTCAACTCTTCGACCACACTCACAGTAGTAAGGTGTATATAAACCTGTATTCACATTGGGAGTATTTTCTGCAGATATACCTGACCGTTCATTAGACCGTTCAGTTGACCGTCCATGGCCCGTCGACCGGTTAAACACATGTCCCGCTGACAACCTTTCTTCGCGTAATGCAGACAGTTGTCCGTCGACACCAGGACGAGTTAACCGAGCCACGACGTTCTGCGACATCGGAGGAACGCGAGAAAACTCTTCAAAGACACTCGCTCGTCCTCGTCCCTCCCGTTGACCAGAACGAAAACCAGGAGCGTACGCAGATACAGAATCATACGCCTGTCTGAACGGACGTCTTTCCGACGACCGGTCACATGGTGGATACCATCGCTCAGAAGCATACGCCTCCGACCGAATTCTCTCCCGACGACCATCCTCGACTGACCTCAGGTGTTCCACTCGACTACCCGCGATGGAAGTTGAATTTACACGGCCACCACCAACCAACGAGCTTGACCAGGCGTGTTGACCGTCTCCGACCGACCTCAAACCACCCGCGCTGTAGTTCGACCACGTGCCGTAACGACTGACAGAATTGGACCAACGTCTTCGACTTTCGACCGACTGCGACCAGCGTCGTAGACCATAAACTCGACTTCGACTATCCTCGACATCACCGTCTCTACAATTAAATGAAAAATCATCACTTTCGGCACGAGCCCCCATTTGTCAGATGTCCCTTATAGTTTTATATATGTCGCTCGATGTTTAATGTAGAAAGAGAACAAAACGGTCGTTTTCAACATAAAACTTCTTCTTTCTTTTCTCTAATCTCCGTCTGAACTCTACACGCCCCCTTCGGGCTGCCTTATATAACCTTTGAAAACCACACTCAGACATACACCAAACAACACTCAGAAACATCTAACAAGTCCATCCTTAGGACAAGCAACCAAACACACAAACATACTCCCACAGAGTCTCCTTCTCACTCTTCGACCATCCCTTCTATTTCTCTAATCAACGACACACACACTCCCACAGAGTATCCTTCTCTATCTTCTTCTTCCTTCCCTTCTGTTTCTCTAATCGTTCAACATATAAAATATTCATATAACATATTCATATAACAATATATATATATATATATATATATATATATATTTATTTGCAAGACGTCTTTCTATGATGTAATCCATGAAACATCAAATGGGAAGATGTTTTAAATTAGACGGCACTGCAACGTAGGACAACCTCTCGCAGTAGCTCTGTGTTTACTCCAACAGCGTCATGACAATCTCATATAGGCCTATAAGACCATGCATCAACACCATCCTCGTCTGTCGATTCTATGAGATTAAACGATCATCACTTCGGGCTCGCACAACACATGTGTTCCAAGGAAAATCAGCTGACAGAAATACAAAGACTTATAGTAGTCAAATGTCCAGAGTAAGTGATACAGGGAAAGTGCATATGCAATATCCAGACTGACTGCGGACAGACTCTACAAACTACATAAGGCCAACAACTTTAATATGGCTAGAGTACATATTTGTGTCAAAGTATTCAGTGTGGCCTATGAGTCAGGCGGACAAAATTGTTTTACTTGAAAAGTCCACATTAATGTAGTCACATCTTCCTTCACAATGATAATGCGTCAGCATGGTAGTCGTAAGCGTTCTCGTCGTCGTCATCATCATCATCATTGTACACACACACACACACACACACACACACACACACACACACACACACACACACACACACACACACACACACACACACACACACACACACACACACACACATATATATATATATATATATATATACCGTTGTCTGCAACCACCGTACAGCGTTCAAACCATCCTTCCGTCCATCGTTCTTATAACGTTGAGTTGGGACTATAGAGCATCGTCGTTAAGACGCCTGCATCACCAACAAAATTCCTTTTCGGTCGTTTAACTGCGACGCCAGCTCCTCGATCTATGACGATGCCAGAAAGTGGCACCACTCGTCTCAGCCTCAGCAACCGCGTCCAGTCATAATCCGTCCGTTAATTCGAGCATCGCGTCCAATTTGCGATCGCTCTGATTCGATTCGACGCTTGGACGCGGTCTAATGCTGCGTTCCTTTGGCGTCGAGAACCGTGTTTTAGCTAATGCATCGCTAGAGGCGTTATTGCGCTCAGTCACTTGGCCAGATAGTGGAAAGTACAATCGTAGGACATCTTGTTTCAACTGATTCCTTTAGATCGACCTTCCATGTGATACTATGTCCAAGGTATACATTCTGGCAGAACGAGTTATAAGTTCTTAGTGCAAAATAAATGCCTAAATGGAATGCCGTATTATTTCAGCTGACGCCTACCAACACTGGCGTCTTCTTGTCAATTTCTTCAAAGCACCGTCCTGGAAGATGTCGTAGCCTGGCTGCCTGCCTGTTTGCTTGTTTGTCTGTCCGTCTGTCAGTCTGAATATCTCTTGTGTTACCTGCCCCTCGCAGTTCTTCGCCCTCAATTGTTTCACTTGTCTCCCATTCTCGCGCCTCCCTTTTACTTCCCTCACTTCCTGTACCTCTCCGTCTTCTCGTTTGTGGCAGTGTGTACGTCTGCCGTCTCTCTTCGTCCTGTCGATGACGTCTGTCTCTCTTCGGCTTCATTCCGATGGAGACGAACCCGAGTCCGACGATTGCCAAGGGACGCCTATACGTCGCTTTGCATTATGACACTCGACAGAACGGAGGCGATCGCCAGAGTGCGCTCGAGTTGCCCCAGGCACTCCAACCACTTCGACATCTTCCGTCAGATTCTTCCTCGATGCACCTGAGTTGACATCGCCTCTTCCTCTTAACTCCCCATGAAGCGCCCTCTATCAGTGGCAAGAGCAATACTTTGCACCTTTGACCGTGCGCTCTGAAGAGATGGCAGCTGACAAGATTCGGAGACCCGAGTATAACAAACAGTGGCAGAACTGCTCCTAAGCGTATACACACTGCGCCAAATGCACGATAATGCACCGGCATCAGCAACTCTGTCGTCATTGCCATTGTCTTCGTCATCTTATTAGGCTATTAACCGTTGCAGTTAGACGTGCTTGACAAGCTACTACATTGTTAACTGACAAAGGCGTAATTTGTAATTTGTGGAGGTACGAGGGGTACCAGTACCCCCTTTTGGACTGGAGGATACCGAACCCCCACTTTTTAAATGATGCCAATCAATATTTTATTATTGTGTCTTCCCAGAGTTTGTCTCCATGTGAAAACGAAGGTGGAGAAGAAGTTGGTACCCCCACATTTTATACCAATGTTACACCCGTCTTTACTGATCTTAACTCCTTCCACATAGTAAACATTCACACATCTCCGTTTTGTCACTGTTTCACTCTCCAAACCAAGCCATCCTACAGCTGATATTTATTACATTGCAATTACTCGTACATCTCTATATCTCTAATACTAATACTACAGTATTTTCAGAATGAGATAAAATACCAGGACCAGATTAATCGCATTCCACCTCACTATCATCATTCAAAGTAATTGTCTTTATACATTCAGTGGACGTCTTCGTCCAACTGTGCTCATCATTATTACCACGAGAGTCATCTTCATAAACATTAAAGCCAGCGATGCAGTGATTATTATCGAACACGACAAACGATAACATTATCATTCATTATCGTTATCTTCATCGTCGACTCATCATTTAAATTGGACATTGTGTCGATTCTGAAGTGGTGGTGGCGGTGGTGGTGGTGATAGTGGTGATGATGATGATGATGATGATGATGATGATGGTATTCGTGGGGATGGTGTATGTGGTCATAGTGCTGTGGATGGTGGTGGTAATGGTGATTCTGATGATGATGATGTCGAAGGTGAGGGGTAGTGGTGCTGATGATGGTGTTGTACATAAAGTGTTGGTGGTGGTTGTTGTCGGCCTGTTTGTTTGTCTGCCTGCCTGCTTGCTTGTCTGCTTGTCTCTCTATTTCACTCTCATGTTCCTTGTCCTCGATTGTTGCTCATTCTGGTGCTTCATTTTTATCTCCATAACTTCCTGTATTTCTCTGTCTTCTCCTTTGTAGCAGTTTCTGTCTGTCCCGTTGTCTCTCTTCGTCCTGTCGATAAATTCTGTCTCTCTTTAGATTAGCGGTGGTGATGATGGTGGTGAAGATGATGATGAAGGTATTGGTGGTGTGGGTAGTAGTTGTGGTGGAGGTGATGTTGATGGTAATGGTGACAGTGGTTGCGGTGGAGGTGATGGCAGTCATGGTGGTGATGATGTAGATGGCGATGATGGTGATGATGGTCGTGGCTGGGGTGGTGGTTGTTATGATAGTGGTTGTGCATGGTGGTGTTAGTGCAGAGTGGGGAAGCGGTTATTGGCCATTGTAGTCAACCTGAGCTGCTGATGGTGGCAGTCTGTTAGCAAGCGCCGATGAGCATATATGTACGTGTTTGTAAACAGGTGGGAGATGTCGTTTACCGGTTGAGTGGAAGGGTCGATATTTCCAGAGTGGACTTGGAAACGTGATCATCCGTGACGGATTCATCACGACGAAAGGAACCTGCGTCGAACAACACCGTGACTACTTCCTCTTCGCTAACAGGTGGGCGGGTGGCTTTCTGTTTCCAGTAGGACGACATGTTGAAGTGCATATCTCCTGCTGCCCCCACATATATGGTGCAATAATTTATTACGATTCCTCACATATTAAAATGATGAGGGGTGTTATTTCTGGGGAATTCAACATCGTTCCATCCGGAAAGATGCTCACATTGCTTAGGTGCCTGTAAAAGCGATGATAGCGTGCCTTTATTCTATTTCCGGAGACAGCTGAACGCCAACAACAAAGTTCCGAAGCAGATCCTGTTTCCTCGGGATCCAGTCAAAATAGCCCGGTCAAAATAGCCCCGACGAAATAGCCCCGTCAAAATAGCCCAGGACAAAATAGCTCCAGACGAAATAGCCCCGACAAAATAGCCCCGTACCGTTCGAAGAGCCTTGTTTATTCGAATCAACAGCACCTAGCCCGAAACGTAAATATTAGAACTGCCTAATTAGTTGCTAATTAGTATGAAAGGGTAACGATAGACGTTACCTATATCTTGAATCAACTTCGGCGTGCTTTGTCGGGAATGTTTTAGGTCAAGCCGTAATTTGTCAATTAGTAAATGTTATTTATTAGTTGACGGCGAAGTCTCAGTTACGTAAATAGTTAAAAAGCCATTGCGTACTTTGTCGGGAATGCTTTAGATCAAGCCGTAATTTGTCAATTAGTAAAAAATGTTAATTATTAGTTTACGGTGAAGTCACAGTTACGTAAAATTTAATATTTAAAAAGCCATTGCGTTCTTTGGCGGCAACGCTTTAGATCTCTTTAGATCTGCCAGTGATTAGGATTAAATGAATCAGACATCCTCGTCTACCTTCGCGGAATCGCTCATAATCTTACGATTTAGACCGCAAGTAACATTCATACAGCGAATATATAGGCCTGTCTCTTCGTGATATCGGGCCTAGCCCTAATGCCCGACATGGCTAAAAACACTTAGGTTTTCGATTTAGTAGCTTTTTTCGATGCTTATATACGCCTATACATTAACATTGACAATTTCTAAGATTGTAAGATAACTTAAATCAATTATTAGGCCTGCGTCTTTTAGATCATTGCGCCTATAAATTTTGATTTAATAGCTTGTTTTACATTCATGTTTCGAAGTTTTTTAAACATTGACATTGTCAATTATTAATATTTCTATAATATCTTACTCACGTTTTTTTCCATTCATGTTTCGTTGATTTTATTAATATACATCTTCTCACCACTGTTCGTTGTCGGGGCGATATTTTGGGGCTATTTCGTCGGGGCTATTTCGTCTTGAGCCATTTTGTCCTGGGCCATTTTGACGGGGCTATTTCGTCGGGGCTATTTTGACCGGGCTATTTTGACGGGGTGCCTGTTTCCTCAGAAGTAGCACTGCCAATGGTTTGGATAGCTTAAAAAATATTATCAGTGTTTCAACTAATATGGAATTCACGGAAGACATTATTATTATGCTACTATGATACCAAAATTCAACATATACGATTATACATGGCTAAAGTAAGTAAGGACATCTGAATGGATATTCAGATCGAGGAATCGACCGACCGTTGGACCGATTGATCGACTGCTAGACCGATTGACCGAATGTTAGACCGATCATCAGACCGATTGACTGACTATTAGACCGATTGACCGACTGTTAGATCGATCATCAGACCGATTGACCGACTGTTAGACCGATTCACCGACTGTTAGACAGATCATCAGACCGATTGTCGGACTGTTAGACCGATCATCGGACCGATTGACCGACTGCTAGACCGACTGTTAGACCAATCATCAGACCCATTGACCGACTGTTAGACCGATCATCAGACCGATTGTCGGATTGTTAGACCGATCATCAGACCGATTGACCGACTGTTAGACCGACTTTTAGACCAATCATCAGGCCCATTGACCGACTGTTAGACCGATCATCAAACCGATTGTCGGACTGTTAGACCGATTCACCGACTGTTAGACCAATCATCGGACCGATTGACCGACTGTTAGACCGATCATCAGACCAACTGTTAGACTGATCATCAGGTCTATTGATCGACTGTTAGACCGATCATCAGATCGATTGACCGACTGCTAGACCGATCATCAGACCGATTGTCGAAGTGTTAGACCGATTCACCGACTGTTAGACCAATCATCGGACCGATTGACCGACTGTTAGACCGATCATCAGACCGATTGTCGGACTGTTAGACCGATTCACCGACTGTTAGACCAATCATCGGACCGATTGACCGACTGTTAGACCGATCATCAGACCGATTGTCGGACTGTTAGACCGACTCACCGACTGTTAGACCAATCATCGGACCGATTGACCGACTGTTAGACCGATCATTAGACCGACTGTTAGACCGATCAACAGGCCTGTTGACCGACTGTTAGACCAATCATCAGACCGATTCACCGACTGTTAGACCAATCATCAGACCGATTCACCGACTGTTAGACCGATCATCAGACCGACTTACCGACTGTTAGACCAATCATCGGACCGATTGACCGACTGTTAGACCGATCATCAGACCGATTGATGGACTTTTAGACCGATTCACTGACTGTTAGACCAATCATCAGACCGATTCACCGATTGTTAGACCGATCATCAGACCGATTCACCGACTGTTAGACCAATCATCAGACCGATTCACCGACTGTTAGACCGATCATCAGACCGACTTACCGACTGTTAGACCAATCATCGGACCGATTGACCGACTGTTAGACCGATCATCAGACCGACTGTAACACCGATCATCAGACCGATTGACGGACTTTTAGACCGATTCACTGACTGTTAGACCAATCATCAGACTGATTCACTGACTGTTAGACCGATCATCAGACCGACCTACCGACTGTTAGACCAATCATCGGACCGATTCACCGACTGTTAGACCGATCATCAGACCGACTGTGACACCGATCATCAGACCGATTGTCGGACTGTTAGTCCGATCATCAGACCAATTGTCGGACTTTTAGACCGATCATCAGACCGATTGTCGGACTGTTAGACCGATCATCAGACCGACTGTTAGACCGATCATCAGACCGACTGTTAGACCGATCATCAGACCGATTGACCGACTTGGAGACCGATCATCAGACCGATTGTCGGACTTTTAGACCGATCATCAGACCGATTATCGGACTGTTAGACCGATCATCAGACCGACTGTTAGACCGATCATCAGACCGAATGTTAGACCAATCGTCAGGCCTGTTGACCGACTGTTAGACCGATCATCAGACCGATTCACCGACTTTTAGACCAATCATCAGACCGATTCACCGACTGTTTAACCGATCATCAGACCGACTTACTTGTGGGGCGTGGTGGCTCAGTGGTAAGTTCGGCGCCTTGTGACCGGAGGGTTACAGGTTCGAATCCCACTCTAGCCGCTGCGTACGGACCTTGGGCAAGTACTTCACTCGCAATTGCTCGTGGCGCTTCGGCGTGAAAATTCCGGCACAGTATCAAATGCTGTATTCGGGAGCGCCTCTGAGTAGTAGTTGACTTCGAGAGGCGCTATAGAAATATCCGGAATAAAATTTTAAAAAAATTAACGACTGTTAGACCAATCATCGGACCGATTGATCGACTGTTAGACCGATCATCAGACCGACTGTAACACCGATCATCAGACCGATTGTCGGACTTTTAGACCGATCATCAGATCGATTGTCGGACTGTTAGACCGATCATCAGACCGACTGTAACACCGATCATCAGACCGATTGTCGGACTTTTAGACCGATCATCAGATCGATTGTCGGACTGTTAGACCGATCATCAGACCGACTGTTAGACCGATCATCAGACCGATTGACCGACTTGTAGATCGATCATCAGACCGATTGTCGGACTTTTAGACCGATCATCAGACCGATTGTCGGACTGTTAGACCGATCATCAGACCGATTGACCGACTGTTAGATCGATCATCAGATCGATTGACCGACTGACAGAGAAGGGAGGATAGAGTGAAGACAGTGACAGGGCGAGGGGTATTCATCGAATAGCTGGAGAATGGATGGAACAATGAGATACGAATGAATGCAGAGGGAATTGTCGGTGCCAAATGTCCTGGGATTGATGCTCTGCACTCTGAACCGAAAGTAGCCGCCTATCTCGATCGACAGAGGACGAAGGGCGATAACCGAGAGAGGAAATCACCTGGGGTCGACCCCGACTATATTTCCACGCTGATAAAATTCAGCGGCCTGTCCATGCACGCAATCAATCCTAGTCAACATTAGCATAAGCGCATGTCGACACGCCATGCGTTTAGTCTGTTTAGCATATAAGACCATTGCGTGGAGCCTACGCCGAGACAGGGAGAAATCAACGCTTAGAATTATTCCAACAACTAAACAAATATTCATTTATTTTGTTCTTGTATGTCCACGTATCCCTCTTTCTCTGCGTGTTTCTCTAGTCTCTTGTCTGGTTTGCTTGCATGCTTCTGTCTTGTATCTGCTTGTCTGTATTGGGTTGTCCGTCTGGTTAATCAGGCCCTGCCGTCCGTTGGTCTGTCTGTCTGTCTGTCTGTCTGTCTGTCTGTCTGTCTGTCTGTCTGTCTGTCTGTCTGTCTGTCTGTCGGTCGGTCGGTCTTTCCCTTTGCTTCTAATAAATTGAACTTCTTAGGCGCTTATTAGTAATCGCCTGTAATAAATTGTGGCATACCCATCGGTTCGGATCTCCCTTGTGTGTCTGGGTCCCCCTTGTGTGTCTGGGTCTCCCTTGTGTGTCTGGGTCTCCCTTGTGTGTCTGGGTCTCCCTTGTGTGTCTGGGTCTCTCTTGTGTGTCTGGGTCTCCCTTGTGTGTCTGGGTCTCCCTTGTGTGTCTGGGTCTCCCTTGTGTGTCTGGGTCTCCCTTGTGTGTCTGGGTCTCTTGTGTGTCTGGGTTTCCCTTGGTATTCTTCATGTGTCTGGGTCTCCCTTGTGTGTCTGGGTCTCTAGGTTTAGACCATATCCTCAAATGCCAATGCAGGTATTATGCATACCTGCAGTGGCATTTGAGGATATGGTCTAAACCTATCTTAAACATCGAAAGTCGAATTTGCCAGGTCGTAAAGAACTGGCTTTCAATTCTAACCCTATAAGCACCCGTCACTATTGTGTCGATCTTCACTAAACCGCCTGTAAATCTTAATAAAATTCGCCTTCCAGTTGAGAAGTATGCCAGTGTTGCGTCTCTGCAGTGAATCTGCTTTGCTGAAGCGTAAAAAACCTGAGTCAAATTTTTGACATTTCTGATTGTTAATAGCGTTGTCAATGCAAAAAGTGAAATCGCTAGCAACTCATCATGACGATAGTTGCCTCTAGTCTGGAGGAGGAGTTTAATTTAACTACTTATTCCTCTTCATCTTCTTCGTCGTTTTCGTCCTCGTCTTCTTCCTTTCTGTCATTCTTCCATTTTTCTTTGCAATGAATATGAGAACCTAACTGATTCTTACATGTACTGTCTATTTAAATGAAGCACTAGGGCTGATCGTGACTAGTCGACTATGAACTCGGAGGATACTGTGACCTACTTGATATGCCCAGATAGACGACCCAAACGTATTTTGTGAGGTACTAAAACGCGCTATATTAAATGTCCCGATACATGCACACGTACAGCTTATAATTATTGGAGTTAAACTGTAGCGCACGTCCCGACTTTTAGCGCATACGCGGTTCGTGCCCAACCAGTTGCCAGCCTTATTAACAGCGAGACGAAGAGCCAATAATCTTGAAACAAGTTGGCGGAAAGACATCGGCAATATGCGCCATAGTTTGCACTGCGCCACAGCAGCACCAGGGCCGCATTAAGACTAGTGCGGGCCCGGGTGCTGTGACTGGCAAATTTCATCACAGAAAAATTTTATGACCTTTTTTGGGAATTCTTCTTACACAAACTTTGATGACCTTTTGAGGGGAATTTTTATGACTTTTTTGGGAATTCTTCTTACACAAACTTTTATGACCTTTTTGGGGAATTTTTTATGACCTTTTTGGGAATTTGTTCTTACATTAAAAAATTTTTATGTACTTTAGAAAATGCGGGCCCCAAAATCTGCGGGCCCGCCGCCCGGGTGCTGCAGCACCCTTAGCACCCCCTTAATGCGGGCCTGAGCAGCACGAAGGATCAGTGATAAGTCCCCCATTCCGCAAGACTATGCACAACCCCGTCCGAAACTGGTTTAGTGCAGACCACAGTCGTCGAGGTAGGTTTAAGCCTTGCCGACAAACGGACGACTCGGCGACGAGGAAGTGGTTAGTCACAGTCGGTATACTACTCACTCATCCCTCCTTCGCGTAGAAGTGTCTGTCATGTCCCAAAATTGGTGTCTCAAGGAAAAGGCGTACTGGCGGGTGCGAAGTGAAATCGTCATGGAACGGTAAATCTTTGTTCGCGTGTATACCTTCTTCAGCAGCCTTGCAGTACCCTCCTTTTAAGGAGATGAGTTAGTACAAATTTGCTTAGGACCGGTAGTCATGGCAACTGAGTTGGGCGACGTGTTCCTGAGAGAATGTGCTTGGAAACATCGACAAGAACATGACCTAGCTGCACGTTGGTCGAGCGATATTATCCCAAGATACAATACTCAACTGCTGAATACCAAAGAGCAAGAGCTGATGTCTTAATGCTGGACGCTGAGCCATCGAGTTCGCGCAGCAAGTTGTTACGCTGATCTTGACTACTGTCCAGTCTTCCTCGAGTGGTTATGATATATGAGACCTGTCCAGAGTCACGCCTTGGTATATAAGGGTCTTCTCTTGGTCGATGCGTTGTCTGTTAAGTTTGATGTTTAATTTGTCTTTAGCCTTTATTTTGCGCAGGTGAAAGACAACGGAAACAGTTGTTAAAGTACTTGGCTGGTTTAAATTTCTTACATTACTCAACCATGATCTCCATGTCTCTGTTCAGTATTTCCTCAAGTTCTGTGAAAGACCGGAGACCCGAGACATAAGTCCTCTGCATAAATGGATTTGCTGTATCCGAGAGAGGTCGTTAATGTAAATGTTGAAGAGACTTTGAGAGAGAACAGAACCCTGAGGCAAACAATTCTTCTGTACTCTCCAAGCGCTGCACAGATCCTCCACATTCACTCGGAACCGTCTGTTCCGAGGGAGGACTTCAATTATGCCCACCACCCTCGAGAAGAATCCTGGAGAACTTCAGCTGTAGGCCTACACGCCAGACCGTTTCTATACGTCGCTGTTAGGTCAAGGACAACAGTTCCGGTCTTTAGGTGTTGCAGAAATCCGTTCTTAATGAATGTTGGTAAAGCAAGGACTTCATAGCAAGTGCTTCGTCCCGGTCGATAGCTCGTCTATTTAAATTCTATCCTAGAACTTTCCAAGAATGAACTGATCCGTCGGACTAGGTCTAGGCCTTTTAGCCGTTCGAGATGCTTGAAACTGACGAAGAGTAGAGATATTGTGCGATAAATAGCCGCTTTATGAAGAGCCTTGCCTGGTTTCTGGATGGCAATAATCTTTGCTGACGTCATGTTTCAGGAGTCTTTTCCCGGGTGATCCATGTATAGAACATTCTACGCCATTTCATCGCCCCAGACTCACTGACACTTCATAAATTGTTGTTTTTGGAAGCGGCACTCCCTTTCAAATATAGTTCATCCTCTTAGCTTGTCAAATAATACTCTTAGGGAATGTTTAGACAATCTCTATAGCACCTTATCACTTCATGAAGTCCCTTAATAACTGCGTAAGGTTATAATTAATTCATCCTCGAGGAATTTCAGGACGCTTTACTGAAACATAAAAGTTTCCGAGTTACACTTAGTTTTCTTCTTCGTTTCGAGGCGTCGTTGATTCATTGTTGGACGGTCGTTAAGCGACGTCCGCGCCCGAGAAAATCGGTCCCAGGATCCTCTGCCCGCTAAATAGCTTTCCTAATACCCGAATCACTGTCTCACGGTCTCTGTCTCACTGTCTCTCCTCCTCTCTCTGTCTCACTCTATCTCTGAATCTCCGTGTCTCTGTCTGTCGCTTCTGTCTGCTATATTCGCCATGTCTCTGTCTAACTCTCTGTCTCTGTTTGTCTATCTGTCTGTCTGTATTTCTGTCTGTCTGTCTGTCTGTCTCTCTCTCTCTCTGAGTTGCTGTCTTTCTCTGTCTCTTTGTATTCCTCCTGGTTAATTTCTGTTTGTTCAGCTGTAGATGTAGTAGGCCTATAGCATTGCATAGTGCATTTTATGAATTTCTTAGAAGAGCTAAATTCTCAGTCTTTGTCTGTGCCTATCATTGACTGAAAGCCTCTTTAGACTTAAACGTCCCAGAGACTCATTAACAGAGGCTTTATTTGACTTCATAAATGCTTAATATCATACGAAATGCATAAATTTCGACCTGGAATTTTTCAGAGAGAAGAGCTGCTTTCAATGTTTGCTCATGATAAGTCGACATTCGAATGTTATACAATACAAAGAAAGTAAGATTTTTCAGTCGTTAATCCACTTCTTCACCCATCCATTCACTCATCCATCCATCCATCCATCCATCCATCCATCCATCCATCCATCCATCCATCCATCCATCGAACAATCAATCAATTCATCAGTCAGCGAGTAAGTAAGTCAGTCAGTCAATCAATCCATCAAACCATCAAGCCATTCAGCCATCAAGACATCAAGCTATCAATTCATTAATCCATCAGTCCACCAATCCATCAATAAATCCATCCATCCAGCCATTCATTCACATACCCGGAAACATTGCTCTGGATCGTGAAAGTAACTTGTGAATTTGCTCTATAAATTTCATTTCAATCATTCAACAGATTATTTTGCTTAAAGCAAACGATTATTTGAACCATCACCCGAGGAGGAGGAGGAGGACGAGGAGGACGAGGACGAGGAGGACGAGGACGAGGAGGACGAGGACGAGGAGGACGAGGATGAGGACGAGGACGAGGACGAGGAGGAGGTCGAGGACCAAGAGGAGGAGGAAAAGCAGGAGGAGACGAATGTGGAGGTTGAAGTGTTTTGTGTACATGATGTACAGCTGGCTGCTTGCATGAGGCTATATTAGGGTGGTCCACGAGACAATGGTAAAATTTCACCTTTAGCAGAACTAGTCTCCACAAGTTTAAATCTGTTCTACCTCACCTAAGTAAGATGTGATCCAAATCTGAAGCAGATTGGAGCACTTTTAGAGGTGGCTCAAGGCCCCCAACATTTTCTTCCTAATACCACGTACGGCTTAGTGAAAATCAGTGACTGTTATTTACTAGTCTAGAAAATTTACAGTTAGACCTGACCCAAATTGCTTCTGAACCTTTTTAAACGGTTTCCTGCTCAGAAAACCATTGCTGAATAACGTATCCAAAATCCAACAAAATCTGACCGCGGGAACACCCCAAAAATGAATTTCAAAATGGCGGATTGGCTGTTTCCTAAGAAATACCAGTAATACTACCAATAATTTGCAGTTAGACCTGGACAATATTGCTACTGAGACTTTTTAAACGGTTTCCTGCTCAGAAAGCATTGCTGAATAACATATCCAGAATCCGACGAAATCGGACCACAGGAACACCCCCAAAAATGAATTTGAAAATGGCGGATTGGCTGTTTCCTAAGAAATAAATGTAATACTACCAATAATTTGCAGTTAGATCTGGACAATATTGCTTCTGAGACTTTTTAAACGGTTTCCTGCTCACGAAGCATTGCTGAATAACATTTCCAGAATCTGACAAAATTGGACAACGGGAACACCCCCAAAAATGAATTTCTAAATTTAGGCCCCTTGAAAAAGTTCAATGTCATTCGTTTTTTCTTATTTCTATTTTAAATTTATGAAATGCTATTAAGCTTATTCAAAAATAATGTGAATAAATACTCCACGATGTCCATAGGCGTAGACTCTGGGGCAGCCGGGGCACGTGCCCCCAAAATAAGTGTTTTAATTCAACTCAAATTATGTTTTCTGTTCCTCAGTGCAGCTACCGATTTCATGCTTAAATGGTGAAAACCACTTGACCTTGAGCCACCTCTAAATGCTCATCAATCTCCCTCAAATTTGGTGGAAGTAATAGTGGGCAGCCATAGAACAAAAAGCGGGTTGTGGAGTGCAACTCTGAGACACTTCATTGTTTTGGACCACCCTAGGCTATATGGATTGTAAATGTAAATGTAATCAGGCATTTGAATAGCGCCGTTTTAAGTCACATTATGATGTTCGACTAACCAGTCTGAACATGGTGGCATTTGTTAGGTTTCTGCTTGAACCCGGACAGTCTGAAGACCGTCTGCTCTCAGATTCGCATCGAAACTCCTCTACACACTCTCGTTCGAGGTACATATATATACACAGTATTACACACCATAATTATTTCCAACCACCTGTTCTGGCATACCAATCCTTTAATGCTTAGATGTCGCCCTTTGCTGCCTTGTCCCTCTCTCGTGGGGCATTTCCGCAAAAGGATTACCAACGATGCACTGGAATCCAGACATAGGCCTACTATGTCACCTGAATGTGACCTCGAGGTAAGAAGGTCGTCGGATTCATTAAGAGAGGATGGAGTCGTCTCTTCGCGCTGGCAATCCATCTCCTGGCAAAACATCTGCTGGAGGTAGTAGCCTTTGCACATATTATAAATACTTAATATAGCCGAATGGTAACTGAATCTAGGCCTTTTGTCTACATGGATTTTTTCTCTATCTTTCAGCTGTATTTTCATCAATAATTAGCACACGGCATAGGCCTATGAAATGTTCAAGCCGATCAGGTTATTATTATTATTATTATTATTATTATTATTATTATTATTATTATTATTATTATTATTATTATTATTATTGTTATTGTTATTGTTGTTGTTGTTGTTGTTGTTGTTGTTGTTTAAAGTTAAACGTATGTGCATTTCAGATCCCGCCACTCCTATACCATGTCCCTTCAGAGATGCCTACTACTTCGACTACAACGACCTACAGCACGGATTCTGCGGTCAGCCCATCTCCTACTCGAAGCCGTGCGCCGGAGTCACCAAGTATCAGTTCCACTTCAAACATTGCACAGAACCAGCAACACTAAACGGAAAAGGTTACATCAGATTCACTATAGTTATCTCGCTCACTTTCGCTCTACCAATCGATCACGATTTTGTATATCTCCATAACCACCGAAACTAACGCAAGAGGTCGATACCAACTTGCAACACCGAGGTCATTCTCATTCTCAAGTTATCGCGCATTCTCTATCACGTTGGCAGATTGCTGTGTCTATATGCAGATTTTGCTCAATAGTTTATAGGGCCTAACTTATTGGATTTTACTGCTGCAACGTTTCCGCGTCGTCATTATTTTTCGTTCTGCGGCGGATTGTGTGCCTTTTAACCGTATTTTCTTCGCATATCGTCTTGGCCTACGTGGCTGCAGGGGAGAGATGGGATTCCTATTATGCAGTCGAGGCTGCAGCATACGCCGTCTGCAGATGGTTAATTTTCGACTGTGCGGAGAAGGAGCAACGCGAGTCTCTGGATCGAGATGATCTCGACCATTAGTCACTGGTGCACCATGGCGCCTGGATCTGCCGACCATGTCTGTTTTACGCGCACCCGACGGCTCGAGGGATAGTCGGAAGTACGTCACCTACCAGCAACGAAGGACTGCTGCTGGTCTTGTCTTGTCTTCAACCGTCCTCGATCCGAGGAGTGGCCTCACCACAGTCAATTCTACTCCATTCACTTCTGTTTCTTGTCTCTTTCAATAACCAGTCAAATGATAATCCAGTCCATGACTTTATGTTATCAATCCATCCCATTTTAGGTCTTCCTCCAGGAATTGTGCCTTGGATAATCTCCTTTTCCAGACAATCTCCACTCTTTTGATGCACATGCCCGAGTAGACTTTTTCCACTCCAGCAGCCTCCAACACCCACTTGTTTGTCTTCCTCAGATTGAAGTTCCTTTCATTGTTTTAGGCCTACTTTCTGATGACATTTCTGTTCTTAATGACATTTAACATCATAGGCGCCAGCGCAGAGAGCGGCTTTGGTTAGTTTTCACGAAGTGGAACTAAATAAATTTCTTATTAGGAAGTCTACAATTATACAAATTACTAGCCAACCTGTTTAATTACTTACCAGTTGGCACATGTCTATGTGCCAACCTTCACACATACCTGACTATGTATACCGATTTCTATGCCGTTATTTCAGTCGAGCTTTAATTAGTGGTTGGATTGAAAGTGTTGCTCATGAGTAGTTTCTCCAAATTTTGTACTTACGGCTGTCCGTAGTTTTTTGTCTGGAGGGCCTAAGTGTCGTGCCTTTGTTAAGGTACGAAAGGCCTTTGTTAAACCTTTGTTCTGAACCTGGCTTTTGCTTGTTTCAGATCTCGACCTGGAATGTCTGGCAACCTGGAAAGATGGATCAGAATCATACTTGTACACGAGGGTTACAGGAAGTGGCATCGTGGTAAAAGATGACCAATATCGATGCTTTGTAAGTGGGCTTTGTATGCATCCGCCAAATCCACCTACCTACTTACCTCAAAACAACCGCCTACTCCATTCGCAAAGTTTCTTGCTACACGCTAATGATTATAGCTATTCTTATTACTACTCATTCATTCATTCAATCGGGAATTCAGAATAGCGCACCTTCAAGAGACCTACTCAGACGCGCTTCCAGCTCAGCCACGGCAAAGAATTAGACTTGAGCTGCTTGTAAAAAGCAGATGTGTTACCCCCAGGCAGTAGGCGAATCTCTAATGGAAGACCATTCCAAATGGAGGGCCCAACAATTGAGAAAGCCCGACGTTGCCTAATTGCCTACTACTGCTTACTACTTCACATGTCAGTCAACTGTTGTTGCAGCTGTGTTAGAGCATCAGTGTCAGTTTCCCTGGTCCAGCTGTAGTTAATCATAATTTATGGTGCAATATGTGCACTTCGAGGCCGCCATTTTACTACACTGATGAGGTGTGTAGCAGCGATGCTGCTTGATGAAAATAAATTAATCAGCCGTTTGTTCGCTGAGTGTTTCGATCGATCTCGGTAACAAATCAATCAGACGACCGAGCAGCAGTTCATTCGATCAATCAATCATCACTCATCATCTAGTGATCGTCGGTCAGATTTTACAGGCCTTCGACATGTTCAGATGCCAATATGTCAGACAAGATGTTGCTGAATTAGGTCTGGAGATAGTCGGTCATATCCGCGTCTATCAATCAATCCATCCGTCGGTTCATCGATCTCTTTACGTCATTTCGTCTGCCTACCCATCATCCACCCACCTACCTATCCATCTATCAACTGTCCATTCATCCACCTACTCATTCAACGGTTCATTCATTTCAGCAGTAACAGGAACAGCAACACTTATACAACGACTGCTACTTCCACACCTCTCCTTTTCACTACAATTTTACTACTCCCAGTTCCACTGAATATTATTTTCACTGCTTCTTCTACTTCAGCTATTAGGCTATCGTAGATTGAACTGTAGCCACAGATTGACGAATGACCGGTCATTTAGTGTAGCACATATTACTGATATGGAAATTATCAGAATAGGTAAGATTAGATTGGATAACATTATCAGAGAGCAGATAAGCAACTCAGTGTCTTTTGAATGCAGAACTACCAACATTACGACAACGAAGTGTATCTATCGATGAGTGGAGACGCCACCTGTCGAGGTCTGAAGAGCGCCAGAGATGGCCAATTCATCCTCGAATTCACCAGAGGTAGATAATTAATTGACAAAAGAAATTATTTGTCGAGCACTTAGGCAAAACCTATGATATTCATTAATGATATAGGGCCTATCTTATAAATATGTTCATCCTCAATTGTCAATTAACTGTTAATTGTCTGCACGTATGCACAATGGCATCAGTAGGCCTAGGCCTAATTATGTCAGCTCTAAAACGACCACCCCTTGTGAAAGTGGCCACAGGCGTTTTCTGGGCGTTTGATGATGTTTACACAGGCGTGCCCCCCCCCCGTAGGCGTGGACGAGTCAAATATACACAGGACGTGGGTCCCGTAGATGTATACCGAAGACATAAAAAAGGTTAATGACTAAAAAAAAGGTCATCAACTTTTTTGGGAGATGGATTGCAAAAAATTTTTCGGTGGTCGGTAAACTGATTCCTCTCCCAGAAGATGGTTGCTCTGAATGTATAATTTTTTGGCCCCCTTCATAGACTTTCTGGATCCGCCCCTGTATGCAGTAGCAGCGTAGACCTAATGTTATGCAGTAGTAGCTTAAACCTAGGCCTACATAGCATCACATCAATACGCAAGCACACGTGACACGTCAACTAATATAATATCCATAAGTCAGGGCTTATAAGTAACACACGAGCTGTACCGTAATTCTAGGTACGAAATTAATAATTTTCACAGTGACATTTCAAAATAAAAACTTTATTTAAAACATTTAGACGCATTCGGGTGGCCGTCGCCATCTTGCCATTTTCCTGATTGGCTTAAATGGGTCACGTGGCGTGACCTAGAAGGGAAGCACATCTATACTCTCGATGACGACGCCAAAATACTCTCGGAGTTCTACGTCAAGAGATCGAAACGACATCTGCAGAGTGACTACAAATGTCTGGATGTCGTCGAGCAGAAGAATTCCACTTTCGCTGAATTCACTATTCGGGGTTTTGCGACGCACGGTTGGTGAGAAGGATTTCATACCAGAAACATTTAAGACGTAAGGCACGAACCACACACATGCACAACTGCACGTTCCCACACTCATCATGCTCTTATCATGCACACGACACGAACACACCCCACACTACCCCCACACTACCCAATACAACGAATATACGCTAACTTGCACATAACATAGCAGAACGCAACACAGCTCAACACAAAATTGGTTTCAAGTGTTTCGGAATACTCTTTCGTCTGTGTTAGAACCGATAAAGTTCATACTTCTCAGTAGCCTATGGTCATACTGTCATCCAAGTTATTCCCCAAATCTGTAACTCGGGTGGCTCTAGACCTACTTGGTGCTCATTCAAAGAATCTCTCCCATGTTAGTGCGTCCTTTAGATTTAATTATCTTATTATTATTATTATTATTATTATTATTATTATTATTATTATTATTATTATTATTATTATTATTATTATTATTATTATTATTATCATTGTTATATAGGTTTTTACTTTTATATAGTGCCCCTTCAAGGTCATCTACTCCGGAGCGCTCCAAGTTTATATAGCCTATCCTTCAGTCAAGTCTAATCTTCTCGCTTTTCTTGTCCTTTAAAGTCTCCAAATCTCTTGGTAGCCTAAGTCTGCGCGTTCTGTAGATTTGTTATTCTATGTTCTTTAGACAAGGACTCCATTATATGCCTATTACTTATTCCCAAACACTGTTTTACATCGAAGCATGCTCATAGATGGTCAGGCACATGCAAGGACTCTCACCAACGCACAGGCTTTCTTGCCGGTCAGTGTGAGGATGATTTTAACCCCTCATAAGATGATGACAACGTGTGCAATTGCTGTTTCCCTTTATACATAATATATAGTTATCACAAGTGAACGGACTAACGAAAGAATAATTGATTGAATGACTAATGGTTGATTGGTTGTCTGACTGGGGTCACTGAGTTAATTTATTAGTTAATTAATCTCATTAATTACTAAGGCTGCTGGTGCATTGTTTGAGCTATGTTGTTCACAGCATTTCAAAGACGCAGTGTTTGCGATTCAGACAAAGAGCAACGGATGCGATTGAAATTCAAAAGGGTAAGTATACATTTACACGCACACATGCTTTAGGAGACGTTTTAGAAATGCCCATATACATACATAGGCCCTAAGTACATACTTTGGGTCTAAACCGAAATCCGATGCAACTTTGAAGAAATGACTCAGCAACACAGACACGCCGCCACTCGTAAGAGCGTTTGAACGTTCGAGAGAAATGTTCGGCAAGCTCCGATTACGGAAATCTTAACGCCCATTTTGAAGAGTCAGCTGTGTACAGAATGCCAATGTGCTTTCAAGTTCGCCTTCCTGTCTTAATTAATTAATTAAAGTTCAAGTTCAATAAGCTGGTAGGGCACCAGAGCGCTTAGCTTTCAAGTGACGCTTTAGAAATTTCAAGTTTATGATTTGAATTATGATTACCATCATCTTCCTGCTTTTAATTACCAGTAGAAGAACACTAAAGAGATAAATGAATCAATTCATTAAGGTCTGTTGAATATGCATCTATGCAATTGCAGGGTAAGAAAATTTTTATAATCTGTAGCATAATGCAGACTAATATTGTAAAGTTTCGTTTTGTTTTGTACAGGTGCTCTTGCGGACTATGACACCGTTCCTCAGTGTCTCTTCTCTGACTCTTACCGCATTTTAATACGTAAGCTCTTACGCGCTTTTTAACAGTCTACTATTTGTGTTGTGTCTTATTAGCACAACACAAATTGTAAGATTTTCAGTCTAATTGCAGTCTTTATTTGTCTATATATTGCAGATATGAGGGTAGCCTACACGGTCATCATTAAACCGTGATTTCAATCTTTCTCCCACATTCTCTTCGTGACTCAAATTCACTTCTTACCTTCAAAAGCGGCTCAAAACTCACTATTTCTCCTTGGCTTTAAAACACATGGATATCTAACTGTGCACATCTTCTCTTGGCGACTGACTATCCTCGCCTCAGATTCACATTTCAGTGTGACCATGCGCGCATTACAAATTTAATTAATTAATTAATTAATAATAATTATAATAATAATAATTCTCCCACATTATTATGTTCGCAAGATCTAAAAACCAGCTGCACTGCAATCGTAATATATAGGCTACAATACAATAAAACTGTAATTTGATAATGCTCTGCTTTAAAAGTTCTGGAGTGCACACTGAAGCCGGACACGCACACAAGTAGTAGGCAGTGCTTTTTTCAGCCGGAACGCGCCGGAACGACGTTCCGGCACCTTTTACCAGCTACCAAAAATAATGTATTTCTTTGAATAACAAAAACAATAATTTAGTTATTTTAATTTAATTTTAGTGTTGTGAACGCTTTTCAGTGTTTACTGAGACACTCCCAACCCGAAATCCTGTTTTTCTCGGGATTTTAGCCCTTTCATAATTGTTCAGTTCCGGAACCTATTGTTCAGTTCCGGAACTTTTTTGTCTAAAAAAGCACTGGTAGTAAGTAAGCTGAAAAGAGGTTGGTTTTCAGTTCAGAGCAAAAGACGAAATACTTGAATTTACTCGTGAGTTGAACCAAGTTAAACTGCGTTTGACTAAAACCTTACGTCAATAAAACATCATCTGTGAAGAAACCGAACTGGCAGAAGAGTTTAGAGGTGAACCTTGGGTCGCAGTCTGGCATCTGACCAAAGAACAGTTCGTGTGCGTGAGCGATCACAGTCCGATAACTTGCAATAATATTTTTTCGTTATTACACACTCCACCTGAGGTTTAGCATACATATAGCTATATAACTAAACCATGTAATTACACTCATATACAACATTGCCTGAGCTGTTAGTAAGCCTCACACTGTAACTGCTGTCCTTCATTTGTAGCCGAACTTCCTCCTACATTTCCTTCCCATCCGTTGAAACCGTCCATCTGTCCGCATCCAGGATTCTATAGGGCACTGACCCGTGACGGATGCCTGCATCATCTGGTCATCGGCTGCAGCAACGTCAGTCAGGCTGAGGCCAGTCTTGGATGCCAGCAGACCACAAAAGGCAAGGGATTCTTCTTTTTCTTGAAGGCCCATCGCTGGCGCTGCTGTGCCAAATTTAGAGTTAATTTCGTGCAATGTAAACAATGCAAGACAGTGTCATTTACAATATCAGATAAGGTCGTGTTTTGTTATATGATTTGATTTTGTGCAGAAGCTTAGCCAGGAAACAATTTCGAGAGTTTTCTAATTTGAAGGGGGCGGTGTTTCCATTGGATATGGTCGCAGAGTACGGGGTCAGTCTTGAAAAGTTAAGTGTTTTGTATTTTGTAATTTATTTAGACGGGGGTTGAACCCGTAAACCCCATCTAAATATGATTTTGTAGATCATGGCTAAATTTGATGTTATTTTATTGCAACCTTGCCCATACAGCGCTTCGAATCAAACGTCTAGACTCTAGAGTGCCAGGCTCATATGAATTCATACATAACGAAAGGTATCTTTAAATGCTACAAGCGATGTTATGCATTAATAACTAGGAGATATTTGTAACGTTTTTGACAGAAGAAGGTCTGGTGACCCTTGAGTGTGTAACGTCATGGCAGAGCAACGAGAAGACGTACGTGATTCTACGAGAATTGGATGTAGGAAGTCAACTGACCAACTGCTTTGTAAGCGTTCGATCAGTTCTGACACCATTTATAAACTGATCTAAAACTTATCTGAATTTGGGAACCAATCGGATTAACTGATTAAGAAATTGAAGAATGAAATACTATTACTATGCTACAACTACTATTTTTACTTAGCGGTTGGTAATTCTCGTTATAGTTCTCAGTGTTGGGTATGAGTTAACTCAGATGAGTTTAAACTCACGAGTTAACTCACTTGCTGTGATTTATGAGTTTGAGTTAACTCACCTTAAAGAGTGTGAGTTATGAGTTTGAGTTAACTCATATTTTCTTTGAGTTTGAGTTGTAACTGTCAATTATTTTAAACTTAACTCACTCTTCGGCACTCGGCACATATTATGTTGAAACGAGCCTTTTTATATCGTCGGCTTTCCATACTGGTGAGTGGTGACGGCAGGGAGGGTCGTAAACACTGCTAGCGGACAGTATTTAAGCACTGCATATTTTGTATATTGTGAACAGTTAAGAACAACATGACCGTGTATTCTTGATGGAAAATATTTTTCTGTTGCAAGTAGGCCTAAGCGTGATGGAAAAAATTGTTGCTCGATTAGAACGTGCTAGTATGAAACGTGTGAGTTTATGAGTTAACTCATTTAACAACTGAGTTTGAGTTAACTCATTTCACTTAGGATGAGTTGAGTTTGAGTTTAAACTCATTTTGAGGTGCATGAGTTGAGTTTTGATTTAACTCATTTCTTGTGTGAGTTTACCCAACACTGATAGTTCTAATGTAGGATAGAGGGGGAAATCGTGTTATATAATAATCAAGAGTTTTGTATACATATAGGTGATGCGGTGATGTCAGCTTAGAGAAACAGGAATTCGCGGGCATTTAGTGAAATTGACCTATTGGGTATATAAATAGTAACAAGCAGGGGAGTATTGTGAATATCTGCTATGTTCTATGACTGTATCCAAATAATTTGTGTTTTGTGTGTTTCCTTTCTCCTCGTAGAGCTTCGCATTGAATCGTCGACCTGTGGTATTTGAAATGGACCGAATGTGCAATAAGGACGTTACAGCGATCGAGGCAGCTCTGTCGTCTCTGACGTTTCTCAAACTCGGTAAAACAATTACTTGATACATCGGATTGACAATTTATGTAAATTGTCAACAAACAAATCTATCAGTCACATGAATAATCACAGAGTAGGTCTACCAGGAGGGTTAGAGACCGAGTGAATAGCTGACTAATACAGGGTCTCTGCCTCATTCGTTCGTTTATTCATTCATTCATTCTCTGATAGTTTTCTACGTTTCTATGTACAGCTACTAATCCATGAATTATATTAGCTTTGACTGAGATATTTATTTATTCTCAGAGGAATGCGATTTATCTTCCTCGACTGCCGTAAACGAGTCTACTGAAGGCACTGATTCCTCGGGTGTGACTAGAAATGATGACCCTCGTGTTAATCTTCCCCATCGTCTCGGCGTCACGCAGCCGTCCGAAGGCTCACCGTACGACGACGACCTTAGTGACATCACGGATCACGACTATGACACCATCTTTCAAATGAAATCGCTGAAGATTTCCGTCCACGACAGCAATGACGTCATCAATTACGTCACTACTGAAGTCACGCATGCTGTACCGGAAGTGCGCGACCCTCTTTCAGATCCACTTGCGCTTGGTGGCGGACAACGCGATGACGAGTCGTTAGATCCTTCTCGAACCAACAGACATTACAAGGACAACGTAGCGTACGGAAGGGGAGTTGGAACTAAAACGGAAAAGGAAGTAAAGGGAGCGCGCATTGACGTCTGGGAATTTGGTGAGGAAAGGAAAGATATGGTACATTTTCACCTCTTAAACGCCGGCGAAGGGCGAATCATCGACTCCAGAAATACGATCGCGGTGCTGCTCTTGACTGTTCTCCTTCAAATGACTGGATTGAGGTAGATGAAGGACGACTGGTCCTTGCGATCGTCTCCTACTGGGCGAATCAACAACGTTCAGGCTCTGCAAAATCATGGAAGTGCATTCGATACGACACTCACCAGGTGTCGCCACTTGCTTCCGTTTCCACAAATCGATGGGTTCAAGCCAGAACGTCGTATCTAAGTTTTTTAACATTCCGAGATAATCAAGGAAAAGCAAATTTTTTGCAGAAAAAGTTGCTTTAACAATTTTTTATTTAGGCAATGAAAATTATTTCTAGCAAAATGCCGACTAATAACAATCCTTTTGGAAATGATTTAAAGCAAGTATTGTTTTGTTTACACGTAACGTGATAATTATGTGAAATTTGTAAAAGTTTGACAAGATACGCCCTTTTAGCAGACAAAATAAAATAATGAATAGGCCTAATCTCATAATTTCTGTGCAATTTGCCCCAAAGTCACTTCCAACATTATACGATAAAACGACTAATAACTTTAGAATAACCTAAATTATATAATGATATGCAATTTCTACGAAAGTGAGTAAGTGACAAGCTGTCCGACAGTCAAAGTAAGTAAGTATCAATATGCAGCGTTCATTTTACTTGCCTTCGGAAATTCCATTTATGCCATAGAGACGTATCTTAGACAAGATGCAACCATCTGGTAGAATTACTAGTTGCACTGTAAATAATAGAAGCTGTATGTATGGACATACATCCTTATGGCATAAATGTGACCCAAAAAATGTGGTGTATCTTCGTGCCAACTAGACTTTAATGGAGACTTGTAGGTACGACCTTCTGTCAGAACCTGCATTGACGTTAGTCAATTCATTTTCTGTCAAAATCTCCATTTTTGAAAAAATCGCACATACGATCTTCTGGCTTAAACCCATCGAAATATCGAAGGCCACTGTTTTCCACAGTCTTTCGCCAGAAGTCTCAATCTTTATATTCATCGGATATCACTTATTTCGATGCTAACAAATATCTGCTACAAAGTGGTACGACATATTTTGACATGCACCTTCAAATACTAACATTAGCATTTCAGTAAGTAGTTGCACTCATAATTTGACGAAGTCTGTTTTTGCGTATTCGGCTGTGGGTATGTGTGAAGTCCTTTAAACAGTCTGTGTAATAACGGTAACTATTTTGAACTAGCCATTACCTACCGAACTTTCGGATATAGGCCTACCATTCAGGATTTTTAGTTCCTTGTATTGAATATGCATGAACTATAAACCTCATTTCGTGATGCATCGGTTAAACTAAAACACAACTTATCTGGACACAGCTAAAACTGTTATGAGCAATACATCGTTGTCGGTGACTAGGCTAAGTTTCTGGCATTCAATATCTCAGTCTGTCCACTCCAGACCTATTGGTTTCAGTGTTTCTTATCCTTTGTCGTCTGTCTCTGTATCTGTTTCATACTGACCTGTTGGATTGATTTAGGTATCGGATAGGCATTGGTGCACGGCGTTTGATGTGGTGAGCATTATTTTGATGGCGCAACGAAAGTTATAAGATTTGGTCGTATATATTATTTGTTTAGTCTGGATTTGTATTTGATGATCAACCTATACAACCGTTTAAAATAGTCTTGTCTTAGTTTCTGAAATAAGGATTGATTTTAAGCTTCATTATTAATTAGTAACTTCTATAACGCCGGCATCTAATGCACAAGGCATCACCCGATGGCTCATTAAAGCCAAGATGTAGGCCTAATCAGGTCGACAAAACGTAATCAGGACGACATGTATTGTGGTTGGCCAGAGTTAAGTGTTTTATACAATTTGAACCTCGATTTCAAAGAGATTCTTCTCTGAAAAGGTAGCTAATGCAAAGCCTTAAGCACTCGAGGTTATAATTATGTTCTCATTGTATGTTTGACTTATTGATACCAACATGGGCGAGTTACAGTAATCAAAATGGCTGGAGACCAATGCGTTTGCAAGAGATTTCTTTAAGACATCGAGGCATAATGCCTAATTCTGCGTATGCCACGAATGTACATATACGACTACTGACAAATACCATTTACATAGTCGGTGAAAAACACTGTAGAATCAAAAACAACACCCAAGTTACAAGCAGCATCAGCCAATTAACAAGTGAGTCGCGCGATTTAAAAGATTTAATTCGTTCAATTTTCTTAAGTTGCTGTGGAGTGCCCAGCAGCAGAAATTCAGTCTTCTGTGAGCTAAGTAGAAGTATACTGGCCATTATCCAAGACATGCACCTCCTCAAAGGCAGTGGACAGCAGCTGCCTGGACTAGTGACACAACAAAATAGTCAAATGAAATGTAAATTTGTGGATAATCAGCACAGACTTGATATCCCAATGACCGATTGTCAAGCAGTGTTACTATAGTGGAGTAAAGTGATGTTTTATAAAATACGCCTAGGACTGGGTATAAACTGAGCACACACGTAAAACTTGCCTGCTTGCAGTAAACATTAGTTTGTCTTACCTGCTCTGGTTACCGTGGATTTGGTTAGAAGATCGACATTTTATTAAGTGACATCGGTCTGAGTCTCCGAGTAAGAGCAAACGACTTTTTGAGTGGATCTTTGATAGTGTCAAGCGTTTTGAACCATTGGTAGAATATAGAGGTAAGTGATGCGCAGCAATTTTATATCTCTAGTGCACAAGACATCAACCGATGGCTCATCAAAACCAAGTAATTAGGTCAAACCAAGTAATTAGGTCAAACCAAGTAATTAGGTCAACTTCCAGACGATAAGCTGTGACCCACAGCCTGACAGAAATCTCGTATCTTATAGTTACCCAGGGCCTACCAACCGTGTCTTGTTATAACCCACACTTACTGTTTACTGTGCTCGGTCACCAACCAGTTGAACTTCACGCCACAAGAGTGAGTATTTTTCAATATTGCTTTATAATTTTTTACTGATTGCTGCGATTCCGGAATGTCTTGCAACTTCCTCTTTGAAACAACCTTTATCCAGTCTTTGGGTTCCGTGTCTGGCCTGCTATCACTTGCATTAGTTCAAATATTTCTGGACTCGTGGAATCAAAAGAATTGTTGTTACTAGCGTTACACAGTCAATTCCGTAACAAATATAATTGCGCAACCAATGCCTCAAAGTTAACGACGTAGGCTAGTGTCAAAGTTTTGCGACGTTCTCGTGCTTTTGCCTTTGATGTCCCATAATTACAACATCAGGATTGTCATAAAATCAACGTACGAGTGTTGCAGCACAATACCAACAAATCTACGCATTTACATAAGAACATTTGTTAGCGAATTAGTTTTTACGATCTTTTCGACCGTTATTCCCCATACTGCGCAGTGATTTCTGTGACTATAAAGTAATAATGGTCTTGGCGAGTATGCTTATAGATAAGCAACCATATGGCCTTTCATTCAGTGTCTCGATGTCGTCATATCTTACAAGTAATGTATAGAAAGAGCTCACAACCTTCAGCTGACCAGTAATTAAGCACAGTCACTGGAGAGTGGAAGCAGAAGCGGCAGACAATTACTTCTGACTCTTGAAGTAGGCCTACTTAGACAAAAGTGTCTGGCTGAAGGATACAATAAATGTAGCTCGACACTGGACAGGCTTATTCCTGCGAGCCTCAGGAGTGTCGGCTCTCATCAGACCTTACTTTGAGAAATGCTGTATGAACTATGAGTTGTCTCTTTCAGCATCACAATGTCTGAATACGTCTGGCTAGTTTCATTTTCCGTTTGAACACACGAAGGCTTCATCTTCATCTTTCCAATCGGCAAAAATTATTATCGTAAAGCTAATATTCATGACAACATACTAGTAATTATTGTTGCTGCTACTATTCGTCCAGATTATGACACAGTTGACAGGTGAATGGACGGTCGGACGGGTTGATGGATGGAAGGGTAGATGGATAGACGGACGGATGGATGGATGGATGGATGGATGGATGGATGGATGGATGGAGGGAGGGAGGGAGGGAGGGAGGGAGGGAGGGAGGGAGGGAGGGAGGGAGGGAGGGAGGGAGGGAGGGAGGGAGGGAGGGAGGGATGGTTGGTTGGTTGGATGGATGGATGGATGGATGGATGGATGGATGGATGGATGGATGGATGGATGGATGGATGGATGGATGGATGGGTGGATGGAAGGACGGAAGAACGGGTCGGTCTTAGGTGAATGGATGAATGGATGCATGGATAGATGGATGGATAGATAGATGGATGGATGGATGGACGGATGAACGGACTGGTGGGTCTTAGGTGGATGGATGGATGGATCACGAAGTGGGCTGAAGTCCATATGACTAAAATAAGCTATTCACACAGAACACATTTAACAGAACTACGACAGATTTGTAACTATAATCAAACTAAAATGCAATACGACGACGAACAACTGACACATGAAGCATACGAACACTACGGTTGTCCTAAACGAAAATGATGCAACAGATCATAGCAATCAGGCCACAAATAATTATGCCAGATAGAATCCTCCTGTATTTTCAGTGTGGCTAAACAGCGGATGGCACGTAGGCTTTAAATGTCGTCTCATCTGAAGCAATCGCTGTTCTCCGTCTTAGACGTCATCTTTATTGTTGTTGCTGAGATGAAAGCAACGACGTTGTTTTCATCTCAGTATAATGACCGAGAAATTGCTAAATTAAAGATCATAATAGCCCTGTACAAAAACAGAATTATAATCACGCACTCGCTGCTTCCTTGGAAGTTACTATAATCTTGGTTGATTCATAACTTATCTACCGGATCATAGGTTTCATTTATATAGCCAATGTCTATGATCTGAGAGTTGAGTTTTAATTAAAGTGTAAGGGATTCCACAGTGACTTATGAACCTATAATCCAAAAGTGATTGTGAATACAAGCATCAAACCATAGGTGAAGATTTTAACATCCAGTCTTGTTTTTAGGTATTAGGAATAAAATGTGCGAATCATGATTACGGATAAGACGTTTCAAACACAGGCATTTTACTTGTGATCGACTGATGGTCGTCAAATTGTTTTGCGATATTAAGACCAAGCAACCATGAGATCAATCTTATTGCGCTTAATTCTTAAAGGGTGTGGATATTAATTGATGTAGAAGCACGCAAGTATTTAAATCCCTTGGTATAGGAGGATTCAGTTAATAACAGAATTTCACAGCGCGTGATTATACAGAAGATAGACTCAATTGTTAGGCTTCTCTACGAACATCTAACATAGAAAACATATCTAACTCAGTCAATGATAACGAGTCATTTGGATCAGTTCCACTGGATTGAGATCTATTCCAATTCCTTCCGTATAGTTCCACGATCAATCCGAATTTGATCAAAGGCTTCTTACCGTTGGTGATAGCTTAGAATCCTTAGGTTCCAGATCAAATTCAGGGATTTCGATCATATTTCACACACTGACATCGGCATGTTCTTTCAAAGTCACATCCAGACTTTCTGGAATAAACCCTTCGCGTGGATTGCGCAATCGAGTACATTGATCACGTTGTGCAGTGCATTGTACATAATGCACCGTGTGCTAAGCACAAAAAATTGCGCATCAACGCATTTTACAGCGTGCAAAATGTACTCTGCACTACATGTCGTGATTTATCGATTATATGACTATCTAAGTATAATATCATGCACTCTTCTCTATGTACATACACTCGGCGCCATACAATATTGCGTCATGAATTGTGAATTTCTCGATACACTGGAGATGGGCATTTACTTAGCGCCAACTACTCATGCACACACGGGACAAAAATAAGCGGATGTCATTCAGCAATCGCCAGTCTTTCCCGGTTGGCCTCGTTCGACATTCACTTCCGTTTCGGTGCAGAGACCTTCCGTTGGCCCTGACTGATCCGCTCACTGACATTCCTGCGCTTTTTCTTCTTCTTCATGTGTTCCAAATGCGAGATCTCTTTCATCAGGTCCCTCTGCATCCGTCTGATCCTTTCCAGTTCAGTCTTGACGCCCTGAGCGTGACTTCCAGCCTTAGACGAAGACAACACCATTCCGGAACGCTGTCCTCTTCTTGTCCGGTGTTTAGCCTCAGCTGCGGTATATCCCTTGTCTTCGGCATGTCCTCGAAGGCTTCCTCGGCCAGGCACCTTAGCCGTCTCGATGTCCTGAATCCTGTCGCCCGGTCTAAGACGGGGAGCCAGCGCATAGTTTCTGCTCTTGGTACCCTTTGGACTGAAATCGCTTCGGTTCTTCTGATGCTTGCTCTTCCGGTTTCGTTGTCTTACGGCGGCGACCACAGCTGCAGTGCTGTCCAGGTTGTCTTGTTCGTGCTTGTGGTGCGCGTAGTTTCCGGTTCCGGTCAAACGATGTCGGCTGCCATCTTGGATATGATGATGTCCTTTTCGTAATTCGGCGATCTCATTTGTTTTGGATGAGAGTCTGTTGTTGCCAGAGCGTACTTTGCCTCCGCCGTGCTGTGACAACTTCCGGTTGGCGTCTTCTAGACGTCGAATCATCTCCGTGTGGACTCGGCCTCCTCCGAATTCGTGGAAAGATCCCAAGGGAGTAGCAGGAGTTCTGCCATCCGTCAAGCCAATCGGACGCAGGTCCAACTTTTCGGGGTTCCTGGCATGGGCGTCGACGTACTTAGAGTTGCTGCTGCTGCTACTGCTTGGCTGTTGAATGGTTCTGAGGGATGCTACCTGGCGTTTGATCCTCTTCAGTCGCACAAGAGCTGGTTCTTTGCCGACCGAGCTGAGCTGCTGATGCTGGCCTCCATCATTGTCGTGCTCAGATGCAGAAGCAACGGTCGACTGATAATGATGCTCTTTCTGGCCAACCTTGTGGTTCGTAGAAGATACCTTGCATTCAAAAAATGACATCAACTAATAACATTCATCGATTAAATTCGACTTCTAGACTTCTAAATTCGAACACTAGGATCGTCTACGCTGTCTCTAGATTTGTTTCGGGAAAATAATTGTGCTTTCACTATGTTTATGTGACAAGCTTGCTCCTTCTGGCTATTATAGGCCTCCCTCTGTCTGTCTCTATGCTAAGCATAGATAGAGACAGCTTATGCTTAATGCGAACACTTGTGGCTTCTCTATAAAATCTATTGAATCCATAAGTTGGAACAGATTTCCTCTAAGTATACGCTAGGCCCCTCATCTATTATAGTTTAAACAGTCGCTTCGTGCATTCTTAATTAAAGGAAATTGATTGTTTACTTACCTTAATTTGAATTCGTGCTTATAGCTAGTTAAGATTATTTAATTAGATTCATTACGTTGCATATAGCATTATTTGTTATTATTGATTTAGACATTGACTGCACTGCTTCCACCAAGACTATGTTGAAATGTTATCATATAGTTGTCCCTTCTTAGCGGGGTCTTGATCCCTGCTGAGTCTCCTATTGTCGCCTGTATAGTTATGTTATGTTGCAATGCCTTGTACCTTGAAAAATAGTGTCAATAAAAAATATTGATTGATTGATTAAATTGATTGATGAACGCGGATGTAGGTCGGCGCCAAATAACTTGATGGAAAGTGTGCACTCAGAGGTAGGCTGAAACATCCACGGCCCGTACCAAATCCGCGGGTAGGGGTCGGGTACGGGTAAACCCGCGGGTGCGGGTATACCCGCAGACCCATAAATTCCGCGCAAGTAGAGCCGCTGGTCTAAAATACGAGGCCGACTGATTGACAGAGACAAAAAGACAAAGATCGAGACATAGGCAGACAAAAGGTAAATATATAGAAAGAGACTTAGAGATGAACGAAGGTAACTATATAATGGATAGGCCTATGTGTAGAAGGAGTGGCCTAACCGAATACCTTATCAAACACGATCTTCTGTATTGTATAAGTAGCTGATCTTAAACATATAAGTAGTCAGTAGTTAGAGATTAGTCGTCGTTGCCGTCGTCATGAAGATTGACTGATGTACATCGCACTGTACCTCACGAATAAAGCCTTAAACCGCTGATCGACCCATGCAGTCTCTTGCAGGCTGCCGGGCGTCTCTGGATGGCTTACGGTCGCCAGAAACTGCCTGCTACATTAACTTATACGCTCACAATGTGCCTCCTACATTACACTCTACACATGTATGTATGCAGATATCTGTATGTACATATGTATGATTGCATGCATACTTATATGTACGCCTCTGAGTAGTCCCCTTGAAGGGACACTATATAAATGCTCAAATAAATGAATGTATATATAAGTATGTATGCATGCATATATGTATTGATTTACGTTGAGTTGATCTGTTATGATTTGAGGACCACAATAGGAGATGTGAACCTACCTGTGACTTGTGTCTTGGCAATGGTGACCTGACAGCTGATGATGGTAGTGGACAGACGAGTGAGAGCGAAACTAGGATGACGACTCCTCTAACCGCTTTCAAAATCATTGCTGCTGACAAAATATCGCTGAACCGAATCAACGCATTAACCAATTAACCAATTAACGAATCAACACATAAACGAATTAACCAATTAACGAATTGACAAGTTACGCGTAGGAACCAATGAACGAATGCATTCTTCTAAAGTTTATTCGTCAGCTATTAACTAATGCAACCAAAAGCGTGACAACAACTATGTCAAATACTAGTAAAGTTTCTCAAGAACAGTTAATATGTTCCCATCTCAACATAGACTTCTAAAAGACTAATTTGTGACCAAATAATAGCATTAATGTTCAAGTTACTTTGAATATTACGCACTTATTTCTGTAAAGTCATTTAAAATTCTATGGTCCGATTACACTTTATCCCATTGGTATTCTGCTGCCTCCTATATTTAAGGCCTTTGTTTCCAGGGTTGACTAGCAGCGCTGAACGATAAATGGGGTTCAAACCGCGGCAAGCCTGGCATTTGAATTATTAGGGCGGCTTAACCATAGTTAGCTTATCAAAATTTGTCCGCTGTCCACACACTGGTCATATTATATCAAATCAGTCTATAATTATTATATAGAATCAGATTAGGCCTGTGCAAAGATTTCATGAAAGGTCTTGTAACTTTACAGCAGTGCAGCCTTAGGGACATGCGAACCGTGCGGTCGCACGGGGCCCGCAACTTAGGGGGCCCGAAAATGTCACAGAAAAGTAACACGAACAAGACACCCTAATAATAATATTATGGTTTTGATTAAATCTTCTCTTTTATCAATAAAATAAAAGTCAGCTTCCTCTATATGATCCCAGGATTCTCATGTATAGTAAAATTCGACTTGGTGTATTTGTTAACAATCTACTAAAATAAAACGATTAGCAATGAAAAACAATTTGACTTGTGTCATGGGGGCCAGTACAGTATACTTTGCACGGGCCAGAAATATCCTAAGGCCGGCACTGCTTTACAGCATCTGAAAGGTCCCGGATGGTTTGAAAAACCCTGGAATGGGTGTCCAATAGGTAAAAACGTAAAAAAAGGTTTCGAAGCTCATAAAAGCAAATGTTAGCCCACATTTTTCAAACTATTACGTTTGTTTGGCATAGTGTTTCCATGCAGTGGTAATTAGATTAAAATGAGTTAACTATAGAACATGCTATATCAACCATGTAGGCCCTATTTAAAACTATGTTTTTGAGTAAAGCGAGTGTCGCCTGCATTTCTTTATTTATCCGGAAATAATTATTGTTCCGGCGTCCAAGACATAGGCGTAGACTCTGGGGGGTCAGCCGGGGCACGTGCCCCACCAATAATTGAGGAGCCGGGGCAATGCCCCCCCAAAAATCGAGAGGAGAATTTCTTCAAATATTAAAATATTATGTCTCAATGTAGACAAATTTCTTCAGAAACAGAAAAACAGAGACACAGAATTGAAATACTATCAGAAATTCATAATGAAAACAAAGATTTATTTTTATCTTCACTATCTTCAATATGAAACAAATTTACATGTAAACAAAACTCCCCTTTCATACGAATAAACGTAACACCGGAAGACTCTGCTGACTTTCCAGACCAGAGGTGCAAAAGTTTTTTCGATTTTTGGTTTAAAGCAAAAGTAAAAAAAACCCACAAAATTTGTTTTTTGTTGTTGTTTTTCTTAAATAAATTTCTTATTTTTGTAGAAGTTATTTTAATAACATTGATTTAATCATTTTTAATTTCCGAAAATCGCAACTGAATTAAACTGAGTTCAGTGAGTTGGAGCTCTTGTTCATGCCATTTTTCTTGATTTTTATGATCCGAAATCCGAAAATCTTAAAAACAACTAAAACAACAAAACCAATCAAAACAAACAAAAACAACAACAAAAAACAGCAAACACAACAACAAAACAGCAACAACAAAAAACAACTTGTGATCTGTAAAAACTTGTTTTTTTGCACTCTGGTCTAGACCGATGCCCCACCAATATTTTGGACAAGTTTACGCCAGTGGTCCAAGATATCTTTCGAGTTCAAGTAAGTGGAAAAGAAACTGCCAAACCACCTTCCTCTGAAAACAGCAAGAGACGTCATTTGGGAGGGGGCACATGGCCCCCTGATTTTTGGGGGAAAAGGACGTAAAAAAGAAAAGGAGGAAAAAGAAAGCGGTGAAAAAGGTAGGCCTACTCAAATTCCTGGACGTCTTTTTCAGACTCATTTGCAGCATTGGCTTACAGTTTTGCATAAGCAGACTAAATACAAACATGGGCGGCGATCCCAGGGGGTCGAGGGGGACAAGCCTCCATCTGTAACAGTGGAAATACAGTTTCCTTACATTTTGAAGAAACACCAAAAAGGTGAAACAATTTTTTCGCGCTCTTTCCCCCCCCGGAAAAAGCTTAAATAACGTCCCTGAAAACAGCAGCGCGTATGAACTTAGTCATGCCTATATTGGCTCACCGACAAATGGTTCACGAACAAATGGTTCACGATCTACTTTCATCGAGAATACAGCTTCTAGTTTCAGTTATATGTTAAAAGATAATCCAGCTTCTAGCTTGAACTCTAGTTTCAACGGCCATCCAGCTTCTAGCCATGTTTGAATTTTACGATCAACTGTTTCATCGTTTATCCAGCATCTAGATTGTGCTGGATTTTCGTTGAATGTGTAATGGAAACTAGAAGCTGGATTCTCGATGAAAATATAGCTCAAACTAGAAGCTGGAAGATCGTGAACCATTTGTCCATGAACCATTTGGGGGTCGTCCATAAAGGATGTCCGCAAAATATGATCTACTTTGAACCCCTCCCTCCCCTTGTCCGCGTTTGTCCGCATCTGACCTTACCCCCTCCCTCCCCTTTGCGGACATCCGCACGCCTCAGTCAATTTTTAATGTCATCATCATTCTTTTTTACAATTATTCCACAGTTCCTGTGCACGTTTAAGTGACAGTTCAGGTTTCATATTGCAGGATGTGCAGTAGTAAAAGCCTCTTTAAAGTCGCAGTAAAGATTATACCATGCACGAGGTTTTAGGCAATCACTTCACTGACCTTTTCGTCTTTCTGGGAAGGTTGAAACAAGGCGTTGTTTAAAAAACTATCAAATTTAAAAGTTTAGATGCGGACGTCCGCACTGGTCATGACCCCCTCCCCTTGTCCGCATTTGTCCGCATTTCGATGACCCCTTCCTCTCCCCTGATTGCGGACGTCCTTTATGGATGGCCCCTTGTCTGTGAACCATTTACCGATGAACCATTTGTCGTGAACCATTTGTCGTGGAGCCCCATAAAACATTAGCTTCAGAAACAGCGACAATAATTAAGCAACAAATATAAATGTAAGATTTCTATAACATGGCAGTTAAATTTGCATCTTAACGCGTGGTAGGGGGCGTTCCGAATAACGGGGAACTGTTCAGAAAGAACAACTTATTCCAGTTCGAGTGCTATAGTGCTCTGAAACAACGCGAATCCAGGGTTCGAATCTTGGCGTGACTTGCTTCAAACGGGAGTCATTAGGTCGCAAAGCCAACTATAGCCATGGACTAACCCCGAGATTGTGTACAACCCAGAGGCCGTTAACCCCAACTCTAGGCGCCTAATAAATGCGCCATTTGGCGGCGGTGTATCGACGGTGACCTACAACAGTGGAATCGATTGGCGGATGCGTTTACCTGTTCTTGCGCTGAACTGTCGGTCGAGAGACGATGAACACAGACGTCGTCAGAACGACATCCTTCTTTGGCGACACTCTGCACCTTCGATCTGACTGACGACGATGCTGCCTGATACTACAGTCGACACTCAATGGCCTACGAGTCCCAACGTCCTCCTCCTGCTCGATGCAGACTACAGCTTCCTTCCGACGGACCAACGGTCGGACGGACGGGCTAACAACGCGCGCCTGGTAGTTCCGACAGAGCGTAGAGAGACAGAGAGACACACAGAGAGAGACAGACAGACACAGAGACACAGAGAGAGGCGGGCAGAGCAGAACGGAGAAACAGACAAACAAACACGCAATCACAATGCTTCGGTTATTATGCTAATGATGATATTTTTCGCTCTATCCTCTTCCCCTCACGCCTCCCCTCTCTCTCTCTTCTTGTTCTCGCTGTCGTCTCTCCCCTCTGTGCCCGTCTCACCCATTATACATAATTAATAAAGATAAGAGAATATAATATACAGAGCCAAGAGATAAAGATGCAGACAGACTAAGCAGAAAGACAGAGCTGTTATGTAACGCTCAGAAGGCGGACAAGCAGAGAGACAGAGCTGTAGGTAGACGGGTCGAGAGACGTGAACGCCAGGCAGGCAGCGGCAATTATGCTAATGAGCTCCACCAGCGTCACTCTGGCATCGTGTACAGCGAGGCAGTGCCTAGCGATGCCACATCTTGTGCTGCCGTCATGACGACGCAAAAGTATTGATTTAGTGCTTATTTTCCTTTCCGCAGGGTCATCCATCTGTAGGGCTTTGAAGCAGACCGTTGTCCAAGCGAGCCTCGGTTACGAACGAGGATTACGCGCCAGAGTGTACGCCGAACGAAGAGCTGTCTTGAACAAGAGCTTTTACGACGAAGCTGCCCTCATTTCAGATCATTTGCTTGTGGCAGATAATTTTATTGTAAGCTTTAGAGGATCTAGCGTTTATTCCGTTTCTATGGCAACAACACCGAAGCGACCCGATGCCCATTCATTTCCTGTTGCAAGACAGGACAACGAAAGTCCAGAGTCTTAATCTGATCTGATCTGATCTTCTGTGATCTGATCTGACAACTTCTATGATGCCCAAGATAATACACAAGATGCCAATCGATGAACGCGTCCAAATGCATTGCGTTTGGCAGCTGAACATATTAGACATTTTGCCAATGAAAATCCTGCAGAAGAGTAGAAGTTTTGAACCATGGACGTTAAGGCGATATCCCCTAGTGTTTTCACTCAATCACTTTGTCCGTCAACACTCAACACATATGCACGACTCTCCCACAAAGCAGGAAGAAAGGTGCCACAGACGTTCAAGAGTAGGCCTATAATATTGATCTATTACCAGGGCACAACAGTCCCTATGACCACTGACAACAACCAGCCATATTTGATTTGTCGCCCTTGAGACTAGCGCTTTATGGGTAAGGTGTTTGGTAATAACGGGGCAATATAAAACTGTCGATTAGAATTTAGATTTTCTTTGATCCATTATCCATACCAGGTACTACTGTCTGTCGGAAGGTTTAAAGTATTTCTGCATTCTAATGACACCTGTGTGGTAAATTTCCTGAGTCCATAACGGTGCTCGGCGGTGACAGACACCTGTCTCTCCAGTTAGTTTCACAGAAACACATAAGCAATTGAAATGCTAGCAGCATTTTTCGAAGGAAAACACGAAATGCTACCAAATGTTTGGAGGGAACTACAAAATGCTATTAAATGCTTAGGCCTAGGAGGGAAACTTGAAATGCTACCAAATGTTTATGAGAAAACCAACAAAAAACCTGCAAATTGTCTCGAAATCGAAGCTAAACTAAACATGTGTCGAAGTTACTTCTTACTCGAAATTTGCAATCTGAAGCAGACTACTGTGAAGCCACTTTCCTATAACCAACCTGTTTTTATTCAAACTCACATACAGCACACACCGGTCAGAAGACAATTATGTCGTATAACATTTTAAACTCATCATCAAGCTTAACAACTGCTGCAGAACAAAAGGTCTACACCTAACCAGTGCGAAAAACCGTGTGCACCATCATAAATTCTGTTTACATTAAATCACATCATAAACCCATATATATCTGACCTTTCTAAGTATGGTGGCTCATAAATTCTGTTTACATTAAATCACATCATAAACCCATATATATATATATATCTGACCTTTCTACAGTGCCTTTCACAAAGCAAAAGCGTTTCTTGCTAACCTAATTGTACAAGTTCGCCGTCGCCTGGCCACTTCCTTCTATGTTATCGGTATCTATAGAAGGCAATGGCCTGGTTCGCTATATTAGAACCATACACATGATTTCCTGCCCACAAAAGGCATGACTTGTGCAACTGCGTATACATATACCGATGTAGGCCTATATGTGTGCACGTACATTATACAGACATAAGTAGGGCCTACATAAGTACATAGGCTAAGTCTGCATGCATACCTACATCTACATGAACAATTCTTTAAAAAATGGAGAAAACGCAGAGAAGGACTACTACACTGTTGAATTCAGTAAGAACATGGAAGAGGGGCAAAGGGCATTTACCCCTTGATTTTGCGCATATTAAAAATATTATGATTATTATGATTATTACAACAGTCCCAACACGATTTTCAATGCGAAACAACACTTAATTATTTAGGTAAAGTCCTTGACCTTTATTTCTTTTAAAGTTGTCACGTCGATGCAAAAATGTCATTTTGCCCTCCGCTTACAAAAATTTGCACCCCTTACAAAAATTCCTGCGGACGCCCATGGATAAGAATAGTGATGATCTTTAAAAAAACTTGGAATCTTATTCGTTCTATTATAAAAATAAGGGAACAGGAATTTAAAAATGAAGCCCTTAATATCAATGGCACCATATACGAGTCCCCTGCACTAATGGCTAATGAATTTAATTACTACTTTTCGAACATCGTCCATTCTGTAGCTGATAAAGTTCCGTATACTCGCTTTTCCTTTAAAAAGTACTTATTGATCCTCCTTCCTAGCTCCTTCGGCCTAATTCCTACATCATCTGAGGAAATGCTTAACTTAAGCCGTGTAATACATAATGCCTACAACACAGGAATCGATGATATCGACCCATGTATAACGGCCCCTCTCATTTCTCTTCTTGCTTCTTTCCTAGCCGAACTTATCAACTGTTCTTTTACTATTGCAGTAGTTCCACAAGCCATAAGACTTGCTAAGATTGTTCCAATTTATAAAAAGGGAGAGAGGGATGACCCTGCTAATTATACGCCCATTTCTATGCCCCCTTATGTTTCCAAGTACTATGAAAATATGTACAGTAGGCTCATAGCCTACATTTTTTTTATTAATCCCATATAATTTTCCATTTTCAACATGGCTTTCAATCGGGTCATTTTCCTCTTCCTCTCATGCCGTTAATGACTATGCACGACAAAATTTCTAATGCGTTTGAAATTAATGAATAGTCTATTTATTGGCATATTTTTCAATTTATCAAACGCTTTCGATACTGTGAATCATGACACCCTTCTTCACAAATCAACAACCTAAGGTGTCAGAGGCACCCAACTTAATTAGCTTCATAGCTACTTTGACAATCGTCTTCAATGCGTCCTCTGCGGTTGCGCTTTATCAGGCCTAAGAGTGATTGAAAACGGGGTCCCGCAGGGTCCAATTTAGGTCCTTTTCTTTTTTTACATCACCGACCTCCCCAACGCATCACCTGATTCACCTATTATGTCCTTCATACTGACGACACCAATGTCTCTTTTCTCACTTAGATCTCATCAAACCCTACAAATATGATAAACACTGAACTAAATTCTTTAACGGAATTCTTTTACTGCTAGTAAACTCTCCCCGAATTAGAGAAAACAGCTTCCTTTATATAATTTACATCCCACAGGAAAACCTGCCCTCATAACAGTTCCACAACCTTGTATATCAATGGCATTCCAATTTCACAGGTCAGCGCTACTAAATTCCTTGGTTTTTTTTTATAGAACAGCAATTGACATGGAATGTACACATAAAACATATCTCTGTAAAATTGCAAAATATCTGCTTACTGATCAGAACAGCCTACCTGCTCCTCCCCATCCGGCCGCACTAATCAATACTACTTACTGACATACCCGTACTTCTACTGTTACATGATCTGGGCGTCTAACTACGACTCCAGACTATACACAAGTTAGTGATATATTGCAAAAGCCTGCAATACATGTACGTATTATCGCTGGAGACTCTTCGAACTCGCACATCCCCCATTATTTGAAGAACTAGAGTATTTGCCCGTCATATTATGACGGCCGTGTATATATGTATCGTTGGTTAAAATGCGCTGATCGCCGTCGTCAAGACTGAAGTACTGACGTCACAAACGGTTTCTGTTTCACAATAGAACAGAAACCGTTTGTGACGTAGCGTTTACCGACAGACACACGCTCTTTGGATATTATAAGTATAGATATAGACCCCCCAGATTAGAACATTTCAAATATATGTACCGTCTAGCTCACAATCAATTACCTACCCTACTTAACTTAAGGGTCAATTTCAGTTAGGATTGGATGTTCATTCGCATTTTAGGAAACAACTTCGACTATTTATGAATGATGCAAACTTTAACTATGCCTGAAGACAAGAAGACAATCGAGAGAGCCCATTGCCATTGCCACGGTACCGTTATGTGACTAGGAGCCCTTTAGTTAAACATTTTCTTAGTTAGGGGTCGTCCATTAATTATGTCAACAAATTTTAGGCAATTTTTGACCCCCTCCCTTCCCTTGTCAACAACTGTCAAACATTCAAGTACCCCCCTAAAAAATTATGTCAAACATTCTTTACCCCCCCCCTGCCACTACAATAAAAATTAAAAACAACAGTTTTTTTCAGTTTAAATAGCACAATAATAAATTAACAAAATTATATTACACTAAAACTTATCTTTAATATTAGTTAAATTCAGGAATGTAGCAAGCTATAATGAACCCTGTGAAGGGTTGCCAGATACATGGGTAGCCAATTAAGACACGGAAAGAAGGAAAAAGAGGACGCATTTAATGTTTCACTCCGGAGTCAGAGCCTCAGAGGGTCTCCTAAGTAACCCAGAGACGAACTCACATTGAAATGGCCCTGTGCCAAGGGTAAATATAGTGCAACCACCCACTCCAAAGATCAGCTTAACCAATAACGACCAAATTTGTTATCTCGAATATTATATTTACTATAAATATGTTCAATCGACAATCTTTAAATAAGCCTGCACAGTTCTCAACGTTTAATATTAACCACCTATTCAAAGAAAAATGTTCTTTCACTGAAGATAAGCTCAAAATATTAGATTTCGAACATAGATATCTAAAAGAATCCAGGATATTTCATTTAAGAGATGTGTAGCACATTTTCTCATTCAATCTGGGAACAATAAACCGAAACGAAGAAAATATTGCGTTTGATTAAAGTACAAAGAAAACAGAAATAGATCACTCATAAAGACTTTCCGAATCTATGGTTGCTTTTTGATAAAAATTAATTAATTTAAAAAAATTAATTATTGTTGACGTCAATTTATCTTGAACCCCCCTCCCCCCCTTGTCAACAACTGTCAAACTTTTTCAAACCCCCTCCCCCCCTATTTTGTTGACATAATTAATGGACGGTCCCTTAAGATTGTGAAATAATTTCTCTGTTGCTTCGTATAGTTGTATAGTTAATAGTTAATTGTTAATACTACTCGCATACCGCATTCACATTGTCACTCCATGTGGGGGGTTCCGGGAAGCGGGGTGTACAACCCCTTTGGTACCCCCGCGTAACCAATTACGAGATTAAAGGTTATTCTTCTGTTAACTGTTGTACTGTTTACACATTGGTTACCGAACAAAATTGAATTGAATTGAATTTCATTATAGGAACTCCAAATGCTATCACGCTATATTTGTCCGCTCTTACGTAGATTCTCAATAAAATATATAGGCTCACAAATCTGGAATAATGTTCCTTCGAATATCAGGCAGGACCCTAAATTGCACTCCTTTAAATAATTACTACGCGACTTCCTATTAAGTGGTAATTTAAAAAGATAACCCTTTGTTCTGTTTTATTTTCTGATCCATGTAATATAACTATTTATGTCTTTTACCTTCAATCGGTCCTGAATTCTGCAACCAGGCTTATCGCTGGCCTCCCCCGCTTCTCTCACATTTCAACCTTGACTGATCAGCTCCACTGGCTTCCTGTTACTTCTCGAATCCATTACAAGGTTTTGTTCCTGGTCTCCAGACCCAGTAGGGACTGTCTCTCAAGTACGTATCTCTGCGATCTCTGCAACCTCCCTCAGTCTCCTTCGTTCCGCTGATCGACTTTATCTCTTTGTCCCTCGGGCAAGGACTGCTATGGCCCAGCATCGCGCGTTTGCTATTGTGGGTCCCTTCTCATGGAATGGCCTCCCCCACAATTCGATCCAAGATTTTGTATGGAGTCTCTTCCCTACCTGTCCACTCCTTGAAAGCATTTCTTTCCCCCTGGGGCTCACACGTCGACAGCGCCTCTGAATAGCTGCGACTGTTAATAGGCGCTTCACAACTATCCAAATACAATAAAATACAATGCAACCTTTGTGATGTACACAGTTATAAGACCAGAGCATCAGAAGGATATCGAAGCGACATAGCGAGGACTAGACTTAGACAGTTCTCAATAAAATGCTGTGGCCCGGTACAAACACTTCAAGCTATACCCCTCTTTCAAGTTACTCCCCCACCCCGGTAATCAGAAATCGATTTCAGAATACCCCCGTTAATCTGATCGCTACTTCAAGTAACGGGGTGAGGGGTAATGTGGAGTGGGGTAATCTGAAATTGCTACACTGGCACTAAGGAACTCCCTCCTCATGAGTTCAAAACTATATTAACCATCTATATATTTAGGCGTAGACAGTGTGAGAATTGTAGAAAAAATACTTGGAGGTAGACTTTGATGAGTTTGATTCATGTGGGGTTGAACATTTTATCCGTATTTTGAGAAAATTCAAAAATGCAATAGAAAGCTTAAACTCCTTAAAGTGATGACATCACAAAATTTTTTAGTAAACAATTCACATGGTCACCAATCTCACAATAAACCAGAACATTACTGTATTAGTAACCCACAAAGTGAATTGTGAAAGAAATTGCTAAAATGTATCACACTAGAACAACTGATGGCTTTGGAAACGACCCTCTTGGGTGTGCAATGAAGACTTAACTGTGGATTCTACGAAAAACTGGGGGTTGAACCCCCAACTATCTCCTACTAACAATTCTCACCCTGGGCGTAGAGGTAGGACATATCTAAATTGTTCAGTGAAAAGCTTTGGTGACTAGGTCATGTGATACTGTCTTATATCTCCAATATTATTTATGTTGAATTTGAAAGATGCGCTTCTATAGTTACTGTTGATCAAGCAAGTGTTTGTTTCATTTGTCTCAAATCTTCTGTATCTTCGTATAATATTACTTTTAGTGAATTGATCCGAGTAAATGGATAAAAACAGTAACTAAGCCAGCCGTATCCATAGCGGGTCACAACGACCCTTTCGACTGACTTATTGACTACCAGAATGTTACAATGCTTGTTACAATGATTGCTTTATGTGGTATGTCAATAAAGGTTTGATTGAGTGATTGATTGATATATTGATTGATTGATTGATTGATTGATTGATTGATTGATTGATTGATTGATTGATTGATTGATTGATTGATTGATACTAAAATAATAACAAATTATGTTACAAACCGCAATCAATGATAGTAAATAAAACAACAGAATCATGAAATGTAAGTGGGGAAAAGAAGTGCTGTTTATACAGATTGGCACAGACAATGCTTTAGGAAGTGTTAACGGCGTTAGGCGTGTAGCAAATACGTATACCCGCATGTGTAAACCAGACATGCAGAAACTAAGCCAAACTAGTAATCATGTTATGGGAAAATAACTGGTGGGCGGTGCACGCTAAGACCAGTGTCGTGGGCGAATGACAAGACTGCCAAAAATAGTCGGCAATAATAGTCGGATTACAGCTAAACTTCGGCCCACTCCCTATTCTGACGCTATGATCTTTGACGATATAGGGGCCTAAACGTGACATGCAGAAAATGCAAAATGCAACAACAAAAACATATGAACGAAACAAAGACACAAATGCAATGATTGATTGGAGTAAGGATCGACAAACTAAACATATAATTATAGTAATAATGAAAATAACTCTGAGATGATGGCCTTGTGAGCCGTGGTTGGTCTTACTGAACCGCCGCGTATAAGATGCCATTTTATATTTCTCTTTCTAACAAAAATTGAATATTTGGAACTCGCTTTCGTCGTGCATAATTATGAGCTTCGTACTCCAGTCGGGATTGATCCGTTACAATACTATGACAAACATTACACACACACTCTAATCCTTTGATCGTTATGGGGATGACAACTACTACTAAACTAGGATACACTGGGTGATCGCAACGTCATAACCAAAGAAGAAAAAGCGATCGACGAGGGAACCGTGCACTCTCTCGTCACTAGAAGAACGGAACACGGAGAGGCACGTATCCGCCGGATTCGATACCTCCCGGGATAATCTCCGGTTTCTCCACCAAGTTGTAGCGGATGAAGTGTTGACTGCGAAGGGGCAACTGTAATGTACTGTGGGTCGCCCGTCGTTTAGAAGATGGTCGGTTGCCCTTGGCCGGATGGCCTGCCGACCGCCCGCTAGGGGGCGGTCCTACCCCGAACCCGATCAGCTGCTGTATGAAGACACAATCCCGATGTTTGTGACCTTATTTCACTCAAACTTTCCGTACCGCAGCAATCTCTAGTCTTCTTTTAATGCTTAAGGGCCTAGCTTATGTATACAGAATTCCCAGCCAATGGCCTAATTATACTGGTCCAGGGTGACAGGCATACCGTCGACAGAGCAAGGCCAATTTTGGTAAGGTATTGCATATTTGGTGAAGCACATACTGTAGGGCTTAAGGCCCTGTGGGTTTCTTCATTTCTCGGATCTTGTAGGCCAGCTCACTCAACCAATCACTATTCGGTTCACTGCCCTTATTAATCTGTCTGTCTGTATTTATGTCTGTCTGCTTCTCATTTTATCTGTCTCTTTCTGTTCTACACTACACATACATACATACATACATACATACATACATACATACATACATACATACATACATACATACATACATACATACATACATACATACATACATACATACATACATACATACATACATACATACATACATACATACATACATACATACATACATACATACATACATACATACATACATACATACATACATACATACATACATACATACATACATACATACATACATACATACATACATGATAGCCTACATTACTTCTCTCGGATGTGCTATAAATCGAGGAATGCTCATATTTACGGTAAACTGTAAACACAGACTGACATACAGTCAGTCAACCAATATGCAAAGTTTTGCATATTGGTTTAGGGCTTTAGGCCTTTAGTCCGTTTAGTTTTATTTCTTGCATATTTGCACTTTCAGTGTTACGCCAAGTTTCATTATGCACTAGGCCTATGTAAATTGTTTAGACAATTTCGAATTACGGAATTTCCCGTAGATTCGTGTAGAATGTACGGGAATATACCTCCTCCCTCTTACATTTATGGCTCTCTTGCTCATTCGACGAATTGTCTAATGTAACGAGTCCTCTTTACAAATGACTCAAATCTGCCAATGTGCAGAATGAACATATGTTGTATATAGGCCTACGTACAAAGTCTATGTTCATTATGAATTCGTGCATATACCGATCTTCATGTATATTTAGCCGTATAGACGCTGTGTAACAGATGGGCCTAAATGACCTATTGGTGTGAAACTCTAAATGTAATGGTGGGTACTTCCGCTTACTAGCATTTATCCCCACCCCACTACTAATAGGGAACGGCAAACATTTTCACTTGGAGCTTGGGCTGCTTATACCGTCAGCCTTCGCTGAAGGCCTAAACACGGATGCTCTGACTTCGATAGCCCGTCTCACTCAAACATGTGACAACGCCTGTACAAGGGTTATATTAGCCACATATAGGCTGCTACGTGTTCTCCGTACATGCGCACTGTCGCTAGACGCTATATATAACGAAAGTGTTGAAATATATAGAGAGCTTTATATCCGGGAGTTGAACATAGGCTAAGGCGTTTGTTAGGCCGACATCTTTGACGAACGTCTTTGTATGCGAGTTAATTCATCGAAACGATGGAGGAGGAATAGAGGATTATTGTTCCACTGTGCTTTGTGATTAACTTCCGTCTGATCTCGAGTTTCTTCTTGTTACCTGAGAAATTCTTCTTTATGTCGTTTCAGATGCGAATATATCATCGATAGAGGTCACTGTTAGAGGCCTATGTGGACTTCTGGTCACAAGTGTAGCCTGAATTGTTTGCGGTTTTGCTAGCTGGACGCATAGGTCTATTGCTAATTCAGAGGAGAAGGAAGCACAACGGAAATTTTAGAGACCAGAGTTAACTGCGGAATATCTATCGAATAAACCTACTCGCAAGTGGTCGACACACTATTAGGTAATGAAAACTTCAACTGCACCAAATTCATCATCATCGTCATCATCATCATCATCGCCGTCGTCGTCGTCGTCGCCTTCTTCTTCATCATCATAGTATTATTATCCTAATGCCCTTCTACATCTCAGAGAAACACTTTTCAGACCTTCAGTAGTAAGCAAAACGAGCCACAGGAGGCAGAGTTTAAAAGATAGTTGTGGCTTAAGATGAAAATCATCATCATCATGGTTAAGTCATCATCATCGTCGTCGTCGTTGTCGTCGTTGCTCAGGCGATAGTCAGTATACTGATGGGTATTCATGTTTTGCTATTATAAGATAGCTACAGAATACTGGCGGTCACATGGGGGGGGGTTATTCCGAAGAAAGTCTCATTGCGTCTCGTAAATCGATTGGAGAGGAATCGCCTGACTCTGTGGTCATCATTAGCACACTTAAGAAAAGCGTAGGCCGTCTGTCTGTCTGCATGTATGTGTATCTGTCTGTCTGCATGTATGTGTATCTGCCTGTCTATCTGTCTGTCTGCATGTATTTTGTATATGCCTTCCTGTCTGTCTGTCTGCCCGCCTGCCTGCCTGTCTGCCCGCCTGCCTGTCTGTCTGCCTGTCTGTCTGTCTGTCTGTCTGTCTGTCTGTCTGTCTGTCTGTCTGTCTAACACGGAAGCTTGGTCCCGAGGCCAAAGCACATTCGGCAGAGGCGCAAATGCAACCAAATCTCATTTGCATTTGTATTAAATTACCTTCCATAAAAGGGCGAAGAGCTGAGTTGTTCATTATCTGCCTGGCGTTCTGTGGATGGTCATCATCATCCACTGCTAAACAGGTTCGCACAGCTTGACCTTACTGACCTCACCTACAGCGACTATTGTCACCTGTCTCTCTCTCTCTCTCTCTCTCTCTCTCTCTCTCTCTCTCTCTCTCTCTCTCTCTCTCTCTCTCTCTCTCTCTCTCTCTCTCTCTCTCTCTCTCTCTCTCTCTCTCTCTCTCTCTCTCTCTCTCTCTCTCTCTCTCTCTCTCTCTCTCTCTCTCTCTCTGTCTCTCTCTGTCTGCTACCAGTTGGTCTATCCGCCTGTATGTCAGTCTGTGTTTGGCTGTCTGAGCATGTCTTTGTCTTCTATAGGCAGGGACAAAGAACGTCTCTCTGTTTCTGCCTACATCCATTTGCTATAAAGAATGACATCAGCTTAATCACAGAGGCAACTATAGATGTTCCTCTTTCGTTCCGTCCTCTGGCCTCTGTTGTCTGTCTGTATGTCTGTCTGCCCGTGTCTGTCTGCCTCCGCATGTTTCCGTCATTGTTTCTTGTTCGTTTATTTGTGTCCTTTGACACTTTCCATGCACTGAAGATCGACTTCTTTGCTCTTCTTCTCAGACGACGTGAGATGGACCCGGGAGACGGACCAGGGGACAAGAGAATCCCGCGTAAGAAACTAGTAGTCGTCGGAGATGGAGCCTGTGGAAAGACGTGTCTCCTCATCGCATTCACCAAGAACGAGTTCTCCGAAGCACACATTCCGACAGTCTTCGAGACCTACGTCACCGATATTAAGGTAATGGACCCCACATGTAGATATTCAGACCACCAGGGCTATCAATAGAACGTAATGTAATCGTAATGCACCTTCATGATGATGATGATGATGATGATGATGATGATGATGATGATGATGATGATGATGATGATGGTGGTGGTGGTGGTGGTGATGTTGGTGCTTGTGGTGCTGGTGATTGGTCACGGTGATGGTGATGGTGGTGGTGTTGATGATGATGGTGGTGGTGTTGGTGATGATGGTGGCGGACCTCCCATGTAGATGTTCAGGTGGTGCTGGTGCTGGTGATGGTGATGGTCATGGTCATATTCATAGTTATGGTCATGGTGGCACCGTGGTGGTGCTGGTTGTGATGGTGCTGGTGATGGTGGTGGTGGTGGTTGCGGTGATGGTGATGGTAGTGGTGGTCGTGGTGATGGTGGTGGATGATGGTGATAATGATGAAGATGAGTTCTCTGCCTGTCCATTCAGGCAGGTCCTGAAGATGAGATGAGTGAGGTAGTTTCCCGATGCCTTCCTCGCAGACAATTCTGGGTGAGCAACTTGTCCAAGGTCGCTATGCAGTGGCTTGAGGTAGATTCGAACCTGAGACCCTCCGGTTACATGGCACAGAACATACCTCTACACCACCGCATCCCATTCCCTAAGATGTGCATATTACACTCGAAACATCTGCTGTCACATATACAACGACGACAGTCTGACTCCTGCCGTAATGCTCTTGACCTGTCGAATGAAGTGATGTTAGTTATTAGTCCTTGACTGATGACTGTTCGCATGTGGCGGAACTTGTTGTCGTGACTTGTTTGCGGGATTTGCAGAGACACGTGACGGGTACAGCCAGAGGAATACAGACGCAGGAAGGTTCAGGGCCGTAGATCATGTCAATCTTTTTCGGTAGTCTTTAAATACAGTAGGTAATTTATACCAGAATGACAGGCTATCGAGAAAATATGGAGGTTAGCGAGAGGGAAGAAGAAAAGGAGGGAGGAAAGAGACACGGGCAAAGAGGAGAGAAATACACCCAGGGAAGGAAGAAGAGCAAAAGCTATAGGTAGCAGGGAGGAACCGGAGATTTCTCCCTAAGGGACGTTTTTCCCAACTACCGCTCTGATGCTCTACGCGGATCAGGCTGCAATTATACTTAAATAAATTAACGTACACGACTAGAGCAGTGTGAAATCGAACCATGCTGATGTACTTCCTAGTTGAGATTTGATAATCAGTGACATCGATGTGACATTGTTGTTTGCAGTTACAAGACCAGCGAGTGCAGATGGCGTTGTGGGACACGGCTGGCCAGGAGGATTACGAGCTACTCCGACCTCTGTCTTACCCAAACACTGATATCCTTCTACTCTGCTTCGCCATAGACAACCGCGACAGCTTCGAAAATATCTTCCAGAAATGGGTCCCTGAAGTGCGTCACTTCTGCCCAAGAACCCCGATCATCCTTGTCGGCACGAAGACGGACCTTCGGACATCGTCGACGACTGAAGGTCAAGGACAGAAGGCAAGGCCGAAGTTCGTCAACGCTCCAGAGGGTCCGAAGATGGCCAAGTCGATCAACGCCGCAGGGTACGTGGAATGCTCGGCCAAGACGAGGGAAGGCATCCAGGAAGTCTTTCATACGGCTGCTCGAGTTGCCCTCGGACACAAGAGAACTGGACCTCGAAGGACTTTCTGCTTGCTTTTGTAGAGCGGAAGGCAACAGACATATTCCTATGACGCCTCCCCAGATGCTGCTTAAAGAAGTTACTTACAACAACAACAACAACTTAAGAACAAGTTTAACAGCGTTTTATCAAAGTTGCTTTGCCAAGATTTTCAACTACATTATCAAATTTTGGAAATCTGTTTTATAAAGTTCGCTGCAACGCCATTATCAAATCTTTTTACATTTTTTGACACTTTAACGACGACTTGCGCTGGCTTCCCAGTCGCTTTTAGTACACTCTCGTCGTTAAAGTGTTCACCTCTATAATTGTGCAATTGTGCAACGGTGTTTTGCACGGGTTTTTCAACTTCATTATCAAATTCTACCACCATGCCACGTCGTTTTACAAAGGTTTCAGCACACAACGCTGTTTCACACCGTTACCCAAGTTTTCAACGTTGTTTTACAACGTTCTGCGTCGTTTCAACGCGAATTTTTCAAAGTGTTCACGCCATATTTTCAAAATTTTCAAAGTTGCTGCATAAAATATTCTCAGAGTTGTTTTACACGTATTTTGAAAGGTTATGTTTGCCCTGTTTGAATCAACGAAGCGCATAATATACCCAATTCTACGCCTATACATGAACCACATCCACTATGCAGATAAGACAGGCATCATGATTATGTTATTGCTGTGTGCAGAAACGGACAGGTAGCGCCATCTGGCGAAATCCAGGTCAAATGTCCCTAATTTTTGCAGTTCAAACAAATGCAAATAGTTATTTCATAATTACTTATCAGTTGTAGTTATCAGTTATCTTTATGAAGATAAGATATTGTGTTGAAAGACATAGGTTTTGCTACAAAGGCATGGGATGGGTGCGATTTGCACGGAGGAAGGATAAAGCTTACCTTCCCTGGTTAAGACAGTTCATTTTAACACTGAGAATCATTCTGCAAATCATTCACGTCTAGGCATATTTGTTTTCTGTGCATTGGTTCCAACCAC
>OY744603.1:43324202-43436702 GCA_963556255.1 Allolobophora icterica | reverse complement strand
TAGAGTCTGGGTATGTAACTATCCACAGCAACCGTTTAGGCCTACAATGTTTTTCTTTTAGTGATCATCAGCTGGCAAGGCTGCTTTGGATGGGGTGGGGGTAGAGCTAGCGGTGGCGCTTGACAAATTGGAGCAAGAAATGCTTCTGATCTTTATTTTTTGTGATCGTTTCATTACATTTCTAATTCTGAATGAGCGCAATGCCACATTCAGTGCTGTCATTGACCACCTTCATGGCTTGGACTCTTGCTTTCAATTTCTTGTAGGACTCGTCATCTTTCCATTCTTCTGGGTCCTTTGAAAGGAAAACCTCAGCCTCCTCCTTCCCTGTGATGCTCAGCAACTTGAAGAGATGCGTGGTTTGCTTGGTCACAAAGTTCTACAGTCTCCAGAACTTAGTGACTTTGGTGGCATTCACCCTCCACAGAGCCGATGGAGTCTTTGCAAGCTGGAGGTTGGCTCCTAAGGCCCTCTTGACATTTGAACAGTGCCAGTCCTATAAGGTGTTTAGAAACGTACCAAAGATTACGAGACAATGCTGTGGAGGCGGCATCGGCAACAAGGCGATTCGGATACATCTTGAGCAGACTAAGCATCTTGGCATCATTCCGTGCAGCATTCGATGGCATTGTAGCTTCATGCCAGAAACGGCCATGCACAAGTGCAACAAAAAGGGAAAGCTCTGTCAGTCTACTTTTCTCTTTGGCCATCAGCATCGGCTAGTCTTGGAAAAGTATGAGCATGGTGTATTGCTCCTGCAGCCCGTAACTTGAAGGCCTTCACAGATTCCCATGGAAGATGAGTCACAATCGAAGGTCAAGGTAATCCTACCTGGGTTGTTGGTGGTTGAAGGCAGTTGTGTAAAATGATATCATATCCCCCTTCGTAGGCTGTGATTTCATCACCAAAGAGCCAATCTTTTGCGGGTGTGTAGCTCACGTGCTATACATATGGCCATTTCTTTTGGAATCTCTTGAACAGGCCAATCTCGGGTCCCCTAGTTGCGCCAAAAAGAGTTGTGAAGACATTGAGCACTAAGAATGACCTCCATGACATGATGGCGGCAACCAATCATCACGAGCTCATGACCCACTGCTTCTTCAATGATAACACAAGCTCCTCTATGGATACTTGTATTGGACAAAGTGGCAACAAAATACTAGCCCCTTTGCACCAGTGCAACCACAAACACAGCTCCACGATCTGGAAGGTCGACCCTGTCTGAGGCACGAGCAACCTCTGGACTAGAAACTATGTTCCTCCAGAAATTATTTGTCTTTGGAGTAGACATAGATGGAGCAAATGCCACTGCAACAGTTTGCAGGCACTGTTACCAGGGACGTGAATTCAGCTTTTTCGGGGGGGGGGGCAGGGACGTCATTTGAGTATTTTTACTGGGGAATTGCCCCATTTGCCTCATGGTAAATCCGGCACTGTGTACCAATATGCCCATAAGCTAGTCCATACAGTGCAGGCCTACACCCTTTACATGATGTCCCTGAATTTGAGTATCATTTTTTTCCTTTTTACCCCTTTCTTCTTCTTTTTTTTCTTGTTCAATTCCTTTTCCTTTTTTTCAAAAATCAAGGGGGAATGCCCCCGCCACTCAATGACATCCCTGACTGTCAGTGCCTTCACAATGCAACATTTACATGTTCTTATTGTTCTAGTCATTTGAAAACAAAATTCAAAACATTAATACGACCAAAATTTCATCCGAAATGCATATATCAGAAAATTGTTGAAATCATAGCGACCCCTAAAACTACTCAGATTGATTCAATTTTTGGTATGGTTATTCTGTATACATAGTGAAATAAGGGCAGCCTTGTGGAGAGAGTTTTTGGACACTTTCAAATTTTACCATATGCATGTGGACCACCCTAATATATATATATATATATATATATATATATATATATATATATATATATTACACACCTATATATGTACAAGCAGGTTTGTACAAAATTATAATAAGGACATGTTCTCGAATCATTTCGTGAAACAGCCGCCGATGACACCTGCGTACAATTAATAGCATTAGCTCACCTGTCCATCCGCTGTGACGCGTCTTGATAATATATAGAATATCATATGCCACATGTATATATAATAGTATTTTTAGTCGTGCACATAGGATATGCACATAAATGCTGGCTTTTATAGATGATCAGGTGACTTTGTGGTCTTTTATACACAAGTTATCTTCAGTGAACGGTCAATGTTTATATGGTATTGCATAGTTAGGCTTCACTTGACAGCTTGTGTGTTTGCTAGGGCATAACCGGGTAGACATTTTCCACTGAGTACCGAATCCGAGTATTTGGATGTACTATTTGCCGGATCCGGGTACGAACCGCGTACCATTTTTCAATGTGCGAAGCTTCACATTGTCATGTAATAAAAAAATTATCGAACAAATTTTTGTTCTTGTAATAACTGACTAATACCTTTTGAATTTTAGAAATAAATAATCAATGAAATGGACTTGACATCTGTTGTGGAGTTTAGGTGTTGGTGTTTTTTTGTACTTTTCTTCTTCAAACTGAAATGCTAGATGAAGCTCAAAGCTAATATTATGAGTCTACAAATTCCGGCATTTGAGGCAGACAAGCAACTATTTGCGTGTACAGTATTTGCCGAGGCAAATAGTGCCGGAAAAGGGGATATTCGGCCGAGGTAAATGTCCGAGGCGATTTCCGGTTATGCCCTAGTGTTTGCGCGATCGCCACAATGGCGCTATTAATTGAAAATAGTAATTATAATAGCTCATGCTCCCTCGACGTCAGCTGGATCTGTGGCCTAACAGTATCAAACATTATACACCTCTGTGTTATTTACATTAGTAATATGTTTAAACCTAGTAAGGTCTGTACAGTTAGGCGTCGGCAGGATTCTGAAAATGGGGACCAAGGTCAGAGGGGTGGATGGGGTCTGGAACAATGCCTCTGTCGCCCGCGAGTTTGATGCCGTTAGAAAGTGACAGATGCAAGTCTGATGCCTTTTCGTAACAAATCAATATAGCTGCACTGTAAACCTCGCGGACGTCAGAAGCGTTCGGCAGCACATTCCAAGCGTGCTGTAAATTAACACTTCAGGTGTGTAGAAACATGAACACGTGTGATCAACATTTAAATGTTGGTGTCAATATATAAAACTACAACAGTTCACGCCAATAACCCATAGTATACATGCCAGGCAGGAAATATACTTAGCATTTTATAAATTTATTTTTCAGAAGACTATTGTGCCGTTACCACTGCGCAATATCACAGTAAGAATAGTTGTGTAACAATGAACATGGAACTGAAAACAATTCTAAATGTTCTTGAAGAAAAAACTGTATGCCTAACATTTCATTGAATAAGAATTTGTAAGATTAGCATGACCAGAGAGAGATAATTAGTTGGCCCATAACTAGTATATCAGAATACAAACATAAAACTTATGTACTTAATGCTTTGCATCAGCTTCCTGTTCAACACAGATTCTCTTTAAATTTGGAGCGATCATAGTTTGTAAAATATTGAATTCTGCCCAAACCACAATTACTTAAAATCAGCTCTTATTCTTCAGACATCATTATTCGACCAAGTCATCTAAATATTTCTCTCTGGTCACACTAAGGACACAAAATGTTCTTGGTAAACGAGATCCTTCGATTGATGGATCTAGATTTTGTAACACTCTCCCTGTAATGGTTCGTTCTGCTCAGTCACTTACTGTATGTATATTTGTTCTCAACTTGAGACTTATCTTTTACAAATTGCTTATCCACCGTAGACTGTCTCTCATAGTGAACTGATCTTACATGCATTGGCCTAGAAGCCCTAGATCATACGGTTTGGCTTTGGGGCCTCAGCGGTTGATGCCTTTTGCATTAAACAACGGCGCTATAGAAGTTACTATTTACATCAACGATCGACCGTTTCTTTGGTATAATTATCGTATCATTAGAATGGCTCTCGGGGTTTATCTAGCGCCAACTGTGTCTGCTTCTAAGTTCGTTCAATTGTCTATCGATCGTCGACTCCATCATTCTGTTGTAGTCCTTTCTAATGGGAGGCTTTCCATGCGGCGAATAAATGCTCAGCTAGGTTTGTATTTGACCTTTGACATCCATTCCCTCTCAGTCCCTGCGCTCCACTAACGCGATTAGACGGCGTTCCTTGTGTCCCGCGAACCCGCATCCGTTGGTACGCTTCCTCGTCTAGCATTTTTCGGTACATTCTCCCGCACCTTCAAGAGAATTCGCAGTCACAAAGCGCCTCCAAAGACGCATCCCTGGCTATTATTTCTGTTGTATCAGTGGATGGTACCGGAGATGTCATCACTACCAACCTCCAGTCATCGTGCAGCAAATGCTCAGTTTATCAGATTTGATACAAAAATGCTGAAAATCAGGCTGCACATTGTTCAGATTTGCTGCTAAGAGACAACAATATTGGTTCAATCGGCTTCCAGCCTCAAAATCAACCACAGCTAAATCATCTATAGTCTGACCCCACTGTTAATGTCCTTGGTGGTATCAGGCGTAATGCATTGTGCGTGTAGGCCTACACTGTACAGACATAGGTGGGCTATAAGCCATTCTCTTCATGCTTAATATACATTATGCACTATGAGCATATATAGTGCGTCTCGGATTCATATAGTACAAGTATATATATATATATATTTGTATTATATTAATAAATAATATATGAGGCGTATATATATATATATATATATATACCTAGTACATGGTGTCCATTTTCATATAGCTGTAATTAGAGTAAACGACCGGAACACAATGCATTATTAAGGAGTGTGCGGATACCACATCACATGAGCGCCATCTGCCCATTTGCCACATCATTATTCTCACATTTTATGTATAACCTAAGACACGTTCGCAAAGCGAAGGCCATGCATATAGACCTTATATATCTTCATATCTTCTATAGATTTACTTATATACTTGTATCGTTATATATTTGTATCATATGAAAGCGGAACGCACTCCTTTTGGACCATTTATATGTATAAATAATTTTATATTCTTATAAGACGAGCTTGCATGGAGCTGTTGGAGCTTTGCCAGTGGCTACAGTTGCAGCAGCTGCTACTGCCCTTCCCTTTTCTGCTGCTCCCATGCAAAGGTTTTCTTTCTTAAAGGATGCTGTTCTCTGTGCCTCTCTCCATCATCAATTCTTCAGTACATGGCTGTATATGCGTGGGTGATGTAGAGACAGCAGCAGCAGTAACATGAACTACAGCATCGCCCGACCATTAGGTGAGTCTATTGCGCCAATTATCAATTCATCGTATTTAGTATTTTACTTACGCGATTCTCTTAATTTGTGCAGAAATCGATTAGCACTGCATATACTTTATTATTAATTTTTACTTCTATCAGAATTAGGCTAAGTAAGGCAAAGGATTTTCATAATTAGGGGCAAGACGGACATGTTAATGAATATGTAAATTATCGTGCACGAAAAATGGAATATAAAGGCAAAGAACTCGTATAATATACACTCTATGACAGCCAATTTTAATCATCACACGACAGCACAACAGCTCTTCATTTATAACTCTGTGCTAAGAATGTTTTTTTCTCCCAAGCCTGGGAAAAGATGCCGTGAGAATGGCCCACTTACTTCTGCAAACACCTTTTAGGTGTCCGTTTTTCTGTCCTTCATGCATGTTCTCTTTTTGGTAGCTTAGATCTACTTGCGGAGTGTAGCTTCTTCTATGGTTTCCTATTTCTCTAGAATTTCTCTGTGCATTGTGTTTTTCAAGAATTTTTGAAAATAATTTTCTGCAAAAGTAGCTTTGTATAAGGTGACGAAGTAAGAACAGTAGCTGCTTGTGCTTCGCGTTTCTGACACGAGAGCTTTCAGCTTTTTGTCAAGGACACAGTTGACGAACAATGTTAACAGGTGACTGTGCTGGATATTCTGAGATAATAACAATGTCTGCTGATGTTGCTGCATGAGAAACTAATTACGAAACTAATTCCAGGACACTGACTTGAGTCTGTTGGTGGAGTACTTCCGCTGACTGCAGTCTGCAACTGGTGACTGATAGCATTTCAAGGTTGTCTGCGGGATTTGAAGTTTCTTCCTTACATATAATATCTAATGATTCGGCTATCTCATTCCCAGTTATACCCATGGTATAACCCATGTGGCTTAATATTCATGCAAAGGTCACTGTGCAGTTTTGAAGATGCAGAGTTTTAATAATTTCATAATACGAAGAACCAGATTTGGCTTGGAGTCCGATGTTCGAGACTGAATGGCTTCTATACTGCTTTAGGATTCATTAAAATTATAACTGGCTCTCCAATCTGGTTAGACATCAACCAATTAAGAGCTTGTTTTATTGCTATTAATTCTTCAATAAAAACTGAAGAGTGATCGGCTATTCTGAGCCTTTTCTGTTTTCAGTTCAGGGATATAGTAAGCCGATCCTACTTAGCCTTTTCTGTTTTACAGCCTTGATTGAATATTGGCATAAAAATGTTTCCCATGAATTCAAGAGCATAATATTTTATCACCTCGGGACTATCTTTCTTTCTCATAACCTCTCTAAGTTCTATATCGGTGTCTGTGTGGGGAAGTGCCAGGGCGGTGTGTCAGAGATCACTTGCCTTTCTATTGCACCTTCAATGGTCCTAGATATTCCTTAACAATAATTTTACTCAGAGGTTCCGATCCTGGTTTGAACTTTCCGTAGTGAATTTTCCATGAATCTGTGATAATTGATTCAGCTGCATTATATCAGGATGTTTACAGAGAGAGTTCTTCTGCTGTGTTGGAATCTATGAGATTTTCTTAATGTAAACACAGGAATCAGCAACTCTTATTCAAACGCAAGGCAAACATCAGTTTTCTTATTGAAGCCTGTCCATTCCTCATCATATATTTATTTCTTTCTTATGATCATTTCCGACTATAGGAGGATGTTGATAATGTTTTGGAAGTGCCGCTCTCAGATTCTACCGCTGGTTGTCAGTGGTTGCATATTCTGCTTCCACCTAGTGGCAGGTAAGAAAATCAATTTAAACATGCTTCAATGACAATGCTTGACGTCTAAGGTTCTACGTTGCTTGGTTAGCATGTGGGTCTCCCGATCCAGAGGTCACCGAACTAAATCCTGTGTTTCAGGTCGAAACTAAAGGTGTTTCATAGTAAAGTTCAAACTATGGGTCTTTAGTACGAGGGGACTATCCCGATGCTGGCATAGGCACTAGGTAGAATATAAGATAATATAGGATTACTTAAATATCAGAGGCGCCCGCAGGCTTAAAAAATTGGAAGCACATCCCAAAAAATTGGACGCACACCCATCCAATCCCCACCCGTCCTCTCTCCGCCGCTCGCAATCATGCAATCTTGAAAATGACTCAGAGTGACTCATAGAAATCTCAATTTAAATAATATCTAAATCTTTAGCATGCTGTATTGCCATTTAACAAAAATATCGATGCGATGCCTATTCCTTGTGTGGGTTTGATTTGGTGGGTGGACGCACCTGCGTCTAGTGCGCCCGTCTGCGGGAGCCTCTGTTAAATGTAGAATTAATAAACTATCTGTGATTGTTAGGTAAAGTACAAATTGTAGGTGCGTTTAAATACTTGAAATATAACGGAGAAAAGCCTATATACTCATACGTTGATTAAATATATCCGTCTATTTCTCTAGTCTGTGAATGCGAAGTAATGTAAAGTATTCGAGCAGAAGGTCAGCTGCAGCCTGCGTGGCATCGCAAGCAGTCACTCACACGCAGACGATTGCCTGCGAGTTATGCACACTTCGTCAAAGCGATCTATAATGTCGATTTCATAAGACAGACCCGGGATAGGCAGCGGCAAGTATGCTGAAGGAGGTATCAGATTACTAGTGCTCATTGACGATTGAATCGCCATCAAGGACCAGGAAAAGCTTGCTGACCCAGAACCTTTCAAGGTCTTGGGAAAATTATGCAAAGAACTGATTTATGAGTCTGAGGAAGAGGGATTGATTTAGCCTATTAGGTAGGCCTAACGCGGTTGGCCGTAAAGCAATCATTTATTCATCAGAACGATTCTAAATTGACCTTCTTCTGTTCGGCTGAAAAGCACTTAGGTAAAGTTTAGTTATGCACACATTTTGGCTACTGCTATTGGGAACCAGAAGATCATAGCTACAGGACCTTTGAAAGCTCGCAACTGTAGGGTCAGAGCAAAACAGGTGCTTAGAATCTGACAGAGAACGTGAAGACCACCATGTCCAGATACATTACGCACCATCATGTCAGACTACAATTCAGGTCTTTCCGTGCTGTAGTTATGTAGTAAGTAGACAAAGGCCTCTATCTAAATGTTTCTAACCATAGCTTGTCTTACTTCTAGCATAATATTATGGTTATTACGACAACGTGATGTTACTGTAATTCTTTTACATTTGCATAATCATCGTTGTCGTCGTCGTTATGATAAGTGTCTTCTGCTGGTGATGAACAACAACTACTGCAATATCTGCTGCGTGGATACGACGTGGATGCGAGGGGAGTGGCGCGGGTCAACTTGACCGTCAGAGTAGAACTACAACTTCTCTTGCTGAGGATACACGGCCTGGTTCGTTAGATCCAATCAGAACTGTCTTTCAGTAACATCGGATTAGCTCTTGCTGTTGTTATTGCTATTTTATCTTTGTAAATGTAAATGTATACGTTGTCTAAAGCGACCGTATGACCTCGATCCTTTTCAGTGATCTACACCCGGTGAGATCCTTCACCACCGCTGCTCGTTTGATTGGGCGTCCCGTGAACGGACCGTAATAGGCTGCTAGCCAGAGATCAAAATGTCTTAAATAAGGCACCATCGGTATACAAACCTGCATCTTAAGGTACAGAGGAGCATGAGACGTACGCTCTAATCAGTGTAACTGACAAGCCAATTTTTGTGACATCGGTGTGGTGATAGCGATGATCGTTTGTTAATTTTGTTAATTAATCCATTAATAAATAAATTCTGCATATCTCTATGTCTAACTGTTCGACCATCGGTCTTTCCGGCAGTTTGTAGTACGGTAGCACTAAAAACCTACCTACCATTGCGTTGTTTATAAATAAGTACTAAATAGTTAGCCATTAAACCTTAAATAACTGATTATTATTCGTGTTGGTGCAATTGTAGGACGAACGGAGTCAACTTCTGACAAGTACTGGTCTTATCATCTGTGTCAGTCTCAGTTTATTCCATATCTTCGACTTTTATAGGCTAATCTCTAAACGCAAAGAACAACCGCCGACTTTAGACACTTAGGGGTCTATAAGCATAGGCGTAGACTCTGGGGGAGCAGCCGGGGCACGTGCTCCCCAATAATTGAGATTTGCTGTACATCCATTGCAACAAGTGTAGAATGAATAAGCAAATGCCCGCCCCCCCAATATTTTTGACAAGTTTACGCCAGTGTCTGTAAGCATATACGTTTCTGTTAAAATGGCGCTATATAAATGTGCAATTATAATTACATAGGCATGGCTTAACATTGGAAAGTGATGTCGACATCTTCATTTCTTCCCTTTCCATCTTCTTTTCGTGATTTCCATTCATCATGCTTTCTTTCTCCCTCCGTTTTCGATTCCTATTTTTCGTTTCATTTCTCTGTTCCTCTGTTCAGCACTGACGTATTTTATGGTTTACACAGTTTCGGTGTGAGTTAACTTTATGGCCATGTGTTACAATGTGTCCATCAAGTATTGATTCTAAAGAGTGTACAGCTTAGGCCCAATACAATGCAATTGCGCGCTGCCAATAGGCCTACTTCTGTGTACACAAATTTCTGTTTCTGTATTTCTAACCTTTCGTTTCGCTAACCGCAGGACAGACCATCAAGTAGTGGTCTAGAACTTTTAGGTTTGATGGCAAGTTGATTCCAACAGCTAGAGTAAATTTCACAGATCTATAGCGGCACCACATCATGTGTAAAAAGTTAAGTTTGAATTGCCATTGGATTCGAAATCGCAGGACTGGCAGGACGATCGACTGGCGTGGAGATTGGAGGAATTCGAAAACATCGTCGACATCGTAGTCAAACCGGAGAGAATTTGGCTTCCGGAACTGGCTCTCATGAACGGGTCAGTCTCAAACATGTCGTTCCGTGTATATATATAGGGCCTAAGTTAATATCGCTGGTGTTTTTGCTAATGATAAATATGACTACAATGATGGCGAAGACTGTGAGCGTGATTATTTTTACTTTGACTCAATTAACGTAGAAGTGGAGTAGGAAAATTTCTGACCGGCCCGAGTATATCTGATTAACACGCCTCTACGACAGCTTTGTTAAGTTGCAAATTAAATCACTCTGGTTTTTATGACGAAAGTAATGTTTGTATGTGTAGAAATCTCTAATCTAATGACTTCTATAGCGCCAATATCATAAAAGACATCGGTCGATGGTCGCTTTAGATGAAATGGCATTCAAAAAACGATGATCCATTGGAAAAACTCGGTTGAAAATGTGAAAGATCATAGAAACGAGAAGGAGGTTAGGCTGGATGTGCAGTTGAAAGAGATGACATCTAAGTTAATTTAGACCTCAATGACATCATAGAATTGACAGAACGAATTGAATTGAACAGAAAATTCCCAAGGCTTCGAACCAACGACCGAGAAGGGCCGAGAGTCCAACTCTTTTATGATGCGGAGCGCATCAAGAGTCCCAGCATCCACTGATAAAATGCAATATCTATATAAGGGCGTGATATGCTGCTATCTAATCAGATTAGATCTATGACTCGTCTCTTGTACACAGGGCAGTCGAGCTGGCACCAGACTTCCGCAAGGTGCGCGCTCTCTTGCGCCATGACGGTCACGTGCACTGGGAACCGGGCGGTGTTTTCACGACGACCTGTGACATTGACATTCGCTACTTCCCGTTCGACGACCAGTCCTGTCCGATCCAGGTCGGTGCCTGGGCTTACTACAGTGCCCGGATGAACATCACGAACGCCTCTCACGAGATCCAGACGCACAACTTCCGGTTGAACGGCGAATGGGACATTTACAGGACCCTGGCCGAGTGGAAGGAGAACGTGCTTCCCTGCTGTCCAGATACGCGGTACCCGTACGTCGAGTTCACGCTCTACCTGCGCAGGAAGCACGCCTTCTTCGTCATCAACATCATCCTTCCGTGCTCTCTGCTCAGCATACTCGTCATGATCGTCTTCTGTCTGCCACCAGATGCGGGAGAGAAGATCTCGCTCGGAATCTCCGTACTCCTCGCCTTCACCGTATTTCTACTGATGGTGGCGGAGAACATCCCACGCACGTCGCTACACGTGCCCTTCATAGGTACGGATCAAACAGTATAACGTAAGCTTATGCACTTAGACGTTTTAGCGCCTTTTAAAACCTTTCTAAAGATAATCTGTCTTAGATATAAAAAGTACGTCACACTTTTTATATAGGGGAAATGTTCTAGGGTGTTTAAGTAGAAATAATCTGTATGGAGTGTGAATGTTCAGTCGAAGATTGATCGAGTGCAGGCACGGAAAGGGACGATGCGCTCAAGTGGGTGCAAGTATGAGAGCACATGAAAGGGACAGTTGGATGGGTGGATTCATGGACTTATGGACGCATGGCTGGGCACACGAAAGGAGGGACGCATGGATGCACACACGAAGGGATTGGCAGAAGAAAGGATGGACGGATAGATGGACAAAAGAAAGAATGGACGGATGGATGGACAAAAGAAAGGATGGACGGATGGATGGACAACAGCATTCAGGATGGACGGATGGATGGACAACAGCATTCAGGATGGACGGATGGATGGACAAAAGAATTCAGGATAGACGGATGGATGGACAAAAGAAAGGATGGACGGATAGATGGACAAAAGAAAGGATGGACGGATGGATGGACAAAAGAAAGGATGGACGGATAGATGGACAAAAGAAAGGATGGACGGATGGATGGACAAAAGAAAGGATGGACGGATAGATGGACAAAGAAAGGATGGACGGATGGGTGGACAAAAGAAAGGATGGACGGATGGATGGACAAAAGAAAGGATGAACAGATGGATGGACAAAAGAAAGGATGGATGGACAAAAGAAAGGATGGTTGGATGGATGGACAAAAGAATTCAGGATAGACGGATGGATGGACAAAAGAAAGGATGGACGGATGGATGGACAAAAGAATTCAGGATAGACGGATGGATGCACAAAAGAAAGGATGGACGGATGGATGGACAAAAGAATTCAAGATGGACGGATGGATGGACAAAAGAAAGGATGGACGGGTGGATATACAGATATTTAACGAAGTAGGTATTCCGATTCAGTGTTATAAATAGTTTATGTGTGTCTGATATATAGCCATGTATCTATAGCCATGATTTGAAGAACATAAATTTTACTCAGGTCGACAAATGGAAACAGGGTTGGATCTTGGAACAAGCATTAAGACTAGCCTTATTCTAATTTATATTTTTACAGTAGGATGATGATGAAAGATTTCTTATCTATGTATTGTTGTTGTGAAGTCTGAGCGTCTATCTCCTGCTAATAAAAGATTACTTACTTACTTACTGTTTGAAATCAATGCAGGTTCTTTTATCGTTTTTTCTCTAGTAATATACTTGACGTGTACGATGGCGCTTGGAACTTTCTCCGTTTGTCTGACGGTCTTTGTCCTTAACCTTCATCACCGTGATGCCGAATGCCCCGTTCCTAAGCTGGCGTACGTCTTCGTCATTCGATACCTCGCCTCGTTGCTCTGCGTCCAGGCACGAAAACCCACGACGCTAATCGAGCGACGACGACGCTTTGAGTCACGAGATGGCGCAGCATCGTATTCGTTCGGCATTCGCCAGGCGTCGCGACGCGTACAAGTGAAAAAGGCAAGCGACAAAGTGGGCCTTAATGGCCGTGCAACGGAGAGAGCCTTCGAACTTACAGAAGTGAGGACTTGTGAAGAGAGAATTCCGGAAGTTTACGATTTCAGTGACGACTGGAAGGAACTGTCTCACGTCCTCGATCGACTGTTTTTCTGGATTATTCTACTGTCGATGACGGCTTCTGCCATGTTCATATTACTTGTGCCGCTGTACAAAGATGAGACGAATGTTTCTTACAGATAATAGGCCTGATTATTATAGATAATAACTTACACTTTAATTACTTACAAAGTGATGCTTTAAGCTCACAGTCTTTCCAGACCACAGCATCCTCGTCTTCGCGCCCGCAATCTTGGATGGCGGTCAATAAACTCGGTCTTCTGCCATGTTCATATTACATCGAAGACTGAATTTCTGCTACTGCAGGGCATTCCGCAGCAACAAGAGAAATTTTGAATGATCGATCCACAGTTTAACGACATCTTATGGCAACAAAGGCCAGTGACGTCGGCAGAAATTAGTTTGAACAGTTCTCACCGTTCGTATGGCTTAAATCTTTGAAACTAACGTCATAGGCATATAATATATATATATATACATGACGTCATATATATATATATATGACGTCATATATGTATATATGATGTCATGTATATATGACGTCATGTACATATGACGTCATGTATATATATGCATACATGCATATATGACGTCATGTATATATATATATATATATATATATATATATGACGCCATGTATATATGACGTCATATATATAGGTTATTCATTTGTTGAGTTGGCTAATAGGCCTCGTAACTTGGGCGTAGGTTTTATTCTACTCGGTCATCGTCGACTATATAATTTTAAATGGTATTGAATAGTTTGTTAGTCATCAAATTTTGTGGCATGCAAAGATTTAGGCGTCATGTTCCCAAGTCAACTATATCGCTTGCAAACGCATTGGTCTGCGGTCATCTAGATCAGCGGTTCTCAACCTTTTGAGACTCAAGGACCACTTTTAAACTTTGTGCCTCAGTCGCGGACCACCACTAAAAATTGTGCCTCAAACAAATTAATACAAAAGAAATTTTTGCCATAAATCCGCGTATTATTAGTTTCATGGTGCCATTTAGCCGATAGCGATTGAAATTTTTTGTTTAAATAAAAAATTGAACAAATTTGTCTGTTTCCATGGTTTTAATTATAAAAAAACTATAAACCGTAGGCCTTGCTCGCGGACCACCAGGCAGATGGCCGCGGACCACCAGTGGTCCGCGGACCACAGGTTGAGAACCGCTGATCTAGATTACTGTAACTCGCTCCTCTTGGATTTAATAAGTCAAACATTCTGAAGCTCCAGAGTTCAGAACTCTGACTAGGTTCATAACTGTGACGTTAAAATATAAACATAATTGTATAACCTTTGTGTTTAATTTTTTATTCCGGATATTTCTATAGCGCCTCTCGAAGTCAACTACTACTCAGAGGCGCTCCCGACTACAGCATTTGATACTGTGCCGGACTTTTCACGCCGAAGCGCCACGAACAATTGCGAGTGAAGGACATTTTGCATTGGCTACCTGTTCAGCAAAGGATTTGTTTCAAATTAGGGCTCACAGATTTTGTTCCCCAGATTAATGATTATTCAATTATGTCAATTGATTACCTGTTCTGGTCGTACATAAAACTCGAAATGTTTTTGGTGATCGAACTTATTCGGTTGCTGGACCTAGACTTTGGAACTCTGTAGTGATTATCCGCATCTGTTCGTTCTGTTCGTTCTGCTCAGCTTGATTATGTCATTTAGTTCTCAACAGCTCTCAACTTTCTCAAATTGCACCATTGCACCGTAGGCCGCCTCTGTGGTCTTATAGGGAACTTTTCGTCTAGCTGGGTATTCGTAGTCGTAACGATAAACTCAAAATTTCTGAATTGATGGATCTCCAGAGAGAGAGAGAGAGAGAGAGAGAGAGAGAGAGAGAGAGAGAGAGAGAGAGAGAGAGAGAGAGAGAGAGAGAGAGAGAGAGAGAGAGAGAGAGAGAGAGAGAGAGAGAGAGAGAGAGAGAGAGAGAGAGAGAGAGAGAGAGAGAGAGAGAGAGAGAGAGGCAGACAGACAGGCAGGCAGGCAGGCAGACAGACAGCTGACGGTATTGATTTGATTACAGCTTGGTTTTGGTGCGTCATCGGTTGATGCCTTTGACACTGGTGCGATAGAATCTATAGGCCTAGTAATTAGAATTACATTTAGGTTACATTCACAACACTTGGAATTTTGTTCGATATAGTGACGAGTAGGACTGACCACTGGTGTACTTATGAGAATCAACCATTAAGAAAAGCGATAATATTCAGCCATCAAGACATTCAACTTCTGCTTTAGCCGTCTTTAAATGTGTCAGTCTTGTTGTCAAGACCTTAAACCTCAAGACCAAGACCAAGACCAAGACCTTGAACCTCAAGACCAAGACCAAGACCAAGACCCTGAACCTCAAGACCAAGACCAAGACCAAGACCTTAAAAATTGAAATCAGGTCAAGACTTCTAAAAAATTGTCAAGTCGGAATATTCGCTATTTTAATGAAAACATGAGTCTTTTATTTTATTCAAGCAAATTAACTTTAAATGCAAACTGCAGAGAAATCCGAATTTGTATTCAAAAGTCCTTCATGCAAACTCTTATACCAAATGCCTCTTGTATTTTATAAAAACCAATTCGCTCAGAATTTTCTGACCAAGACGTGCGTGGTGGGCCTCATAAAAATTCCGCCATGTGAAAAAATACGTTCTACAGGTGCTGAAGTCGCTGACACACAGAGTAGCTTTTCAAGCACTGGATGTAAATGTACAGATAGTGAGTCCTTTTGAAATCTTCCCATGGTTTATCATACCGTCTGATACAGAATAACTGTTGCTGCTGCCAATGGGTTTTCCTCACCAACATGACTTGTATCCATCCATAGATATTGGTCGTATGAGGCAAGCAGGCTTGATACAGAATTCTTGAGTTCTGTTAAATGACTGTTCATATTGACAGCCGGTCTTGGTCTTGGTCTTGCGAGACCAAGACCAAGACTTTGAACCTCAAGACCAAGACCAAGACCAAGACCTTGAACCTCGAGACCAAGACCAAGACCAAGACCTTGAACCTCAAGACCAAGACCAAGACCAAGACTTTTAAAAACGAACTCGAGTGCACTCGAGACCAAGACCTTGGTCTCGAGGACAACAAGACTGAAATGTGTCAACAAAATAATGTCTTTATTTAGCCTAAATATTCAGAAACGACCGAGTAGGCTAGACAAATTAGAACAAAGAAGCTCGCTGCTTCTATGCTTTTGGTCCGAAGATATTAGATGATGTGATGGTTGAAATAAAATCATCATGCCCGAATTTTAAAGTCAATTTCAAGCGCAACATCTTGTTTTGTTCTGCAGGCTATGTACCTTAATATATGCTTCTCTATGTCTGCGACCTTCTCCCCAGCCGTATGGCGCGGTGTTGTCACGTGGTTTCTGATTAAGTAATTCTACATCTGTTCCCACCCCATACAATCTCGATCTTCCTAATTCAATTCTTTAATTCATAAACACGTTCGTTCATCCTTAGTTAACAGTCTGTTGCTGGCCACGATTTTTCACCAGTGAGTTGGTAGCACCCTTAATCTGCGCCATTCAGTGGCGGCGCCGCCTTTACTTGTGGTACGACTTTTGCCGTACCACTTTTTAAGGTGGTAAGGCAACAAAATACTTTTGCCGTACCACTTTTTTTGCCGTGCCCCTAATCTGCCGTACTACTTTTCATATCGTGGCGCCGCCTCTGGGTGAGATCTTTCACCACCGCTGCCCGTTTGAATGGATGCCACGACATCTTAAGGCCTACCTTACCTTATAGATGCTTCTCAACCCGAAGTACAAGGGGCGTTCAATAAGTTTTGAGCCTGGCTATCTAACAAACACCCGGAACATCGTATAACATAAATGTTTTGATCATGAGAAAATAAACAATTAATGCGCAATTACTAATAGTTCAGTCTGAAATATAGTTCACCAAGTTCACAATACTGACGTTGTCACCTTTTGGTGACTTAATACCAACAAAGTCTACAAAACTGTCCTATGAATTTCGCTCACGTAGAACCGAAAACCGCTGGAGCGCAAAGTGCCCATAGAGTAGGTAGGCGTCTGGAACCATGACGGTTAAGAGTTGGTCTTCGGCCCGGCGGATATGTCCACTGATGTCAGGGCTCCGTCCCAGACCCCCTCTGGGGTAGCTTAACGACGCTTTCTCATGCTCCTTGCAGAGTGGTTGAGGAAGAGCGTGCAGTTGACACTTCTGAGCATTTTAGGGATTGATTCCTCGGCCATTTCGAATCCACTTCCTTCTCTCCTTCCTTCTACTCATCTTCATTCTTATCCCTCGGCTCATCGCACACAAACACACACACAAACACACACAACACACACCTACACACACCTACACGTATACACACACACACACATACACACTCACACACACAACACACACACCTAGTCACCTACACACACCTACACACACACACACACACACACACACACACACACACACACACACACACACACACACACACACACACACACACACACACACACACATGCACACACATGTACACACACACACACACACACACTCAAGTATGGGCTTACGGGGTTCTACGCCGCGCCAGAGGCCCCCTGCCTTCATGAGCTTACGGGATTTCAAGCCACGCCAGAGGCTCAGCAGGTACACACACACACACACTACACCACACACACAGACCACACACACACACACACACCACACACACACCACACACACACCACACACACACACACACCACACACGCACGCACACACACGCACGCACACATGCACACACACACACACACTACACACCACACACACACCACACACACGCACGCACGCACACACACGCATGCACACATGCACACACACACACACACTACATACCACAGACACACACACCACACACACTACACACCACACACACACCACACACACACACACACACACACACACACACACACGCACCCACGCACGCACACACACACACACACCGACGGCACAGAGCTATAGTGCAACCTAACACTATCGATCCCATTTTCGCCAAAGGGCAGAATCACCGCCGCCAGCCACATACCTATAGAAACACAGTAAAACCACTGAGGTTATTATTACACGTTATGACAGATATGGTATCATCATAGGAAAGAATAAAATACAAGATTATCCTCGTTTGTCGGCACTGGCGGCGATCTTGTTTGACAGGTGGGGGCGCTTTTGAACTGATCTAGAAAAAAATGTACGCTTACGCGAGAAAAAAATTCTGTTTCTTCAAAATTGGGGGGTGGGGGACAAATGTATGGTGTGTCCCCCACCCACTGTTAAAGGTGGGAGTCTTATCCCCCTCGACCACCCGGGATCGCCGCCCATGTTTGTCGGTACCGCACTGACATACATCAGGAAGCTTCATGTTCCAGTCTCAAATCAACCAGGTCAGCGATCATTGTGCTCAGCATCTCGTGCAGTTGCAAAGGTACCGCGCTCTCATTGTATCCTACCAACCACCACCAAACTCACCCACCCAACCCACAAACATCCAAACATTGATTGTTCCTTGGATTCGCACTGCTACGGCCCAGTCTCATAGCTTTGCGGTTGTGGGCCCTTCCAGCTGGAACCGCCTGCCTCAAGACCCTAGGCTCTGTCTGTCTGTCTGTCTGTGTCTGTCTGTCTGTCTGTCTGTCTGTCTGTCTCTCTCTCTCCTCTCCAGTCCGCATGAAAACATTTCCGTTTGTCAGTGAAGACACTGACAAGGGTCGGGGGCGTCTCTGATTACGAGTGGCGCTATATAAATTCTCGATTACAATTACAATCCACTCACCAAACGCGATGTAGTTGATCATACACTAGCGCGATGTAGTTGACCATCAGCTGGGGCAATGTAGTTGGTCATAAGGTGGCGTGATATAGTTGACCATAAGGTGGCGTGATGTTGTTGACCGTACGCTGGCGAAATGTAGTCGACCATAAGCTGGGGGAATGTAGTTGGCCATAAGGTGGCGTGATGTAGTTCATCCAGCTGACGTCATGTAGTTTTTCAAAAGTTGAGGTCATGTATGTTGACCAGATGTTGAGGACATCATGCAGAATGGTTTCTTTCAACGCCTTTGCGACACTATTCTCCGGAATCTATACGAATTATAGACAATGACGTCATAATGCACTTCAGTTATCTTTATCTACATAAGACTGACGTCTGTGGTCCAAAATATATGACGTAAAATTAGACATCTTTAGAGGAATCTACATTCCTCTATTACCAGGGTTGATATTAATGAGACCATAATATTACTTCAACTTGTCAACCTGGTTAGGTTTTACTGACGATGCTCTCCTCTGAATTCAATCATATCTCTAATCCCGCTCTTTTGTCAATTAAAACACCGGAAGCCTCAAACCATGGGATCATGCCCTCTCACCTGTGGTGTTCATCGAGGTTCTGTTCTTGGGCCTCTTTTGTTCATCCATTAAACTACTCGACTCAGCTCACTAATTAAAGCATCCTCAGGTGGCCATTACTTGACAGGTAGCTGAGGTAGGCCTATAGCCAGTCTGTGCGGAGACTTCACGCAGGTCGCTGGACAAGTTGTATTACATAACTTTTGACTCGTCGGCTTCACAGTTCCTCAGCCTGGCTCAGCAGGCGGCCCTACAGCTAGCTATATTAGCGGCTATACCTGCCAAGCAGACTTCAAGCAGATGCTCATTGGCAAGCAGATCTCAATTAGTCACACCTACAAGGGTTGGGGTTCATATGGTTTCTCCGGAGAATTTGAGGGATCGAGCTTGGGCTTTAATATGTTTCTTGTTCTGGTATTTTCTCTCACCTCACTGCTCATTTGGCCAACTTCTCTTTTGCTGAAGGCTGTTTTCCATCATGCTTTAAATGCACCTTATAGCATGATGCACCTTATAGCATGAAGGGGGGTCTAACGTTTGACAGCATCTGACTTGGACGTCAGATGCTTGTCAAACTTTAGACCCCCCCCTTCAACCTTAATATTCAAAAATTCTTGAACGTCTCTCCTTACACGTACGGATCAAGACACGCATTAGTAGCATTACTTCATCTCCTAATTTCACTCAGTCCTTGCCAATCAGCTAATACTGTGAAAGATATAGGCCTAGCCTACTCAACTGAAACTGCTCTCGCCTTTACGGAGTTAAAGATGAGCAGGTGTTGTCCAGCGTAAATTTACGCTGGACAACATCTACTCAGCCTTTCAAGGAAAGGCGTATGCCTCGACCTTTAGTGCTGTTAGCGACACTGCAGACCACTATAGCTACTGTTATATAGACCCAGTAAAAGTTTCGGTGTCTCTTGTGCTGCCTGAAAGTGGTTAGGTTCTTACCTCTTCAATCGGTCTCAGCAAATGGGCGTTTGCTAGTATTGCACGCAGCTCGGTCTGATTCTTTTTTCTGCACTGCTGATGTAGGCCCCTATTTGTTCCCGGCTCCCTGTTATTTACAATCAACACTTCACCAATCAGCATAGCCAAGCACTCTGGAGTCAAAATCTGCCTCCTCATGTACCATATCCACTCTGGAACCTCTCCCACGTACATGACATCCATGGTCAAGCCGTGTTTTGCTACAAATTACAGAGGACTCCGATCGGCTGCACGAGGCGATTACACCATACTTCGCACCAACCGGAAGTTTGGTAGTCGTGCCTTCTCAGTATCAGGACCAACAGAATGGAACAGTCTTCCAATTGCAGTCCGTAAATGCACATCTATTGCTCAATTTAAATCAAAATTAAAGACTCATCTATTTACATTGTTCTATGACTATGAATGTAGCACAACGCGCTCTCGTGCAAGACTTGTTTTGTTAAAGCGCGCTATAAATGTCTAGTTGTATTGTATTGTATTGTATAGCCCAGTTACAGAAGTATGACGATGATACTCGGCTATACATGGCTCTGTCACCAACGGATCAGTCTGGCAAAGCAATACTGGTATCGATTTACCCTACCTGTCCATCGCTTTGTTTAGACTAATCTGTTTCCCGCAACTTGAAAGTTTGGCGCTGGAGAAATCGCGAGATTACGATTACGATAACTCCGAACTCGAGGAAAAATAGAATCCTTGTTCCGAACTTTAATCCATAGTCTTTTACCCTAGTATTGATGACGTCATCAGTTTATGTAGTGCTGTGTTATCGGTGCGGGTATTAAATAAACTGTTTACAAAAATGTTCGTTATTTTCATTTACGCAAAGATTGTTATTTCTGTATAATTTTGTTGTGTGGTTATTACAAGCTTCAGTTTATAATTGGAAATTTGTGTAGCACCAATTTTCATATCGAACAGGGGATCACCATTCTATCGCCAGATCCTGCGTGGTCTACCTGGATAAAAACATAAATTGTGCTGCCAGTATTTGTCTACAGTTGCAAGACGTTTTCCACTACAGAGACCCTCAGCAAGAAACTTTAACACTGTCAATATGTGGTGTCCAGGAGGATCCTTCTGGATTTCATACTCGAGCCATGTGAACAGTATCGTGCTTCTGTAGACAGTCTGGCAAAGCAATACTAGAATCGATTTTACCCTACCTGCCCATCGATTTTGTTTTGACTATACTCCCGTTAATAATCTGTTTCCCGGAACTTGAAAGTCTCTTATCGTGTACAGTAATTCCTATCCTAATCGATCTGACCCTCTGCCTTCCAAGCTTTCTCGTCCTCAACGAAACCCTCCTTAACAGCTGCTCTGGTCTTTCTGGCAACTGGACTCGGACCACCAAGGCGATTTCTGGGCAACCCCTCTGATACAACACAGCGCTAGTCAATAAGCTGGTGTTCTGTGCTTAGCTTTACAGTGACGCTTTAGAAAATTGAAGATTACGATTGCTCATTCTCCATTAGATGAGGATGACAGGAAAGTTTTATGGGCTGCCATATCCAAGGGATTGGAAAAGGCCATGTAGTCAACCTAGGACTACTTGGATTAGAAGAGTGGAGAATGGTCTCACAGAGCTAAATTTTGACCTTCATACAGCAATAGAGGAAGGCCTAGGACAGAATTTGTGGCATCACATTGTGGACTTGGCTATTCTCAGCTGGTTCACCACCAGGGACAAGTTTATATGTTACAGGAAGATGTGACTTGAAAATTTCAAGCATGCTACAAGTAGTTAGGGATCAGCCGGGTAGACATTTTCCACAGAGTACCGAATCCGAGTATTTGGATGTACTATTTGCCTATTCCGGGTACAAAGCGAGTACCATTTGTTCCATATGTGAAGCTTCACAAATCATGTTGCCTTTGTCTTTCATATACAAATGTACAGCCTTTGACTATAATTTAATATCTTGAACAGCAGTGTTTCTGTCTGTGGCCAGCAGAGTAATTGATCATTGTGTTTACCAGCTGACGGTTGTTAGTTCTTCACTACTGTTTGATGATGTTACAGGCTTTCTCATATACTGGACTGACCTTATGGAATAATCTGGAACAATCTGCTAGGGTCAGGCCATGTGAAATCACTGAGGGCGTGTAACTGACCTATCTCAGATTTATCTGTAAATTTGCTATTTTGTAGTTTGATATGTTTGTACATCGTATTGAAATTTTCAGAATCCTATTACCATGTATCTGCATTGTATGGCTGACGGTAATGGAGGGGGGTGTGAAGCACTCGCGACATGTCTGAACTTGGTAAATCATTCTGAATTGAAACAGTTTACCACTAATATTGGTGTAAAAGTGACCAATATGCAGTTTGTAGTTTAAATCTGTAATATTCATGTCATTTTAGCAGTGAAGACAACAAAAGCTATTGTAAATATTTTACATTTCTGCTATCTGCATATAGTCCACGCTTTATATAACAGATCTTAACCTTATTACTCTGTCTTCATGGTGATAACTGACGAGTCTTCAAAGTTAGTATGTCGCGTAAACTGCTCCATCTTTGGCTGCAGGTATGCACATGTGGGACAACAGATAGAACAATGCTTTTGACTTAGTTTTGTGGAGCTTGAACAGAACTTTCCAATGATATATGGTTTGTTTGGTGCAAAATATCAGATTTACCGCCAAATCAGATATGTCAGTTAGAAGGTGTTTCACATATTTGATGATTTCACTTGGATTGACCCGCTACTGAAAAATACAAATACACAAATACAAGGTCAGATATAAAATTTTCAAATGCCAGTAGATGGGTAGATTGAACTCTGTAGGATAAAAGAGAAACATTATTAAGGAAGTAATGTTGACTAGTGTTACCTGCTTGGTTTGGCATCTATGACACTGCTTTACTCTGTTTCCAGTCTTGTATTCCTGTTCCTCTTTTAAAGCTGCAAGTCACTGTTTGCAACTCCTAATGTCTTTTGGTGTCGCCAAGGTTCCATCATCTGTCCACTTCTCTCTAGATATCATGTACAATACACTGCTGAGCCATCTCGTAGATTCCTCTTGACCACCATCTTTAGATGCTACTCATCTCTTCATATCCTTCCCCTAGCTCTTTTTCTCCTTCATTACTCAACTACGTGATGTCAATCTAATATCAAATAGATGTTCTCTAACCTCCTATGCCTCAACTCTGACAAAACCGAATTTGTCATTCTGTATCTATCTGAGGAGATGTAGACAATCCCTGACTCTGGACATCCACCTGTCTGCTAATTCCTCTTCTGTTACTTAACTTACTTTTACCTCTGATTTGGCTGTATGCAATCTTTGTATTACCTTTGACCCACATCTCATTCTCAAATCACATCTCCAACCATTCATTTACCTGTTGGGTAAATGAATTATATCTATTTTGAAACACCTTGCATGGCTATCTGGTCACGTCTAGTATGCCATCATATGCAGTTCAGTTATTGATGCAAGTGTAACACATAATAAAATCTTTTACAAACATGATCCACTTTTGGTAATATGAAGTTAAATTGAAATTGAGTCTTGCATAAAGCGTGGTTAACCTTTAATGACGAGAGTGCACTAAAAGCAGCTTGGAAACCTTTGCTGCTCGTCAATAAAATGTTAATATGTAATGATGCTACATCTATATTTATTTTTGGTGACTTGAAGAATCCAATATTAAGTTCTTTTTCTGAGTATAACCCTTGAATATTCCTAGTCACTGTACTTTTTCGACATGTTTACTATCCAACCACACTTCTTTTGGAACATGACAAAGTATGCTACATTATTTCAAAACTATGTGAGTACTAGATGGGCCATAGGTAACTTGTCTCTAAAATTTTGTTGCTGTTCAAAACAAGCATTTCTGTACATATGGCTGTTTGTAGAACACCATTAAGAACCTTGCAGAAGCATGGTCCTGCATTTGAATGATCCTTTGCCTGGAACAAAGATGTGGCCACCATGACCATCATCCATTTAACCTCCCAGCTTATGTTAGTACTCAATACCATATCCAAAGGAATGCAGAGCTAAGGTGAGTCAGGTGACCCTAAATGCTTTTAAAACTTCAAGGTGCTCTCCATCATCTGTCCAATGGACAAAGTTGTGTTTTTGTTGAATTTGTTGCATTGTTTTATTTTACATTAACCTATTGTAGAACCCTTCACTGTATGCACATACATTTCTAAATTTCTTGAAAAGTTTTTTGTTTTTTTGTGATTGCAGATTGCGTCTTAACAAAACTGATTTTAAGGTCGGAAAACAGTGGAATTGTACAGGGAATTTCCTTTCTAAACCAATCATCCTAGAAGCTGCATGGACATATGTGGGGAAACAGATAATAAAATTTGTTTGGTAATGGTACCAAATAGCATGTGATATTCTCAGGTACCTTGTAATATTATCAGATCTCAGAGGAAAATGGATCAATACTGTTCCCAATCGGTTCGGAAAGAATACCTGTCGACAGAATTATCTTCATTTTCCAGTGTAACGGATGATGGTACAAAAAAGGTTCTAGATAGCTTAGGCAAGTTCAAAACCAGCCAGACTGTGTCTCAGATCAAGGACCGACCATATCGGTCCAATGCAAGTGACAATGAATCGCCTGGTCCTGCCTTGAGTCGTGAAAAACAGGAAGCAAAGAGCAGAGAAACTTCATATCACAGGACATCTACTTCGCAGAAAAATGCTGCTGCAAAAACTTGCCAATCGAAGAGCTCTCGTTGGACATCTGTGCAACATTCAGATGATGGAGCTGCACGTGATGGTAAGACTACAGGGTCTTCTTATTCACAGACACCCCATCACTCCACTTCAGATTATTTGCGAGGTTCCAGTACTGGTTCAACCCACAGGCCTTCAAATTCAAAAGAAACTGGTTCATCAGATTTACGTGGAAGTCAGCGTTTATCAAAGTCACCAAAGAAAGAATTGAGTGGTGAAAAACGGTTTGAGACGCGTGACACTTTGAAAGACAGGCATCAAGTTGACAGCAGCAACAAGAGCCAACGAAATCGTGAACAGAGTGCATCCACCATTCAGAGTGATCGCAGCGACAAGAACACAGGCATGTACAAACGTGAACAGGCTGAGCTACAGAAGCGTATTGAAGAACTGAAGAAAGAAATTGATCAGCAAAGGTCAAAGTTTATTGAAAAGTCTAGTCATATAAGTGAAGGTTCATTGAAATCAGAAAGAAACAAAGAATATATGGTGGCTTCTTCACCTTCTCAGAGGACTGCAATGTCAGAGTCCTCAAAACATGAAAGAAAGGATGACAGAGCTTCTCATAAGTCTCTGGATTATCGACAGAAAGCTTCTGAAGACAAGTCAAAGATTAGTGGCATTGGTGATGTTGCTGTAAAATCAGAAAGAAACAAAGAATCCTCTCGGGCATCTTTATCTTCCCACAAGACTGGCGCTGAGTCCTCAAAACATCAAAACAAGGATGAAAGAGTTTCTCACAAGTCTGAGGATTATCGACAGAAAGCACCTCAAGAGCCTCAAAACAGTGGGTCTGGAGACATTGGCAGACATCAAAGGCAAACCGAGAAGAGTCGCAAAAGTCGAAGTAGAAGTTTGGGACGTAGAATGGAAGGAGGTGACAGAAATATCAGAAGTCGAAGTCCTAGAGGATTAAATCATAGCCGTGATCACAGAACCGCTCGAAGTCAGAGTCGAAACTATGATCGGAGTCCAAAAAGTCGAAGTCATGGAAGTCAAGGCCGTACAAGTCAAAGCCATAGCACTCGAAGTCACAGAAGTGGATCCCATGATAGAAGAGCTAGCAGTAAGAACAATAGTTTTCGAGATTGTGTTAACAATGACAAACCATATACGAAACAGGAGGGAGAAAAGGCAAGGCAAAGTTCAAACTCACACAGCCATCATGACCAACGATGTAGCAGTCCTGCGGTTGGGTAAGATGTTATAATGAATGTTTTAAAATATTATAATGATGTTTGAATTTATTAGCAATTTATTGTTCTGGCCGTGGTACTTGTGTCTTTGGTTTAATTTTTGTGGCTTAGGAACTATATAAGGTAGGGTTTGAAACCCAGTGCATCATATCACATTGCTACTCTTTGTTGAACTGTGAGGTGTTGGTTTAAGCTCAGAGGCAAAAATCTGTACATAATTTTGGTAATTTGCAGATTTTGAGGAAAGTTTCTGCATTTTTTTCGTTATAGGGGACAGGGTGCCAGATGGGGGAGGGGGGGGGGAGATTACACAGATGTTCATAATTAATTAAATGCATTCAAATTACAGAGTTCATGTGATGTTAAAGAATAAATATCTAGATTCTAAGTAAAGGCTAAGTAAGCTGAAACTGCTACCAACTTTTAGTTAGGGACAACAAAGTAAGGCTTAGTGCATGGTTTCGTTCAATTCTCTATGCATGTTGTTGCAAACTGATAACATTTTTGAACAATTTATTCACATTTGGTGGATAGGGGTAGTGCCAGTTAGCATAAATGTTATAAATGGAAGGTATGCAATCATTGATTTTGTAGTTTGGCACCAAAACAGTGCCGTCGCCAGAGTTACTTCTAATTTTTTTGCACATCTTCATCTTTCAGCTTTTTGGTGTTATACCTGATGTCTTTCGGTCAGATTCCTTTATAGTAAACGTTAAGCAAAGGTTATGTTAAACCTTAAAGGAGCCAAAACTTTCCAGTCTGTTGAAAGAAACTTTAATTTTGTTTTGGTTTGCAATGCAGAAAGAAGCCAAGGTCTCGATCAAGGAGTCGTAGTCCACATTATAAAAGTCAACATTGTTCAGTCGATGGATTTGCAGATGACAGTCGAAATGCAATGAACAAGTGTATGGGTAGCCGCCATTCCTCAAAAATAGTTCGCTCAAAAAGTCGAGATCCACCTAAAGAGTTGTCCATTTCCCGTCGAAGTCCATCAAGTGTTTGCTCATTTGAACTTGACTGGCCTAGATCGCCTTGCCAACCAGGGATGAACCAGAGGGCAAGGGGTGACTGTGTCAGTCCAATGAGCCAGCTGTATCTGTCAGGAGAAGCCAGGATGTACAAAGATGTTGGAGTTCCAGTGAAGAGAGTTCAGAAGAAGACAGAGGACGGAGACAATGGTAAATTCTCCAAAGATTGGCTTTTGTCCAGCATATTGGGTCCAAGACTCCTGGTGAAACGGTAAGTGTGTTTTATACTTAATTTTACTGTGACACATTTCCTAATTTAAAGAGAAAAATGATATTAAAATCATATCAGCATTTAATTGAGATTCTAACAATAATTTGATTGGGCCTCGCTGCTTGTGCTGTAATTGATCAGTAAGCTGTAACTGATTAGGACTGTTAACATTTAATGTGTTACTGTCAGAAAATATAAGGAGCAAAGTTGATAAATGGAAATGCCTTGTTTCAGGGATGCTCAGCGCAACAGTGTGGTCAGTACGTGGGCAGAAAGAACAATAGACTGTTTTGAAGTGATCCGCCCCATTGGCCGAGGAACGTATGGACAGGTGTACAAAGCTGCTGACAAAGATAAAAGTATGAATGCCGTAAAGTCATCTTTATAGTCATGATCATAAATTGTCACTTGATCTGATTTGCTTCAAATTTACATTTCTGTTTGACTTTGAATACAAGAGTTTTTGCAATAATAATAATAATCACCATTATTGGTCATCAGTCTGTTCAACTGTGACTGTCTTTAGTCATGTGTTGCATTATTAGCATAATTCATTTTGCTGTTCATTGTGACAAAGTAATTTGTTAGTCAGCCATGTTAGACCTCGAATCCCGGCGTTGGCTTTTTGGCCAAGTTTGGCAGCCTCAGCCTTCATCTTGCTTCTTGACTTCTGACCTTGTGATTTTTAGTCTTTCATCTCAAAGCCGGTTGTTGTAGTGTTTACTTGTTTTGAGTACCTCAGTGCAGTTTGCTACCGGTGGTACAAAGTTAGAGGCAAAGCTGCTTTCACATTTAGGGGAGAATATTAAGGCCATAGACCCTATGATAATGTTTTACTTAGCTAGATTATGCAGATAGATTCCGGGCAAAATTCAAAAGAGTGATCGTAGTAATCAGGGTACTGCATGCGTTTAAAGATGCGAGGGTGCAGGACAGTGTATGATGGCTGGTAACAATGCAAAGGCTTCTTACATCACCAGTTACCCAGGGACTGGGTTGGGCCACCTAGTGTTGACTTAGGGAAATGTGTGCTCTCTGTCTCCATCTTTATGTGTGTCTTAGTTTTTTTGTATGGGTTTTTTGCATTGATCATTGCTTCTGCCATCTATTTTATCTTATTGATTATGATGCTTTATCATTAATTATTACCTTGCAGTTAGTTGTAGAAGTGATAACTTTTACTTTCTGTTTATTATTATTATTATTATTATTATTATTATTATTATTATTATTATTATTATTATTATTATTATTATTATTATTATTATTATTATTATTATTATTTGTAGTAGTAGTGGTAGTAGTAGTAGTAATTTTCTTATTAAGTATAAACTTCAAACCTCTTTGATCATAGCCTCATGGGTCCTGGATTTGGCTGTGTTGGTTTTGACCTAATTAACATTGCTGCTGGTTTGTCATCTGTGTCAGTTTCTTGATATTTGTCATCACTACCATCATCGGCTGTCTTTGATAACTCCTCAGCATTTATTGATGGTGAAACACCAGATCTTGAAATGAATCGATTTGCTGTTATTTGATTCTTGTAGATCTGCTAGTAGCAGTTAAGAGAATCACTGCCAGTAGCAAACATGGTTTTCCTTTATTTGCTGTGCGCGAAATGACCTGCTTGCGCCTGCTCGATCATCCAAACATCATTCGATTGCAAGAGATCGTTCGGGATACCAGCAGCAAAGAGTCTGCAGAAATAATGGGTACAAATTTAATGTGTTTTCTTTATAAAATGCTGTATTCTCAGCTACATATTTTATTGAAATAAAGCAAGTAAAATTGACTTAAGCAGTCTTAATAGACAAACATAGACTACAGTTTGCAAATCATGGAAAGAGGCGACGGATTTAGAGAATGCCGACCATTTAGAGCGAATATGAAACTTGATTGAATTGATTTGAACTTTTGCAGCTACGTTGTTTTTGATTAGGGCTGTACCGAATAGGTGATTATCACTATTCGGCCGAATACGAATAATTGGACCAACTATTCGGCCGAATACGAATAGTGTACAAAATAGGTCTACTGACAACATTAAAAAATATGTTAACGTTCACTCACTGTACGCAAAGAATGAGAATACTGACACTGCGATACCGCGGTCCAGGCAGTAGGCAATGCCTGGCAGCAACCACAGCATATATCATGTTAATGAGAGAGTTACTTCAGTCCACTCACTATAGCAGCCATACATGCAGAAACAGATGTCACGTGACCACTATTCGTATTCGGTCCGACCGCTACTATTTGGCTGAATACCGAATAGCTATTTGGCCCACTATTTGACCCCAAAGCGAATACAAAGTGAATGTTTGGTACAGCCCTATTTTTGATGAGTTTCAATTGTTATTATTAGTTTATATGAATATAAACTTAAAATCTGTAGAAATATAGAAATGTTTTATACCATTTTGTTCGTATTTTATTCCTCGACAATATTCTGTCATGAAAAGTTTACCATTAATGTGCTTGCCTCAAAGTTTATAAATATATGAAAAATGTAAATAATAAAAATAAAGATTACAGCATTGGAAATCCATAAAAATTACTATGAACAGAATAAAATGTAATAAACACTTCTAAATGTAGCCACTTAAAACTTGTGAAGGACTAAAAAATTTGTGAATTTAGTCAAAAATTATCTTTTGTTTCTTCCACTACGTGATATGACATCGGCTCTCATTGTTAGTTCATAGCCGTTGCCATCTCTCAAACCCAAAACGTTTGCATCATCAAACATATTTCTTTTGACAGCCTTTGCAACATTGCCTGACAATATTATTTATTTTTTGTCTTGACTGATGAATAAAAAGCATTAGATTACAGAGAAGTGGCCCAAATTAGTTTATGTTTGTTCTAATGAATCTAATCGATGATAAGATCGGCCCTCAAATGTTGCCGTTGTCTTCTTGAAATCCTGAAACCTGTGCGTCATCAAAAATATTTGTTTGAGGGCCTTTACAACATTTGCTGAATGGTTTAATTCATTTGTTTGGACTTGGCTGAGAAATAGGAGTGCTTTGTTTATAAGTTTCATGTATTGATTACAGGTGCATAGACACTGAAGTTGTGGTTAATGTTAAGCTTATTGAGTAAAGGTTCATACAAAGAAAACTCAACTAAGCTAATCTAGTTCTCTTCTGTTGCTTAGAATTTGGTTGTTAAGATACTTAGTTTTTTGCCAGGAATGTACTACTACGTCTATGAGTATGTTGCTCATGACTTGAAAGGCATCATCGAGTCCAAGCTCGTTAAGCTGTCACCCGATAACATCAGTGGCATCGTGACACAACTACTGAATGCTCTCGACTACTGTCACAGTCATAGTCTGGTGCACCGTAACATTAAAACTTCAAACATCCTGATCAACTACCGGTAAAATATAAAAACTGTTTAACTTATTGTCACTTTGTGCAGCATTATAATGTAGTATAGTATATGCCCCTTTATACTTGCAACTGTCATGTAGAACCTCTCTTTCATTGCTTGTTGACAAGTTAACCTTTTCTACTATGATTTTTACCATGATTTTGGCATTACTCGGCTGTAGAGCGTTCCTTCATTCATTCATTCATAGCATTATATAGCACCAGAGTGCATCTCTGAACTACTCTGAGGGATAGTGTATGCTGGAGAAGGGATAAGAATAAATGTAGAGCAAGGAGAGATTTAAAGGAACTACTAGAGAACTGTAGATGCTGGAAAGAAATTAGAGTACAAGAAGATTTTAGAGCTCATTTTAATAACAGGAACATGTATAACAAACTGGGTTTGGTTGGTTTTACTCCTTATGTAGTGGTGAACTAAAACTGACACAGTTTGGAATGTCTCGGATTTTACACAATACAAGTCAAAAGGATCGACCGAGCACTACTCCGGTCACGAACCTGTGGTACCGATCGCCAGAACTTCTGCTGGGTTCAGACCTTTACGAACCAACTGTCGACATGTGGGGCTGTGGGTAAGGGAATCTGTTTTGAAATTGTCATTTCATTTCTGTATTTGTAAATTCAAGAAGCAAACCTTGAAAGACTTCAGCTAATGATGGTAATTGATTTATTTTTGGCTTATATGATAGTATAACCAAGAAAATTGGTGTTATTCTGTTTCAGTTTCAAGCCAATTTCTTGCATGTTGTAATAGTTAATGTGCTTGACTGTCAACCAGTCAAGAGGTTGAGGTCAGTGTAAAAAAAATAATTGGAGATTTATGTCCCATTGTTATACGCTAGCACAGTGCTACTCAACCTGTGGTCCGCGGCCTGAGTGATTGGTTACCAGGTTGTGGAATGATAACTGAAATCACAGTTTTTATTGTAGTAAAATAACATATGAAATTTTATACTATGTAAAACATTGTTTATGCATAATACACAGTTTTAAACATGCACAGTGAAAAAGTATATATGTACAGTTAAAAGTGACAACATTATGAAATCTAAATTTGAATATAACATGTCATATATGTAAGCTGATTTTGAGAAGTTGGTCCGTGCTAAGGCTGGAAATGTTTTATTGGATTACCGCTGTTCAGTAGCATTCATATAGCTAAAGTTTATGTTCGATTTTAACATATATTTGCGTTAAAATTTGTATTCAGAGGTACTGAGTTATTTGAGGTACTTGCTTTCTTTTTTCATATGCAGTTGTGTATTGGGTGTGAGATGTTTCTGCAAAAGCCTCTGTTCCCTGGTCATGATGACCTTCATCAGTTGCACCTGATCAGCACTATTTGTGGTTCGCCGAGTGCAAGTGTCTGGCCAGATGTCACCCTTCTGCCTCTCTACTACACGATCCAATCCCGAGCACAGCACCCGCGCAGGCTTCGTGAAGACTTCTGCTTGTGAGTAGTTTTTGTAAGATTATTGATTGTATGCATGTATTGCAATGAACTCACATTTTTATTTTGATTGGAATTGCTGGGTTCCACTTTCAGCAGGTAAAATGCAGGGTCAGGCTCATACTAGGATGATGCCAAAGGCTCCTCCATCTGGGAATAATGTTGTAACTCACTGTCACTTAGTCAGGGTCCAACCATATAGAGCTTGTCCCAATACCTTGGATGTATATCTCATGACCCAATTGTAATTAGAAATTATAGTGCTACATAAGGAAAAAGGAAAAGTAATTAGAGGTGCTCTGTACACTAGCCTAAGTCATGTTGAATAAATTTATTTATATGATGTTAAATAATTTATTTAAGAATTGAAATTTCATCATTAAGCGAAACAGTGCACAGGTACATGATAACCTTTCACTGGTAGTAGAGGATGCATGTTCCAGCTCTCTCTAGCACCCCCCCCTCCCGGATGCACGTAGAGTTTATCGCCTGCTGGTTAGAAGATCTAAGCACCATCAGTGGCTAATGGTTGAGATCATTCAAAAGAAGACTCACGTTGCTCCTACTCTGCCAAGATGATAATTACCCAGTCACTGATCCATTGAACCCAGACTCGATTGCACATCAGGAAACCCATCCCTCCTCATGCAGTTACATAGGCCAAGATGGTATGCGAAAAAAGACTTGTCAAAAAGTACAAAACCACAGCAGAAATGAAGAATAATTACATTGCTGGAGTTATACCCTTCGCTCTCATGCCCATGATTATGTTCTTCCATCTAAAGATGTTAAGAATTTTATTCCTCAGCCTCGGTCCATCGTAATTCCATCTGGATGTTTCAAATCTTGATAGTTCCAACATTTGTATATAATATTGGAAATATATACATTACCATTAATTTTCGTTGACTATATGTTGTAAGCAGTGACGTAGCCAGACTTAAATTCAAGAGGCTCCAGGCAACTCCGGGAGACATCCAGGTGTAGTAGGGGTGTGGAGGTATAACCCACGGAAAATTCTTGAAATCTGCCTCCTCGTGCCTCAATGTGGCTACACCTATGGTTAGAGAACATTTAATGTAAGATAAATCTTTGTCCAATAGCTTGCTTATTCTATTCTAAAGGTTATTATTCTTTGACTATGTACAAATTTATATTTTTAATAATAGGAACAATTGTTCAGAAATGTTTAATATTAATTGAAGAGGAAGTCCTAAATGTCATTTGCATAGCACCTTAAATATATGTAATAAAATTAAATAAATGTTGCAGTGCCATTTAATTGTAGCTTGCCTGTAGCAGCACTTGATCTGCTCGATTTGCTTCTCACTCTCGATCCAAAAAAGCGCAGCACTGCAGCTGAGGCACTTCGCATGGACTGGCTGCGAGACATAAACCTTCAGAAGCTGCCCCCAATTCAGTGAGTGGAACTTTTCAAGTGCACTTCAAGGACTTTCTTTGTTTAAATTTCTAGTACTGCTGTCTGTCATATTATTCCATGATAATTACCAATAATACGATTTTGAATGCTTGGCAAATATTGCTTATCACTTCTTCCTATCACTATAATTTCAACTAAACCAAAATAGTATCTTCTAATTTTTAAACTTTTGGTTACAGAAAAAAGTTTTCTAAAAGCTCTTGTTCTGAAAACATAAGCCTGTGAGAGGTTTAAGATGGTGCTGTTTATATGAATATATACATACACGATACAATTTATTTAAATTTTCCATAAACTTCAGGTAGTCTATGACACGTGACAGATACAGGTGTATGGATTCAGTGCCCTTATTCTGTACAGTTTTGGACCTTTCCCCCTGGGAAATTCCCCTGGACTTTTCTCCTAGGGTAATTCCCCCAGGTCATTGCCACCATCCAAAGTGTCGTAAACTCATAGACTCAGTAATATGCTAAACAGTTGTTCACTTAAACTAGATCTAGAGTTATACAAATATGCTATGTGACTATCATTTAGTAGTGCGCTATACAGTCATCATTTATAAGCATTTGCACTGGATACTCTTCATTGATGTGTTAAGGGATGGAATACAAAAATACTGAGCTGTTGCTGCACAGCACCAAACGTCTAGTACTTTCTGCCAGTTCTAAGGCAAGAAGAAAGTCTCAACAACAGTGTTTTGGACCAGATTACTGGTGGTTATGCTGTGCAGCAACCAGAGAAGAAATGTAGAGACTGTAATCCTCTAATTACGAACATTGTTTTGGATTTTGAACAGCAATCGAGTCTCAGTTATATGTGAGGTGTGGGGCTTAATTTGCCGCTATGAACTTTTAGTAGTGTGATAAACAACTTCGCTATTTAGCTGTTAAATACGTGTTTCTTAAAGATATCCTATTATTTCAAATTTTAGGTTTTGTATCTTGTCAGGGGAGACAATGGATGGGGTGGGGGAATTATCCTTTAGGCGGAAACGTCTGGGGGAATTTCAGTAGGCATACATCCTGGGGAAATTGTCCAGACTCTATGTATCCGTAAGGTTACATTAAGGTAAATGTCTGATTTGTTCATTTCCCTTTTCTGCCTGTCCTTGATATTTGAACATGGTAACTTCTGTTTGATATTGTAGGATTTGATTCATTGAAGAGTTATCACATGAATGTATGTCTTTAACATATTTGTCACTACTCATTTCTTGGTACTGTTTAAGGCTTTTTCTTCAGTGAGTCTTGAGTCATTTCTAATAAAAGTAAATTTTTCAACAGTTTGCCAAAGACAGTTGACTGTCACTCTCTGTCAGAAGAAGAGTCAAAGTCAGAGTCCAAAAGTGAACTTGAAACGACTGCAACAAAGCGATCGCTGAGTCCTGATGCATCGGAGGAGTCCAGAGCTAGGAAGAGACGGGATCTAGGTAAGCTGGTTTTATCTGCACAACATAAAGGTAAGTTTGTCTTTTAGCAGTCCAATGTGAACCTTTGGCAACAGTATACATAGCTTAAGGTGGTATTGTGTGGAAGCTGGAATCCTTGTGCATTATATATAATTGGGATTTCGTTGACCCAAGCCAAGTAAATGTATAAAGAAATTTTGCTACTGTTGGCTTGTATTTTATGTCAGCTGAAGCAGCAGTGTTCAACTTCAGGACTAGTGCTTTTGAAGAGGATATTTAAACAAATTACTGAAAAGTAAAGCTGTACCGATTAATTGGCCATGCTCATAATCGGGCTGATTATTAGAATAATTGGTATAATTGGTATCGGCAAAAATAATCGGTGCCGATTTAAAAAAAATTACAATGCCACCTACTGATGTCTCGCTGTGGCCGGCGAAAATGCTGCAATAAATAAATATGAATTTATTTGTTTTTTGCACATTAATCGTTACAAAAAGAAAAATGATTTATATTTAGCATTGCACTACTTACTAATTTACTAGGCACCTTACTTACTCTGAACAATAGTAGGTTTATGTTTTGGAACCAAACATTTTGACTAAACAAATGATGAAATAATCGGTCTGATAATCGATATCGGCTATTTTAATAATCAGTGGTATCGGCATAATCGGCAAAAAGTGATATCGGTACAGCTTTACTAAAAAGCATCATTTACCTACTCTATGATACATGCTGTCTGACACTGTATTACTTTTAAAAAAGAGTAGAATAAAGTTTTTATTTTAATGGTTATCAATGAAAATAAGATTAAAGATGTGGAAAAAATAAAACAATAGAGTGATAATTAAACAGGTTGCCACCATATTTCCCTCTGTTCTGTGGTTGCATATGCTCTTCAGTAGGGCCATCAATGGGCCCCCGAATACCCGGGCACCCAGTCGAAGGTTTGCACCCGGGCCCTTAAATCAATACCTGAAACCTGACAGAAGAAGCATAATACATTAAGTAAGTTTTAAAAGCTGTACAGGTCACCCAGGCAAGTGACCGTTAGGCCTGTCAATTAGTGAAGGAAGATAGAGCGGTGTAGGGAAGGGGTGACTGACTGGCTGTTCTAAGTGTTCTTTCACCCTGCTTATGCGCTGTCGATTGAACAGATTGGATAATTTGAATGACAGCGTAGACTAACCCTTCAACCCTAGGGATAGCCGTTAATTGCATAATTAGTATTGGATGACTATTATACTGGCCTTGTAGCTGATGCCAAGCCAGTGATGACTAACTTTGAATTAGGCCTTAGTGCATAGATTTAATAACATAAGGCCTTTTGGACAGCATAATTTTCCGTTCTAAGATTGGTTACTTAGTGAGTGGGTCTTTCGAGACTTTAAACGAGATCTCGTTATTTGCCGCCATTACTGTTTGAAAACAACAGCAATGGCGGCAAATAATGAGATGAATAAAAGTTTGAGAAGTTTATCAGAATCCATTCCATTGATTTGTGTATTTCACTGTCTAATCAGTAATCATGTCAGTGCAGCCAACTTTTTAACTTTTTGAATAAAATGTGCATCAGTTATAATTATCTAGCAGTTACATGTAATTTAGCGAATTATAGCTATTAGCAGCTAGCAAGCTATCAGCCACCATTTTGTACCAATGACAAACAAACAGGCCTTCAGGTACCCACTGAAATTTAGGTTGGGCACCCGGGTCACGTTTTTGTAAAATCTTGACAGCCCTACTCTTTAGTAGTCATTTGTATTCTAAAATGAGGCACAAGGTAGGTGCTCATGTGCTAAATAGGTTTTGAACTGGGTAAGTTCTAAGCATGAAGCCACAGTATTGTAGAACATGCTGTCCAACCTCAGATGGAATCTTTTCTACCTGGTGACAGGTAATGATGTGTGAAAATGTTTGTGCTTAATAGTTGTATTGTGTTTGCACAGCAACTTGAAATCCTTGGCAAACAAGATGTCTTAAACTGAGAAGGGATGGAAACTGATAAATCCCCAAATATCAATGTGTGCATTAATTCGTTCTACCTGAACATATTTTCAGCATAAAAACTGCAGGACGTTTGTTTTAATAATTTTGTTCCTTTACTTCTAATTATCTGTAACAAAATAAAAATTGTTCGTTTTCTAGAAAGCTCGTGAATTGTAAAGTGTACGTATACATGTGCCATGTATTCATTATGCCATGTTGAACCATTTTACAAACAAATATTATGTGTAATTTACCTTGATTGACAATAGCTGCTTTGATGAATTACATTCTGTAAGTAATTGTGTGGACCATGAAGTAAATTATTTGAGTTAATAATTTGGATCAATCAGTAATTTAGACTAACACCATTTGTGGTAGCGTAGGCAACATTTTGGTGAAGAGGCAAGGAACAGCTAGGTTTTGCCAACTGTGTTATAGAGTTTCTGGAGTGTACCAGTTCTGTTGGCTACTGAACCCATTTCCTATACTTTCCATAATTACCAAGTCGCATTCTGTGGCTGTACCATGGTTGGTGTTCTTCAGCTTTTTGAAGTTTAACTTTGGAAATTTTCTAATGTGAAAATTTTCCCTTTTAATGTTAAAAAAATTTACTTTTGTAATAGATGATTTGTATATAGACCTATGTGCCAAATTTAATGTATTTGCTGTTGTTTCAAATCTAATTTCTGTTATATTTTGGCAATGGAAAGTTGTCTACAGTAAGTTAGTCAGTAAATATCTGGACACTTAATATAGTGCCTTTTAATTTCCATTGAGTAAGTCCTGGCTATGCTAGCATAAATGACAGTTTTGTATGCAAGATTTAAAAATTGAAGACCAAAACAAGACTAGGACAGTATGGTACCAAAACTAGACCAAGGCAGAGACTGTGGGGACATCAAGACAGAGAGTGAGATCAAGACATAACATTAAAGGAAGTCCAAGAGCGATGCTTTTCTGACTGCAGTTCAAAGGATAGAAAACAATAACCCATTAACAGCTACTCACATAGTAGTTTCTAGACCTAGTCTTTTTAAACACTGTTACTTTATAAACATCATTGCAATTGAGGTTTTGCTGCTTTCGATTTATTTGAGCAACCATCAACTTTTGCCATTTGCTTTATCGTAGTGGCATTATAAATGTTTCTTTGTTTACCAGAGTATAACTGCTTATGTGATTGTCATGGGTGCATGTCCGACTTCTGGATTATCAGTTCATATCAGAGCAGGCCAATTTTTGTAGCACCAGAAAACAAAAGTATGCCCTGCTAGTTCAAGACAGAACAAGGCTTTCAATTCACAACAGTTTCCAAAAAGCAAAGACATGACTGAGACTAAGACATTAGACAGACAGAGGTTGAGACTGGCTAAGGTGCATTAAAGTATTTACTTGAGGAAAAAGTTCAGCAACAAGCAGTCACAGATAACTAGAAATGTCACCACTGATTGGCTCATTCACACATGCATAGCCCAACCAATGTATTCCCATCCAGAGTTAACAGATGACACCATGTGTGGGAATACTTAGCTGCATTGCGTCAAAGATGAGGAGCACGGACAGCTGATGAAGTCTTCAGCACACCTATATCTCAGAATCTGGCATTCCTAGATGTATGAAGACACTGCCCATAAAGTTCTGCACAGGACAGACGTTTTTCTGCCGCTGGCTGACAACTGATGCCAGTCCAAAAGACTGTTCTTGCATTTTACTACATCCAAGATTCCTTGTCACAGGAGGCATAGAGACTCAACTCTATCCAGATGGGTATCTGTCCACCCTTTATGGATGGACAGACCGAAAATGGCTATCAGGTTTTGATCACTTGTAGCGAAACATCGACCAAAGACACGTGGAATCTATGACCGACTCAAGAAATAACTTTGAAATACAAACTCAGATGCAGAAGTCTGAACAGAGAAGAATTATAGAGGAAAATCTGCATATGACAAACTGATCTCAGAATGGTATGACTGGCATTACAATGGCCAGCCTAGCCTGGCCATGGAATTGCAGATTATTCACAGTCATTAGCAAAGTAGAAGAACATCGTAAGAGAAGTTCTATAGTGGAGTGTCAGTGAAATTGTTAATATTATGTTGGAATTATTCCTGTACTGTAACTGCATAATACACAATATTGTTAAATGTCTCTAGTACTGTGATGCATTGATGTCATGTAATGCAGACACATATGTGTAGCACCTGTTTGTGTTCTAAGTCAGCATTTGAACACAAACTGACCTTGAAGCAAAATGATTTTCAACCTTTGAGTAAAATTGTTAAAGGCAAAGAAGTTTGTCATCGATTATTTCAGAAAACTACTGGTTAGGTAAGGTAACCACAGCACATTCCATACTGCAGCGTAAATTAAGAATACTGCTGCAGTCAGAACCATTTTGTGTTATCTTGGAATAACAATTCTCTTATTGCGTATGAATGAGTGAACTTTTAAAAGTAATGTCTGAAAAGAACAGGAACTAATATAGCCAGAGTGCATAGAGACATTAATTTGATCAAAAATAATGTCTGAAATTAGCCAGATTGCTGAGAGACATTAACTGTCTGCTAATATAGCACAGTTACTGTGGTCATTGCCCTGAGGTCAAAGTTGCGTTCTATAATAATTTCAAAAATTGTGCTACAACAGGCAAAATTAGGCAAAATGTGCTTTCACACCATCTGCATACTATTGTATCTATAAGCCTTCTAGCCATACCGGTATTTACATTAGCATATTACTTTTAAAAGCACATGTATAATTATTGTGTATATGGTATGTTGGGTGTAGCACCGCCACCAATACTACATTGAGTAGATGGTTATTGAGTTGTTTTGTATTTCATATATATAGCAAATCACTGCTTAAAGTGTCTTTACTGCTGTAAAAATTACTTGTGCTTATTTGTTTAGGGGTGAATTTTGTTGATATATCAGATAAATTGTCTGTAGGATTAGTTCTGCGTGACGCTGTTGAGGCTTTACAACAGAGACCGCTGACGGATGGCCGTTCATCTGTACCAACAACCTCTGAGTCTTCAGCCACTGACAGATCCATTCCTGAACTACCTGCATCTTCGAAGCCGAAGTTACTCAACCTCCGAGTGAAGGACTATCAGCACCAGACAGTGTCACCACCCGAAGCAGATTATTTGCCACAGAAAAATGATCTAGAACTGCAGAGACTTCTTCCTCAGCAACAAGCAGATGACAGGTTGACATATTACCGGACAGAGGATCAGTCTTGCGAACGTCAGTCGATGAAATCTGTAAATAAAGTGACTGATTTTCCAGGGAGTGATTTCTCGGCCGATCGTGGTTTGAGCTACAAAGAACTGGCTCCACGTCGTCAACCAGGTGTCGATAAGGATGTGCCTGCATCATCCAATGTTGCCTCTGCTTCGATATTGTCCTCATCATCAGATCGTGCTGATCCAGTTTTGCCAGAATCGAGCGTTGCATTTTGGAATGCAATGAAAGTCTACTGTGCAAAATTGGATGGCTCTAAGTCTAGAGGAGCAACAGCAGCAGAAAATCAGACAGCTTCAGGAAAGCCCTTCCAGCCAATGACCAGTTCCTCTTATACAGAGCCAGATTATCCGCTGACTTGCCCCAAAGAAACGGAGGATCTAATGAAAAAACCGAATATATACTCTGGCCACCTGTACAATGATACGGTGTTTGGTGAAAGGACTCAACATCGACCAGTTCAATTGGATACAGACAACAGCAACTTGAGACAGATGCCTCGTGGATCCTTCTCTTATGATAACTATGACAGTGTCTCCGATGTCCATAGACTGCGCTTACCCGCACCACCATCTTTTAGACAAGAAGCCAGATATGGTCAAACTGATCCCATGCCAAACCGCTCCTTTGATGTCGACAGTCGTGTACAAGGTTATGCGACAGTTGATCCTAAGCCGTGCTTTCCTTCTGTCATTTCGAATGCAGAGACCAAGGTTGAAAGCGCTGCCTCAACGACCACATCAATTCCACTCCCTCGAGTTCAGTATATTGCACCAAGAGCTACAGAAAAGCTGGTTCCCTACAATGAGACACCAACTTCACAGCAGTCTGTTCGAACTGATGACAACAAACCAATCGACCGAGCATCTGATACCCACTTTTCCGCAGCTTCTGGTGATGGACCGTCAACATTGCGGGGTGCTGGAGAGGGTCCAGCGTCAACAAACACTCGCCCTAAACTAACGGGGATATTGAAAAATCGGATCGAAGTGAAAACCGACTCCAACATAGAATGGAAGACTCTGCAACCAAAACAGTAATTCATCTCATGTATTGAATTAACATTTGTTAAATTCCCAGATGTTGGAATTGGTATGTATGATTTATGTACGTTTTCCGTTTGAACAAAGTGCAAGAACTTTGGACTAAAGAACTTGTTTTTGAACTTAACAGTAGAGTTTCATGTCAGGACGACAGGTCCTTATTTTGTTTTGACTTCTACAAATGGTGGCAGGTGGTTGGTATGCACCTCAGAAACAATGGTGAGTCACCTGATTTTTAGTTTATTTTCTTGTGTAGCATAATTGATAACATTGGCTTGACGAACAGTGTCCTAACTCTGCTAATGTATGTAGTTCCAGTGGTGTTTTAACTGGATAGTTTGACGAATTTGAACTATACCAGTAGAAACCTAAACTCGATGTACCATAAATGTGGTATTTGGATTACTGAAAGCAACGATGTCACTGGATCTCACAATGCTTATCCAATAAAATTGCATGTGACTTGTGTTTAGAGTATTTTTTTACATTTGACACTTTCTTTGCACACTGTGCCCCAACTTGTGGCAAAGTTAATGGCAATCAGTCGTGGTGGAGAGTTAATGACCCTGTAGGTTTTTAATGAGGCCCTCTAAGGGGTCATCCATAAAGGACGTCCGCAATGAGGGCGGGAGGGAGGGGTCATTGAAATGCGGACAGGGGGAGGGTTATGACCAGTGCGGACGTCCGCATCTAAACTTTTTTATTTGATAGTTTTTTTAACACCACCTTGTTTCAACCTTCCCCGAAAGGCGAAAAGGTCAGTGAAGTGATTGCCTAAAACCTCATACATGGTATAACCTTTACTGCGACTTTAAAGAGGCTTTTATTACTGCACATCCTGTGATATGAAACCCGAACTGTCACTTAAACGTGCACAGGAACTGTGAGATAATTGTAAAAATAATTATGACGACATTAAAAATTGGCTTCCGCAAAGGGAAGGAGGGGTAATGTCAAATGCGGACAAGGGGAGGGATATTTTGCGGACGTTCTTTATGGACGACCCCTAAATGCGATACACTAAAACAGTACTTCTGAAGCCTGCTCATCTTAGAAGGATCCAAGTTCCCAGTTGAAATGCCATAGTTTCCATAGGTGTTCACAGGAATAATCTGCTGTCACTTCAAATTTCAGGCTGTCTTAAATGTGGTTTTACATTATTCTGACCTATAACTACTGGTTTGTAGGGCCTAAAACTGTGAATGTTGTATACCCTTGTTTATTTTAAAATCATCTTCTACCATAAAACGCCCACCTCTAGCGTCTGAACTGAATATAGTGCTTGTGTCCCTGTAACGCATAGACCCCTTAATTTACCAGGACTGTAGGCACACATGCTCGTGATTTGGAACTTGGCTTCATTGTCGATTTACTCTTTTGTTCTGTTTGTCTCGACGAGAACTACATCTGAGAAAAATACAGACACTAATTCAGGTTCATAAGAAATGAAATCTAGCAAAAATCAGAGAAAAATGGCCAGATCATTTTTTGGAAGTGTTCCCGTGGTCCGATTTTGGTTATGTTATTCAGCAATGTTTTCTGAGCAGGAAACCGTTTAAAAAGCTTCTGAAGCAATTTTTCCCAGGTCTAACCGTAAATTGCCTGATTTTCCAAATCGAATGTAGCCCTTATTAGCCCGAGCAAACAGGTAAAGAATCACTTAAATAGAACAATATTTGATTGATTTATGGCCGTTTCCCCTTGATTTTGACCTTGAAATAACACATTGACTGTGTTAGTGTTTTAGTCGTATTTCTGAGAAGGTAGCCCTTATCGGCCTGAACAATTATGTATTAAATTTGGCCAATTTTCTCTGATTTTTGCTAGATTTCATTTTTCTGACCTTGAAATGACCGAGAATGATCCTGAATTTTATGTCTATATTTTACCAGATGTAGCTGTCATCGAGGCAAACAGAACAAAAAATTCATCCAAATTGGACTCCTCGTTCATTTTTGTGTGTGAAAAAAGAGAAAATCAACAATGGACCCAAGTCCCATGGCTGAACGCCTACTGTCCTGGTAATTTAAGGGGTCTAGGCTGTGAGGGGATTGGCCAGCAGTTGACTGACACTAGATATAGGCCATGCCCAAATACATGTATATGGGTCATTATCCCAAATGTGAGAAATTGATTTCCTGTGTGGTTTTTGTTGAGTTTTTCTATAATTTGTTCCAGTATTTTTTCTTATCTTTCAAAGAATTAACAGATTAACATTTCTCATAATTGTTGGAGCTGCTAGATTTTGGAATTTGAACAAGGATAATAAATTTCTACAAAATATCATTATCATCCTCTTTCCTACACAGTGTACAATGCCTTGAATTCAGCTTTTACGTAAATTTGTGCTGTAATAATTATAATCTGTGACAAAGGTATATTATTTTGATTAATTATTAGCTAGAGTGTGCAGTAATGAAACATTTAGACTCATTTTCGTAATATTTCTTTTCTTTTTGAACCTATTTATACTTGTCCGTAGAAATAAGCATCCTTGCCATCTCAATTTTTGGGAAGCCTATAACTTTTAGTTATGTGCTTACTGCTTACTTACTAAAATAAGAAGAACAGGAGCAAGATCTTATCAAGTGTTAATGGAATCACGCAGATTTGTGTTTAAATTCATAATGTTTTAGTTTTAAGTTTCTGTGTTCCAAATTAGAAAAAAAGTAAGTTTCTGTTTCATTACCATCTAGTGTTGTATTTCCTGGTGTAGGTAGATTACAACATTGATAACATTTTATTTACCACTTTTGTTGAACCGTTTGAAATTACTTATCTGACAGAGTAATTCACGTGAAAATGTCTGACGGCTGTTGTAAATTTGTCATGTCATTACCATCCGTGTTTTTCATCATTACCATCCGTATTTATCAGAATGTTGCGATTTTCTCATGACAGTCCCAGCTTGTCACGGATGGTAATGCTTGTGTGAATTGTTGGATATAAAAATAAATTGCAAGTAATTAGAATTTGGTAGCAACTGTTACAATGTTGTTCAACTTGCATCTAATGCATATGGCATACAGTTATAGTTAATGCTGAACAGATTTGTTCTGTAGCTGAAAATACTATAGCGGTTTCTGAATTATTTCGACAAATGTCTTAATTTCTCGACACCAGACTAATATATTATGTGAAGGAAAGGCCTGCTATATTCGTACTTAATGCTGGTATCATCTACTTTTAATAATTTGCCATTTTCTAAGCACCAGAGGAATATTTCAGGTCTCTGTGATTAAATATGATTAAAGAAAAAAGGGGATGGTAATGAAAAAAATAAATTTTTAGTGTATAAAATCTGAAAAATAATTAACTTACGATTACAAATATAGTGGATTTGTTTCAAATTAGGGGCCATCCATATATTACGTACGCATGGAGGGGGAGGGGGTAACCGAAATGCATGTGCTTGCGTACGCTTGCGAATGGGGGAGGTCTACTGATAATGTACATACGCAAATTGATTGGCGTTCAAGTGAGTTAGAGTTCAGTCTTTCCAGCTATCCGGTACTAACAGAGGAAGTAGGATTGTGGGAAAGGTGTCGCTTGTATGCCACCTTACATCTGAACGCTATTATCAAACTATCACACAACTCCGCAGTGAGTCCATGGATTACTCATCCTTCAATCTGGCCTACAGTGCAGAGTGCAGACAGTCACTGACTAGACCTGTGTAACGGACACATTCTGCAGCTGGTCTTGGGGGGTGTGCGTCAACTGTAAGTACGCAGGTGGGGGTGGGGGTCGGGGTGGAAAAGAGTACACGTGCGAACAGGGAGGGGGTCCAATTTTCCCGGATTGTTGGGTACGTAATATATGGATGGCCCATTAGTTAAATTTAACTATGTACGTGACTAAAGAAAACGCTGCAAATTTTGGGAATTTTTTTCTTTCCAATGAACAAATTTGTAACATTTGGGATAATGACCCATATTTCTACATCATAATGTAATCTTACTAGTATACTAGTTCCGACTCTGATAAGTAGGGCCAGTAGAAATTCACGGCTTCCGAGACTTCGTGAATTTCTGCTGGCCCTACTCTTAATACACATGGAGAAATTCACATCTGCAGTGCTGGATTTAGACAGGCCCTAAGCTATATAAAGCTTGGAGGCCCTTGGTGAAAAATTACACCAGAAGACCTCACAAAACTTGAAAACATAGGCCCTATATGCCTTTTAGTTATTTAATAGCAAGGCTTGTAAAGTGAAAAATTCAAATTATTTTCAAAGGAATGCATTTACTCAGGCAAATGCAATTTGCTACCCAAACCGTTTAAACAGTTTGTATATTATAGTATACACAGTACGCAATTTTATAAATCTGAATTGTTGGGCCCTTACGGATTGTGAGGCCCTAAGCTGTAGCTTTTTAGCTTATCCCTAAATCCGCCACTGCACATCTGCATTCTTGATATAGATTACATGTACTATAAGACCAGTCCGAAAGTGGTGATATAGACCACGGATAGGCCTAACATAAAACATCGTTAACTTATTGGCCCATATGTAGGCCCTAGGCCTATAGGAACCTGGCAGCGGCTCCGCAACTTCCTATTCCCGCACCCTTAGAAACATGGAACTGGATAGTCGACTGGGAGCACTGCAAAGGGAGTGGACGAACTACATCAAAGCGACCAAGCTAGATCACAAGGCGAGCGAATGCCATGCGGTAGGCCCTACTCTTCCTTGCGCGTGCATTGCGTCGGACACAGCGTCGGACACTTGCGGAATGTTTGCTACAATTGACCGCGCAAGAGCAGCTCAGAGAGGATCTGGCCAAACTTCTCGACTCGTTTAAAAACCACTGCGTTGCATTAGTGAAGTGTGCGAGCGCTGCATATTCTATCGCCGACAAAAGCCAATTGAGACTTTCAATTCGTTCCTTGGCGATCTGCGGCAACTCTTCAAGAATTGCGAATACGGAACAGTTGAAGAGTCAACAATCCGAAACGGAAGTGTTCTGGACTCGCGCGAAGACGCTACGCGTATGAAAGGCACTCGTTGGAGGCGACAATGCGGCAGCTGAAAACCATGACGACTCCAGAAGAAGTCAATGCCACAACGCAGCCCCTACGATGGCGCTCGCCAACCACGTATGCAAATGGCAGCCTCGAAATCGCTACAGACCGGAACGGGGCAAATCGCACAACAGCTATGAAAATGAACTGTTGGATTAGCATTGCCAGTATTATGACCAATTACGCGTGGGTCAGGCTTTCGAATAAGGTTGCAGTCACTGTTTGAAACCGAACCATTATAGTGTTGTGTGTCGATCAAGGCGAGTGACGTCCGATGTGAGCGAACTGCAGGAAGCAGATGAATCGTTGATAGCGATCGACACCGCAGACCACCGAGTCTATTCTCACATCCTCGTTAACGGACAAAAGGTGAAATGACTGGGTCATCGATTAAGTTTTTGCCAGCATCCATTCGTGCAAAGATCAGCAATGATCACCTTCGTTCGCCCTGAGATAATATGAAAAATATTCGACCGGAGAGGGCTGAAAACTCGGAATGCCGACGGCTGCAGTGCGGCATCCTCGGTTGCAAAAGCATTAGACAGATTTATTGTCGAATGAGGCAACTCTTTCTTGGCATTGACGCTTGTCAATGGTTCAACCTCTTGCGAATCGTAGCAGAAAACATGCGAAGTACGGGAATCCAGTGCACCGACTCGTAAAGAACACATATTATGGAAGCATCAAATACAAGTTACTACAGCGCCCTCTTCTAGTGGTTAAACTCGTGTGACCCTTACGGGAAGCCAGTGCAGCGACGCGTAAAGAAGATATGGAAGTAGCATCATAGCTGAGTGACTACAACGCCCTCACCAGAATCTCTGATCCCATGGCAAAGATCGGAGTCGAAGCGTTTAAGTTTGCCGACTGCAGAGATTTTGTGATTTTAGTCGATTATCTGACCGGTTTTATAAATAGACCGCATACCTCAAAAGAGGATGGTGGATATCGTTTATCGCGTGCGGTAGAACTTCACGAGAAACGGTCTTCCCTCTCAAGTCACATCAGAGAGGCGCCTCTGTTGCAACGAGTTCAAACGGTTCGCTAACTACCAGAGCCTGTTCCAAGTTTCAACACATCAAGACCTCTCCGCGCGACACTCAATTTTACGGGAGATTGGCGAATGCCTTATAACCATAGCGAAGCGCATAAAAATGACCAATCCAGAGAATTTATATCCGATCGATTCCCGAGTTACTTCAACGGAGAAATACGTCTTCATCGCACTTAGGCCTAATTCCATCGCCTGCCGAGTCATTATTCGGGCGACAGCTACGAACCAGGCTACAAATTTCGTCGAAGCTATCTGATGTAGTCCCCAGAATCGCCGCTATACGCCACCGCTGTTAAGCTCTAAAGTCGAAACCAGTTGCTAAGCTACCGGCTGCTAACAGGTTCGTTCTGGTTAATATTTTTGCTTTAATCGCGGTCTCCGAGAGTCCGAGTTTCAATTTTTTACGAAGACATTAGCAGCAGGATATGAGAAACACTTGCTTATAAGGTTCCAGTCACGGTGCAACGTACTGACCGTCTAACAATCAGTCGATATCAGGTCACCATTTCTTTGCTTAGGCCCACTACGTGCCCATGTGGTGTCTGTAACTTTGCATGACGTCACGCAATCGTTTTCATCGAAAATGGCGTATGTTCTGTAGGCAAACATAGCGTTGAAAATACGTCGGCTTCAACGTCTAAGGCCAGACGACTAAGTCGGTAAGTCAGTCGCTAACTCATCAAGTCAGTCGGTAATTACTTAGCGACCGTCTCTTGTGACTATTTAGGGCCTATCTGATTCATCAAACGCGACGCCGACAACTCTGTCAGCAATGTTACAGAGAGAGAGAGAGAGAGAGAGAGAGAGAGAGAGAGAGAGAGAGAGAGAGAGAGAGACAGAGAGAGAGAGAGAGAGAGAGAGAGAGCGAGAGAGCGAGAGAGACCGTAGGCCTATACGGGGCACGAATAAGGAAAAAAGATGATCGAGCTGGTAATGAGAGCTGCAGCAGATATCTTAGCGCGGTTAATTAATGCATCAAAGCGACGATCGTACTAGAGTAGGCCTAATTGAGAAACCACCGGTGCGAGTCATTCTAACTGCCGGAGTGGCCCCAGTAGGGGGACTTTGTGAGCAGTTCCTTTAAGTGGCGATAGATGTCGCCAGTATGTTCAGAGGTCTTAGAAGTTTTGTTGTCGGCGCTGTGTTCAGTGTTTACGATGATTGCTGGGCGTTAGAATTGAAATTTTATTCCATCATGTTAGTAAAGCCGTTGGAACGGATTCGACTACCAGCGCCTGTAGCCTAATGGCACATTGCGAAACGTCTAGGCGGGACCTGGAACTAACTTTGACTTAACATACACAAAGATTTCAGACGTTCTGGATTTATAAGTGGTCCATAAACCCTCATGCGACCAGCTGCGGTCCTCGAGTAGGCCTACCCTAGTAGCATCTTAGCTCCAGTAGCTTTTGGGCTACTGCTAATTAAGAGTTGGCTGTTTTGAATTTGTTGCTTGGATACCGCTCATCGATTTTATGTTAACAGTGTTTGTTGCGCGTGAGATAACTTTTTAAATACTAGGCTATACAGGGTCTGGGGTCCCCAAGGACACCACATAGCTCACACGGCATTATGGGTCGTCCACAAAGGACATCCGCAAAATATGACCTACTTTGGACTCCTCTCTCCCCTTGTCCACATTTGTCCGCATTTGACCTTACCCTCCCTCCCTCCCCCTTGTGGACGTCCGCACGCCGAAGCCAATTTTTAATGTCATCATCATTATTTTTACAATTATTCCACGGTTCCTGTGCACGTTTAAGTGACCGCTCAGGTTTCATATCGCAGGATGTGCAGTAATAAAAGCTTTTTTAGTTGCAGTAAAGATTATGTCCATGCATGAGGTTTTAGGCAATCACCACTGATCTTTTTGTCTTTCGAGAAGGTTGAAACAAGGTGGTGTTTAAAAAACTATCAAATTTTAAAGTTTAGATGCGGACGTCCGCACTGGTCATAGCCCTCCCCCCTTGTCCGCATTTGCCCGCGTTTCCATGACCCTCCCTCCCCCTCATTGCGGACGTCCTTTATGGATGACCCCTTTCTGTTGTGAGTGCGAGTATTAATCCAAACAAACATTAACGAACTGCTTATCCTTGTGTCGTTTCTGCGAGATAAGAGAACGCGAGATAGTAGGCCTACTCGTCTAGTCATATGCAACGCAAAGGAGGCACTGCAAAAATACTTGAAGAGGACGAATCTGGACGATAGCCCGAACGGTGTTGATGATTCTGTCACGGATTATGAAGACCATTTATCCGAAGAATCAGAAAACAGTGATGTTGAAACTGCTGAGGCACCCGGTGTTTGTAATATTTACTGTATCACAATACTTGAAAAAAATTAACGGTAACATACTTTCTGCAGCTTTTGTAGTTTACAAAGAAATCACACACTTTGCACCAACGGCATGCACTGACATCAGTTATCAAGGCTGTCTTCGTGACGTTGAACAATTGCTTGAGCTGTGTTGTGTATAGGCCTACCTAGACCAAATTAGAGTATTAGACCTAATTACATTTTCTTCTTTTTAATCAAGTTTATTGTTTCAAATAAGAAACGAGGCCGTAGAATGAATCGAGCAATGGACTATAGCGTTAATATTAATTTACTGGGGTCTCGTGGGACCCCAGTTGGTCATTACTGTGTACGATATAAGTTGGTCGCAGGAGGGTTGAGCTTGCTGTTTTTACATTTTTATTGAAAGACAGATGTGACGGGATTGGCCAGCAGTTGCGTGACCCAATGTAGGCGTATAGGGCCTGTATAATCATGGTACACGTAGTATTGTAGTACGAAGTCTGATATAGGTGGAGTAGGCCTAATTCACATCTGCGTTCGTGATATAGGGCCTACTATACAGTGGCGGCACTACACCAGTGCGAGCCCTTGTAAAAGAGCCTATGCCCTGGTCGGTGCCCTGCCAGAATTTTGCTCTGCCCAGAATTTTTTCGGGGCATAAATCGCCCTCTACGCTGGTTACTTGTGTGACTGCCCTGGCTATGCCCTGGTTACAGGAGATGTCTGGCGCCGCCACTGATGCTTTAAGGCCAATCCGACACAGTCCCCAACAATGAATATCGGGTCTTGGAAATGCGCCGACATGCAACATAAATGTAAATTGCCAGAATTTCTCAGCACGTGACAGGTCAGTGCTATAGAGACCAAGTTACGTATGTATTCACTTTCGTCAGTTTCAGTTCCAGATTGAAATCCAAGTTGGTGAAACCGGGGTATAGACTGCTTAATAACTCGAGCTGCTGAACCATCCATTGTGTCCTTGGGCTGATTTGCTGTTCGTTTGCTGTTGCTTTTGTGCTTGAACGGACGGGACTGCAACCATCAAAGACTATTGCTGAATAAGTGGATCATGCGACAAACTTCAACTGTTAGAGATACGGCCTATTCAAGCGTGTATACCATTAGTGCGTCAAGATGCCTTTCACCCTTCTATTCCATGTCATATAGGCCTACATTGTACTGAAAGAGTAGACTCACAGTTGGATTTGGGAACTTTGGAAACCTGTCAGCAATCCTTTATCGCAAATCTCCCTCCCCATTGCTTAACTCCCTTCCCTCTTCCTCTATTGCTGATACTATAATTAATTGCTGATACGTTCTGTTCATTTTTCTCGGACAAAATCTCATCCCTTCGCTTCACATTACAACCTCTTCTAGACGCACACTTCCCTTTGCCTCCAGCACTGATTCACCCCCTTCTCTCGACCCTTCTCCTGCCTGTCAGTCATCGCTCCTATTTCTCTCTCCCGCCTCTGAAGCATAAACTCTTCCCAACAAGCAATGCGAACTTGATCCTATCCCCGTCTCTTTTCTAAAAGACTGTGTCTCTGTCCTCGTTCCTGTAATCACAAAACAATTGTCAATCTCTCACTCTCTACCAGCAACTTCCCAATGACCTTTAAGCACTCTAGCCACTCCCCTTCTCAAACAAGCAAACCTTGACAAGGAAAACCTGTCTAACTACTGTCTCATCTCCAATCTTCCCTTTTCTATCTAAGTTAACTGAACGAATGGTCCTTGCTCGGCTAAACGACTACCTCTTTTCTAATCACTCCTTAACCCCCACCAATCTGGCTTCGCTAAACACCATTCCACAGAAACTTTACTTGCGTCTCTGTATACAGTAAACTGTCTCTGCCGTCAGCCATCAACAAGTTTCGTGCCTCTTTCTTCTCGGCTGCGCCGCATTCGACACCATCGATCACAGCCTCCTTAAACGACTATCTTCATGGTTTGGCGTCTCTGGCACTGCTTTTCTTTGGTTCCAGTCCTACTTGTCTTCCCGATCCATCACTTTTAAAGCCTCCAACCACTGCTCGCAACCCCTCCCTCTCTCCTGTGGTGTCCATCAAGGGTCTGTCTTTGGTCCAGTCCTCTTCATCCTGTATACGACACCTTTAAGCCATCTCATAAAATCCTCTGTTGACCACCATCTCTATGCAGACGACACCCTACTCTACATATCCTTCTCCCCAAGCTCTTTGTCCACCTCCATCACACAATTACTCAACATGGTTAACCTAATCTCACAGTGGATGTCGTCCAATCTCCTCTGACTTAACCCTTCCAAAACAGAATTCATCATCGTGGCCTTCCTGATCAAATCAAGAAAATCCCTGATCCTTCCATACACCTGTCGACTAACTCTTCAGCTCTTCCCTTCACCTCTGCCCCTCCCCCGTTCCGCAATCTTGGTATTACTTTTGAACCACATCCCTGCTTCTCTAACCACATCTCCAATCTCGCGCTCCTGCTTCATGCACTTTCGTGACCGACGCATCCGGTCCATGCTCATCCTTAAAGCTGCCTTTACCATTGCTACCTCCATTGTTCATTCAAAGCTCGATTACTGCAATTCCCTCTTCCTCAACCTTGAATCCACCCAAATCAAGCGTCTGAACTTATCCAAAACTCACTAGCCAAGGCTGTCACTAGAACGCCCAAACATCATATCACTCCCATCCTCAAATCACTCCATTGGCTAAAAAAACCTACACCCCTACAGTATTCCCAGCCCAAGTATCTCCGTGATCTCTTCACCATCCAGGCAACCCGTTCCACCCAATCCTCCTATATTAGTCTTTCTCGATCCCGGTCACTGATCATCTCAAATTCTGCAACCGTGTTATATCCACGCCTCTAGAACGATTCTCCTCTGAATTCCGCAGGTTCTCGGTTTCTCCATCATTGCAATCAGTCCTCCATTCTCCTCTTCATGTTCCTCTATCACCACCCGGGTTTTCCTCAGAACTGAAATCTCACCTTTTCAAGTACTCCTAGCCTGACTCATCTGATCCTCCGCCTTCCAATTCTTGCCCTAAACGACACCCTCCTTTACAGCTGCTCTGCCTCCTCTCTTGATCTGGCCCATGGAAACCGGACTCGGAGCTCCTTTGGATTACTCTCTGGAACCCATCTGATTTGACGTAGCGCTCGTGAAGAGTCTGGTGCCCTGCGCTTGGCCTTCGAGTGGCGCTTTGGAAGTTTAGATATTAGGCCTACGATTACTAGAGTTTGAAAGTTTGGATGTGCAGTTACGACGGGTTCAGGACCCATAATTTTACGACTAGGGGAAGTCAGCGGAGTAGCTAGGGGTGGAGCAGCGGAAGCGACCGCTCCCTCTGAGATCATTTTTCAAAATGTGGGGCCTTTTCTCAATTTATTTATTCCATCGTTCGAAATTTATTTATTCCAATCGTTCGAAATCCTACCTGCACCTCACCGTGGTGGGGGGGGGGTGAACAGCCAAGTAAGGGATTGCCTGGTGAGGCTATGCCATCAGTGGTGAAGGCTCAGCCGAAGAACCACCTAGGGCGATACGCGAGGTGGACAGGCTCACCAGGAACCCCGAAATGGCTGGCCAACGCAGGAGGTAGGTGCTGGAAGGACACCTTAGGGCGAAAGAGGCCGATCAAGGCCCACCGGCTTCCTTACCCTGCCAGGAGAGGAATGGTCACCACCTGGTATAGGACCAAGAAACTTCGACATGATAGAATTGAGGATCTGAAAGCACAAGGAATGGATATGAGAGACGCTATGGATAAGATCAGAGACAGAGAGACCTGGAGACGTCTTGTCGAAGCCTCATCGTCGGCGTATACCTGACGGAGGAGAAAGAAGAGATATTACAACAAATTTAGTTATAAGGTTAGTAATTTTAGTTTAATTTCATTCGATAGTCCCAACATTGAAATTGTTTATTTTGTTAAGTGGGGCCTTTTTTCATTTGCTCGCTATCTCTGGTGTTAAAACCTAGGCACGCTACTGAGGGAAGTATTGTAGCCTAAGTCCGGCGTTTCAACGATTTTAGAACTTGTGGTTTTCTAATATGTGGCGAGTTCTTGACTAATGAAAATATAGTTTCTTGTTCATATTATTACTGTGGCTGCCAAGAAATTGAAACCTTATAGGATTTTCTGTGTTTTAGTGACTGATTGAGGGTTACCAAAGTGGGGTTAAAACTAACTTGTGCACGAGATTTTCGTAAGGCTGGGGTGGTCGAAGTCAGATCACTCGTAGCGGTATTTGAATGGAAGATTGAACCGTCCTATCGGTAAGGTCTTTATTTCACTGAAATAATTTTGGGCGACGGATCAGAAGTAACTTCCCATTCAGCATTCCTACATAGGAGATATTCTCTTATATGGGTTTGCTGGCCGGTTAGGCCTACCCATTTCGAACAGGAAACGATGCTACGACTTCAAACGCCGCGGGGATCGCCAAATAACAAGCGCCAACGCGAAACGGACTAGCAGTGTGCTAAACGGTCAGCGTGAACTATGACGACCCCCAGACCGAAGCAGCAGACGTTCTTCTACACAGGTCAGACGCTGTTCGTTTTGAGGATGAAACCACTCGAAGACGAACCTTGCGCCATGTAACAATAACTTATACCCTCCTTGGGGGGTCCATAGAGTAGTGGTAACATCACTGGCGTGAAGAGCAGTAGGTAGTGGGATCGCTTCCCGCAACCCTACCAAAGGTCCACTCAGCCTATCATTCGCGAGATGGCGCGTTAAAATGAGATGTAGGACGTGATGGGCGCCTTGCATGGCTGCCGTATAAGTTAAAATTCGACTCCTGTAATAACTTGTGATCATCCGTTCATACTGATTTGTAATCATACTGCGTAATTGTCAGTTTGAAAATATTAAACGAAGATTATTATTATTATTATTATTATTATTATTATTATTATTATTATTATTATTATTATTATTATTATTACTATTATTATTATTATATCCTTCTAGACGCGAGCGGGAGCCTCAGCCTGCCAGAGGGCGTGTTTCAGTTAGCCTACGAACCTTGGAATGAACCTCCGCCTGCTGCATCTCCACCACATGTGCCAACTAAAAAATACCTCTCATTTCGAACCAGCGCCAGTGATTACACGTTGTGGACGTACGAGGCTTTATTTGGTTTGACAACATAGGACATTTGGCATTCGATTTGGCTATGAAACTCAATATGTGGCGGACAGGCCACAAGGCTTGAATCAAGTTGAATGCAGGTTTCATTAATATTTTTGCCCCGGGATATAGGCCTACAAAAATTGTCCGGAGACATTATTATTATTATTATTATTATTATTATTATTATTATTATTATTATTATTATTATTATTATTATTGTTGTTATTGTTGTTATTGTTAGGGCCTATTATTATTAAGGCTGGACCGAATAGGTGATTATAACTATTCGGCCGAATACGAATAATTGGACCAACTCTTCGGCCGAATACGAATACGAATAGTGAACAAAATAGGTCTACTGACAACATTTAAAATTTAAAATGTAAGCAAAAGTTTCAGTTCAGTAAATTTAATACATAAACTAAAAATAAACAGTTAACTACATGTAATTTTTGCATCCTTTTGTCAGTCTGTGTAAACTAGGAATGGAACTAATTTAAGTAAATTTAGAAATTGTCACTTATCGTTCACTGCACTCGCTATAGCAGCCGCATATACAGAATCAGATGTCACGTGACCACTATTCGTATTCGGTCCGACCGGTGCTATTCGGCCGAATACCGAATAGCACTATTTTGCCCCGAAGCGAATACGAAGCGAATATTCGGTACAGCCCTGATTATTATTATTACTATTAGGCCTACTATTATTATTATTATCATTACGACTTTTATTATTATTTAGATAATATAGAAACCTACAGATATGTTGATTCAGAGGATTTATATAGCGCCCCTACAAGATGGCTACTCAGAGGCGCTCCCAGCCCAACTCCGGCGATAAAGAGCAGTTAGACGCATGCATAAGGTGTATGCAGAGTCCTTAGCTAAAAGAACACGTGGAATAATCCGAAGGAAGGTTATTGCACGTGGTCGGTCCAACCACTGAAAGGGCACGACGATAGATGCTTCTTTGAAGTGCGCGCATTGGGTGAAAGTGAAAGAAAAATGGCCCACAATTGCCGCAACTGGAAAAAACAAGCACGGCATAAGAGATTTAGGTGTTCACAGAAGGTAATTGTTCCTGATCAAGAACAGTCCCAATACTGCAGACACAATGTCGAGAAGACAAAGTGAGGGAAGTCCGCAGATATAGCCTGAGGATCTATTTTCTCAGATGATGTCCATTGCCCAGCCATATAAATTGCGTTTGGATGCGTTGAGGAGCAGACGATTGGACGACATTCAATTGCCAAGCGCCTCCATAGCCCGCTGCATTTTGCCTACTGTAGTAGTGTAGTTGCAGTATTAGATGCCGGACAATGCAGCTAAGCCTGAATATCAGCAGCGTAGATTGGCTCAAAACAGCATATAGGCGGCCAGGTTAATTTTTAAGTTATTCAATAGATGTGGTTTATTTTTGATATTTCATCGCTTATTTTATTAATTAAATTTATTTATACACCTTCCTGTCCAATAAATAATGTCGAAAATTAGGGCGCCGTACAAGCTAATTTTAACTGTATACCCTAATTTCGCACTTTAGTGATGGGCGCCTTGCATGGCTGCCGTATACAGTTAAATTCGACTCCTGTAGTAACTTGTGATCATCCGTTCATACTGATTTGTAATCGTACGGTACTGCGTAATTATCAGTTTGAAAATATTAAACGAAGATTATTATTATTATAATAAAAAAGGTACGCAGGTCAGAATACGTCTTCCATGCTAGACTAATAGCATGCAGACAGAGAAATGGCTTCAACAAAGGTTGCCTGACGGGACATTGTCTTTAACGTAGAGTAGCCACGCTCTACTCTGCATATACGATACGGTGCTGTAGTAGCGTTTGGTTAGTGATAAATAGGGGCCTACTGCACATTCGTGTGGTGGGTGAATGTTTCGTGATAAATCAAAGTCCGGGTTCGGGCATGTTGCCAAATATATATTTACGGACGAAAGACTAATCAGTGTGATCCTGAGTTACAGCCAAAACGCATTCGGACGGCATATAAGAAACCTTTGTAAATCTTGTTTCTAACAGGACAATATGACACATAGGCCTAAGGTCGGCTCTGTCTAAGAATAGGGGCCTATAGGCCTATGTCGCAAACCACAACCTGCTCCCTTGTCTCCTCTCGCCTTGATTATGCTAGGCCATAATTGGGTTTTGTGGGTCTCTCAGACTTTGACTCAACAGGCTGCAACGCGTCCAAAACTCCTTAGCTCCCGTAGTGCTGTGTGTCCCACTACGAACAAGCTCTTCAGTTCTACTCCATTAGATGCATTGGGTTCCTGTTGAATTCAGAATAAAATTCAAAAAATTGGCGCCACTTCAAGAACAAAAATCAGCAGCGCTGTCCGTTCTAGCCTGAAAGATGTTAAATGTCACTACGAAAAAAAATTTCATCAGTTAGCAAAACAATGCACAGAAATTTAGAAGTTGCCTGTTTCGGCCCAACCAACAGCGAACTACAGCTGACAAATGGCATCATGTTCAGAGCCTCAGGATCAAGCTGCGTCGATAGTGTAATGTGACGACTGGTGGTAGGCCTATAGCTGGCATACACGACACACGATGGTGACGCGATAACGCGCCACCACCTGTTAGTCCATGAGTGACGGAAGACGACGCGGGTCCGGCTATCCCTCAAGTCTCCGTGTGCACTGCGAGTTCAGCAAGTAGATAGAAGCGCCATCAATGACAAATCGTCGAAGTAATTCAAAAGACCCGCGTCGTTCCTGCGCCGAGACGGAAAATACCCGGCAGCAGACTCGACCGGACCCCAGAAAGCCAATCCCTCATCACGTAGTCTCATAAGCCAACTTCAACATGTTAAATGAAAATGCAAATTTCCTGCAAGTTTTTCTATGGCGACCCTCGACACTGCTCATTCTTCAATGAATTGATCGGGTGACTTCCTTCACAACCTTTGCCCGTTGAAATCACTGAGCAGATTCAGCATTTTTAACGTAATAATCCGGTGCAGTCACAGAAGGCAAATAATAACGGACGTGGCCGATGACCTGTGCAGCATCAGACAGAGACCTACCTTAAAGTCGATCTAATTTATGCCTGTTCCCTGCCAGCATTTTCATGGGCATTAGACGAGATCCACGTGGACTCTATAAGGGTCCCATAAAGGAATATGGGCTCAGTGTTATTAGGCCTATATAATCGACATTCGACTTGTATAAAAAAGTGTTTAGGTTATCCATGTAATCGTAATCTCCCAACTTTTCGCGTGGCACGGTGGCACCAGCCTATTCACGAGCGCTGTTACGAAAAGTTACGGAAAGATCGTACAGACGCAGTATAATAAAGCGCCAACACATTTTATTACATTACATTCTAAATTCCGTTTTGCCATAGTAACTTCAGTTCTGCTATTGGCGGTGAGAGTTTCACCTGTTCCGTTTACATATTAACAGTTATGTTTATACATGTAGGCCCTTCGAAATTTGGGGCCCTAGGCGCGCCGCGCGCGTCTAGTGCGCCTACGTGTATATCAGATAGAATAGCTTAGTATGAGTTGGCAAATAACATGCGAGATAGGCCCATGGGCGGCGATCTGGGGGGGGGGGTCGAGGGGACATGAGGTGGGGGGACACGCCATGCATTTGTCCCCCCAAATTTAGAAGAAACACTAAAAAAAGGCCTGGAAATGTAATTGCGTGTGAGGGTTTTCACAGCCTTTTTTGACGAGATGAGGTAAAAATTCAATTTTTCAGCAGAAGTGTCCCCCGAAAATTCTCAGAAAGACGGGAAAAGGAAGGTAATCACATTGTTGCGAGACCCTTGAAAATTGTTGTAAAAGTGGTAAATGACTATAAAAAAGGGCATCAACTTTTTTTTAGAGATGAATTCGCGAAAAAGTCAAGAACTTATTGTGGAGATCAATTCCTAAAAAAGTTTAAAAAAAATTATTTTAGGGAGATTATTTCCTAAGAAAAGGTCATAAATCAGACCATGGCCGACTTTGTCCCCCCACCTCTCAGACAAGATCGCCGCCACTGGATAGGCCTATAAGGTTTCGTGAGTCCTAGCTTATCTGGGAGGTTAAAGTTATGAGGTCTACCCTAAGGAAATACAGAGTAGGCCTATAGGCCTAATAATTTATAGACCTATGTTTATTCAAAAAGCCAAATGACAGACCACATTAGGGTACATATTAAAGTCAAGTAACAACAATGTCAAAGAATAATAAAGTTAACAATCAAAAAGTCAAACAATAGGCTAATAAAGTTAACAATCAAACAAGATACGAAAAATAAAATTTCTATTATCTTTAGTAGGAAGTGAAAAGTTGTGTGGTCTAGGCCTAAGATCAATCAATCCTTTTATTGAAGCCATTTGAAGTAGAGCCTACAACGAAAATACAACGTAAAGTTTGAACTTTGGCAACAGGAGGAGTCCCAAAAGGGGTCTTGATCCCGCTTAGCAGGGCCACCTATAGTTAACAATTATCGTAATACAAGTAAATGGCAGCACAATCAATACTTTGAACGGTAACATCGATCAAGTTATGTGATCAACAGGTAAAAGAAACAACAATAGGACTCTTAACTAAAGAACTTAACTATCAGTACACATGGATTCCAACTGAAGTATACAGATCAATTTTCATTAGTTAAAAAGAGATGAAATAAAACAACAGTGCCTGTGCAAATAAACACATAGCCTAATGCAGTCATTTGAGTGCATCCAAGAGATAGAGTTTCAGTTTTTGTTTAAATTGATGTATAGTAGGTAAACCAGTAACTTCAATAGGCAATGAATTCAAGAATATCGGGCCACAGACTTTGATGCTATGCTGCTTAACAGTAGTGTGGACACTACGTTGATGGTAGGAAGATTTTATTTTTGTAAAATATTTGCAAATTCCGGGGGTTGGGTCAAATGCCTCCTTCCCCCTCCGGATGCCCAGCCTACTTGTTGAGCGATCGCGTGTAATGATCGTGTAGCCTACGTCATAATTTTTACAATTTTATGTTGGTTAGGGAAGAGGCATCTACTAAAAATAGTAGGTTATTATAGGCCTACCTATGAAGAAAATTATACGAATAATGTTTAAAAGTAAAAAAATTGCCCGTGTAGAGTAAAACATCGTCGCATTTAATTCTCTTGTGTAAAAACTGATGCGTGGCAAAACCTTTTGGTAAAATAGGTCTACAGAAATACGATTATTTGGAACAGTTTCCATTCGTAATACTTATTCCTTATTACTTTGGAATGAAATTTTAAGTTCGGCCACTGGTAGCTTTATATTTTTTGTCTCTCTGTCACTGTGCCTTGGTCTCTTACAGTGCCGTTTTAAGGCATAGGCACGCGAGGCCCGGGCCCAGGGCCCCGCGCAGCGGGGGGGCCCCGCGGCGGCCCAGAAACAAAATAACAATATTATAAGTTCTGTTCTAACAAGTAACAATTCTGCAAAGTAAAGTAAGAACAATAACACATTTTTATTATTTTTTTAAAAACAAATGTCTGCGGTCTGCATTTTTAGTTAAATATAATTATTGGTAATAAAATCACAGCGCTGTAGAAATAAATCAATAATCTTAACGCATGGCGACGATGGCGCACAACTTGCTGTAGGCTATTGGCTATTATGTTTGTTTTCATTTGTCTGCTTTTTCACAACGGTATTCAAGGAATTTTTATGTCTTGGTAAGTTAATATTAATTTTTTAATATTTAATCTCTCTGTCCTATAATCTAGTCATTTTATAAATTGTTTTAAACTTTAAATTATAAAAAGGGCAAAAAGCGTATCAAATTTCGCACAGTTAATAGGACACAGTTAATAGGAATGATGTTGGCGTGTCGACGCTCGGTACTGAGTCGGTAGTGAACTTGGCAAACTTATTTAACTTAACAAAATCACTTCATTTCCACCTCCTCCAATGTATAAGGTTGAGGTTTTTTAATAGTTTCTACCCTTTTTGTTATGCAGTTTAAGATTCTGATTGTCAGTTTTCACCGTCGTTCACGGTAAACCGATTTGCAACTATTGGCCAATTATCACTAGGCCTACGATCAATTATTAGGCCTAAACGAAATATCAGCAACCCATCAAAAATGCGTAGAAATTATATGAGTGGTGCCGCGAAGAGAAAAAAGGAAGCAACTGAAATTGAAATGTCGAACAAACATCCAAAAGTATCTTCTTTTTTCAAAGTCAGAAAACACAATCATCATCCCAGTCCGACATTGTTGAGACGTAAGATACTCTTACGTCGTCTTACTCGTCTACTGATGTCATTGTTTGCGATAAAGATGAACAGTTATTGTCGCTGCAAGATGATGGTCTACCAGTCGAAAGTACAGATGTTGTCACAACACCAAAATTCGAAGCCTATTTCGCAAGATGTAAGCCCTACAGAGTCAGCGGACTATCCAACTGATGCAGCCTTATGGAGTCCAATCACGGAGGAATTGCGATCTTATTGGATTCGTAAAGGTCCTGCTAGTTGCCAGCATAAAGAGTCTGACTTTAGTACGACTCAACGCGTGTATCGAACGGGAGATAAGTTGCATAGACGTTGCTTAACTGATTCCTGTTTCCGTCGTGAACTGCAAAATGGTGAATCAGTTTGTCACGAGAGGCTGCTCATTTCTCCATCGCAGAAGTCTGTGTATTGCTTTGTCTGTCGCTTGTTTTCAACAACAACGATGGGTCATCAATCTTTCTGTCATTGATGGTGACAAACTGTACGGGTGAACGTTCTTTCTCAAAACTTAAATTAATCAAGAACGAGCTTCGCAGCCATATGATGCAAGAACGATTGAACTGCCTATCTGTTATGAGCATAGAATCAGATGTGTTGGAGTCTTTGAATTTCGATGATATTATAAAAGACTGCTCAGAGCAAAACACGAAGGCGATGTTTGTAAGAAACTGTTGTTACAAAATCACAATCCGTGTATAGCAAACATGTACTCATTATAATCACACTTTCAGTTTGTATAACAAATAAACAATGGAAACTGTAAAGAATGTTAAACTAAACTTTTATTTTACACTTGTAGTACAAAGATTGATGTGTTAGCTGTGTTATTATGAGTTTAGTAACAGCATACTATATTAATAAATTTAACAAAATGACACATATGCACGTACAATGCACTAATGCAATACTCTGTATCTGAGACCGAGATATTGAGAGGGAAATCGGATTAGGGCCTACGTTTAAGGTTATTTAGGGTTTGTGCGGGTTGTGCCTAGGGCCCCAAACTCCTTAAAACGGCTCTGGTCTCTTAGTTTAACCACAGTATAACACAGTATAAATAATTATACTGTGCTTTTAAGTTTGATAGTATTTATCACAGATTTAAACTTAGCGAGTTTTTATTTTGTTTAGCGTGGTCCATCCTGTCCGTCATTGGTGATCAAGCGTCCTTTAAATGATCGTTACTTCGCAAAGACGCCGGTGAAAGCCGGTGAAATTCGTCTGATTTCAGGTACATTTAAAAAAATTAATTTAAAATTAACATTTGGCTCAGGCTTTGTGTCAGGTGTCTTCAGAGTTTGGAGGCAGGTGAAGAAATTTGCGATTTGCATCATTCTGTGTCATTCAACCACTAATAAATTGATTGGATTCCGCTTGCATGAGTTCTAACAACGGACGATATTAAGGAAGTCTGGATTTTGGGAAGAAGGAATCAAGCTTAAGGCGTATTTTTAAATTAATTTAAGCGGAAGTTGTTTCAGAAGCTTTCATGGATTATCTGTGGTACCTTGTTCGGAGGTTACTATTTTAATGCTGTTTAAGAGTCGCCATTGGTTGGGTTTCAATATGTATGCGGCGACCAGACCTGCTCGTGCTGAACTCTTCCCGTAGTCATGGTAGAATCAGTGGCGTAGCTAGGGGGGGGGGGCAGGGGGGACATGTGTCCCCGGGCGCCAAGGGAAGGAGCGCCAAAATGAGGGTTAGGATAAATAATTTTACTCTTACTTTTGATGCAGTTTTAACTAATTTATCACAAATGAATGTATAAGATTTAATTTTAGCGCCCCAAATATATCCAATTATATCCTCATTACTTACAAATAAGTTCTTAGGTATGATTTTGGCGCCCCATTGAGCACTAAGGGGAAACATGCATGTACTGTCTGTATTTTTCATATTTTATTTCATTAAAAACTTAAAATTTCCATTCGATTATGTGGAAAATGTGAAATAGTAAAACGGGGGGGGGGAGGGGGCGCCAAATTCACAGTTCGTCCCCGGGCGCAAAATATCCTAGCTACGCCACTGGGTAGAATGGCAACAGTGCAATAAGAGCTACAGTTAAAGTATATTAAAGTATAAAGAAGTATATTGTTTCTGATTCGACAGTCTTCTGGCGTTGAAAGTGATTTGACAGTTTACAAAAGTTTTGGGTACAACCACAGTATAAATAATTACACAGTACGTCGACTCCCGGCCTCTGCAGCAGTCAGAATGTGTGACCGAGCGTCATTTTGAAAGAGAACGTTTACACGCCGATACACCGGAAACAATCACATCAAATATTATTTAAACGTTACAACATTGAGGACTACACGCCGATACACCGGAATCCATCACATAAAATATTTTTTAAACGTTACAACAACATTGAGGACTTCATTAGAATTAACAATATTATTTTTAACGTTAATTTCAGTCTAAATCTATGATTCAAAAGCTATGTTTCAAAATGGCGTCACCCCAAAAACTAGTCAACAGGCAGCGATGGGAGTCGACGTAGCAGGCGCGTAACTAGCATTACGCAATTACGCAACTGCGTAAAGATTTTAACAGTTTTTTTTTAAATCGAGGGCTCCATAAGGCCTTGCAAATGATATTTTCCCAACAATGCTCAAAGAAACTGATACGCCTGTAACGTAGCTGGGTAGCCCGTTGTGTATAATATAATAATGACTATCATATCCCCCATCCATCATCCAGGGTTGACAGGCCTAAGGCCATCGCTCCGTGTGAGCCCACGGGCTCTGATGCAGCTTGGCACATGACCTTGTAGCAAGTTTAAGGTCAGAAAGTTCCTCCTTTCCTGCTCTTCCCATGTTGGTCACCTGCGCTTGAGGCAGCTGCCTTCGGCATGCACCACATACCTCCTTCGTCCTGCTTCCCCCCGCCCCCATTCTCTCTCCACATATCTCTCTCTCTCTCTCTCTCTCTCTCTCTCTCTCTCTCTCTCTCTCTCTCTCTCTCTCTCTCTCTCTCTCTCTCTCTCTCCCACACACACACACACTCTCTCTCTCTCTCTGCGTCTCTCTGTCTCTTGCTCTCTCTTTAGTAGCCACGCACACTAGACCAACGGTTTAAGATCCAGACCAAAGTTTCAAGACCAATTCCAAAGGCTCAACACCAGGAGCAAGTCACTGTTCGAAACCCGTTACTGACGAGTCATGGCTTCTACTTCTAATGCATCTTCCATCAAACGTCTGAGACAATGAACGCTAAGTTTCAGTTCAGGCAAGATGAATAAATCGGGTATACGTTACGCAACATATATCAGTTCTCAGAGAACTCGGACTCTGCATTGTAGCTGGTTGGGAGGGGCAATCTGGAGTCCGAGTCGGTTCCTCTGATCCAATGAGATTTTAGAGAACCCCACACTAACCCCTACATTGTGGAATTTTAAAAAATGAACTAAAATTATAATAGAAAATTGACCTTAAGTTCAGATCCAACGAAGCCTAGCCTCATGACAGTATAGTAAGTAAGTAAGTATATCGTTTATTAAAAACCAACTGGTAACCGAACTTTGTGTACATAGTTCATCAAATTAATTTAAGTATATATTATACTAGCAGGTTTACCCGGCGTTGCCCGGGGTTATAAGTTTCAATCCCTGTAGCTAATAAGTAAGAAATTTAGGTATAAGTTTAAATCCGTGTAGCGAATAAGGAAGAAATTTAGGCGACCTGTGGGGGAGACTGCTTCGCAGTGTACGCAGTCTAGGCGTGGACTGACTGCTTCGCAGTCGCCCTGTGGCGACGACTGCTTCGCAATCGGGGAGACTGCTTTGCAGTCTCCCGTGGACTGACTGCTTCGCAGTCAAAGAGGGTGAACCCGGCGTTCGCGGGTTCAAGAAAACGCCATAAATCTAGCCCTCACTGCCCTTAGTAAAGAAGAGTCTTTGAACATACAATTTTGCTGTAAAACGACGAATATAGTTCGAATCGATCGTAATTAAATTTTGTGCGAAAGTAAACAACGTCTTTATGCGCATTATTAATGACGATGAGGAATACCCGCGCCATAAATAGATCAGCTTGTCGCTATGCGTATTATTAATGACGTTGGGGAATACCGGCGCCATAAATAGAAGCGCTTCGCGCTGGGGCGTAAGGGACGGTCGGTTGGGTAGAGTGTTTGGAGATTTTCACCATGTTAGCGGTGAAAAGGGGGTAAGCGAACCCCTCCACTGGGTGTCCGGTGCCGAGACCGACACAGTAGTGTAGGTTTCGTGTGAAAAGGTGCAAAATTGTAGAAGTTAAGCCCGGTCAAACAGACAGAGAGACAGACAGACAGACAGACAGAATTCCCGCTTTATTTATATAGATATAATAAATAATAATAATACTAATAATAATAATAATAATAATAATAATTATTATTATTATTATTATTATTGTTATTATTATTATTATTAATTGAAACTGACAATACGCAGTAAGATTACATTGAAACCTGACAGTACAATCAAGATCTTGATTAAACAGCCATGCAAGGCGCCGCCCTAGAAGGGGGTTACGGGTATCGAACCGCTGATCTAATGCTCTCCTAGCCATGAGTGTTACCATTACTCTATCTCCCTACATATTACGTGATGTCCAATTTGGATTTTTCATATTTGTTGACTGTTATTTTAATGTTTTTGCGTATATTTATAGGCCCTATGCATAATGCATGTTCAGTCTGATGTGTGTTAGCCTAGTTAACTGACACAGAAATTTATTTATTTAATTATTCCATTTTGCAAAGTGAATATTAATGCATTATTTTGGTATCTGGTTTACATGGTTGTTAAAAACGATAGAAACTAAATAAAAAACGGAAAAAACGTCGTTTTTTCGAAAAAATAAAAACGGAAAAAACGGGGAAAAAACGACAAAAGAAAATAATTTGACTTTCTCGCATCTTGTAGGCCCTACTGCAATTTAAAATTAAAAACCTTGTTTACAGAATTTAATCAGGAAATAACAAAACTTTATAGTAAACACTAAATAACATCATTCTACAACAATTATTTTATTTCTTATAGGTTTGGTCTAAAAAGAAATTGAGAAATTAAAAATATTGAAATTTTTTCAAATTTGAATTGTAAACATATGTCCACATAAGTTCATGCTGACTAAACTAACACAGGCCTACCTGGAAGCTGAGCACATTTTTTAAAACCAAATTATGAAATTATTTAATTTGCCACAAAAATTATGTAAAATGTTGTTACTTTTAACCGAAAGATGGTCTCCAAAATGCACCATTACAAACCTCTAAACCCCCTCCCCAGACCCCTCCCCTCAGTGTTACAAACTGCGTAATTTTTGGGAAAGCCTGGTTACGCCGCTGCGACGTAGGCCTACTGTGTAATTATTTATACTGTGGTAGAACCTACACAGTAATCGTCTCAGAGGAGAAGGCTCGAACCCGTACTCTCTGTGTTACAAAGCGAGTGCTCCAACAGATCGACTACTGTGTTCAACATGTGAGCAATATCGTACCCAGGGGAGCAGCAATGGCACTGGTCTCTACCACTGTCTGAAGAGACTGCACTTCTTTGGACATGTTGCCCACACTCCAGAAGATGAGGACCAATGGAGAGCTCTGTGGGCAGACATGAACAAGCCCCTAAGGCATTGGAGAGGACCACTTGGTTGACCTAGGACCATGGGCGTCGGGAGGGGTGCAAGGGGGCATTTGCCCCCTTTATTTTGAAAGTTGTCATGTTTCCTTTGTTCGTGAATAGCTTTTCCATGCAAAAACGTAATTTTGTCCCCCCTGCCGGAAAAATTTGCCCACCTAGAAAAAAACCTTGGCGCCCCCTGGAAAAATTCCTGCAGACGCCCATGCCTAGGACTGTTTGGAGTAGAGTTGTGGAGAAGAATCTCACAGATCTAACTTTGACCTTTCTACAGCTTGGAGAAAGGTCCGGAACAGAACAGTATGGTATCATACAGAGGTCATGGCCACACTCGGCCGAGTTCTGCCATTGCTGCTCCCCCTCCCACAGAATAAGGAGGTGGGTTAGAGAAAGAGAATAAATCACAGAGTTTTGAAGTGTTGTATAAGGCTTTAATTGCCGGTGAACAGAACAGAACTTTATTATCACCATTTGAATACTTGCAGGCAACGCAAGCAAATGCAGATAGAGTACATGGTTGGTAACAAAATTCTTTAACCTTTAACGATGGGAGGGTTAGTTTTCCATACGTTTAGTGCACGCTCGTCGTTAAAGTGTTGAGCAAATATGTAAACATGTGATCACACTTGTTTCATACAAGTCAAATTCTATTTCCATAGATATCTTGAAAGATTTTCTGTACAAGTCAATTTCTATTTTAGTACGAATAATTTATATTACTTCAGTTGAATGCTTTTTAAAGCATGGCTGAAACTGGTGCATATTGGGTCGGTGAATAAGGTTATGAGGTACTGAATTGAGACAAAATGATAGAAAATGTTCTTAAATTTGGATGAGAAAATTCTTGACAGTTCAAACATGATGCATGTATGTGTGTATATAGACATTTGCTATAGCTCCTTTATGTACCTCACAAGATCTAGTACAATAGTCGTGAATTTGTGATGCAGTCTAAAAATAACTAAGAAATCTTGATGGTAACAAATTATAGTAGGACATGAACAAAATAAGTTGCAGTGTTGTTATACAGTCAAACTTCACGCTTAGGTCATAAAAGGCATCTCATACAAGCCCTCCAGCACAGTTTACATATATTATAAATACAACTGGTGCAGCTAGTTAATTTTAGCCATGCAGTTTTGTAAGTTGTTGTTTGCTAGCATGTAAACAAAATATCCAACAAGCTGCAGTGTCAGGAATTTTGAATTTTAGATATCAAATGTCTGATTTATGTGGACTAAACACGAAGTATGCATAACATGCATATATGTGACCCATCTGCACAAAACCAGTCTTAAGTCGAATTTTTTACTTTTGGAGTGTAAAACGCCATTTTAAAGAGAAACATATGCTCTTTACAAGGACACAAGAATTATCATTCTATCTCAGTCCTAACTGAAATTAAGGATAAAACACTACATGCATGTATGGAAACTATTTATCCGACTAAATGCTTCTAAAGTCCGCCCACTGTAGAAATTGTAAATCGACGGTGACCTTTTTTCAAACTATGCTATAGGCTGATATTGATAGAATACCGCTATTATCTCGACACCATTGGCTAGACGAAAGGCAGAGCTTTAAAATGATATCAAGCATCAAGGTCGTCATTGCTAAATATAGAATGGATAAGGCCGGTAAATGGATTAATTTTTGGTGAATTTGCACGAAATTTAAAATCATAGCTTGTACAAAATCATCCGATTAACACCCTTCAATATTACTTTTTGTCAAACTTTTATGCTTTTTGTATAAAATATATATTTTAAAATTATAATATGTAATAATCTAAAAGTTGAAAAAAATTGACTGATCAAGTTTTTGCTCATTTTCTTGAAACTGAATATTCCGACTTACAACTGGTTTTGTGCAGATGGGTCACATATAACCTGTACGAATTGTGTAAAATATTTACAAAAGTCCTACGTGTTTATGAATTTGGTTCGTAATATTCAGAGTTGTATAATCAGTGGAGACCCATTTATGCACAGCCAGTTACATGCAAATACGCTTCATGAGCAGTAACATCATGGCTCCCAACGCACCTAATTTAATGCATGAGATGTTTTAATATGGGGTACCGGAACTTGTTGTGTAACAGTCTGTATTTGCTGTGCAAGAGAAGCTATCTGCAGCTGGCTTAAAGCCCTGCATAGGACAGTACAGTTCCAACTTCCAAGTAAACAGTACAATTCCAAGTATATGGCTGCACTTGTCTCCACTCCCCATGCCTAGTAGCGGCTATAACTGATTAGGGGCCATCCATATATTACGTACGCAAAAATCCGGGAAAATTTGACCCCCCTCCCCCCTGTTCGCAAGCGTACTTTCTTCCACACCCCCCCCCCCCGCGTACGTACACTTGACGCACCCCCCCCCCTCGAAGACCAGCTGCAGAAAGTGTCTCGAAAGTCTGCACTTTAGGCCAGATTGAAGGATGAGTGACGGCCAATATAGACAAATTATAGGTGCCTCGTTCACAGCACAGAATAACTGCACATGGCTTTTATATAATGTAATAAAATGCCATCGGACGACTATAGGACAATACAGAATTATAAATAGGCTAATGTGGACGTCATAATTAGAAATTTATTTTGCGTACGTACACTTTTGTCCGACCCCCCTCCCCCCCCGTTCGCACCCGTACGCAAAATCGCCAAAATCCGACCCCCCTCAGTGCGTACGTAATATGTGGACGGCCCCTTATGGTACTTGTTCCCTTGCCAGACATTGTCAGTCTACTTAACACTGGCAGGAGTTGCTGCTTTTGGGGCCAAGGTGCCGACAACTGTATAGTGTATACCCATGCACTTGGCAGTTCAGTCCAGGCACTTTTCACGTTAATATATTAAAGTGGCCATAAACATAAATTGTCTGGTATTAAATCACAGCCACTTTTTCCCAGAACCAGACAGCTATGAGACCTTTCAAAGTAATTGTACAGAATTGTCTGATATCAAGCTACAATGCAAGTGCCTTCACATCGGGCAGCTGATGTCCTTGAGCTTTCGAGCCACACTACGGTTTATGTAAATCATGCACTACTGTATTTTGATATGGCCCTTAACTCGTAGTCCATTAACATGCATGCAGTCATGATGACTGGTTCCAAATGACTGCACATAAATAGGTTTGCACTGAACTAAATTTTTCAGAATTTTGTTAATACCTGTATTTATAGATTCCTCATAGTAAAGTCTGTGAATTATGTACTATGTACGTGTATGTCAAGCATTTGTAAATTGCATTTGAGTACCTCAGAAGCACAAAAACATGGCTCTCCAGTATGTTTCTTGCATACAAGTGTGTATAGCTAACCTGTACATGCAAATATTCATTATTTATACATAATAAATATGTTCATGCATTTTATGTATCTGTGAAATGTACACAATAAATAGTTCAGCCATTATAAATTAAAATTAGTGGCTATGCTGGTTTGTTCATTGCAGTGTGGGCCAAGATGCCTGATATTCCAGCAGGTGATGTTGAGAAGGGTAAGAAGGTGTTCATTCAGCGCTGTGCCCAATGCCATACAGTGGAGTCTGGTGGCAAGCACAAAACTGGACCAAATCTGCATGGGCTAATTGGACGTTCAACAGGCCAGGCTCCAGGCTTCCTTTACACCGAAGCCAACAAAAATAGGGGTATGCATTCAGGACTGTTGAATATGTGAATAACATCCAATTCTCAAACATGCCCAATTTGGGTGTTATGAAATTATTGCAATTTTGCTGTAGATTAAAATATTTATAACGTTTGGTTTGGTATGGCAGTTAGAGGAAGATCAATTGATACGGTGAAATTAATATAGCTTGCCACCAAGTTGACCATGATGGTGTAATGTAAATTCATGCTATGTTGTCTTGCATAGATAATGTAGAGATTCAAATGATGCACCACCATGCTGTCCTGAGCTCAAATGAAGTGCCAGCTTTTTGAGGATGCTTTCACCTTCTATTTGTATCTTTGGGTGGTCATATTGAATAGCCTTTTAACCTACTTGTTTTCTTGAAATTCAGGCATCAAGTGGACCAAGGAAACGCTGTTTGAATATCTGGAAAACCCCAAGAAATACATCCCTGGTACAAAGATGGTCTTTGCTGGTCTGAAGAAGGAAAATGAAAGAGCTGATCTTATTGCTTATTTGTATGATGCAACAAAGTAATGAAGCAATGAAGTAAATGACAAACTCACAAACATTCTAAGCTTTGCAACTGGACTGTGTTTATAATATGAGCACAATTAGTCTGTTATTCTAAATGTACCTTTCTAAGTTTGTGTTGGTAAAGTGTTGTAAAAATTTTATCTGGACAGGCTGTGCTTTAATTTGTTGGTAAAGTAATGTAATTTCTAGGTAAATTATTGTAAAATTTTTATCTGGACCCTGAAAAGGCAGGTTGTGCTTTAATTTGTTGATTCAAGAAATAGTGTAAAAGAACAAGGGCATTTCCATTTTCCTTCACGAGTTAGCCATTGGTATCGATGTTGCAATAATGTCTTCGGTTGATGGTCAAGTTTCACCAAGAATGTACAGTTCATGCAGTTTTGTCTTTTTCTGCCCAGACACCAGTTTGAACACTGCATACTCTACTTTGGCCATGTACAAGCTATGCAACTATATCCAGTAAACAATGTACAATAACAATGCATTCAAGTTCTTCTTTCACATTCACTGTACAGTAACAATGCATGCAAACCCCTCTTTCACATTCAGTAATCAAAATGTCTGATGCAATGTACAGTCTTAAAACAGAAGCAATATACAGATACATGTATTAAGATTTTGAAAATTCACTTAAATAAAGCCATATTTACACTATTACTACACTGTTAGAATGGCCATCATACCAGCATGACATCTAAATAAATTAGTGTTGAAAACTAACTTGGGCTCTGGACATCCAGTTGCAGACAATTTTTGGAAATTTTTCAGTTTGTGTGTACAATTGTACATGTATCCTTAAAACTTTTAAACAAGCAATCTTGTACATCTTGGTTTTAGCTTAGGACCAGTTAAAAAGTAATGTTACAGCTCAAAATGCATTGCATGCCCATGTACTGTATGATAAAATATTAAAGAAATTAATCAGGCAATTGCATGTTATTGTGAAGCAAGCACATTAAAGTATTCTTGAAAGTGCAGCTATGGCTTACAATATGGCTGAAAGAATTGCAAACTTTACAACAGCAATCTACAAAGTAGAGTGAATGGCAGGAATTTAAGACACAGAGTTGTACAAGTTAGCTTCACGGATGATGCGTCCATATGATGTACAGGTACTACTTGTTGCCGACAAAATTTCACTATTAAAAATACCGAATCCAGATGAGTAACATTCTGCAGCCACAAATAAAATAGAATATTAAACAATCACAATTCTATTAAATCTTTGCAACTGCTGCCACAACTGTTTCAAAGTGCTATTAAAATTCTAGCTTCTTTCATCAAAAGTGACTGGCCAGCAACACAGAAAGTATACTGCAAAACATCATTTTAACTTTTACACAAGCTATTAACTACTTATAACAAAGCGTAGGTCTCATAACGCTAACAGTTAACACTATAAAGTATAAATTCTGTACAGTTCCATTATTGAGCAGAGCAGGTACCGCATTTGACAACAGCCATCTACTTGAAAGATTGAAATTCTGACAGACAACAGCATTGTACAACAGTTACCTACAGAAGGAAGATTATAAGTAAAATTCTGTGCAGTTGCAAAGTGTCCTTTTGAAGTATTCTGGTTAAGATTAATAAGAAGACCAGAAAATATATTCACAATATCTGATCATCTGACGCACCTGGCGTTTGACAACTTCTCTAGTTAGTCACATTGATAGCATTTTCCACTATGTCATTATTACCTTGCTCTTCAAACGAACCTGCTCAATCATGTATACCCTAGTGAAAAAAATGGAGATAAAAATGAAATTCTGACAGCTAGACCTTATACAGACCTGGTGAAGCTATCTGCAGAAAGCATTGGTTTGATAGGAAACAACTTGCCTATTTACTAACAGACCGGCTCACATCCCAATTTATTAGCCTCTACCACATTAGTGCAGCAGAGGCACAAACATATTTCTGACTTCTGCCATCATCATGATTTAAATATTGTGCAATACTGCAGCGACAAGACATGGAATTAAACACAGTACAATCTAATACAATTGTATTCGATACTGCCCTCCTTTCCGTGTTCAGAAGTGCAAACCACTTTATCCATCTCCCTTAACAGACCTCGGATTTAATTTAAAATTTCATATGCATGCATAAATTGAAGAGTAACATTCACATGTATATATACATATAGATATTAATATATATAAGAATATAACTATATATATATATAAGGTAGTACTTTGTACTGCCTGTTTGTGTCCCAAACCATTTATGATTACATTTCATTCACTTAAAACAAATGTAAGATATTAACAATGACTTGCTATGGAATAACAACAAACCTTAAAAAACTAGGTGATGACTTTCCTATAAAAACACAGAATGCAACCTGTCCTTTTCTTTGAGAAATCCGTCTAGGTTTAGAGCAACAAGTTTTGGCAAAGTCAATTGACGTGTGTAACTGGTATCTAAAATAAGGGTGTCAAATTACGTCCAAGCTCAAAGTGCATTATTGTCAACTTCCGCAGATACACCTGTACAGATACAAATTGACAGTGCCATAAACACAAGGCTAACTTCTTGTAGCAGAGCATCTATGTACAGCTCAAACCAAATTTCTCAAAATCAGGTTCTCAAGCAGTTTTCTCTAGATGGAAGTATACTGAAAAAAACTCATGATTCACCAAGCGTGGCTACTGAAAGCGGGTTTTCATGGAATGTGATGCTCTAGAATGACAAATAGTTGTGGATGGATGGAGTTTTGTTTCACATTCTGTAGCACGATAAACAAAATGCCAACAAATCCGACAACTTTGAGGTGGAGTTACATGATGAGGCAAAACATCCGTTACTCCATCAATGGCCACTGGATGATTACAAAAAATGGTATACCTATCAAGACGATACATACAAGCCCAAAATACTTAATTACATGGTAGTCAGAAGCAAAGTAAAGCTTGTCAAATTAATCTTCTCTAATCATAGCTATAGCAACTTACAAAATATCAAGAGGCAGTAGAGCGAAGAATGCCATGTTAAAAATCCTCATCTGCCAAAGAATTGCCTATCATGTCTAGCTATTCCAATGAATAACACCACATTAACAATTTTAATAAACAGAATACTGATAAAATTATTGAAAACCAGCGGTTTATTGTTTCAACAAATCAACACTACACATACAATTCCGTGCATCTGTCCAACAGTCTGTCCGTAAAATTCATATAAATTCCCTGCAAGAAAGCTTTCCCGTTACTTTTAATTGAACACACAGAGAAGGAAATGTGAACCAAAACCAAAATGAAAACACATTTATCGTTAGCCAGAAACAACTACAGTGCTACACATTTAAATGCAAGTTTAAAAAGCTTACTTGCCAAACTGCATTTGATGCCTCTACAACAGCCTCTTGAAAGTGCAGTAAACTTCACTGCATGCTATCTATTAGAAGATTATATATTGTATGTTGTCTGTATATTATCAACTACAAAACTATACATACACTACACAACTTTGGACGCATTAGATACGACAGCATTGCATGACACATCATAAATAGGCTAATAAACTACTTTATTTAGGACATATTCAGAAAATTTACAAATGCTCAACAGTGATTACAGCCTTCGAGTCTTCAGCTATTGCAACTTACTACAATGTTGTATACAGTGGCTTTGCATGCTTTTTATGAAATGCCTCAAAGCATTTTGTTTGACAGTGAAGTAGATACCTCTCTGAGACTAAATTTATGATGAAGATGTTAACTCTGCAGAGACATGCACTTGCCGAAACTCCTACACCAGCCTGTGTGCAAGGTGTGCTCATGAAAAGATCATACATGTAGTATGAAAAATCTAGACAGGAATCCAAAAGAACACCAGACGAATAGGCATGCAAATATAAGCACAACTACTTACAAGCACTACAAACACATGCTACACAAAATGAATATATGAATCTTGTAGACATTACATACCTTGCACAAACTAACAATTATACCACAATGACAAATAGCATTTATTTTCCTAGTTACTGATTTAATATCTGTCAAAATAAACAAATCTGTATGATAAAACATTAAATATGTAACTACAAAAAAGGAGTCTATCAGTATTTCAATTACAAGTGTAACCAATCCTACATTTGTATGCATATTAATGTATACACATGTAAGCATAAAAATTTATGCAGGATCCTTATAGCATTACGAAATTTCAAAAGATACTGAAGAGTTCTCATATATACTCACGTACCAGAAGACGTCTCATACACCTAACCCTGGGGGATAAGTCTATGAACCATGTATAAGTTGATGACCCTACACTTGACTCTCCATCCACTGTAAGCATTTTTACTGGCATTACCCTCCCCTCCCTCTGTGTGACTTAAGTTGGTTTAAAGCACAGCCTGTGCTGAAATATTTGGTGGGTGTGTAAGCAACTTGCCATGGATGTGTTGTGAAATCAGTGGATGCATCATGCAATCTTGGCTTGACCCTCCTAAAAGGTGACCCACACAATTTACTTTAAAATTTGTCCAAAATTTCTCAACTTATCTGAGAGTATATATGGTAATCACAAGTAAACAAAATCTGTATAGTATTAAACAACTACAGTAGCAATCAAACTTTTATAGTGAATACGAACCCATGACAGTTCCCAGACTGGTATGACACAACAATTTTTGCTGTACATTTCACAAGAAAAAAAATGACACAAAGACCGCATGCACCTGCTCATTTACTTGTATAATGGCCTAGTTATGAAGATCCAAATAGATAATAGCATAACACAAACCAAAACACTCCTAGATTTCATATTTACAAACTATATTTTAGCATTACATTCAACGACCTATATATGTGAACATATATGTTCGGTTAGAAGCCGTGGTATTGGTTTACACTTTAACGACGAGCGTGTACTAAAATCGACTGGGAAACCAATGCAGCTCGTTGTTAAAGTGTCACAGTAATCAGGACACACACACTCATATACATTCTTATCACAGGTTCATAAGTGATATGAAGTTGCAGTTAAGGCGAGGAATTTCATTACGAAGATACATATCACTATATATATCGTACAGAAAAATACCTGGGTTTCACAAGAACAGGGCAACACAAAAGGCCAGAGAACAAAACCCAAAAAGCCATATAAAAATATTCAAATCATTTCGCAAAACCAGTTGCCATGTCCAAAAGCTCCTGATCAAAACACAATACAAAACTGACAAACAGCACATGACTGACCTCTACTATTGACAAAACACATAATGTATCATAATTACCGGTACAGGCCTAAAACTAAAACTGCGTATGCACTATAAGTACTTGAGTTCAACACCATCACCCTCGTGCGCAACTGCCTTACTGGGTCTGCTCCGTCTTACCTAATGAATTTCTGTATCCCGCTTTCTTCCCTGCCTGAGAGGGCCTCCTTGCGATCCTCGGCCCGTGGCCTTAATGTTGTTCTGCGTATGCACTCTTCCACGGCCCAATCCAGGAGCTTTGCTTAGGTGGGTCCTTCAGCCTGGAACAGTCTTCCCCAGTACCTCTGCCAAGAGCTTCTTGTCCTCTCTCCTCTTCAGTTCCATAGATGCTTGAAAACCTTTTTTTTCCCGGTTTTGGCAGTGATGCGGGTGGAGAGCACCACTGATTTGAGTGGCGTTATATAAATGTTCAATTACAATTACAATTACTTGACTGAATCGGTGCTGTGAACTGACCATCATTTCTCTTAGACACTTTTCATACAACAGTCCTCTGCGAATTCTTTGACTCCAACCCTGATGATCTACATTATTTCTAATTTTGGAAACAATTCTCCACCTATTGCACTTCCTGACCTATTGTAGCACAAGCTATGCTTTCTTGGATTAGAAAAATGCATCAGTCTCATCAGCCAAACTTTACTTACATTATCTATCAGTTGTTTCTTCACATTTCATTAATGAAAAAGTCAGTAAAGCAACAGTCAAGTGCATGTTAAAAATTCAAGTTAAAACTCAACAGCTGAGTGACAGACAGCATCAACTCATGTACAAATTATTTGTAAGTAAAAGCGTACCACAGACCAAGTTATGAAGATAGGCAACTGTAGACTTGTTGACTGCCATACTAGGTACAGTTCTTGAAACCCTGGTCCTGAGGAGCGGAGGTGATGAGTTCAGTTGAGGAAGACTGGGTACCATCAATCTAAGAGACATTTCCTACAACTTACACATTTGAATATAACAGGTTGTCAGTGTCCAAAAGGGTTCCTACATTTGAACACAGTTTTGGCATTCAAAAGCCAGTGCACATACCATACAGCCATCACATCATCCAACACAACGAGAAGGATGGTCTAAGGCAACTGAAATATAAATAACATCCTTTGGCCTCTTGCACTCCATAGAAAGCAGGTCAACAACCAAAGAACAATACTTTTCCCCCACAGCTAAATAGATTTTGCAAATAAAGTTAGGAGAATTTTCAAAGTTAGAAAATCATACTAGATATATTTTGATATCCAAATGCATCATTAAAATCTGGAATAAGAAATAAAATGTTCAAATCCTACCACTACATGTAAATCTAGAAAAATTCAACACATGGTTTGGATAACATTCACGAACTTCTTAGCAGTGAGACAATAACAATAATGTGCCCCACAAATTTTCAGTTCCATCATCCAGATTCCGAGGGAAGCACACTCTGTCTAACTGCTTTTGACAATCCTTTAGTCCCTTGCAATTCTGGACAAGCCCCTGCTACCTTGGCTAACTTTACAATAACCCATTAAACAAACCAAAATACTGCGCAAGGCAACTGAAGTAAACAAGATTGTCACAGATCGTTTGACAACAGATGCTATACTAAATGTCCATACATGACCATTTTACCCTTGTACTGAAGCTAAAATACAGCTTCCACAGGATAAATTCAACCAAAGCCATCTGAAAATCTCATGCGACACACAACACACGCACACCAGCACAAAGTATAGCCCCACTGGACAATATCTGAACAACAGTTTAATAAGAGCAATCAAAAGATAAACTTCAAAGATTCATGCAATGTGCCGAGATGAGGTGACTGGACTGAACTATCCCTTGGTTACTATGGTGCGACTCTGAATAGATCATGGTAATCTTTGAGTTATTCATATTATACTAATAATTAAGCTACTTTTAATAAAACACTGATAAAGCAATAAATTAAATTTAAAATAATTATTATGGAGTAGCAGGAAAAGCATTATGCATGTTTTTCCTGCTACTAAAAAGCTGGCTTTAGCAGAATGCCATTCTCAGATTAGAAGCCAGAAGTTTGAATAATAAATATATAAATTCTAGCAAAATAAGAAAAATGTCTAAAAACATGACAGACAAACATCATATATTACAGTACTACATTTAAAAACTGTTTTAAAATCAGACAGCAGTGGCCACAGTTATTTGCTCAGCAAGCTCAACCCAGAAAAATAATGGAAAAGACGAAAGTGCATTGCAGTTTGAACTGCAACAGAACAGCTTGCACCGATTGCTCATACTATCTTTTCACATAATGGGTCAGAAAACGGAAAGAATACTATAAAAACATCACAGCTTGAACATAAAAACAGTGTCAGAAGCACATCGCCTGGTACCCACCATGATTTTCTATTTCAAAGATAATTTAAAATATTCAACTGACTCTTGATCCAATTAAACAAAATTTCAAATATCATAGTATTTTAATTGATGGAAAAGCAAATTTATAAATGAAACGTGTTCAGTACATTCAACCCTGATGAAAGAATTCGTTTTAATGTTTTGACCAACCAAAGACATTAAAAATAGTATTTTAGCATTCAAGTATCTAGATGAAACAGCAGTAAAATGAAAAATCCACCAGACTGCATCAAACACAAATCTATTCAAACTAATCTTTCTCAGCCATGTACAGTTGCCATAAACAGATGAAAATCAAAACCAGCAACATTGTCCATGTACACGATTGATAACATGTATGTATATACACACAAGACAACTATATATACATGCATTATATGCACATGTATATCCAAATTGCTAGCACATATATACATACATTCTGTAGCAAAAATGACCCTCAAATATTTCAGTCACCTCCATTATTTTGAATGCATTCAAGTCCAATGAACTCCTTTACAAGAACAGACCATATGTCCAATTATTTGTAATTCTATGTACAACATCGTTAGTTCTTCTTAAACCACATCTGTTAGATAACCAAAAAAGTCCACTTAATTAGACCACAGCATATACACATTTAAACTGTACACATTTTGATGCTCACAATCAAACACAATTTGTTGCCTAGCAACAACCAAAACACACCCTCCAGCAACATCCAGTAGTTAAACCAAAATGGCAGATACAGATTTCCTATACACCAAGTATCTACACATATGTACATAAACACAGGCTTTCGTCCTTTCAACTTCCGTCTGAAAGCCAGAATCATGACTTGCCATTTTGCCTATTCTACAGACTCCAGAAGCCTCATCTACTAACCACAAATTACTGAGCAACAAAGCGCAGAAACGCTTTTGGCTGAATACTAGGAACGGAGATCTGAAGTAGCATCAACTATAGAATAATTGTTTGAAAAATGAGCAAAATGAGCAGAACATTTTGTAAGCCCTGGAATGCCTTTCTGACACAAAAATCTTTAAGGCATCTATAAACAATTGCCATCCGATATTACAATCAAACACTTAGACAGATCTGTCCTCTGCCCACCATGACAGCCCATACACGCAACACAACAAACTGGTATTTAACTGCATCAGCAACTTCCAAGCATTTTCCTTGTTTCTTCTAGTACATTCTCTGCACTTCAAAATTCCCAGAGCAGAGCAAACTTCCGATTGCTCCTACACTTTCCAAATGCACAGTGTCTGCTCTCCAAGTCTTCAAACAATGCCGAAAATTTCATCAGCAGCAAGTGCGTGCATTCATTAGCATGACCATATCCAAACCCTTAAGCAACACTTAATTCAAGACAGACGAAGACATTCTAGCACTCTCAGTGGATACGAAGACTGTGCAGTACTCATAAGGGCAAGCCAATCGAGAACATCTATAACAGCATGAATACAAGCTCACACATTATGGGTAAAGTTCCACAGTTCCAAGTGTTCCCATGAAAACTACAGGTAAGGCCCATGTTCCCTTTTAAAATGACCCCATAGTTGAAGGGATACACAAGCAGACAGATGATGTGAAACTGGCTGAAATTGCACATCAACTTTTAAACAGCTCTGGTCTGAAACTGGAAAGTTGAGAAATAATTAATCTTCAGTTGAAAGTAAACCATCAACTATTTTGCAATTTAGGTAGATAACAAGTTTACAAGTCTGTAACAAGTTAACTATTACTTAGATTGTACGAAATAAGACAAGAGAACCATACATACTACAGCCATATGCATGATCGGTCTTACAAAGTATCGGCAACAGTTCGTCCGACTCTGATGTTGAAATGTCAGAGCAAGGTAACTGTTGATCAACTAACTTTCGACATGGTTATATTCTAATCTATTAGTAGTCAAAATCTTCTGCAATCCCTTCTTTCAACAGCATTTTGAAAACTTACACGAAACATGGACCTTGAAAATTTCCAATCCGGGTTACAAAATCCTTCCATTTCAAGCAACAGATATACAAACACATCACATCAATCCAAAAATAAAAATGAAAAGTTTTAAGAGAGAAACATCAGAAAAATTAAACAGAGTCTTTTAAAATCTTGCTTACAGTGGTGAACAAATTACAGTGATTTCAAGAGGCTAGGCCTGCCAATCAAGATAATCAGAAAGATTTTAGAAAGTAACAAATCGCTTGCACCACAAATTTATTCACGCAAGATATCACACTTCTTAGTGTTGTCTGATTTTGGCGCACCTAGCCACAACAAAATGCAACCTTACAGGCCACCTTGAGGAAGTTCGTCCTGAATTGCTGATCCAGCTATTTGCATCTGGCTCATCTGACCAGCCAACATGTTTGGATCAATTGCAGCCATTCCAGGATGCATTACCTGTAACAAAAGCCGTGCACAGTCATGTTAAATATATTCAGTGGCATAACTGTGACAGCAGATTCACAAAGCGACTTTCACATTATGTGTAATCTACTAAGACGAAAAAGAACAGCAGTCCCTTAAGCTAGTCCTGAAGCAGCCATGGGTATGAAGTGTTAGCGACTTCATTTTCTAAGCCTCGCCATGTGAGCGCGGGTGGCCAATCCTCTCCCTCGCCGTCTCATCTTCCCACCATCAGTGTACTCATTATAGCTGAGTTGGCAAAGGGGTGCAAATAGAGTAGAAATCTCTAACCACATTTCTGCCCTGGTGGGGATTTAAACCCCCAACCTCTTGAATGACAGTCCAGCATGCTAACCACTACACTATCGAGCAATCTAATGAATGGTAACCTAATCTAAAGACTTCTACTATTGTACTGTCATTACAATATACATGGCACCAATTAATCATTGCTGACAATAAACATGAACTGAGGGTAGCTGCAAGTAAAAGCAGAAATGGTTAAGAAACATAATCATTTAGTTATGTCCAGTCAAAACCTGAGAGACCTTAAGTACTCTTACGCTTTCCGCTCACAAAGCTGTAGCCATGCAAGGTATGCATCTGGACAATTCCATACCTCCTGGCGACATAATGCCCATGTTAGTGGTACTTATACTTAACAATAATGACACCAATATGTCTTTTAGTTCCCTACTTTTAAAGTATGTTCAAGAGATTTCAATGACATCAACTTTTCTTGGATACAGAACAGGTACAGTAAACCATTGGTATTTCAAAATTTGGTATTTTGAACTTCCGGTTATATTGAACAACAGTAAATGGCCTGACCAGATCCAATGCAAACACATACAAACATAACTTTCTTATCGAACCTGCTTATGTCAAAATCTCGCTTATTTCGAACGCACTTTTTGGTTGACATCGAACAGTGGGCTGGCAGATATAGCGAAGGTACAGCGCCACCTGCAACTCGAAGCTATTGGTCTAGGTGTAGCTCAATGATGAATAATTAACAGATGCTTTGTTTCCTGACTGACTCCAGCTAAGAGACAAGACTGATTGGGAAGGTGTCAGTCTATGTTTACATAAAACTCACTTACGTACCATAGGTTCCTAGCCTCATTATACTGACCACAATCCTATTGCCCAGTGGCGGATTTAGCTATAGGTGCAAGGGACAGCTCCCCACGCCCTTCTTGGTTATATCCCGGTACCTCCAAGGGCAGCTCCATGCATGGTGGAACGTAGAACGCAGTGAACCTCTGGCATTCCCTTTGCAACTCTGGTTCTGTCACTATTGCTTCTGCAAGGGTATTTCATGGTACCATTTTACAAGGACTGACCTTGCTAAACTACTCAGAAGTCAATAAACTGCCACGACATCGACATTGCTGAACTTGAGCACATAATAAGCACTACATGTTCATTTAGGCATTTGATTATTTAATTTAAAAAACAGATATAGGCATATATACATGTAGGCCTAACGGTACTTTCATTTTTGACAGAGGCTTACGTATGCATGCTATTCATGCATGACATTTATTAAAACTACTCACAAGTCTCTAATATTGCAACATTAGACTTCTGAAACTGAAATACACATGCATTCGGCATTTTAAGGATCTACGACATTACGGAAACTGGACAAATTTCTTTAGTATTGATATAATGCAACCACTATGCCACACTCTAGCTACCATTCTATTTTTAGCAACTTTTCTAAGAATTTTCGGTTCGGGTTATTTGTTGTCGGGAATAACAGATTTTTCCAAGCTATAAATTAAATACATGTAGACTGTAAGTTGTAAAATACAGTGCATCGTTTATTTTTTAGCACCGAGCCATAATTGTCATGCAAAACAGATTTACAACATATGTATTAAAAAATTTGACGGATTCTGTTCCCAGTGAATCAGCTGGTCTCCCTGATGAAGCTCTAGGTGAGGCGCTAAGAAATTTAAGAGATTTACATCATGCTACATGTGTAGAGTCGGATAGAGCTTGACATGCATATCTTGCTTATTTGAACCTCGGATATACTGAACAGTTAACGATGGTTCCTCGAGGTTTGATATAACGAAGTTTTGTTGTATTTTGATGATAATACCCAAGCACTGCTATTTGCCTCGAATTATAACTGTAACAAAACATTCATTTTTTTACAGCACCATATATAACATTGATCTCCTCCATAGATTGACCCGTAATTAAGCAGATCTAGTGACCCAGATAAAAAGTTAATTTTTATCAGTGACATAATTTTTAACCAAACTGAATAACAGGAAAGTCAAGGTAAAACTTGCAGCTGCCATTGGATGTTGCAATATGTAAGGTCCTGGAACAGCATGCACCCAGCTACCAGGAGCCACATAGCTGTTCATATTCGCAGCCTGCACTTGATATCCTCGCATTCCTTGTGTTGTCATAACAGAAGGCACTGCCATGCTAAAACAACACAACCATAAACAAGTGTGTTAACAAAAACCTAACCCTTTAACGACCGCAGTGTAGTAACCCGCAGTACTAGCGTACGACCGGTCGGTACCAACCCGCAGTAGGCAGGTCTTGTCATATAGTAGCCTCGTGTCGTTTCGTGGTCAATATAATTTATGAATACTAAGCAACTTAGGATCCTACATATAATTTTGAGCTAAATGACGTCTTGGGATCCCCTGGAAAACACGTCAATATATTAAAAACAGCCAATCAAAACAGGCATTTAATTCATGCTATGCCTATCTATAAATGGACATCTAAATGAGCCAAGATGGCAAGGCACTGTTCACCAGTGGATAAAATTTGCCGATTTGTTGAAGAATTTGTGTCCGCCAATGAAAATATTAATGTTTAAGATGAAGAGAAAGTGCCAATTTAATCAAAATTTAATCACACTGTACCTACATTCTGGAATGATCTCCCTCCTGAAATTCCATTTCCTCCACCAATATAGCTGCTCACCCCTCACCATCTCCTCATGCTCTTCTATCAATCACTCCTCAGGCTTTCCAAGCGCTGAAAAAACTAAAGTCTCACCTCTTCAAGAATTCCTATACCCAGATCCAACCTTTCCTCTATCTTCCAATCTTTCTCATGTCAGACGGAATCCACTTGAGCAGCTCCTCTGCCTCCTTCTCTCCCTGGTTTACTGGCAACTGGACTTGGACCTCCACTCTTAACGGGTCTGATATGACACAGCGCTTGTGAATAAGCTTGTTAAAATTATTCCATGCAACAAATGTTGTACGGTGTACATGAGGTATACAAGTCTCAAATAAGTTGTCAGTGCCAATGAACTTTTTGAGGGCCATTGTCATCATTGATCTGAATGAACATAAACTCATTTTTGGACTAAAGTCATTCATTCTTTGGCTCTTCACCTGTTGTTACAAGTTTGCCATACGAGTGGTTACATTTAGCAGTTTTTTTATTACATTTTGTTTAGGGCTGCGGATTTCAATGATTAATTTAAGCAATTAATCGTTTTTAAATCGATTAATTTTGACTTGTTCGATTAATTTTCTTGCATATTTCATGATGTTGAGATGCCCATTTCTGGAGTAAACAATATGCTAAACAATGATAATGTCAAATCAAATCAAATCAAAATCAAAAATCCGTTTATTATGACCTGTTTGAATGAAATATTAAGCAATCATTTGCATTTAAGGTAAATGCTGATGGAAAAGTCGAAGACAGCGACAAAATTAACTGTCTTCATTGGAACAGTTTTTTTGTAGAAAGTAGTAACTGACTCAGTGACTAGATTTTTAATAATATTTCATGCTTTGCATAATGGATATCAAATTAATGGAATTCAATCGATTAATCGAAGTAATATTTAGGAGATTAATTGATTAATTTTTTTTAATCAGTACCAGCCCACATTTTATTCTGTTCATGGAAATTTGTACGAATTGTTAATTTTTTTTTTTTTTAAATAAATTTTTTATTATATTATCAACTTTGAAGTAAACACATGAACTGATCGACTTTTCATCGCAGATTATTGTCAAGGAATAAAACATGAACAAAATGATATATAGCACATTCATATTACTGAAGATTTTAAGTGTCTGCATTCATGTCAACTAATAATGGTTAAATTCATCAAAAACATCGCTGTGAAAAAGTTAACTAAGTTCACAGATGATCGCAAATAAATTTGACAAGAAATGTTAAGTTTTTACAGACGTTGAAGAACTTTTTATAAGTTAAGCTTACCCATTCTGAGCAGAGCCCTGGTTATATGGACTGGTTGATATCTGACCCTAAAGATTAAACATAATATTGCTATAAATGAATTCTGTATTAACATATTTTGTAATCACAATAACCACAGCTGTCAGAACGCTTCAGACTACATTCATCAGTTGTTCTTAAGGGCTCCATTGTGATGTTGAAGCAAGAACACACTAGACAAGGGCTATTTTACTGCCACAGATAGCTAAAACAAAATTTCACCTGATTTTATGATGCACCTTTTTAGATCTGCTAGATAGCCGTGTTACAGCACCTTTCAGAGTTTGTTAAAATGTGTTCAGATACATACATACATACATACATACATACATACAATTTAACTGTTAACATTTGTTAACTTGCAGAATAGCTTAACAGTTGACAGTATATTGCAAGTGTCACATGTCACACAATGTTTCAAACTCAATTTATTTGGCATGGTAGTAGTGTCCAAATCTCCAAATCTGATTTTCTTGCCCCTTGCTAATCCTTTCCAGATGTCACATTTTCCACCTCGGTATGCGATTTGGGCATCATCTCTGATCAAGAGCTAACGTTTCGCAATCATGTAAACAATGTCTGTGGATCTTGCAATTATCATCTTCGTCAGATTCGCAGTGTGCGACGATCGTTTACCACACAAGCTGCTTCTGATTGTGGGGCCTTTCTGCTTTGTTAAGAGCACTGCTGATGAGTCTTTTCTTGAAGTGCGCTTTAAAGATTTTTACTTTTATATGCTTGATAGTGTAGTGGTTAGCATGCGGGACTGTCAATCAAGAGGTTGGGTTCAAATCCCTGCCAAGGAAGAAATTTGGTTCGAGATTTCTGCCCCACCTGCACCCCGTACCCAACTCAGCTATAATGAGTACACTGACCGTACACTGTTGGTGGGAGGCTGAGACGGTGAGGGAAAGGACTGGCCACCTGCCCTCATATGCTGGCAGTTGCAAACACTTCAAACTCAGGGCTGCCTCAAGGCTAGCTGAAGGGACTGCTCTTCTCCTTCCTCTGTTATGTAATTTTGAATATTACAGTGGTATTATAGCAATATAACAGATTAGGCAGCTAAAATTGTATGTAACAATGCATTTCTGCTCTTCTACAATTTGACTTAGGAAAGTTGATTGTGAAAGTAACGAATATCAAACAATCTTTGCAGAACAATTTCCAAATGAGCAGTTTTTTCAAATATGGAGAAATGGCTCAGTCAATTTACACAACCGGCTAAGAGGCATATCCAGAAAATGTTGCAGACAGGTTTTCACAAGATGAAACGTGGTGTTACTCTTCCTCTGTACAAGAATGAGCATGCAAAAGGAAGGGTGTTACCCAGATATTTTATCAACTACTTACTACTTCTGCATTCCTTTCTACCCATGGCCTTGGAGGAGAATTGTATTTCTTTTTGTTTCCACTATCTGCAAACTTCACCGTCAATGGTTCGTTAAAGCCTAACAGATCACAAACAAAACTTCTGAAGCAACGAAAATAATGGATTAGATGAAAGACTGTAACCCTGAAATATATTTAAGCCACATAACACAAATCTCATTACTTTTGGTACAGCTGTTCTCTCATTAAGTTTACAAGTTTATCTTGATTGACAACTACCTTTCACATTCATCTAGGTACTCATCTTTCCCACTCTGCTAATCCAATGTACTTTTAGCTAATGCTAAGCCAGGCTTATACTAACTATCGCATTCTTGCCCAAAGACGCAGCATTCGTGCCCTTTGCTGGTTTTAAGAATGGAGCAGTAATCAAGAATAACAGAAAATCGACACCTTATTCTTCACAGATGAACTTAGTATGAATAAAACACGGAAGAAAATTACATTTTAGAAACATCTTACGAGGCAGAAGTTTTCCGTTGAATGCCTGAATGACAGCCTCGCACTGTTCCTTTGTCTCCATTCGTGCAAATCCAACGCCTCGGCTGATCGTGTTCTGGTCACGCAGGATTCGAGTTGAGATGACCTTGCCAAATGCTTTAAACATGACCTCAAGGTCGCTTTCATTGATATTAATCGGCAAATTTGCTATGTACAGATTAGTCACATCTCGTTCTTGTTGCTGCACAGAACAAATTTATAGACCACAATTACGACAAACAGAACTAGTAATAGCTATGATAGTGTTTTAAAATTTGCAACAACTACTAATACAATAGTGATTGTAACAACATTGAAGATCAAAAGTATAAATGTCAATCATTCCACTGTAGTTAAGCTCACTTGGGATCAACATACCTTGGCCATCTGAGCCTGAATTCCTTTGCTCTGAAGATCCTGAACAGCTGCTTCTGCTGCAGGGGCTGTCTCAAAATCTACAAATCCATAACCTAAAACAATGTTTTAACACCTGATAAATAACACATCAAAAATAATAACTTAACATTAAAAACAAACAGCAACAAGTTAAAAGTGTAAAACTGAAGCAAAGAAAGAATATAACACCTAGTAAAACTACAGCTGGGAACTGAAGTCAAGTTCGGCCTAATCACACTGACCGACTAATCATCATTAGGCCAATAATTGGAGACATAACCAAAGAGGATCAAAAGCTAATGACGTGGAGAGAGTTACAAAGTCGCAAAGAGACAAAAAGACATAAAACGAAGCAAACCTTTGTGCTTTCATCTTGAAGAAAATTGCACCGTTGGCCAGTCGTATAAATTAATAACCAAACTATTTTATAATTCAGGTCAGCTATAATAGACCTAGTGTAAGAATATATAAGTGAACATTGAAAAAAAGACTGAGTAAAAAGAAAGTAAAAGATAGCATGTACTTAATGCATAAATTATACAGCATCTATCAAGGTCAGTGCTACTCTTCTCATTATACAGCTGTTTATGGTTTATGAATGAACTTATTATTATCATCATTACTACTATTATCATGATCGTCATGAAATTTTTTACATGCGCAACTGCGCATTCACACAGAAATGTGCATCTGAGGTGCTGTTAGTCAGTTGCCTGGTAAAGAGCACTTTGAAAACCAGATGGTTGAAACCCAACTATAAACAGTGAGATTTAAGATGCTTCTTAAACAAAGGAAGAGAGTTTGAGCATCCAACGAACATAGTTAGTAGGTTCTATGCTTTGGGGCAGAAACATGGAATGTACAAGAACTCACTACAGATCTGCATCATGGCCGCGCTGAAAGACCCATGCCCGATGATCACTGAATGTGGAGAGGCAGGTAACGAGAGACTAGGATTTTACAGGTCAAACAGGCCAGTTTAAATCTTATTCTGAATTCTACAGAAATCCAATGTTGCTGACTAAGAAGTATAAAGAAGTATGTACGAGAAGAAGCAAGCAGCATCAAGCAAGCCAGGGAATTTTGGAAGCACTGAAGTCTGTTGAGATCAAAATCTGAGATACCTGCAAGAAGTATGTTGGCAGGCATATTTGAGGTTAAAGCAGGCTATGGCTTGTGACCTGTCTCTGGTAAGAGCAGCCCTCATGTGACATATTGCCCTGAGAAGAGAGAATCGAGATTTGCAAGGGTTTGTTGCGTGGAGTCAAAATGTAAGATTACTATAATTAACTCCTGTGTTTTGAGCGTTTGATAGTAGAACAGCTTTCCCTGTTTTCTGACAGATATATACAAAGACATTCAGGAAATACCTTTACACGTATTTGAAGCCGGATCTATAATCGCCTTTGTTGATATGATTTTTCCATAACTGTAAAGATTACATAAAACAATACTTTCTACAACTTAATTCAGTGTTAAAATTAAAAAATTTTGAATTAGTATAAAACTGTCATAATACAGCAGCAGTTATAGCAGCATCTGCAAATAATTGTATGTAGTTATTTATGTATACATGTATTCATGTCTTCCTCCATATATCCAAAGCCAACCAAATGTTACTATATTTAAATGCAAATTCCGTCTATATTTAGACACCTTCTGCATTTAATTGATCTCGTTAAGGTTTCTTGTCAGATGTGTTTTTGAGCGTTTAGTTAAGACATTAGTTAACAGTGTTTCTTTTGTTCACTCGTATTTGTTTAGATTTGTGAACAGAATTTTTGCTCTTAGGCCATTGCCATGATTCCAAATTTTACATAGGGGTCCTGGCAAGCGGGGTCCATGACCCCTTTAGGTTCCCCTGTGTAACCAGATGTAGTCATCTTTTACAAGCCTGTCCTTACTGTCTACTTGTTTGATATGTGGTCACCGAATAAAACTGAACTGAATTGAAATAAATTCATACATACATATGTAAGTAGGTATGTATAACGTGTGTATGTTTGTATGTATGTACAAATGAATGTATGTATTTTGGCATATGTACAGTGCCTATCCAACTGACTGCAAAAATGCTTGTCTTTAGTGTAACTGAAAAGAACCTTTAAGAAATGAACAGCCGACCTTAAACTCGAGTATGGCTGAACTGAAACTGAAATTTGAAACCCACTTCATACAAATTTCTCTCACATCCTACTGGTGTAAGATGTGAGAGAAATTTGTATGAAATTTTATGGGTTTCAAATTAAAACTAGTAACTAACACTGAAGCTATAATTATGAAGCACATCGGTTTTAAGTTTCTGAAAAAACTCGTCAGAGACTGGTGAAAACAAAAGCACTTGCTAGAGAAAATGCTGGAAAGTAAAAGAGTAAATTGCAGTTCAAAGGCTTCACTTTCGGAGCTCAAGAAAATGTTAGCAGAACGGGTCTCCGAATGTCAGCAGAATGTCAACAATCATCACAAGAACAGTGATTCATAATTCATCTTAAAGCTATAAAAATATCTAAAAAGATGCCATCATCATCAACCAGTAAGCAGCATTTTGGCTTCAGCTGGATGGTGTACACAATTCACGGAGAGACATGGGCTTGCTGTGTGTCAGCATATTAAAATTTTACAGAAGCCTGAGAAGGGAAAGTGGATACTTTCATTAAACATATGATCAGTAAATGTAAAGTCCACAAAATTTATGAACTATGACAGATAGGAGACATGGATGATACCTTAACGACGTTAGGTTAATCTTCATATCATACAGCATAAGCTGTCAGCAAAAACATTTTCGGTTAGAACGACTGGGCACGAACGTACTCATTTCCCAGTCGTTCTAAGCTGCCTGGCAAATGGGTCAGAGATATCCAATCATAGTTATTTTAAAGAAAAACATTCCAAAAAGGTATCAAATTTACCACAAGGGTTTTTGTGAAAGTGCATGATAAAGAATGGATCGACAAGGTTGGCATAACTGCATTTGGAACATGCGGCATGGTGCTATTTTGAAGACGGATGGTCCTTTGGGACATCTTTCATGTGCAGTTTTTCCACATTCAGTGCTAAAACCAGATGTAGGACAAGGACTGGGGCTTCAACTGTTCAAGTCAAATAAGCCATACAAGAAATCCACAAATCCATCCTACATGCCAATTTGTGGAGGTAAAGATCAGATAACAATAATAATTATCATTTTAATCTGATGCTGGTTTATGTAGGATTTTAGTGAATAGAAGAGTCACTGGTAAATTGATAGTCAATCATAAACTATCTTGTAACTGTTTTTGATGAATGTATATTTGCATGTTTTGTTCTTGGACACTGAACTTTTCATGCATAACTGAGAAGAGGCCACCAATCACAAACATCATCTATGTCTATCTAAAGTATGGGAATGTAATGCAAAGTGAAAGGGCTGAAGAACTACTGCCAGTTGCCAGACTAACCCCTGACATAAGTTGACCAGATCTCGGTCGCTTGTGTTTGGCTGCAGGCCGCGTATGTAGAGGTTTGTCTTGCTCAGCTGATCTCCTGTTAAACTCTGGCTTGGTGAGTGAGTGCTTGAAGCACCACTAGTCATTGAGTTTACAGAGCGGTTTGCTCCACTGTACATCTGCAAGTTCAACAAATAGCTCCATCAACAAAACAACATCAATTTATCAATACATTGTATTGTATTGTATCTAAACATTTATAAAGCGCCTCTCACAGTGTTCGCTAATCAGATGTGCTCCCAGTGCGAAAGACCTAGTGAATAGGAAGTGGTTTTCAGACAGCGGAACGAGGCACTTGGGCCACCAGCTAATAAAGAGGCGCGTTGCAAAGGAGTGAGTTGATTCCATAGAGTAGGATCAATGCAAGAGAAGGCTCGAGTTTTGGCCATAGTGGTCCTGGCTCGTGGCACAAACAGATCGTGGCGATTAAGCGATCGTAATGGACGGAGGGAAGTAGCTGAAACTGGCAAACGAACGAGGTCACAGAGGTACTTGGCTGTTAAGCCTGTATAAGACCGAAGGACTAAAGTGAGAACTTTAAGCTGAATCCGAGCAGGTAGGGGAAGCAATGAAGATGATCGAACATGAAAGAGGAAATATGAGATCAGCAAGGAAGTCGGGCTATTAATCTGGCCGCAGCATTTAAAACAGTCTGAAGGGGGGAAAGACGGACTTTTGGCAGACCAATCAAAAAAGAATTACAGTAGTCAATTCTGGAGCAGATGAAGGCATGAATGATAGTGGTAAAAACGGAGGAGACACAGTGTCGGATTGCTCTAAGCCGTCTCAGATGAAAGTAAGAAGAATGGGTAAGATTAGCAATGTGTTCAGAAAAGGTGAGCATACTGTCAAGGACAACACCAAGGTCACGGACACTAGAGAGAAAAACGAATGACGGGAATTTCTCAGCAAGAAGTGGGAAGTCTAGTTTGAGGAGCTGTTGACGAGTACCAAACCATATAAGCTGTGTCTTAGCTGGGTTCAGAGACAGACGATTAGAAGACAGCCAAAGGTGTAAATCGCGTGAGAGAGCATCAATGCGTCCAGTAAATGCAAGATGTGCAGAGGGAGTGCATCATCACACATCATACCATATAAGACATCATGCACACTGTGTAGCAAAACCAAGCTTCTGTACAGTACAAGAACAACCGTTTTTGAATTATTCAATTGTGGAGATAGCAGGTTTGACATAAATCCATATATACATAGAAGTCACAACCTACAGTCCTCTCCAGTGCAGCCAGGACAACACAGCAAATAACTGGCATTACTTGGATCACGACACAAATCTGAATGCATCCCACCATTGCCTAAGCGTACATCACCTCTAGAAGTTAGACCAGAAAATGGAATTCTACAACATTATACGTTATTACTATACTGAAGACTCACTGATGCTTCATTGTAGTACAAATTCTGATACAACAATGCCATTTGCCTATATTGTTTTCAGTACAACTGTTTGCACAAGAAGTCTATAACATCAGTGAATCAGTAATGATACAAAGACATATGTAATACCTAAATGTTTGCTTAATGTCACTTCAACTTCAAAGCATCGCACAGTATGATTCAGAGTTTTGCAAAACAAACACTACAGAAGGACATATTTTTGCTACATCGGAAAAATCAGCTCTGCTGTTTTAGTTTCAATCCACCTCTTGTTAACATTTTTAAGAGAGCAACAAGTTTTCTATGTTATAACGTAAGAATTCAACTAAAGTCAGTCTTCTGAAATATAAAATGTCCGGTATTTGAGGAACAGAACTTCAAATGCAATTGGACAGTAAAGGCCATTATTTGTGGATTCCAAGTCCGATTAGTAATAAATCTGATTAGTAATAAATCTATGCACTAAGATCTAATTCCAAGTTAGTCATCATTGGCTAGGCTTGGCGTCAGTTACAGGTGGTAAGATGGAACAACAGCCAGTCATTCACCTCCTTCCCTATACCACGATATAGCTTCACTGATTGACCAGCATAACGGATGCTGATAAAGGATAGGTTTCAGGAATTGATTTAAGGGCACAGATGTGACCCTTGGCAAAATAATAATTATATGTGAGTGGCCTATAAATTGCCCAGTTATTCTGGGGTCTGTTCAAGGCCCTAGTAAGTAGTACCAATCAAAATTATAATTATAAATGTGAGTGGCCTACAAACTTGTATTAGTTCATAGCAAAACCATCGAAAAAACTTAACAATTGGAGGGTTAGACATTCTGGATCTGGATAATTCCGGATACTCCAAAAATCGGCAAAACACTGATCCAGATTACGGTTATGCCCTAGTATGAAGATGCATGACATATGTCTCACCAATGTCAAAAGAGGAAATGATAAAGGAAATGCTGTACAGGACATATTCACGTGTGCTGCCAATTCATACGTACATGAGAGACAGATATTAAAATGCAAGATTCATACAGAAAGATTGCTAGCTAGTCCATGTACTGTGTATTAGCGATTTCTGTGGTTGGTAGCTTCGGGATGCATGTTTCTACTATGTGTTAAGCAAATGCGTGCATTAGTTGGAGGCATGTTACTGGACTTTTACTGCATTAAAAAGTAAAGGAAGTAAAATGCAAATGAAAATAAAAAAGATATTCCAATGTAAAAATGAATTTAGCAAACAACAGCAATGTAAAGTAAATAGAAAAGATAGAATTTAAGCAAACAAGAAAATGTTGAAGGAAGAAAGCCTAATTCAAAATAGAAGCAAGTCCTATTGCAGTTACATAACTGAAGACAACAAAGCAATCAGAAACCAAGATGAACACATAAGAACAAAACAAAAGTCAGATTTCTTTAAACCATCACTTTGGTACGTCATTTCCATGTATGTATGTATGCGTGTATGTTTATGTACCTGAACATTTACATAGTACCTTTTAAAGACCTCTCAAAAGCACTGAAACACTGCATGGCAACCTTTAACATAACTCTATCCAACAGATTAACTAACTAATGAACACAGGTTCTTACAGGGGGAATGTAACTGCCATATGCGGCAGCCGCATAACGCTGCCCAGATGCAGGGTAGTTGTTATATGAATGCTGGTTCCTAACATCATGAGTGTACAGTTGATTTGAAGCACCACGACCTCCAGAGGCACCTTGGTTGAAATCCTGTGGCCTCGAATACCCTGTATATAGGAGACGTGGCTGCAGAAAACACAAGAAACGAAATCAACATATAATGGCAAATAGAAAATTCAGTGTTTTATCTTGTATTGTATGTCATTTATTATTAAACAGACATTTATAAAGTGCTAAATAATAGCAATAACAGTTGGAAAAACTTTCATTACAGTTACACTAATGACATTTCAACTTGTCATCTGTTACTTAACAGAAAACTGTCAAAACAAGTAATTTCTTCTTTAGATAGTCAACTGATGCAATGATATGCGAGTTTAAAAGAAACTCTTCTTATTTAAATTGAAATGAAAGAAATTTATAATTCTAGTTCAATCTACAAATAATTTAAAATATATGCTTATTGTAATTGTAATAAGTAACTTCTATTGCACCGATGTCTAACGCACAAGGAATCAACCGATGACACACCAAAACCAAGTCGTAATCAGGTCAAAACTTGACTGAGGATATCTGCATAACAAATTCTAAATTGCTTCAGAGCTTTTAGGATGCAAAGTTTTTAGTTAATGAAGAAACTAGATTAGAACAGTACATGACCTTAATCCTGCACTAATAGGATCAAATGACTCTAAAACAGGAAAACTGATGAAAAGCATATAATTACAGATTAAACTATTTGACTTCCATAATTACAATACCAACAGCTGCTATTTTCTAAACTCTTTGTCTAAATTACAAACTGAGCAACAGAGTTTAACTTAATAATGATAATTTTGAGCAATAAAACTAAACTATACATTCAACTTTTGCAGCCCATCTATTTCAGCAAACATTTTCATTTTAATGTTAAATACACATGTCACCAAAACTGATATTTCAATCCATTGTATTAAGCAATTTAGAAAGTAATGGTAATCTTTAATTTGGGTCACCAGCGACTGATGACAGTATATACAAAATGGCCACCCCCAGACTCAGAACAAAACATTGGGTCCTCCACAGCGAAAGTCCCTCAAGTAAGTAATGAGCAACGAACACAATATTTCTGAAAGAACACACAATAATTATGCAAAATAACTTATTTGATGAAAACTAAGCATCCAACTGGTGAAGACTTAATCAAGTGACATACGTCTCTAAAATACAGAAAAGTATGTTAGCAAAATGTACTTTCTTAGATAAACTCAAAAGTAAGTGAACTCTTCAAAAACACAACAACCTTACTACATGAACAACTTCTTTGTAAGTGACTGACCAGACTTAGAATATTTTGATTTTGATACTAGCAAATGTAACTTGACGCTTTCAATTTTAGCACAATAAAAAACAGAATTTCGTCTATATGTACACCACTTTGATTCTGCTTTCGGTAATCCTGAGTTTTAACGTCCGAAATTATTTTCATTGAAACGTTATAATACAATAAATATTAATACAAAACAATTATCATCATTCATCCAACTTCTAGTTTCAGTTATATTTTCATCGATCATTAAGCTTCTAGTCTAAGCTATATTTTCCCAATCTTCCAACTTCTAGTTTCAATTTTAGTATAAAATGCTTTCAACGCTCTTCCACGGCAATGACATCGGTGCTAAAACGATATATTTTCATCGCAATTCCAACTTCTAGTTTGATTTTTTTACGTAATACTTTCATCGATGACCCAGCTTCCAGTTTCAGTAATATATTCATCAATCTTCCAACTTCTAGTTTGAGTTTTACTAAGAAATGTTTTCATCGCTCATGCAATGTAAATAATTTCGGACGTTAAATCCCAGGATTACCCTGTTTTCAACTTTGTAATTCTGTGTTCGTTACTCATTACTTGCTCCTTAGAAGAAAACACCGTGGAAGGTCGCAGCGTTCTATTCTATCCGAGTCTGGGGCGACTATGTTTATCAGGCCGGGCTGGAATCGAAAATGCAGGATGTGGAGACATATCACATTAAGTCCGATGATGGACCCAGAAGTAAAGGCCACTTTTTAACTTGGCTGAAGAAAAACGATGTTTACCCACCCGTGTATTGAAAGTTGCTGGCTGAGTCATTCTGCCGATGAACTAAAATATGGCACAGAAAACACGAAACTGGGAGTTATGCTGGTATATGTAAGCCTGAGGAGGTACGAATCCAGTTTTTAGCTCCACTTCATTGTACGATGCAAAAGGGAAACGAACGCACTGACCGTCGTAGAGGATGGTTTAAGGGCACGAAGCCGACTTAGGGGCGTTATAAAATAAGTTATAAATAAATTAAATTAATAAAATGAAAATGGCAGTGGTCAGAGAAACTTCCAACACGGAACTCCGCCACCTCGGCAGCCTGCCAGAAGAAGGTCAGCTCTTACCCAATCAGAATTCGTGACCAAAACAGGACGTGACGCACTAACACATTCCGGTCTATTTAAGGGATATTTCCCTCATTGTGGTTATCATACCTTCTATTGAGCAAATCACTCAAGCAATAAACATGCGTTTAATTCAACAAATCCATTTGACAATAACGCAACAGATTATAGAAGCACGATTATTAGAATAGCTTTAAGAGGAGAGAATAGAGGGATGTAATGTATTTGAAGAACTGTGGAAGCGTGTTGGGGTGATCACGAAGGGGAGGTCATCGGAGCCCAAGCACAGTGGCCCAAGAGAGGAGTATTCACGGCCGATTATACCCCTAAGCCGCCGCCGTTAGCCGCCGAGCCGAAAAATTTTCTGCAAGCCGATAAACCGCCAGAAATTTGGCGACTTAGCAGAAAAACCGCCGTGAGTTATTTCACGGCTAGCCGCCGGAAAAAGTTCGGGTAGAACATGCACACAGTTGTGATTATAAAGTTTCCACCCTGGCTTCCTAATTTGTAGGCTTACTGAGTGCGCAATGAGCGATGAGTGCTGACGTCTGTTAGGCCTATATGGCCGTCTAATCGTCAATTGTAAGGGCCTGTCCAGGCTCCTGTATTGCATATATTCCGAGTTTGGTGAGTTCTACTTCGGGTTTTATATTCAATGTTAAATATTTCTAATTATCTCTCGTGCAGGTTACTGCAGAGTGCAAATTCTTACTACCCTGCTTCAAAAGCGGCTGCAGTCTATTACCAGAATTTCCACTGTTTTGTTTCTGTGTATCTGTTTCTTTTTTCTCCCGCTATGCGGCTAGGCCTACACCTATTAATGCATGTCTGGTAGCCCTATTAGGCCTATTGTTTCTAACTTCCAATCAGTATTAGGCATACATACTCGTAAATCGTAACTGAATGTGAACGCCGAGCCGAAAAATTTTCTGCAAGCCGATAAACCGCCAGAAATTTTGCGGCTTAGCCGAAAAACCGCCGAGAGTTATTTCACGGCTAGCCGCCGGAAAAAGTTCGGGTAGAACATGCACACAGTTGTGATTATAATTAGGTTTGAATTCAGAAAGCTTTTCGTACGGCCGTCTCAACTGGTCGTTTTCTGTTCGTCTCGTTTTTAGATAGACAGTAGGCCTAGATTCTCCAGGTGGCGACACCTTACAGCGGCATTCCAAAAGCTAAGGTTTCTAGTGAAATGTGGCACTAGATTTGCGATAGGAGTTTCTGAATACTTTAGCAATCTCTTCCTCAAGCTATCCTTTATATTCTGCCTACAATTTTCATCACATTGCCTCGTTATCGTTATCATTACAAAACACGTATGGTCGAAAAAAATCTCGCACCTCTGTCAAGTGTCAACTCAATTGGATTGAGTTGACACTTGACAGAGGTGCGAGATTCATCTGCGAGAAACAACTCTCGATTTCGAACATTTTTAGAGGAATAAGTGCAAGATAATGCTTACTAATTGCAATTTATTCGGCCCACGACTTTCAACATGTTAAAATAACGGTAATATGATAAGTCATTAAAATTTCAATGTATGTCTTTGGCTACCTCGATTGGCAAGCATGTCTGTATACCACTAGCGAAATTCGAGAAATAATTGCTATAAATGGGGTTTTAAAATAAATGAAGATAAAACTGTCTTAATGATATTCACAAGAAAAAGTGTAGCAAAGTATTCTAATTTAAATATCAAAATTAACGATAAAATTGTTCAAATGGTGGATAAGGTTAAATTCCTTGGATTAATTTTTGATCCCAGACTGACTTGGAAAGAACATATTCAACACTTAGTAAATAGAAGCAAATGCAAAATAAATTTGTTAAGGAGTCTTACAGGCCAGAAATGGGGTGCCAGCAAAAGATCTCTATTAACAATCTACAGAACTCTTATCAGGTCTAGACTAGATTATGGTTGTCAGGTTTTGTATACAGCGAGCAAACGACTTCTAAAACAACTTGACATTATCCAATCAACCTGTCTCCGAATCTGCTGTGGAGCAATGAAATCCACCCCAATCCATGCCCTCCAACAAGAATGCGGTGAGATGCCTCTTTCCTTAAGGAGGCATAAACTGCAGCTACAATACGTCACTAAACTACAGACATCAAAAAACAATCCAGCTAAATCAATTATAGCAGATTCATGGGAAACTCAGTACGGAAAGTTCAAATTAGGAGCCGAACCAATGAGCACAATTGTTAAGGAATATCTGGGAACCCTTGAAAATGAAATAGAAGGGCAAATTATCTCTGACACACCGCCCTGGCACTTCCCCCACGCAGACACCGATATGGAACTTAGAGAGGTTATAAGTAAGAAAGATAACTCAGCGATAATAAAATGTTATGCTCTTGAATTCATGGAAAAGTATAAAAACGTAATGAAGATATTCACGGATGGCTCTAAAACCGAGAAAGGCCAAGTGGGATCGGCTTACTATATCCCTGAACTAAAAGTGGAAAAGCTCAGAATAACCGATCATTCGTCAGTTTTCACTGCAGAATTAGTAGCAATAGAACAAGCTTTAAATTGGCTAATCTCTAGCCGGATTAGTGAACCAGTTGTAATCTTTACTGACTCCTTAAGCAGCGTCGAAGCCATTCAGGCTCGAACATCGGACTCCAAGCCGAACCTGGTCCTTAAAATTATGAAATTATTAAAAATTCTGCAACCTCAAAACTGCCCAGTTACCTTTGCATGGATACAAAGCCACGTGGGTATAGCAGGGAATGAGAAAGCTGACGCATTATGTAAGGAAGCAACCGCACACCCCACTATCGACCTTGAAGTAAGTAACGAATTAAAAGACGCATATAATGACATAGATAAATATATTGTGGCGTTCTGCGCCCGCCCGGACGCCTGCACTCTCGTCGCGCCGGGCGGGTTTCCGTGGTGGTGGAGACTCCAGCCCACTGCCCGTCTGGAGCCCCACCAGAGTCACTGTCTTGTCTACTTCCAACGTAAAATGGCTGTTCCCTATCTCTGCCCATAGTGAACGTTACTATCAGAGGAGATTCAAGATTGGCCGCTTAAGAAAGGCAACACTATACCGTTCTATATCGGGGTCTGACTCTGCCTCTTCCGCGGTCGCCGGATGGGCAACGTCCTGCAGGATGGCCGTCCTTCAGAAAGGGTACGTTCTTTTACCAGCAGGAGTCTTCCTCTTTTGTGTTCCTTCTTACCTACGGGCTTCCTCCAACTCTCCACCTGATCTTAACATTGACGTACCATTCTACATCTCGTGACTCGAACTATCGCCATTTATAAGGGACACCAAACGTTTTCTAAATATCGGGAACAAGGAATACATGCGACAAGTCTCTGCATCATATCGTCCTAGACACCGGTCTATTGGGTAACTGTCAACGGTAACTCTCTGCGTCATGTCGTCTAGGCACGTGTCCATTGAACAAACTCGTCTTCCCACTGTCACGTTTATCTCACTCCATTTCCGTGCAGGGCATACCGGCCTTACACGTATATTATCATGCACCACATGTACGGAGTAAGTTTCCTTACCCGTCTTCTGTGTTGGCAATTATCGACCAACACGGTGATAAATTCTGCTTCGGAAGAGAGCGGGGTCTCTATGGCACACTGATAGTGAAGGTCCTCTCTCTAACCTTCCTATCTACACACAGAACTTCGTTCCGACCTACGCACGAGGGGGCCCAGCCTCGCACTTCAGTCAGTTCTCAGAGCTGTGTGTTACGACAAGCAAATATGATTATACCTGGGTATCCGACTACCAGAACGTTCCCGTATCACTCTCTTGGTCTGCTTTATTATTTCCCTTCGTACTTGGGATTCTCGTACTCTTCACCTGGGGACGTCACCTTGGGACTCTGGCTAGCTGAACTTCAGCTAGGAAAACGCGGACATCTCTCTTCCCAACCTGGGTATCCGACTACCCGAACGTTCACGTATCGCTACCTCTTGGTCTGATTTAATGTCCCTTTTACCTGGGACTCTCGTACTCTTCACCCTGGGATCTGACCCGCTGTATCCTCTCGTTGCGGCGTATCCCTTCCCGTTTACACAATCTTTTATCTTCCCACTATTCAGAATTAGTCTGTCTCGAGACCTGAGCAGTAGAGTTGGCCCTTACTCCACAAGCCGTATCTCTTGAACCTGACTCTCTGAATCCATTAGAGAACGTAACAGTTGTGTCTTTTCCGGGAGCGCACAGACTCGTAGGCTTCGTTTCTCGGTACTCACACTCGATTCTGCTAGCGGTATCTGTGGGTAAATATCAGTAACTTTACCCCGTTATTGCACACAGACCTGTGTAGCTTCCCATCGTGGGAACTTTCCCGAACACCGCAACAGACAACGGTCGGATCGTCCGGATGGTCTCCCGGACGGATATTTGCCGGTAAACCGCGGGAGTAACTATGACGCGTAAAACAGCCAAACCCGGATACCGCGTATTTAGATTCACCGGTTGTTCCCCGATGTTATCGAACAGTTTCAACAAGATCGTTCCGGTACTTCACCGGACGTCACCAGCGGAATGTTTCTCCGCACTTTACCGATACAGACCTGTGTTTTCTAAATCTCTCACGATCGGTCTCTCCCCGAGGTTTACTCAGCCTGTTAAACTTCCCAATCGGGATTCAGACCGGCTCGCGATCTAACGGCAGGGTGGGCCCCAAACCTGTCGAATCGGCGGTCAATCCAATACCCAAGAGTGATTAGTTTTTGCTGTAACTCGGGATCGCACTGCTCAGCTTTTATGGACGATACTTTAACTGAGTTATCACCAACCGGGTCTTTGTCCGTGTATCTCTGACGGTTACCACCGGGTCTTTACCCGTGTATCTCTGACTGTCAACAGCGGGACTTTGCCCGTGTATCTCTGACGGCTACCACCGGTCTTTGACCGTGTATCTCTGACTGTCAACAGCGGGACTTTGCCCGTGTATCTCTGACGGCTACCACCACCGGTCTTTGACCGTGTATCTCAAACGGTCAACAGCGCGGTCTTTCCCCGAGGTTTATCATACGGTCACCAGCGAACTCTTTGCCCGTGTATCTCCGACACCAGCGGGAACTTTGCCCGTGTATCCTCAGACAGACACCAGCGGGACCTTACCCGTGTATCTCTGACACCAGCGGGAACTTTGCCCGTGTATCTCCGACAGACACCATCGGGGACTTTATCCGTGTATCTCAGACACCAGCGGGGACTTTTCCGTATTCACTGATCGGAACCGCCGGGGTCTTTCCCCGGACAATCAACGGTAACCAGCGGGGTCGCCTTCCCCGTATTTACTGATACAGACCTGTGAGCCTTTATCTCTCACGATCGGTCTTTTCCCCGTGTATCGAATCAGACACCAACGAACCAGACACCGACGGGACCTTTCCCGTCTATCTATCGAACGGAACCGCCGGGGTCGCCCTCCCCGGACTTTACCGAAACAGACCTGTGAGCCTTTATCTCTCACGATCGGTCTTTCCCCGAATCAGCCTTCCATGATCAGACTCGGTACTGCTCGCGATCTACAACAGAGCGGGCCCTTACTCCGCTGGATCGGCGTTTTGCCAGCACCGGTCAGACCGCGTTTGGAGCGGCTGTCACTCGGGAGCGCACTGATTAGCCTTGTAAATAATATACATCGTAACCGAACCGGTAACCAACGACACTAAAGCACCGTGTCGCTGTACATGCAGAGTGCACACATCGCCACTCTACAATATAAGCAAAACACCGTGAGGCAGTCTTTACTTATCCCTCGCCACACTATACCGTGGCTTGTTCCTTATATACTAGCCTACGCACACCTTCTCAAATACAGGTGTCTAAGGTATAGAAATCTAACTATTATACTAAGCGTCGCCCTAGCTCCAGGCATTAAATATTGTACCTAAAAGCGTGTAATATTATACGAATTAATAATTTGAATCGCTTCAATGGCGAAAATAAGCTAAAACTTAAATATTGGCTATTATTACATCGACCTCACGCTACCATTTACGCATCGGCCGCTGATGCACTACGTCGCCGGATACCGCGTCAACAACACAGCGATTATTGATAAAACCTACAATCAAGACCTGTGGCCAGTCCGCCACAATATCATAGCACTATGGCAGAAAGAATATGATAGCCAGACAACAGGATTGCATTATAAAACTTTGGAGCCAACTGTAAGTAATAAAATAAAGCTCAATGTGAATAAACGGGGTAAAGAAAGACTAATTACCAGACTAAGGCTAGGACACTGTAGACTAAACCATTATCTTTTTAAAATAGGTCAACATCCAACCGGAAAATGTGACCACTGCAACACTCAGGAAACGATAAAACACTTTCTATTCGAATGCAAGCACTATAACTTAACAGCACAAATGGTAAAGAATACTGGTGGCAATGTTAAACCAAAAACAGTTCAAGAACTTCTATCCAATAGATCATATGACAACGCACTACACTCCATAATAAATAAAACAAATAGATTACTATAGACGTATAAATGTTGTTTAATGATAAGATGATACTGCAAAAAGTTTCACCACTTGATCTTTCAGAAAAGAATATGAAAAGACAACGCCGCAAAGAGCGAAACAGAAACTCGATGACATCTATAGTTGGAAGCAGCCTGAAACATCAAAGAGACTCTCCAACAAAACAGCTGAACTGGGGAGGAAGAGTAAACTTCCTAAAGCTGGTCTGGAGCACTGGATAAATCCTACCTCCCTCATCCTGCAATGGCAGGGACTAGGGTCGGGTAGCCGGCTCGCAGCAACCCCCGAGAGCAGCTCTAAGACAGTGGAATCATCGAATATATTAACTAAAAGTAGAAAAAACTTTTGTACATATGTTCTCAGAGACAGACACTATTTTAACAACATGTAGACTATAGTTGTATACTGCGTAAGGGGGCCATCATCTTAGTCATCAGTGCTCCCAAAATTCCAATAAACAACATAATTGCTATCGCTTCTCGGCCTTTTGGCTAAGATCAAAGTGTAGTATCTGTTCTTAGAAAAGTGTATCAGCGGCCATTTCAATTCGATTACGACTTCAGAATACAAGAATTTTCATCTCTACGCAGCCATGACATCTAACGTGAGTATCGCTACCGTCGACGCCATCTACCGAGACAGAATGGAGAAAACTGTCGTCGTCACCCTTTCGCCAGAGGGCAAACCTTATGTCCGACCTGATGTTGTTAGCCTCGTGGTAAACGCCGTCGGAGAATCAACAGTAGAAGCGATAGGTCAGAGGGAAAGAAATCTCCAATGGGAGATAACCTTCAAAACCTGCGACGCCAAGACCCGCTTCCTATCACGGGAAAACCTGAACATAAAGGGTTTTCCAGTACGCATATCGAACATCCGCCGAGCCACCCACCGCCTCAGAGTCTTCTACGTGCCATTCCACGTGCCAACCAGCGTCGTAACGCAGCAGCTGAAGAAACTTGGCATCACTGTACACAACGCATTCGCAGAAAAAGACAAAGACACCAGTCTCAGCACCAATGTGCGTAACATCGTTGCAGAGTGTGACAATCTGGAGACCATCCCAGATCGAATGAACTGGGAGTTCGAGGGTCTGAAGGGCCAAGCCCTAATCAACGTCTCAGGAAGATCCCCCCGCTGCCTCAGATGCAACGAGCGGGGCCATAAGAAGTTTCAGTGTGCTGCCCCCTATTGTAAAGCCTGCCGCCAGGTAGGACACGAAGAGTCTGCGATCTGCAATAAAGCTAAGCCAAGCTTCGCGCAGATGGCTTCCAGAAAAACCACAGCAGCAGCTCTCAAGGAGGACGAGGCAGAGGATTTCGAGGAATCCCCAGCGGATGAGGAGCCGACACAGCCGACTTCCATTCAACGGGCCAGGGCAACCACGGCGATCCAATTGGCTCCCAGTCCCATACAGATGGCAACAATGCTGGTGAAAGAGGTGGCAATGATGGACGAATTCCCCCATTACGACCAATCCTTTCCGTTGAACCACACGCTGAGGCCACAGAACCAGAAACAAGCAGCGATTCATATTTAACGAACGAATTAGATCATGAGAAAGGCAAGACCAGACCAATAAAACGACGGAAAGAAAACTCTCCGCCCGAAGGGCCCCTCGACCCAACGGCAACAAGAAGAAAAACCCGCCCGGTCCTGGTTACTTCAAGCGCCCCATGGAGTGAGCAATCAATCTCCAGATCACCATCCACAGAAAGACGAGGTAAGGCTGTTCTACCTTTACATTAATTATGGAGTGCAAACTGACAATCGCAACACTAAACGTAAACGGATTAAAAGATCCGGCTAAACGAAGTCGGATTTTCACGCTACTTAAAGTTAAAGACTATGCAATAGTGTTTCTACAAGAGACACATTGCTCTTGTTTAACTATGGCAAAACAGTGGGAAAAAGAATGGGGTGGAAAGTGTTTCTGGAGCTTTGGCACCGCTAGGTCGAAAGGGGTGGCCCTTCTCCTGAATGCAAAACTCAGCTTCAGACTAGAACATTTCGAATTCGACACCGAGGGTCGACTCCTAGTCGTTGATTTAAAATGCAACGACGCAAGTATCCGCGTCCTTAACGTTTACGCCCCGAACAAAAGTGCAGAGAGAAAAGAATGGTTGAAACACCTCGGTCGATATTTGTCTCGAAACAGACAACTTGTTGTCGGAGGTGATTTCAACTTTGTGGAAGATACGACCATCGATAAAATCGGTGGGAACGCGATTTACGGAGAGTCGGGATCTGAGACGTTTGCCAAACACAAACAAGATTACCACCTATTCGACCCTTTTCGAAGCAGATTCCCGACCAGGGTGGAGACGACCTGGCGCTCGCCAGACAACTCCGTGGCAAGTCGCCTGGACCGTTTCTACCTCTCCGCGGAATTTAAAGGACAAGTAGAGGACATCGTAGTGGCTCCCGTCCCAGACTCTGACCACTCGATTGTCCAAATTACTCTGAATCTCCCAGACACACAAGAGGCAGGACCCGGATTCTGGAAATGCAACACCAAGGTCTTAAATGACCCCGATTTGATCCAGGACATGAAACAGTTATGCGTCGGTCTTCGAAAAGAGTCAATCACCAAAGATGCTGCCTGGTGGGAGTCGACCAAAGAACGTTTCAAAAAGCTAATAATAATACACTCGATGCGGCTTGCTGATAATACCAAACGCAAGATCAAAGACCTGGAACGACGTATCAGAGAAGCAGAAGAAGGGATCTGGATTCTGGAAGAGGGACAGGAAGAGCACGTGTCGCTGCTAAAGAAAGAGATGAAAGACATCCTGGATGAAAGAGCAGAAGGAGCAAAAATCAGATCCAGAGTCCAGAACTGGGACTCGGAGGAGAAGCCATCCCAGTTCTTCTTCCGCAACGAAAAATCTAGAAAAGAGAAATCAAGTTTGAAGGAGCTGTCGGTAAATGGAATGAAAATCACTGACAAGACAGCGATAATGAACGAAACCACACAATTTTACAAAACCCTGTACTCAATGGAGCCTATAGAGCAGGAGGCCATAGACAAAATTACACCATTAGTTAGAAAGCTACCTCAATCGCTCTCTGAACTGTGTGAGGGCCCAATCACAGCCATAGAATGCCGAGCGGCCATCAAAGACATGAAAGACAATAAATCTCCAGGATCAGATGGTCTGCCGAGAGAATTCTATGACAAATTCTTCTATCTCTTCCAGGACCTCTTTGTGGGCATATTAAACAGTGCCTTTGACGTTGGCTCGCTTTCAATCTCTCAAAGATATGGTGTAATCACGCTCGCAGGTAAAGACCCTTCGAAAGCGGACCTCTTGACAAACTGGCGACCGATATCATTGTTGAATGTCGACTATAAAATACTCTCGAAGGTGCTATCCAAACGCCTGGCATCCATGCTCCCAGAATGCATCCACATAGACCAAACATGTAGTGTGCCTGGAAGATCGATAGCTGACAACCTACACCTCGTCAGGAACATCGCAGACTACTGCAACGGCAAAAACATCCCGGCGGCCGTAGTCTCGTATGACCAGGAAAGGCCTTCGACCGCGTCTCACACGAATACCTGACTCAGATTCTCGAGATGTACGGCTTTGGAGAAAGCTTCATCCGCTGGATTACCCTGCTCTACACAAATGTGGAAAGCAGCAGTATCATAAATGGCTGGATTGGACCAAAATTTGGCGTGACCAGAAGTGTGAGACAAGGGTGTCCACTGTCCGCGCTTCTCTACATTCTATGCATTGAGCCTCTTGCCGAAGCCATCAGAAGAGACGCCGCTTTCGACGGCCTCAAGCTGCCAGCAGTCCCGAAGGAAATCAGAATCTCGCAATACGCGGACGACACGAATACCATCGTGACATCTGAGAGATCCATCGAGACGACTATGAAGTGGTTCGAAGTCTATGGAAGAGCATCCGGCGCAAAAATCAACAAAAGCAAATGCGCTGGCCTCTGGCTGGGACCATGGAAAGCCAGAAAAGATTCTCCTTTCGGATTCCAGTGGACAACCTGCGCCAAAAAATCTACGACACCTACTTCGGAGAAAACTCGGTACAGAAAAACGCTGAAGTTATACTTGAAAAAGTCAAACGAACGGCGAACCTCTACCGAAGCAGACAACTCACGCTGGCGGCCAAGGCCACAGTGGTAAATACAGCCATCTGTTCGAAACTCTGGTACGTCGGCAGCTGCATAATTTTTCCACCCGAGACCATAAAAGCACTGGAAAGAGTCATATTCAGATTCATTTGGAGCAATCAGACAGAGTTGGTGAGCAGAAAAACCATCATCGACTCCCCATCGAACGGAGGCCTGGGCATAGTTGACATCAACTCTAAAGTGAACTCGCTGATATGTACTCACATGAAACGCCTGCTAACGATCTCAGAACCTAAATGGCAAAATTTTGCCATCTACTGGGTAGGCCATCAGCTGCGCCTGCGACATCACAATCCGGCCTTCGCCTCCAATCTCCGACCGCACGCTGAAGTCCCGACTCTCTTCTACGAAAGAGCCTTGCGGACCTTCAGACAAGTCACCGAGTTGAACCCACAACTGGCAATCAAGGACTACACCGCGAAAAACGTCTACGAAGTACTGAGAAAACTACACGTTCAGCAACCGAGAATCGTAGACAAACACCCTCTCGTGGACTTCAGCCGTACTTGGGAAGCCATTACAAATCGCTTAGTGACGCCCAAGGTGAGAGAACTGAACTGGAAAATCGCCCACGGTGTCCTCCCAGTTAACAACTATCTGCACCAGCTGCACATCATCCAACACGACCGTTGTCCTTTCTGTGAGCAGCCGGAGACCTTGGGCCACCTCTTCTTCGCCTGCAGGGAGGTTCGCTTCCTGTGGCGATGGATGGACCAATGACGGCCATCTCAGGAAAAGCAACGAAGATCGGGACGGGCTTTGTGCTCTTCCAACAGAACATGGAGTTAAGCCCCATGGATAATACAACTCTACTCGTCTTAAGCGGTGAATTAAAACTGGCCATCTGGACCCAAAGAAACCGAGTAAAGTACGACAAAGTGCGGTTGGATGGTAGATACATACTCCGACTATGCAAACACTCTGTGAAAAATCGAATACAGACGGATTTTGTCAGACTAAATAGAGAATATTTCATCAGACTCTGGTGTCGGGGAACCCCAGCTGCGCTGGCGGATGTAAATGGGAACTGTGTAGATACATATATATATGAACATGTAAATAAAGTAAGCTAACAAGCCAGGAACTAGACCTTAGAAGGAACACTTGCTCAGGGAGTTAGGGACGCTAGGAACACTAGAACCGAAGAACATTTGTCAAAATAGAGTTTGTTAAATTGTTTGTAGATATTTATTAAAAGAAAAAAAATATCTGTTCTTATTAGCTTAATATCTGATACGTCCCCTATCCGGGGACATCGATATTAAACTGATATTTGGACTTTGGAGAAGATGCAGGGTTTGCTCCGGCTTCTCCGCGGGTTGGCCCGGTATTGCAGTACAACCGGGATCGGCCCACTCCCCTTCATGGGGGAGAAAATAACTCAAACAGCTAAAATACTTGGGACGTTTATTAAGGAACAGGAGCAATGTATTTTTCTGCACACAAACTCTGCGGTCCTACACTAACACGGTTATGTATTCCATAAACAAGAAATCAATTTAGCACAATTCATAATTTTATATTTCAACAGCAAAGACAAAAGTCTACAGCACCCGGTATTCCCAGGCGGTCACCCATCCAAGTACTAACCGGGCTCGACGTTGCTTAACTTCGGTGATCGGACGAGAACCGGTGTTTTCAACGTGATATGGCCGTAGACATTAGACATCCGAAAACAGGCCCATTTAAACTCATGTCGACTTTAAAATTGACAATATATAATTTTCTGCGACAAACTATGCGGGCCTACACTCACACAGTTATGTATTCATACACAAGTGTAATTTTGACGGTAAATGTCAGCGTCCACCAGGAACTGGGCACCGCATGGAAATACTTGACCAAGGCACGCCTGTTCTGTGACCAGGTGCCATTAACTTGACTACCTGCAAAGTGAACAGTTACATTCGCTTAAAAGGCTACTTCATAACATGGGTCATTTACTACAACTTCTATACAAAAAGAACGTTTCAAAAAGCTAATAATAATACACTCGATGCGGCTTGCTGATAATACCAAACGCAAGATAAAAGACCTGGAACGACGAATCAGAGAAGCAGAAGAAGGGATAGGGCTTCTGGAAGAGGGACAGAAAGAGCACGTGTCGCTGCTAAAGAAAGAGATGAAAGACATCCTGGATGAAAGAGCAGAAGGAGCAAAAATCAGATCCAGAGTCCAGAACTGGGACTCGGAGGAGAAGCCATCCCAGTTCTTCTTCCGCAACGAAAAATCTAGAAAAGAGAAATCAAGTTTGAAGGAGCTGTCGGTAAATGGAATGAAAATCACTGACAAGACAGCGATAATGAACGAAACCACACAATTTTACAAAACCCTGTACTCAATGGAGCCTATAGAGCAGGAGGCAATAGACAAAATTACACCATTAGTCAGAAAACTACCTCAATCGCTCTCAGAACTGTGTGAGGGCCCAGTCACAGCCATAGAATGCCGAGCGGCCATCAAAGACATGAAAGACAATAAATCTCCAGGATCAGATGGTCTGCCGAGAGAATTCTATGCCAAATTCTTCGATCTCTTCCAGGACCTCTTCGTGGACATACTAAATAATGCCTTCGCCGCTGGCTCACTTTCGAATTCTCAAAGAGTTGGGATAATCACCCTCGCATGCAAAGATCAGTCGAAAGCAGACCTGTTGACACACTGGAGACCGATATCTTTGTTGAATGTGGACTATAAAATACTCTCGAAGGTGCTATCCAAACGCCTGGCACACGTGCTCCCAGAATGCATACACGTAGACCAAACATGCAGTGTGCCCGGAAGATCGATCGTCGACAACTTACACCTGGTCAGGAACATCGCAGACTACTGCAACGGCAAAAACACCCCGGCGGCCGTAGTCTCGTATGACCAGGAAAAGGCCTTCGACCGAGTCTCACATGAATATCTCACCCAGATCCTCCAGACTTACGGCTTCGGGGAGAGTTTCATCCGCTGGATAACCTTGCTCTACACAAATGTGGAAAGCAGCGTTATTATCAATGGATGGATTGGACCAAAATTTGGAGTGACCAGAAGTGTGAGACAAGGTTGTCCACTGTCCGCACTTCTCTACATCCTATGCATTGAGCCTCTTGCTGAAGCCATCAGAAGAGACGCCGCTTTCGACGGCCTCAAGCTGCCAGCAGTCCCGGAGGAAATCAGAATCTCGCAATACGCGGACGACACGAATACGATCGTGACATCTGAGAGATCCATCGAGACGACTATGAAGTGGTTCGAAGTCTATGGAAGAGCATCCGGCGCAAAAATCAACAAAAGCAAATGCGTTGGCCTCTGGCTGGGACCATGGAAAGCCAGAAAAGATTCTCCTTTCGGATTCCAGTGGACAACATGCGTCAAAATCTACGGCACCTACTTCGGAGAAAACTCGGTACAGAAAAACGCTGAAGTTATACTTGAAAAAGTCAAACGAGCAGCGAACCTGTACCGAGGCAGACAACTCACGTTGGCCGCCAAGGCCACAGTGGTAAATACAGCCATCTGTTCGAAACTCTGGTATGTCGGCAGCTGCATTATTTTCCCACCCGAGACCATCAACGAACTGGAAAAAGTTATATTCAGATTCATCTGGAGCAATCAAACGGAGCTGGTGAGCCGAAAAACCATCATCGGCTCTCCGTCGAATGGAGGCCTGGGCATAGTTGACATCAACTCTAAACTGAACTCGTTGATATGTACTCACATGAAACGCCTGCTAACGATCTCAGAACCCAAATGGCAAAATTTTGCCATCTATTGGGTAGGCCATCAGCTGCGACATCACAATCCGGTCTTCGCCTCCAATCTCCGACCGCACGCTGAAGTCCCGACTCTCTTCTACGAAAGAGCCTTGCGGACCTTCAGACAAGTCACCGAGTTGAACCCACAACTGGCAATCAAGGACTACACCGCGAAAAACGTCTACGAAGTACTGAGAAAACCACACGTTCAGCAACCGAGAGTCGTATAGACAAACACCCTCTCGTGGACTTCAGCCGTACTTGGGAAGCCATTACAAATCGTTTACTGACGCCCAAGGCGAGAGAACTGAACTGGAAAATCGCCCACGGTGTCCTCCCAGTCAACGACTACCTGCACCAGCTACACATCATCCACCACAACCGCTGTCCTTTCTGCGAGCAGCCAGAGACCTTGGCCCATCTTTTCTTCGCCTGCAAGGAGGTACGCGTCCTGTGGCGATGGATGGACCGGGTAATGGCGGCCATTTCAGGAAAACCAACGAAGATCGGGACAGGCTTTGTGCTCTTCCAACAGGACATGGATTTAAACCACGCGGATAATACAACCCTACTCGTCCTGAGCGGTGAATTAAAACTAGCCATCTGGACTCAAAGGAACAGAGTTAAGTACGACAAAGGGCGGTTGGATGGTAGAGATATACTCAGGCTATGCAAACACTCTGTGAAATATCGGATACAGACGGACTTTGTCAGACTGAATAGAGAGAACTTCATCAGACTCTGGTGTCGGGGAAACCCACCTGCGCTAGCAGAAGTGAATGGGAACTGTGTAGATACATATATATGAACATGTAAATAAAGCAGGGTCACAAAAAAGGCCATAGACCGTCGGATGAACACTTCTTCAGAGACGCATAGAACATTAGAACCGAAGAACAGAAGTCAGAATAGAGTTTGTTGATTTGTTTTTGTAGATATTTATTAAAAGAAAAAAAAGTATCTGTTCTTATCAGCTTAATATCTGATACGTCCCCTATCCGGGGACATCGATATTAAACTGATTTTTGGACTTTGGAGAAGATGCAGGGGCTTGCTCCGGCTTCTCCGCGGGTTGGCCCGGTATTGCAGTACAACCGGGATCGGCCCACTCCCCTTCATGGGGGAGAAAATAAGTCAAAGAGCTAAAATACTTGGGACGTTTATTAAGGAACAGGAGCAATGTATTTTTCTGCACACAAACTCTGCGGTCCTACACTAACACGGTTATGTATTCCATAAACAAGAAATCAATTTAGCACAATTCATAATTTTATATTTCAACAGCAAAGACAAAAGTCTACAGCACCCGGTATTCCCAGGCGGTCACCCATCCAAGTACTAACCGGGCTCGACGTTGCTTAACTTCGGTGATCGGACGAGAACCGGTGTTTTCAACGTGATATGGCCGTAGACATTAGACATCCGAAAACAGGCCCATTTAAACTCATGTCGACTTTAAGTCACCGTCGTCATTCTTTAGTTCGCACCGACATTTCTGTACGTATCCTTTTAAAATTGACAATATATAATTTTCTGCGACAAACTATGCGGGCCTACACTCACACAGTTATGTATTCATACACAAGTGTAATTTTGACGGTA